>CM046443.1:83662347-84377347 GCA_025506515.1 Flaveria trinervia | reverse complement strand
TTTGTGTAAACGTTGAAGTATGATATTATGATCATGTTTGGGATGATAGGAGCCTGCTAGTATGTTCTAGGATAAATTCTAGTGTGATAGAACGTGTTAAATTAGTCGTATGGCATGCTTGGATAATCATGGGTGATATTTGGACTTTGGTGATCATGTATGGTTTGGATGTTGTGTAGTAGTAGGACATCATGCTTGGGTCTGGTAATTGATTGTTGTGATGTTGTGAATGCAATGCATATGCTTAAAGAATATGGTTATGATCATTATACACGCGTGCGGATCTGAGGCCCCTACTTAGTAGGATTGGCAGGGTTTAGGATGTGAAGTCGTGAGTGGCTTCACATGGCATGTGATGAATGGTTGAACTTGTGTGACATGTTAGTTGTATTATAACTAATGCATATGTTAATGTTCTAAATTCGCATGACTTGTATAGTACTTGATTGTATGATGATCTAAGTGATACACTTGGTTGATATAGCATACGTATGATACTATTTGAATGTTAATCATGTATGTTGTATGTGCTCATTGGCTTTATTTGAATTATAACTCATAATGTCACCAACGGGTCAAACGGGTCAACTAGGTCAAACGTGTCTATTTTTCTGGAAGCTTGAGTCTTTGGTTTTGGTATGATTAGGGTTTCACATGTCTTTTATTTACACGTACTTATGTACTCACATGATCTAGGTAACCTTTGAAGGTTGGCTATCCTCTCATTTCTCAAATAAACCCTAAGTACTCTTTGCATACATCAGGTGAGTTCATGCCCCACTCTTTACTTAATCTCTTTTGGGGGAGATAGCATACTGGTATTTATACGAACGCTTTTAAATATTTAAGTTGTGTATAATATTACTATAGTGTTGTTTACCATGGGAAAAGTCCTCACACTTTTGAATTGTTAATATTTGATAGCGGGGAAACTTGGGTAGTACTACCGGGTCTGACGAGCCCCACCTGTGTGACTCGAGGTCACCGGGTGCAATTTGTCCTATTGAACATTGTCACGACATGGTAAGTCGTGACAGGAGGCAACAACTATCACAGTCAGCTTCAATTGCAAAATCACTATGTATTAATATTTATTGATAATAGACTAGCTATCTATTACCATGCACTGCTTATATATATCACTACTGTTTATATGTTTATTGAACTCAAACTCTTGAACTCACCAACCTATGTGTTGACATTTTAGTATGCTTTTCTCAGGTCCTTAGCTTGCTTGCCATAGGAGCACTGCACGGTTCATTGCATTTTAAGACACGATGCTTCAAGACAATTTGACATTTTAACAATTATAGTTTACTCTTTTGGGTTGGCACTTGTTTTGCCATAGTTATACTTTATTGACTTGGGTTGTTTTCAAAACGCTTCCGCATTGTTTAAAGTTTGTATTTTGGTTGATTTTGTTTAAAATATGGCATTTAGAGTCGTTCTCAGTAACTATTGACTGTGATCCTGGTTTGTTCACACGCCTCGCGGTAAAACTTCGCAAGTGGATTTGAGGGTGTGACAGATTGGTATCAGAGCATTGGTTATAGGGAAATAGGTGGCATACACACTAGACTAAACCGCACACAGTTAATTAGTACCTGTGCCTTACTCCATTTACTGTATACTCATTGGCATTACACGTCACACTCTCATGTAGATGGCATCGTGTCACACCCTCAAAATCCACTTGCGGAGTTTTACCGCGAGGCGTGTGAACAAACCAGGATCACAGTCAATAGTTACTCAGAACGACTCTATATGCCATAACATAACAAATCAACCAAAATACCAACGTTAATTAATGCGGAAGCGTTTTTGAAAACAACCCAAGTCTATAAAGTATAACTTATGGCAAAACAAGTGCCAAACCAAAAGTAAACCATAATTGTTAAAATGTCACATTGTCTTGAAGCATAATGTCTTAAATGAAGTGAACCGTGCAGTGCTCCTATGGCAAGCAAGTTAAGGACCTGAGAAAAGCATACTAAAATGTCAACACATAGGTTGGTGAGTTCAAGAGTTGAGTTCAATAAACATGTAAACAGTTGCGATAAATATAAGCAGTGTATGGTAATAGATAGCTAGTCTATTATCAACAAATATTAATACATAGTGATTTTGCAATTGAAGCTGACTGTGATAGTTGTTGCCTCCTGTCACGACTTACCATGTCGTGACAATGATCAATAGGACAAATTGCACCCGGTTGACCTCGAGTCACACAGGTGGGGCTCGTCAGACCCAGTAGTACTACCCAAGTTTCCCCGCTATTAAATATTAACAATTCAAAAGTGTGAGGACTTTTCTCATGGTAAACAGCACTATATTAATATTTTACACAACTTAAATAATAAAAGCGTTCGTATAAATACCAGTATGCTATCTCCCCCAAAAGAGATTAAGTAAAGAGTGGGGCATGAACTCACCTGATGTATGCAAAGTACTTAGGGTTATTTTGAGAAACGAGAGGATAGCCAACCTTCACAGGTTACCTAGATCATGTGAGTACATAAGTACGTGTAAATAAAAGACATGTGAAACCCTAATCATACCAAAATCAAAGACTCAAGCTTCCAGACAAATAGACACGTTTGACCTAGTTGACCCGTTTGACCCGTTGGTGACATTATGAGTTATAATTCAAATAAAGCCAATGAGCACATACAACATACATGATAAGCATTCAAACAGTATCATACATATGCTATATCAACCGGTGTATCACCTAGATCATCATACAATCAAGTACTATACAAGTCATGCGAATCTAGCACATTAACATACCATTAGCTACAAAACAACTAACATGTCATACAAGGTTCAACCATTCATCACATGCCATGTGAAGCCACTCACGACTTCACATCCTAAACCCTGCCAATCCTACTAAGTAGGGGCCTCAGATCCGCACGCGTGTATAATGATCACAACCAAATTCTTTAAGCATATACATTGCATTCACAACATCACAACAATCAATTACCAGACCCAAGCATGATGTCCTACTACTACACAACACCCAAACCATACATGATTACCAATTCCAATATCACCCATGATTATCCAAACATGCCATACAACTAATTTAACACGTTCTATTACACTAGGATCCATCCTTGAACATATTAGCAAGTTCCTATCATCCCAAACATGATCATAACATCATACTTCAATTTACACAAATAAAGTTTCCCTTTTGGGAAAGAATATCCAAAATCTATCAAACATCCAAGGTATGCATGAATTCATCAATAATATACCATTCAAGCTCATACTAACATCTAGACATGATCAACAACACTTAAACACCTAATCTCACAATCTTCATAACAAAAGTTTCTACTTTTGGCAAGCTATGATCAACATCATCAAATTAAAGATTTCTAGCATTCATAACACAATCTAACATCTAATTATCATCATGAACACACCATAACATCATAACATCATAATTCAACATTTCATGCAAATAAAGTTACTATTATTAGTAACCTATGAACATCAACCCTAAATCATTGATTTCTTGCAAGATTCATGATTCCTAACATTCATACAACTTATTAATCATCACACATTCATCAAACAACCATCATTCATCCATAATTAGCAATTTACGAATTAGGGTTTGTTTCAAAACAAATTTCATGATCAATCCCTAAAAACATGTAATTCATCCATGATCGACGTTAACTAACATGTATTCAACCTAACTAACATATAAACATCATCAAACAACATCCAATTCGACCTAATAAGGACCAAATTCGAATTAGGTTCGGCCATAATGAACCCTTCACAAAACTCGCAAAAACTAACCTTTAAACTTGTTTTAACTTGCAATTGATGATTCCAACAAGTTGTAACCTTGAAATCGATCCAAAATCGCAGGTTACTATGGTGTTCTAGGCTGAATTCGAAGATGGAGAGGTGTGGGATGGGAGGTTCGCGGCCGATGGGTGGGGAATTAGGGTTGGGTTTGTGTTTTAATTAATTTAATTTACATATTTACCCTTTAAACCCTTGTGTTTTGGTATTTTATAAAAACTAAGCTTTAAACTCTTTGTAAAGTGTTTTTAACTTAAAATATAAAGATATAAACTTATAAATTCATTATATAATTTATCTTTTAAAAACACAAGACATACGAATAAATAGACACGTTTCCGCGTTACGCGATAAATTCTTTAATTAACCGTTTATAAATGTGTAAACACATAAACATAACCCAATACTCACATAATCACTTAGATTCACATCAAATTAACATTATTCATTATTATTAGGTCACCAACGTTCAACGACAACTAGTGTGTGCTCACGACACGTGTTACAAGACTTAACGGAACTAACGGAGTTTGGTAACGGAAATTTACCGGATGTCACATTATCCCCATGTTGAAAGAATTTTCGTCCCGAAAATTGCGTTACATGGTGAGAGTGTTCCATCACTGGTTTCCATCACTGGTCTACTGCATTGGCACACAGAAATCGAAATCGTGTGAGTTTTGGATGAGTTGTCACATCATCCCCATGTTGAAAGAAATTTCGTCCCGAAATTTAAATCAATACCTTCGTCTGCTGGCATCGTTCCTTCGAATAGTTGAGGGTACTTAAGCTTCATTTGATCTTCCCGTTCCCATGTGAATTCCGGTCCACGTCGCGAATTCCAACGGATTTTAACAATAGGTATCTTGCTCTGCTTAAGTGTTTTCACCTCACGGCATCACCTCACTGGTTCCTCAATAAAACGCAATTGTTCATCCACCTGAATTTCTTCTAGTGGTACGACCGTCGTTTCATCAGTTATGCACTTCTTCAAGTTTGACACGTGAAATACATCATGAATTCCACTTAGCGAATCAGGTAGGGCTAATCGATAGGCTACTGGACCTACTCTTTCCACAATCTCAAATGGTCCAACGTACCTCGGATTTAGTTTCCCTCGTTTACCAAACCGAACTACGCCTTTCCATGGTGAGACTTTCAACAAAACTTGTCACCAACCTGAAACTCTAAAGGTTTCCGTCTCTTGTCAGCATAACTCTTTTGCCTGTCTCGCGCTGCAGCCATACGGTTCCGTATCTGTATAATTTTCTCAGTCGTCTCATGAATTAACTCGGGACCTGTTATTTGACTATCACCAATTTCCGCCCAGCAAACCGGT
Organism: Flaveria trinervia; assembly: GCA_025506515.1. Lineage (NCBI taxonomy): Eukaryota > Viridiplantae > Streptophyta > Magnoliopsida > Asterales > Asteraceae > Flaveria > Flaveria trinervia. Next base: position 84,372,177 of record CM046443.1, on the reverse strand, counting down.
GATCGACATTTTCTCCCGTACAACGCCTCGAAAGGTGCTGCTTGTATACTAGTGTGATAACTGTTGTTATAAGAAAACTCCACCAATGGCAGGTGAATTTCCCAGTTATTCCCGAAGTCAATCACACAAGCACGTAGCATATCCTCCAACGTCTGTATAGTACGCTCACTCTGACCATCCGTCTGTGGATGATATGCAGTACTCATATCCAACGTGTACCCAAGGATTTCTGCAATGATTGCCAGAAATGTGACGTGAAACGAGCGTCACGGTCAGAGATAATTGAGATCGGTACCCCGTGTCTCGAAACGATCTCCTTGAGGTACAGGCGAGTTAACTTCTCCATCTTGTCGGTTTCCTTTATTGCAAGGAAATGAGCAGACTTTGTCAATCGATCCACAATAACCCATATCGTGTCACAACCAGTACTAGTCCGGGGTAGTTTAGTAATAAAGTCCATGGAGATTTGTCCCATTTCCACATTGGAATCTCGGGTTGTTGTAATAGTCCGGATGGTTTTTGATATTCCACTTTCACCTTCGAGCAGGTCAAACACTTGCTCACGTACGTAGCTACATCCGCTTTCATGTTAGGCCACCAATAGTGAGCCTTTAGGTCATGGTACATCTTGTCGGATCCAGGATGTATAGAATACTTAGATTTGTGTGCCTCGCTCATAACTAAATCTCTCAGATTTCCATGAACAGGCACCCAAAGTCTATCCATGAAATACCGAATTCCATCCTCTTTCATCACTAGCTGCTTATCCATTCCCCTTAAAATTCAGAACCAATATTTTCCACTTTTAAAGCTTATTTGTGCCTCCTTAACTTGTTCGGGCAGTTGGGTACTGATAGTAAGCTGTAAAGCTCGCACCCGTCGGGGTTTAGCTGTTTCCTTCCTGCTTAAAGCATCGGCAACTACGTTCGCCTTTCCCGGATGATACTTAATTGCGCAATCATAATCATTTAGTAGTTCCACCCAACGTCGCTGCCTCATATTCAACTCTTTTTGCTCAAAGATATGTTGAAGACTCTTGTGATCGGTGTAGATGTGCACTTGGTACCGTACAAATAATGTCTCCAGATCTTTAAGGCAAAAACTACTGCGCCCAATTCTAAGTCATGGGTAGTATAGTCTTCTCATGAACCTTTAGTTGTCTCGAGGCGTAAGCTATCACCTTGTCTCGTTGCATCAAGACACAACCCAATCCTTGAATGGATGCATCGCAATACACCACAAAGTCATCTGTTCCCTCTGGTAATGCTAATATCGGGGCAGTACAGAGTTTTTGTTTTAATAATTGGAAAGCTGATTCTTGACTCTCAGCCCATTTGTATGTCGTTCCTTTGTGAGTCAAGGCTGTGAGAGGTTGTGCGATCTTAGAAAATCCTTCTATGAATCGGCGGTAATATCCTGCTAATCCTAGAAATTGTCTTATCTCGCTTGGTGTTTGGGTGTAGTCCAATTCTTTATCGCCTCAATTTTGGCAGGATCAACGTGTATTCCTTTCTCATTAACAATATGACCTAGGAATTGTACTTCTCTTATCCAAAAGTCACACTTTGAGAATTTAGCATACAGCTGCTCATTTTTCAACAGTTCCAAGATCATTCGTAAGTGCTCTTCATGCTCCTCCTTGGTCCTAGAGTATATCAGTATATCATCGATGAACACAATGACAAACTGATCAAGATAAGGTTTGCACACACGGTTCATGAGGTCCATGAACACAGCAGGTGCATTAGTCAACCCAAAAGGCATGACCAAGAACTCATAATGACCATAACGAGTACGAAATGCAGTCTTGGGAATATCTTCTTCTCGAACTCTGAGTTGATGATAACCAGATCTCAAGTCAATCTTCGAGTAATAGCTTGATCCTTGAAGCTGATCGAACAAGTCGTCGATACGAGGTAAAGGGTATCGGTTCTTGACTGTTACTTTGTTTAACTCTCGATAATCGATGCACATCCGAAATGTGCCATCCTTCTTCTTAACAAAGAGTACAGGAGCTCCCCAAGGTGATGTACTAGGTCGAATAAAACCCTTATCCAAAAGCTCCTGAAGTTGTGACGACAACTCCTGTAGTTCGTTTGGTGCTAATCGATAAGGTGCTCTAGCAATCGGAGCTGCGCCAGGAGTCAACTCAATCTGGAATTCCACTTGGCGGTGCGGTGGTAATCCAGGAAGATCTTCTGGGAACACCTCCGGAAAGTCGCGTACTACGGGAATATCCTCCATTCTCTTTTCTTCCTTTTGCTTATCGGTTACAAGTGCTAGGATAGCCACGCGGCCCTTTCGTAACAACTTTTGAGCTTTCATATACGAGATGATGCCTATCACAGCACCACTCCTATCACCTTTGACAGTAAGAATTTGATCACCAACCGGGATCCGTATAATCTTCTCGTGACATATGACTTCCGCTTGCTTGCTAGAGAGCCAATCCATGCCTATCACAACATCAAAACTCCCCAGCGTAACAGGCATGAGATCTATAGCGAAAGTATGACCAGCAAGTTCTATCCTACAGTCTTTAAGGATATGCGTTACATGGATTTGTTTACCGTCGGCTAATTCCACAGTGTACTTAGATTCTAAAGCAGAGGGTATATCACTTAAAAGACTACAGAATTTAAGGACACAAAACTCCTATCGGCTCCAGTATCAAATAGTACCGTAGCAAAACAACCATTAACAGGGAATCTACCAGTAACAGTTGTGGGATCATTTAGAGCCTCACCTGAGCCAATGACGAAGGCTCTCCCTTTGGCTCCATCTCTATTGCCGCCATTTCCAGTGCCATTTCCACCATTGTTGTTATTATTGCCATTGTTGTTGTTGTTCCCATGATTGTTGGTGTTGTTGTTGTTGTTGCCATTTCCGTTCCTTCTTAGTTGTGGGCAGTTTCGTTTGTAATGCCCTTCTTTCCCACACTCAAAACAACCCTTGGGGTTTCTTGAGATTGTTGTGGCCTCTTCATTAGTTCACCACGGCAATCCTTCGCAGCGTGTCCAATCTTTCCACAACGTTGACACTTGAAGTTATCACACCGTCCCACATGGTGGTAGTTACACCGTGGGCATTTGGGATGTCTGCCGCCGTAACCGCTGGGTCCTTGGTTATTTGGGGCAGTTTGGTTGAAATTGCGGTTATTATCGAACCGCCGCTGCTGCTGCTGAACTGGTTGTTGTTGCTGTTGGGATTGCTGTTGACCGCCAGGCGATGATGATGATGATTTGTTGTTGCTGTTGCTGGGAGCATCCCACTTCCTTTTGTTGTCGGGCACGCTCACCACAGCGCCCCGTTTGGGTAGACGCCCTTGCTCTACCGCCTGGTCAGTAAGTTTGGGCAATCTGGATGGCCTGCTGGATCGTAGTCGGGTTAGAAGCCGTTACCATACTTTGGATTTCAGGCACCAATCCTCGTATGTAGTGCTCGATTCTCTTTGTGTCTCATTAACCATTCCTGGACACAATGTGGCCAGCTCATGAGTACGGGTGTGTAAGCCTCAATTTCTGAACCCTTCATCTTGAGCTGCCAGAATTCCATCTCCAACTTTTGCACCTCATTTCGAGGACAGTACTCCTCGATCATCATATCCTTGAACTCATTCCAGGGGAGTCCATTTGCCATCGCTTGTCCAAGCATCTGGACTTGCGCGTTCCACCAAGACAGGGCAGCACCCTCCAAAGTCCCGGTGGCATACTTTACTTGATCCGCCGGTGGACAGTACATTTGGAGAAAACGGACTCAGTCTTCTCAAACCAGCGTACAAGCCCTACAGCACCCTCTGTACCGCTGTAGGTGTGTGGTTTGCAGTCCATGAAGGACTTGTATGTACACACTGGTGGTCCTGTTTTAACACAACACACATTAATCAAACATCCCCTACAGTTATAAAGGATATCAGATTTGTTTTTTTTTTCTGTCATGTTTACCTGCTGGCTGACCCGCGTGGGCAGCAGCCACTGCCGCCTGAACATGCTCATTAATTAGAGCAGCCAATTCCGCAGGAGTCATGTTAATAGCACCACCACCCTGTTCCCGGTGCCACGTCCACGTCCGCGTCCACGACCACGTCCACGTCCACGTCCACGAGCGTCCATTCTTTTCACTTTATATTCACAATACAATAATGAGTAACATCATACACATTTAACTCATTGAAGCGTAGTAAACAGTAAATGAAAGAAATAACGTATCATCACAACCACAACATTCATAACAAAAAAAAACCAAAGTAAATAAATTGCAATAAGTCACAATGTATTTAGCAATGTCAAAATTGAAGTTTTGTCGTTCGTGTGGGGAAACAACCCTTCCCACATAGGTTTCAAAAAGAAAACACTACGTAGTCTAAGTCATATAAAGAAGTCAATCGACAATGTCTGACCCATCACTATCATCCTCCATCTCCTCCGGTTCCTCTTCCTCGGGTCCCTCCTCGGGATCCTCATCCTCAGAGTCTGCGGCAGGAGCAGGAGCTATAGCAATCTGGAGTGCTGCTAGTTGAGCTTCTAATATGGCAATCCTATTATCGGCTATGGCGTCCCGCTGTTCACGAGCAGTCACGCGTCCTTGGAGTGCCATAACACCATCTTGCATATGGTGACAACCGTTCAGCGTCTTCCCGTGTTCTTCCTTGAGTTCGTCCAATTGATGTCTCAGGTTGTACACCTCTTGCTGTAGTGTACAGACATCACCGTGAGTCGTCTTACGCGATGCTGTTCAGTATCCAATGCAGCCATTAGTGCAGCAATCAGTTGCTCGTTAGACTGCGCCGTTCGTGGGAGTGAAAACATGGGTTGATTGGCATTGTTCCTAGTCCTTGGCTTTAGGACAGGTACGCGTTCCCTAAACATGATGTGGTCAACAAACCTAGGATAAGAACGCCAGTCACGCGGAGGGTCACGCTTCATCAACGCGAATGGTTGATCCCAGTCAATCTCCTCTCGGGGATAAGCCAGTCTGGGCCAATCGAATCCATCATCAGGTACAGGTGCGGGAGGTGGGGATTCAGATCGTGTAGGTGATTCGGGTCGTTTACCCGGAGCTCTTGAAGACGATGCCATGCTGCAGAGAGTGTGACGTGTATGCCAATGAGTATACAGTAGATGGAGTAAGGCACAGGTAACTAATTAACTGTGTGCGGTTATAGTCTAGTGTGTATGCAACCTAGTTCCCTATAACCAATGGCTCTGATACCAATCTGTCACACCCTCAAAATCCACTTGCGGAGTTTTACCGCGAGGCGTGTGAACAAACCAGGATCACAGTCAATAGTTACTCAGAACGACTCTATATGCCATAACATAACAAATTCAACCAAAATACCAACTTAAAAAATGCGGAAGCGTTTTTGAAAACAACCCAAGTATAAAGTATAACTTATGGCAAAACAAGTGCCAAACCAAAAGTAAACCATAATTGTTAAAATGTCACATTGTCTTGAAGCATAATGTCTTAAATGAAGTGAACCGTGCAGTGCTCCTATGGCAAGCAAGTTAAGGACCTGAGAAAAGCATACTAAAATGTCAACACATAGGTTGGTGAGTTCAAGAGTTGAGTTCAATAAACATGTAAACAGTTGCGATAAATATAAGCAGTGTATGGTAATAGATAGCTAGTCTATTATCAACAAATATTAATACATAGTGATTTTGCAATTGAAGCTGACTGTGATAGTTGTTGCCTCCTGTCACGACTTACCATGTCGTGACAATGATCAATAGGACAAATTGCACCCGGTTGACCTCGAGTCACACAGGTGGGGCTCGTCAGACCCAGTAGTACTACCCAAGTTTCCCCGCTATTAAATATTAACAATTCAAAAGTGTGAGGACTTTTCTCATGGTAAACAGCACTATATTAATATTTTACACAACTTAAATAATAAAAGCGTTCGTATAAATACCAGTATGCTATCTCCCCCAAAAGAGATTAAGTAAAGAGTGGGGCATGAACTCACCTGATGTATGCAAAGGTACTTAGGGTTTATTTTGAGAAACGAGAGGATAGCCAACCTTCACAGGTTACCTAGATCATGTGAGTACATAAGTACGTGTAAATAAAAGACATGTGAAACCCTAATCATACCAAAATCAAAGACTCAAGCTTCCAGACAAATAGACACGTTTGACCTAGTTGACCCGTTTGACCCGTTGGTGACATTATGAGTTATAATTCAAATAAAGCCAATGAGCACATACAACATACATGATAACATTCAAACAGTATCATACATATGCTATATCAACCAGGTGTATCACCTAGATCATCATACAATCAAGTACTATACAAGTCATGCGAATCTAGCACATTAACATAACCATTAGCTACAAAACAACTAACATGTCATACAAGGTTCAACCATTCATCACATGCCATGTGAAGCCACTCACGACTTCACATCCTAAACCCTGCCAATCCTACTAAGTAGGGGCCTCAGATCCGCACGCGTGTATAATGATCACAACCAAATCTTTAAGCATATACATTGCATTCACAACATCACAACAATCAATTACCAGACCCAAGCATGATGTCCTACTACTACACAATACCCAAACCATACATGATTACCAATTCCAATTATCACCCATGATCATCCAAACATGCCATACAACTAATTTAACACGTTCTATACACTAGAATCCATCCTTGAACATATAGCAAGTTCCTATCATCCCAAACATGATCAAACATCATACTTCAACGTTTACACAAATAAAGTTTCCTTTTGGGAAAGAATATCCAAAACTATCAAACATCCAAGGTATGCATGAATTCATCAATAATATACCAATTCAAGCTCATACTAACATCTAACATGATCAACAACACTTAAACACCTAATTCACAATCTTCATAACAAAAGTTTCTACTTTTGGCAAGCTATGATCAACATCATCAAATTAAAGATTTCTAGCATTCATAACAACAATCTAATCTATCTAATCATCATGACACACCCATAACATCATAACATCCATAATCAACTTCATGCAAATAAAGTTACTATTATTAGTAACCTATGAACATCAACCCTAAATCATGATTTCTTGCAAGATTCATGATCCTAACATTCATACAACTTATTAATCATCACACATTCATCAAACAACCATCATTCATCCATAATCATGCAATTTACGAATTAGGGTTTGTTTCAAACCATTTCATGATCAATCCACTAAAAACATGTAATTCATCCATGATCGACGTTAACTAACATGTATTAACCTAACTAACATATAAACATCATCAAACAACTCCAATTCGACCTAATAAGGGCCAAATCGCGAATTAGGGTTCGGCCATAATGAACCCTTCACAAAACTCGCAAAAACTAACCTTTAAACTTGTTTTAACTTGCAATTGATGATTCCCACAAGTTGTAAGCCTTGAAATCGATCCAAAATCGCAGGTACTATGGTTCTAGGCTGAATTCGAAGTGGAGAGGGGTGGGATGGGAGGTCGCGGCCGATGGGTGGGGAATTAGGGTTGGTTTTTGTTTTAATTAATTTAATTTACATATTTACCCTTTAAACCCTTGTGTTTTGTATTTTATAAAAACTAAGCTTTAAACTCTTTGTAAAGTGTTTTTAACTTCAAAATATAAAGATATAAACTTATAAATTCATTATATAATTTATCTTTGCAAAACACAAGACATACGAATAAATAGACACGTTTCCGCGTTACGCGATAAATTCTTTAATTAACCGTTTATAAATGTGTAAACACATAAACATAACCCAATACTCACATAATCACTTAGATTCACATCAAATTAACATTATTCATTATTATTAGGTCACCAACGTTCAACGACAACTAGTGTGTGCTCACGACACGTGTTACAAGACTTAACGGAACTAACGGGGTTTGTAACGGAAATTTACCGGATGTCACACATCGGTCTTCAAGAGCTCCGGTAAACGCCCGAACACCTACACGATATGAATCCCAACCTCCGGCACCGTACCTGATGAGGGATTCGATTGGCCCCGACTGGCTTATCCCGAGAGGAGATTGACTGGGATAAAACCATCGCATTAATGAAGCGTGACCCTCCGCGAGACTGGCGTTTTATCCTAGGTTTGTTGACCACATTCATGTTTAGGAGCGGGTACCTGTCCTAAAGCCAAGGACTAGGAACAATGCCAACCAACCCATGCTTTCACTCCACGAACGGCGCAGTTCAACAATCGAGCACGATGCTGCACTGGATACTGACAACATCGTGTAAGACGACTCACGGGTGTCGTTACACTACAGCAAGAGGTGTAAACAACTGAGACATCAATTGGACGAACTTCAAGGAAGAACCAGGAAGCCGCTGAACGGTTGCCAACTGAATAGGCAGATGGTGTTATGGCACTCCAGGACGCGTGACTGCTCGTGAATAGCGGGAAACGCCATAGCGATAATAGGATGCATTATTAGAAGCTCAACTAGCAGCACTCCTGATTGCTATAGCTCCTACTCCTGCCGCGCAGACTCGAGGATGAGGAGGATCCCGAGAAGAGGAACGGAGGATGGAGGATATAGTGATGGGTCAGCATTGTCGATTGACTTCTTTATTGCTTAGATACCTGTGTTCTTTATGAAAACTATGTGGGAAGGGGTTTCCCCACACGAACGACAAAATTCAATTTTGACATGGCTAAATACATTGTGACTTATTGCAATTATTTACTTTGGTTATTATTTTGTTATGATGTTGTGGTTGTGATGATACGTTTTTCTTTCATTTACTATTACTACGCTTCATGAGTTAAATGTGTATGATGTTACTCATTATTGTATTGTGAATATAAAGTGAAAAGAATGGACGCTCGTGGACGTGGACGTGGACGTGGTCATGGACGCGGACGTGACGTGGCACCGGAGAACAGGGTGGTGGTGCTATTAACATGACTCCCGCAGAATTGGCTGCTCTAATTAATGAGCATGTTCAGGCGGCAGTGGATGGATTTGAGGGTGTGACATATAACTATAAATACATATACATATACATATACATATACATATACATATCATATACATATACATATACATAACATATACATATACATATACATATACATATACATACATATACATATACATATACATATACATATACATATACATATACATATACATAACATATACATATATACATATACATATACATATAACATATACATTACATATACTCATATACATATACATATACATAACATATACATATACATATACATATACATATAATATACATATAACTATACATATACATATACATATCAATACATATACATATACATATACATATACATATACATATACATATACATATACATATACATATACATATACATATACATATACATATACATATACATATACATATACATTTATTAATATCATATCATATACATATACATATACATATACATATACTATACATATACATATACATATAATATACATATACATATACATATACATATACATATACATATACATACACATATACATACACATATACATACACATACACATACACATATACTATACATATACATACACATATACATTATCATATACATATACATATACATATACATATACATATACATATACATATACATAACATATACATATACATATTACATATACATATACATATACATATACATATACATTAACATATACATATACATATACATATACATATACATATAATATACATATACATATACATATACATATACAATACATATACATATACATATACATATACATATACATATACATACATATAACATTACATATACATATACATATACATATACATATACATATACATATACATATACATATACATATACATATACATATACATATACATATACATATACATATACATATACATATACATATACATATACATATACATATACATACATATACATATACATATACATTACAATACATATACATATACATATACATACATATACATAACATATACATATACATATACATATACATATACATATACATATACATATACTATAATATACATAGACATATACATAGACATAGACATAGACATAGACATATACATATACATATACATATACATATACATACATATACATATACATATACAATACATATACATATACATATACATATACATATACATATACATATACATATACATATACATATACAATACTAACATATACATATACATATACATATACATATACATATACAATACATATACATATACATATACATATAACATATACATATACATATACACATATACATTACATATACATATACATATACATATACAATACATATACATATTACATATACATATACATATACATATACATATACATATACATATACATATACATATACATATACATATACATATACATATACATATACATATACATATACATATACATATACATATACAATACATATACATATACATATACATACATATACATATACATATACATATACATATACATATACATATACATATACATATACATATACATATACATATACATACTAGTAAGGATCCCGCGCGATGCGGCGGCGATGGCATCGACATATTTCACAATGCAATATTGACGACATCGACATATTTCACAATGCGATATTTGTTTTCTGAATGCATGCGTGGCTTCTATTGTATAGTCTATTTATGTCATGAGCATCACAAAACCCAATTAAATAATAGCATACGAATAAGAAAATGTTTTTCATAAACATAGTACGTTAAAACTAAATATCTGAGCACACGAATAAGAGAATACAAGTCATAAACATAGTACGTTAAAATTAAATATCCGCATGTCAACTACTCGGATTTGATGAGATCATTTTTTGTCATAAGCCTTACACATCTCAATGACCTCATCAATATGCTTAGACCACCATTCTTCATCGATGTCCAAACTGGAAGTTTCTTGTGTCACTTCCTTTTTACCGCAACTAATTCTTGATGCGGACTTTCCTGCATTTTCTCCTGTTTGACTGAAACAGGCACTGAAAAATCAATGTTAGTAGTGTTTTATTAAGACCAGAAAGGTATATAGATTAAACTATTAAACTATAGTATAGATATGTTAAATTGATACCATGTATGTCTTGAAGTTCCTTCTTTGGTTCATCCATAATAGATTTCTACTTTATGTAAAGAAAATGAACAAATCAGTATGTTATAAAGTATATATATTTGACAAAGAAATCATGTCTTAACTTAATTTTTAATTTGGTTAGCAATTAATATAGAGTAATATGTAATTAGCATACATTCAGAATATAAAAACTTAAGGCACACAAATCTATTAACTTACTTTCATTTATATACACATGCAACTCATTCATCACGTAACACTTCCCGATAGACAACATTTGAGGTGTATACTCCGTGTCGTCTAATATTCTTTGAAGGATGCACTAACACCTTTGTATTTTCACGTGATAACCCTCTTGACAATGCCACATAAAGTTGTCCATGTGAAAACACAGATTCCGGTAGATAAACGCCAACGTGCGGAATTGTTTGACCTTGAGCTTTATTAATTGTCATTGAAAAGCTAAGTCGAATGGGAAACTGTTTTCTTTTTAATTTGAAAGGGAACATGTCGTCTTCAGAAAGACATAGAAGGATTCTTGGCAAAAACACTCTTTTCGCAATATGTTGGCCAACAACTATTTCCGCATCAATAACATTGTGTTGGAAACCTTTACATATCAATCTTGTGCCATTACATAGACCATGTGATGGATCGATATTCCGCAACAATATTATGGGACATCCAATTTTTAGTCGAAGCTTATGAGGCGGCAAACCACTCACAGTTAGTGAGTTTAAGAACTCGATCGGATAAAAGTTGTTATGATCGTCTTCTGCTTCGTCAAAACTATAGTAAATTTTTTCCTCCCCTTGAAATATATCGATCATTTGATCATTAATCTCATCAACACTCTCATTTCGAGTTGATAGAATTGCTCGGGAGATTATATAATCCGAAGAATACAAATTGTTAAAATAGATGGAAAGATGGCATTAATCAATTCTTTTATAGAGTTTTCTCCAATGGTGCATGGAATTGTCATGTCATCAGGTATGCGGATAAATGTCCTTCATTGATTCTTCGGTTCCATCACCGACTCTTAAAAGAAAATCAGAAAAACCAGGGTCATTAAGCGCTCTCATATTTATGGTCAACCGCATCTTTTTAGTCAAAGACCAAAGAGGCGACATTCTTAGGCTAGAGTCTACAATCTGTGCTCGAGTGCCACGTCTAATAACTGGCAACACCTATCTGAAATCACCTCCCATAACCATTATCTTTCCACCAAATGGGAGACTAACGCCTACGATGTCTTGCAACGTCCGATCAACAGCCTCGATCGCCTGTCGTTTTGCCATTGATGCTTCATCCCAAATTATTAATTTAGATGACCTAAGTAATTCAGCGGCCCCACTTTGTTTTTTGATGTTGCACATGAATTATTATTAAGATTTATGGGAATCTTGAATCTCGAGTGAGCCGTTCTCCCTCCTGGCATATTATGGCTGCAACACCCGATGAAGCTGTTGCGAGAGCAATAAGACCACGTGAACGAACTTCAGCAAGCAACGCTTTGTACAAAAAAGTTTTTCCCATTCCACTTGGACCATCTATAAAGAACACACCAGGTAAATCATTATCCACATGCGTCATTATCTCATCAAACACGACTTTTTGGTCCGAATTAAGTGAGTGTTTTGCACATAAGTGTTCAGCTTCAACAACTATCGCATACTCCTCTTGCACCTCACGATGACGTACAGATTGTAAGTGAGCATCTTTGTTATGTCGGAAGATCGAAATCATGGAGATTTTTACCCATAGATTGTAGAAACACCCTAATTTCAGTAAGAACTATATTTTGCACTCGTTCACCACTATGACAATGTAACCTATGGTCTTCAGATAATGAGTCAAAGTGGTCATTCCATAACTTTCGAACATCTCCAGGTTCACAAAAAATTATTAGAGTCGCGAAAAACCTTCTAATAGCCTTGGGAAACTGAAATAGAGACGCTACTGCGAGAGATTGCGATAAACTTTCATCGTTCTCAATTAAGCCTATCTCAAGACCTGCTTTTCGAAACGTTGTGTGCTTTACGCCATTAACTGTGCAAAGATCTTCAAAAGAAGTAGGCCCTTTAACATTTGATAAAAGTAGGCGTAAATAATACCTTTCTCCTTCAGCTGGATTAGCATAAACAATACGACCTCTTTGTGGTTTTTGCAAATGATGATTCCAACGACGCGAGCCTACATTCACGTGAAGTGTTTTGGAAAATCTTTATACAAATATTGTCTTGCTGTTTCATCTACTCTATTTGTATCAAAAAATGCAGTTAGCATGGTTCTCTTATCTCTTTCTCTGTCAACAATTTCAGACATTATATCATTATCTCTAAATCTAACCATTTGATGATTAGGAGATGTAGTTGTAAAGTCAACACAACAGGATGAATTTAGAAAGAGAGAAGGAAAAAATACGCCACATAGCCTCTGGGGGTGATACATATCGCGCATCTTGAAATTTCTTTATCTCATTAATGACAACCTCTGCTGCCCATCTTGATCGATTTGAATAACTTGTTTATCATGTCCTTTGTAAACGTATTTGAATAAAATTTCATAGATTTTATACTTGAGCAAACCTCTACATTCATGTGACAGTTGAACATCATTAAAAGCCTTGGGTTATATGGGACCACCCATCTATTATCAAGAGTTTTTCCTCGAACATCCACTTTATTCCATTATTTCTCCTTCATACATGGATATGTGCTGTGTGCGAAACAACACTGGGATAGGAAAACACACCCCTGCAGGCAAGGTAAAATGTGACTGTGTGCAAACAAGACCTCGTGCAATTTGGGATATCTTGATATGTTGGGAATTTCAGCACACACAATCTTATCATAATGGTCGGGATTATTGATTTTGTGTTGCGGGTACATGATAAGAAGAAAATGTGCATGTGGCAAATCACGCTTTTGAAACGACATAAACGTTGACTTCTTCTCTAGAATATGTTGAAGAGTTCCTTAAGATCCTCTAATTTAGCACGAAACACTCTTGAAACAAGCTCTGGACGATCTTGTGCGGTTTGACCCACTTTTAAATTATCACATATCTCAGGCCACCGAGGATTACATGTCATTGTAAGGAACAAATCAGGCTTGCCATCATCTTGAACTAAAGTCATCGCATCTAGAAACCGACGACGCATGTCGCGAGGCCCTCCGATGAAAGATGAAGGCAAGACAATCCGTTGTCCCACTCTGTTTGGATTAACCTCACCAGCATTAACACAATCCATAATACCTTGATACAAATCTGCTCTGATCTTAGACTGGTTTCGTTCACAAAATTGTAAACGTTGCGTTTCAATCTTTATGTAAACATCTACAGCAAACTGTTGTAGCAATCTACCACCGAACAGAAGCACGTTCTCAACAGATCGAATTTGGAATTTGTAACAGTAGTACTCTCGCATAGCTACGGTTGTTCTACCACGTCAGTGTTTGCTCTGAATAATTAAAAATAATACACGTTAGGGTATTATTTTTTATCATCACTTTAAAAGATACATAAATTGTTAGTACCTTCATTTCTTCGTTGATGTTGTCATTATTGTTGTGAACTTCATTGAGTGGTACTCCTTGACGTGGTATGTTAGGATGCCAACCCGACTCACCATTAGGAAAAAATAGAGGATACGATAATGGATCGTAACAACCAAAGTAAGGCTGGATAGTTTGACTATATTCTGACCTACCGTACACAACAATACTTCTTTTGTACGAAGTGATATTGTCGTTACCTTCCACCCAAATTCCAGCAACCTATAAAATGCTGCATATAAATATGTAAATCAATATGTAGTGTACGGTAGAAGATCCACACGTTGAAGTAAAAATATATTATTAAACCTCGGATGTCGTTGGGTAGTTGTACACCCTTTGGTCAAGATCCACGGAAGCATTTAAAGTGATTCTATAGTCTCTAGAGGTCCTAGTTCGCAAGACTTCGAAATGTGTTGACATATGGGTTTGTAGAAAGAGCACGTGTTACCATCTCAGTGATGCTTCGATCAAGATTGGGCTATTGGAGTCTATGATCTAACTCGGCATCAGGATCATAAAAATACAACTGTAAATACCTAGGTTTTCCATCCCTCGAAACTAATTGGTCGATTTTGTGATATATTCCTTTATGTGCAGGAAACGTATAGACACCGGCTCTCATATTGTTCATTGTATCATCCAACGTCACACCCATGAGGCGAAAGAAAAATTGGTGTTATAAGCACGTATTTTGCCTAAACATTTTTCAACTTCATCTTGCGACGTGAAAAGTTGGTACAATTCTTCTGGAATTTCTGAATTTGCTAATATTGTTTTTCCACTCATACAACAAAAGGTTGCAAATTCAAATGTGAATCGTTTGGCTCCACAATGAGGACATGGACTACGTTCCTTAAGACACGATGATCAGTAGGTATACCATCATAAACAAAATTATAGGGATCCTCTTCTATGTCCGAAATGTTTCGAATGGTTCCTTCTATTTGAACACCTAGGAATTTGTTGTAATAAGTAACAGGAGTTGTAAAAGAATGTCAAGTTGAATGAAAAAACTTTGTTAAATAAATAGAAACCTTGTGATGTTTCAGGTAAGACTTCATTGAAGACACGATGGTCTCTAGGTCTACCATTGTAAACAAAATTATACGGGTCGTCTTCAATAATCTCATCTCGGATGGGGTTGATCAATAATGTCAGAAAATTGAGGTAATAGTGTTCGCGGTTGAATTCGAATACCTAAGGAATTCTAAGTATTAAGTGATGAAAAATGAAAAGATGTCAACTTTAATAATGAAACCATTGTTCAATAAACTATAAACCTCGTGATATTTCAGGCATGATTTCGTCATTTATAAAGGGGAGTGTTGTTGTCGGAGTACTATCATCCGTTGGAGCACATCTAATTTTAATACCATTTGAATTACCTTTCCATCGGCTTTGCGTGTATGATAGCATGCTTCATCTCGAGCCTTTTTTTCAGTCGAACTACATGACACATGCTGCTTTCGCATTTGTGTTATTTGACTACTATTAGTTTTCAAGATTCTTAATGGCGTCCTTTCAATTATTGGATCACTTTGGGGGACATGGCCTGCACCAATCTTTGATAGATTGTTATTTTCTTTGCAAGAAGCATAATATCGTCTATTATACTCTTTCCTTTTTTCAGCTGACGTAGTTGCACTTGAGGTAGCGGGTTCATTACAATCTTTTAATTGCCCATTCTTTTTACGTGAAGCATAATATCGCGCGTTGTACTCTTTTTGTTTTTCAACTGACGTAGATGCACGCGAGGTAGAAAAATCAATATGATCTTTTGGTTGCCCATTAGTCATTGTAAATTGATAAATACCTTGTAATTAAATAAACGAGACTTATCTTAGACAATCAATTTATGAAAATATCATTACAATAACAATAGACTACATGTGTTCCGAGCATCATAACTGAAAAACATTAACAGAAAAGTTAAACTAAAAGTGGAAAGTTAAACTAAAAGAGCTGGTGAAACTAAGGTCTTCACAAAAACTACACCTGGGAACCACGAAACGAAGTAACAGGATAAAAACATTCCAAGAGCTCTACATCCATTTTAATTTCATAAAGCTTTCCCAAATTGGTCATCACAAACCAATTACCATTTGTCATAAAATGTGTTATCTCACACCATATTGACAGCGGGATAGGAGGGATCGTAGAACATGACACGACCTTAATCCAGTGCTCCCCTTATAGCAACCATAACTCAACTAACATTTCGCGTATGCCAGTACTAACAAACATGTGAAGTTCATTTTTTACATTAACTAAATCTCCGATATAAATTCCTGCAGAAGGAACGGTGGAAAGCTTATCTCTTTAGCTGCTCTGAATTAGCATCAAAACAAATGACCACATTTGTTCCTCCAACACAGGACTCGCAAATAGTGAAATATAAAGTATTAGCACATAACGTAGCAGTTGACCAAGAGAATGCGGGGATAACGTACTCCGGTCTTGTTACGAAAGGTATATTTCTCCAAGAGGATTATTTCCTAGAATAAATAGATGCACAAAGTACACCACACCTATGCTTTACATGCAAGACCTTGTAATCATTATAAGCATCAATGTACAAACCAATAGCGTCAGCATTTTTTTCAAAGAATCCATAGCAACGACAATGAGGTGTTGACAAATACTTGTAAGCACCGGTGACTGGATTCCAAAGAAGCAACTCAGATGTATGATTCAAGCGAACACACAACATCCATCCAAATATGAACGAATCGAGACATCATGAAATGGAAATGGGACGATGGTGCTTGGCCCATAATCACCGGTTTGAAAGTCAATTGGACGAACAGAGCATATTTGGTCTCCGATTAAGAGGATTCTCTGATTGAATGAATTTAATGAGCGGAGCAATGTACCCTTGCAAAGTCTTCTGTTGATAGGAAGGCATACCATTCCTTACAAACAGACTTAAAACGACATACAACCTTTGCTGGCAGCCTCGTTATATCTCAAATATCATTATTTCAAGCAGTAGGGCAACCATGGTGACACCTTCGTTCACAAATATTGACTAATTATCTGTATAATATAATTCTCCTATGAATTAGTATTTAGGTGAAGAAAAGTGTGGTTACATTACATATATAGCATACTACACAATACACTAATATGAATAAATATTATGCAAAGCAAAACATAGTTCTACTAATTAATGCTTAAAATAATATTGTCTACACAGATTGTGAGGTTGATATTTTGTGTGGTAATTAGTTCAAACTTTATATCGTTTTTTTATTAGGGTTGTTGGTTTCAAGCAAACTCGTTGTAATAATCAATGTTTAAGTATAATGTCTGTGTTTATGATTTGATTACATTTGTCTTTCTTTTGTTCTTTTATAAATTTATAATATGAATATGAGATTATGTTTTTTATAGTTAATGCATGAGATATGAATATAAGTTCTTTGTAACTTCGTTACATCAAATTCCAATTAGAACGCAAGAAAAGCCAAAACATTTAAAATAGACGTCTAACCATAGAAGTTAATTAAAGAGTTCATTGTAAATGTTAAAATGAACATGGACTCTAAGGACGACCAATCCTTTCAATATCACGTGCCTCGGGCATGTTTGGTTCGTAGGCAATCGTTGTTAAGTCTGTAGAAATCAAAATATTTTCTGAAAACAAAAAAGAACGTATAAGTTTACGTAAGGCATAGAGTTTTGAAATAGTATTTTTTTTAAAAATATATATATATATAAGGTAATACATACCTCTGGTAAATGAACCAATTTCACTCGAGATGCATACACTATAGAATTTGTTGCGAGGACTGCTAATATTATTTACATAACAATAACACATCATAAACATAATTAAATATCCAAATGAAAAGGCCATGTAAATTTAAAAATTTTAAAAATGCATACATGAATATAAAAAGTTACTATCACATTAGATGGTATTTCTTTTTATTCTCTTACTAAACATAACAAAATTTTAAAAGTTTCTCCCTCACATTCATGGTCATCATGGTTTGTGTTGTACCGTTTTTTTACTTTGAAATAAAATCTTAGGTCGCAATATATATATGGTCATATTCAAACCCAAATTAAAGACACTATATAGGAGCATGATGGGGTTCTTGTACGCCTGCCATAACGTAATTGCATCATGTGAAAAAATATGAAGTTTATGTTTTTGGGTTAATGATGAATACTACAAAATCATTGATTGTAAAATTTACAATACTTTACCATATGATCAGATTATGTAGGTTATGCTCACTTTCTGTTCATAAAATTTACAATCTAGACGACATGTGAATATAAATGACATACTAAATCCATGAGTTCTATACACAGCACCAAAGTTGCTTGTTTAACTCAAAACCCACTTAAAAGTGCAATAATCTCATAAGGTAAAAGCCATATCTAAAATATACTCGCAATCCCTTTCCCATCCATCATCCCCTTAAAAGTGCAATAATCAACTCAAAACCCACTGATTCAACACAAAAACCCACCAAAACTCATTGTTAATTTCAGAAAAAGCAAAGCAGGAGCAATAGTTCACCTTACTAACCCAAATTGTTCCACCTAATGAGATGAGTTTCAGCTAATGAGATGAGTTTCAGCTAATGAGACATATGTCCACTTGAGCCCAATTGTTCCACTTTGGTATCTGGAAACCAATTAACATGAAAGAAATGAAAGATATTAATTCCGAACATATGATCATCTTCTAAAATAACAATGAGAACCTAGCTAGTTCCAATGGTCTTTGATTTGATAAAAACTTTCCAACTGAGAAGTTCAACCTAAACCATAAACAATATTTCAAATGACATCTTGATTAAGACCTCTGTGTTAGAAATTTCACTTGAATTATAACGTTAGAACTCCTTTTTAATTAAAAATTTATTTTTCAAAAGACCAAATCAGTCCTCTTGAATCAAAGTGAATTCAACTTAAGGCCCAAAAACAGTTTCCACGGCCAGTCACTAAGAACTCTATTATCTTCCTTTTAACCTGCTTCATATCAGTCCTCTTGAAAAATTATTAAAAAATACCTATGATATATAGTCATACCATATGCACTCTCAAGCATTAAGAATTACAATGAGTCAGACCACACTCTCATTATAAATGCATTTAATTTATTATCACAACCGTCAGAATAAGATATGACAACAGCTTCAAGCTTACATTATTTACACTACATAGATGTCAATGTTCGGATCTCTTTAACCTCTGGACCGAACCCGATCAAAAACTGATCTATAGACAGCTTTCATTCAACACCATATCACAATCGTTGCGCTTTTAGTTCTTTGTGAAAATAATTCCACTGGCGAGATATTATTCAGTTCTCATTCACGTATACAATTACAATACTTACCAGATGACCAGCTTTCATTCAAACACCACTTCAAAAGTCAAAACACATGCTTTAAGTTACTTGAGGCGTAAACATTCAAACTTTAAAATCAAACCCTCTCAAACTAAGAAAGTTAGCTTTAACAAACACTCTATAATGACATCATCCAATAATCAAAGATGAAGATTATATCTCCTAAAATACTCTAAACAAAGCAAAGCAAAACATAACCCAAATTAGTGATATGCTACAATCCCAAACTGGAGTTTATTAGTGATATGCTACTTATTCATGCATCTTTGGTTGGAAAAGGTTAAGGCTGCAAGGATTCATCTTGAGTAATCATAACATTATAACATAAGTTCGATTGCTTGACAAAAATAATTGGAACACTAAACCCCGTAATAAGTACATACAACCCGTTGCGGATATATCCCCTAAAACATAGAAGTTTTTAATTCAAGCAGCTAATAAAGGAACTTTGAAAACATGATATGTATGTAAACAAGTAGAAAACATGAACCTGTTGCAAATTCTACCATTATTCAAATAATATCTCCTAAATCTAGACTTAAAAACAAAATAGACACATTTTCGTAACAAATAGACACAGTTACGTTTACCTGCTTCCTGAATAATCAAATTGAAAAGTGAATGGAGATTGCAGCTCCCACGAAAAGTGAATCAGACCACTTGAAACAGAAAGAAGAAGATGAATATGAATATGAATATGGAACGAATTATTATTCGAACTAAGCATCTAAATAATCAAATCAAGCTAAGAAAGTATCTCATCTGTTCAAAGCTTTTGGGAGAAGAATCTTACCAATTAGAAAATGCGAGAAGAAACTTACCAATTGACCGCCAAAACAAAACCATACTCTTGTGAGTTTATGTAGGGTGTTGAGAGTTTTGAATTGACAGCCAAGACAAAAACCTTACTCTTTTCGTTTATGTAGGGTTTTTAGGAGAACATCCATACTTCTGACCTTCTCGAAATGGAGATTGCAGCTGCTGACGGTACTCTGGTCGAAAGGCATCTCCGAATCCAGCTCGGTTCTATCTCAATAAAGGAAGGTGATGGTGACGGTACACTGGTCGAAGGCATCTCCGAAAGCAATAGGGAAGGAGAGGTCTCGACCTTCTTCTTTTGTAACAGTGGTCGAAAGCAACTCTGGTTTGCAGAGTTTGCCCTCCGTTCCATATACATCAAAAGCAAAGTAACTTGTACCTTGTGCATGAATACATGTACATCTCCTAATTTTAAGAGATTGTGTAAATTACATTTTTACCCTCCTCAAATGAATATATATATAGTATAGATACATATACATATACATATACCTATACATATACATATACATAACATATACATATACATATACATATACATATACATATACATATACATATGCATATACATATACATATACATATACATATACATATGCATATACATATGCATATACATATGCATACATATGCATATACATATGCATATACATATGCATATACATATGCATATACATATGCATATACATATGCATATACATATGCAGTATACGTATACGTATACGTATACGTATACCTATACGTATACGTATACGTATACCTATACGTATACCTATACGTATACCTATACGTATACCTATACGTATACCTATACGTATACCTATACGTATACCTATACGTATACATATACGTATACATATACGTATACATATACGTATACCTATACGTATACATATACGTATACCTATACGTATACCTATACGTATACCTATACGTATACCTATACGTATACATATACGTATACATATACGTATACATATACGTATACATATACGTATACATATACGTATACATGTACGTATACATACGTATACATGTACGTATACATATACGTATACCTATACGTATACCTGTACGTATACATGTACGTATACATATACGTATACATATACGTATACATATACGTATACATATACGTATACATATACGTATACATATACGTATACATATACGTATACATGTACGTATACATATACGTATACATGTACGTATACATGTACGTATACATGTACGTATACATGTACGCATACATATACGTATACATTACGTATACATGTACGCATACATATACGCATACATATACGCATACATATACGCATACATATACGCATACATATACGCATACATATACGCATACATATACGCATACATATACGCATACATATACGCATACATATACGCATACATATACGCATACATATACGCATACATATACGCATACATATACGCATACATATACGCATACATATACGCATACATATACGCATACGCATACGCATACGCATACGCATACGCATACGCATACGTATACGTATACGCATACATATACGCATACATATACGCATACCTATACGCATACCTATACGCATACGGGTACGCATACGGGTACGTATACATGTACGTATACGTCTACGTATACATGTACGTATACATGTATGTATACATGTACGTATACATGTACGTATACATGTACGTATACATGTACGTATACATGTACGTATACATGTACGTATACATGTACGTATACATGTACGTATACATGTACGTATACATGTACGTATACATGTACGTATACATGTACGTATACATGTACGTATACATGTACGTATACATGTACGTATACATGTACGTATACATGTACGTATACGTATACATGTACGTATACATGTACGTATACATGTACGTATACATGTACGTATACATGTACGTATACATGTACGTATACAGGTACGTGTACAGGTACGTGTACAGGTACGTGTACAGGTACGTGTACATGTACGTATACAGGTACGTGTACATGTACGTATACATGTAGTGTACATGTACGTGTACATGTACGTGTACATGTACGTATACATGTACTATACATGTACGTATACATGTACGTATACATGTACGTATACATGTACGTATACATGTACGTATACATGTACGTACATGTACGTATACATGTACGTATACATGTACGTATACATGTACGTATACATGTACGTATACATGTACGTATACATGTACGTATACATGTACGTATACATGTACGTATACATGTACGTATACATGTACGTATACATGTACGTATACATGTACGTATACATGTACGTATACATGTACGTATACATGTACGTATACATGTACGTATACATGTACGTATACATGTACGTATACATGTACGTATACATGTACGTATACATGTACGTATACATGTACGTATACATGTACGTATACATGTACGTATATGTACGTATACATGTACGTATACATGTACGTATACATGTACGTATACATGTACGTATACATGTACGTATACATGTACGTATACATGTACGTATACATGTACGTATACATGTACGTATACATGTACGTATACATGTACGTATACATGTACGTCTACATGTACGTCTACATGTACGTCTACATGTACGTCTACATGTACGTCTACATGTACGTCTACATGTACGTCTACATGTACGTATACATGTACGTCTACATGTACGTATACATGTACGTCTACATGTACGTATACATGTACGTATACATGTACGTATACATGTACGTATACATGTACGTATACATGTACGTATACATGTACGTATACATGTACGTATACATGTACGTATACATGTACATACGCATATACAGCGTAGGCGTACGCGTAGGCGTACGCGTATGCGTATGCGTATATATATCACAAAAAAAATTTATAACACAAAAAAACATAAAAGTAAAATATATAGAAATACAAAAATGTTTTCCTCATTTTCCTTTTCATAAAAATAAAAGAATTCATAAAAAATTTAAAAACCTCATTGTTTTAAGAAATTCATTTCAGACATACGTAATACCAGATTTACAAATGTATAAATCTATTATTACACATGTGTATAACCAGATTTGAATTGTGTAAAGTATCTTTTATTATCAACCTAATAGATAGTTAATATAATATTGAAGTTTTTTAATTAATATTTTTAAATTAGGCTAAAATGTCTTACAATATGTAAAAGTTATTAAATTCATTCCAAAAATTATAGAAAAGTATTTATAGCATTCTCATATTCTTGTTGGTAGTTTCGTAGTATCTTAGTGTTAGCTTAACATCCGACTAGGTAAATTAATTTTAATTATTACTTTGAATATCAAAATCTTTAAAAAAATAATAAAATTAAGTTCTAATTATTTTAACACCATAATTTATCGTGTGAACCGGTTATTATTATAAAAATTATTTATACCCATATCGTTAGTTTCATAGTATTTTAGTGTTTCTTAACATCCGAACACTGTAAATTAATTTTTATTATTACTTTGAATATAAAATTCTGCAAGAATAATAAAACTAAGTTTTAATTATTTTAGTAGTAAAAGGGGCTATAGAGTAGTGGTTCGGTGGTAACTTGGGAAGTTGACTAAAATCAATACACATACATCACGTTCCTCAAGTCGTCACATTATAAAATGAAATTCATAAATAATATTTAAAATTTATGAATCGCATAACACATGTTAATCAATACTATTAATTTAACTATTACTTTTATTCAAAGTTAATTATTATATGGTCTTCAATCTTCAACGACAAATAGTGTGTGCTCGTGACACATGTATGCAAGATCTAACGAAACTAATAAAGTTTTGGTAATGGAAAATTACTAGATATCACATTATCCCCGTGTTAAAGAATTTTTGTCTCAAAAATTGCTTTACATGATACATTAGCATACAGAAATTTGAGTGAGTTGTCATATCAACCCCCTGTTAAAAGAAATTTTGACCCAAAATTTAATTTTTTCCTTCGTGGATGTCATTGTCATTTCAAAAAAATAGCATACTTAAGCTATGTTTGATCCACACGTTCCCACGTGAGTTCTGGTACACGTCTTGAGTTTCACCGAACCTTAACTATGAGTATCTTGCTATGCTTAAGAGTCTTGACCTCACGATGCATAACCTAAACCAGTTCTTCAATAAATTATAGTTGATTATCTACTTGTACTTCCTCGAGTAGTACAACCAAGGACTCATCAGGTAAGTATTTCTTTTTGTTCGATATGTGAGAAACATTATGAACTCGAATCAACGAGTTAGGAAGATTTAATCGGTACACAGCTGCGCCGATTCTTTCTAGAATCTCAAATGGTCCAGCATATCTCGTATTAAGCTTGTCTCTTTTGCCGAATCGAATCACGCCTTTCCACGGTGAGACATTCCACAATACTTTGACTCTAACCTGAATCTTTTAAAACTTTCCTTCTCTTGGCACTGTAGCTCTTTTGCCGGTCTCGTATTGTAGCGATACCATTCCTTATCTAGACGATCTTTTGGTAGTTTCATGCACTAACTTAGGGCTAGTCAGTTGGCTATCACCAACTTCCACCGAACTAACTTGTGAGCCACACTTTCGTCCATACAAGCCTCAACGATGCTAGCTTAATGCTAGTGTGATAGCTATTGATGTAAGAAAACTCCAAGAAGGGTAGATGAACTTATCAATTATTCCCAAAGTCAATCAAACAAGCTCGTAGCATATCCTCCAAAGTCTGAATAGTGGGCTCTCTTTGCCTATCGGTCTGCCGCAGTGCTCATATCCTAACGTATACACAAGGATTTCTACATTGATTGCCAGAAATAGGAGGTGAAACGAGCGTCATGATCCGAATAATCAAAATTGGTACACATGTCGAGAAAACACTTCTTTCAAGTAAATCTAGGTTAGTTTGTCCATCTTCTTTATTTCTTTTACCATAAGGAAGTAAGCAGACTTAGCCACCAGTCCATAATTACCCATACAACCTCTAGGATTCTGGGTAACTTGGTAATCAAGTCCAAGAAAATCTGCTTCTACCTCCATAAAGGAATCTCAGGTTTTTGCAGTAACCCAGATAGTTTCTAATACTTAACCTTCAACTAAAAGTAGGTTAAACACTTGCTCATGTATGTAGCTATATCTACCTTCATGTTAGGCCACCAATAATTTGCCTCTAGATCATGATGCATCTTGTTAGAACCATGATGTACAACATACTTAGACTTGGGTGCTTCACTCATAACCAAATCTCTTAGGTTTCCATATAAGGGTACCCAAAGCCTATCCATGAAAAAATGAATCCTATCAGCTTTCACTTCAAATTGCTAGTCCATCCCACGCAAGGATTCAACTTTAATGTTTTCCGCTTTCAAAGCTTCTACATGAGCTTCCTTGATTTATTCAGGCAATTGAGTACTGATAGTAAGTTGCAAAGCTCGAACTCATCAAGGTTTACTAGTTTCTTTTCTCAGGTGGTATTTGATAGCACAATCATAATCATTCAACAATTCCACCTAGTATTGTTGCATCATATTTAGCTCTTCTTGCTCAAAGTAAAACTAATATCTCCAGATCTTTAAGGCAAATACCATTACACCCAGTTCTAGATCTTGGGTGGTGTAGTTCTTCTCATATACATTCAGTTGTCTTGAAGCATAAGATTTCACTTTATCACGTTGCATCATACCATGTAGTCATCACTTTCTTTTTCTATTGCTAATATCGCTACGCTACAAATTTTATGCTTCAACAACTAAAATGCTCTTTCTTGACTCTCTCCCCCTATGTATACGTTGTACCTTGTGAGGCATAAGAATGAGAGGTTAAGTGATCTTAGAAAATCACTTAACGAAATTTCGATAATATTCTTCCAGTCCCAAAAGTTGCCTATCTTACCTTGGGATCCCCATGGTAATGAGCTTGGTTGGATAAATCCTTTATCCAACAACTCTTGAAGATAAGCCAACAACTTTTGCAGCTCATTCGATGCGACATATAAGGTGCTCACGTAATTAGAGCTACTCCGGGAGGTAAATCAATCTAAAATTCATCTTGACATGAGGTGATAATCCAGGTAAATCCTATAGAAACACCATTGGAAAATCATGAAATATTAATCGCAAGGGCTAATATGGCTAGGCAACCTTTGCGTATTCACTTTTATGTTTTCATGAATGATAAGATGCCTATCATGAAACACTCTTCTCACCCTTCACCAAAAGGATTTCTCCACCCAAGGGGGGGATACAATGATTTTCATATAAAATATGACTTCTGCATGATTCTCGGACAACCAATCTGCAGGATCGGTTTTGTCACTTAACACTTGTTTTCTCTCAAACTCACTAAGACACACACAGTTGATGTAGTAGAATCTCTTCAAGAGTTGATTATAATATAATAAGTAACTTAAGAACACAAGGAAATAATTTTCAATGTACTTGTATATATTACTTCTTAACTCAAAGTTTACAAAACTCTTCCAAGCATGATACAAGAGTTATAATGAGACACTATATATACTATCACCTACAGCTGGTTATACTTTGATACCAACTGGAATCCTCTAACTAAAGCAGATACTACAAAGCTATAGTTAAGGTATCTAGATACTGTATTATATAAGATATGGTAGTCATGACATGTCCATGACTTACCTTTTGTCACCAACTAAAGTTGGCAACTATACTAACAAATAAAGGTAAAAGTGGAATTAAGTATGGTCAACTGCATGGCCTTTTGGAAAAATGCCATGTAGTATCAAAGGTCTACAGCAAAGTATAAGAGAGCATACTTATGTCCACCGGTCCATAGCAGCATCTTTCGAAGGTTAACTGGCTTCGGAAGAACAAGTTATTCTGAAGCCTTTTATACTTCGGAAGAGGCTGCTTCTTCTATGGCTTGGGGACTTCTACTTCGGAAGTCATTGTCTTTAAATGAATTCTTCTAAGTCTTGAATCTTTTGAAGAGAAGACTTTGTCTTCTGAAGTTAGAGCTTTTCCTTCGGATGTTGATATTGCTCTTTGTCTTCGGAAGAACTCCATTTCCTTTGAAAGTTCCACACTTAGCTTTGGAAGTCCTTTATAAGTTGCACCAAAAATAGTTTAAGTGTCTGGTTCTGGTTGCACTAGCTTTTCTAGATCTAACAAACTATCCCTAGGCTGATGCTACCAAAACCTCACTTACTTCTACTTTCAAGACATTCTGCACAAGAGACAGGAGATATTTATCTGTTTCTTTGTTCTGTCTGGAAGTTGTGCTGAGAAGTCTGTGCAAGTCATCAGTGGATAGGAGATCCAGTCTATATCTCCTAATGACATACACCATTTGTTGTGCCCCATTGAGGAGAGTTAGTTAATGGAGTTATAGTCATACTCCCATCTAACAATGGATTCAAGTTTAGGATCTACAACCATTTGAAGAAAGGCTTTGCCTTTGGTTGTGGATCCCTTTCTCTCCTCCTACTCTTTCAGTTTTAACTCCTCTTCAATCATGGTTCTAGCTGTTAGCTCAGCCAGGTGAAGGCTGCTCAGGTGATTTTTGATGTGGGCATCTACCTCAGA
Source organism: Flaveria trinervia (assembly GCA_025506515.1). Classification (NCBI taxonomy): domain Eukaryota; kingdom Viridiplantae; phylum Streptophyta; class Magnoliopsida; order Asterales; family Asteraceae; genus Flaveria; species Flaveria trinervia. The sequence goes on along the minus strand of CM046443.1, from coordinate 84,343,669 downwards.
GTTTGAGGGGTTGGAGAATGGCTTTTTTGCTAACTCAGCAATATCAAATCTGCTCAAGTGTAGCAGAGATGAGGCATTAAACCTATTGAGCTTGCCATTCTCCCTCTCAACAATAAAGTTATGAGAAGAGTCTTCTTTCTTGGCACGAGGTGTTTGCTAGGTACTTTGTCTCCCTTCTTGGTATCTAGCAGAGTCACTAGCTTCCTTCTTAGCTTTTTCTCTTCATCATTTAGTGAATTAGAGTTAAGTCCAAGGATTTAATAGCCTGATCCAATGTTCCTCTAGCCAGATCAAGGAATTGATCTCTTGTGAGGGAACATGAGGATCCATCAGTATAAGTCAGCTTGATAGAATCCTCCTCATAGGAGATGTCACTCAAAGTTGTGCATTTTTTTATCTTCATCTTGATCTTCATAAACTCCTCTAATGAGAGATGTTTAGAAGGCTGAGGGGATGGCCTGGATGGTTGTTGGGTAGGTGGAGGTGTTTGGGTTCTGGGCAGTGTTTTGGGTTGGGGGTGAATAATAGTTGAGATGGTTGTGGTGATGAGGTAGGTATGGTGTTGGTGTAGGTTCAGGGGTGTAAGGTTCAGAATGGGCTTAGTTTTGATAGGAAAGGAATGGAAAAGGTTCAGGTTGAGGTTAGGTTGAGTTTGGGTTGTAGGTTGGGGTTGAGGTGTTGGTTTGAAGATCATCCCATGTCCCTTCTATACATCTCTTTCCTTTTTCCAAGCGAATGTCAGCCTTGATGTCACTGACATGTCGTTGGAGAGTCTTTTCAGACATGCGTCCCACTCTACCAGAGAAGTCGTGAGCCCAGAGATAGTCCTTCATCCTGGCCTTCTCACCTATCTTCTTGCAACAATGACCCCAGCTTCTTCTCCCTTCTTTTCTTCTCCCTCATCTTCTCTTTTGTAGCTTTCTTCCTCTCTTTCTCCAGTTGATCCTGCTCTTTGTTGAAGAGCCATAGGATAGTGTCATTGTTGTGTGGAGATAGTTCTTGAAGAGAAGAACCCCTAGAGGTTAGGAAATATATCATATCCCTCCTGAGTTACAAATCAGCTTCCTTTTTCTTACTTCTCTTTCCTCCTCTAAGGCTAACCTTGCTGCTTCCTCCTTTCTCTCTATTTATAGGATGGTTGCCTTTTCTAGCTCTACTAGCTCCTCTAGTGGTAGCAGGAGTATATCTTTAGTGATAGCTCTAACGCTTCATGAGCCTGTCAATGATCTCCACCATTTTCATGTTGTTTACTGCCTCTTGGTTGGTTGCACCTGCTTTCATACTGGCAGCTAGAAACTTCCTAGTTGGAAGTATACCTTTTCTCTTAAGTTTCTCAATGCTCTCCTCCTCCTGAAGCTCTTCCGTAGTCATCTTCTTCTTGCGTTTTACGTCTTTGGAAGTGCTAGACTTTGGTGGTTCTTGGATGGAGGGTTCAAATTGATGAGCGGTGGATGAAGATAGTAAAGTGTCTGAGCTTGGGGTCGGTTGAGAAAGTTCTCACTATTCACCTCAGATGCCAGCTTTAGAATTGCATCTGTGATAATTAGATCCTTGGACAAGGAGAACAAATTTCCGCAGCTTCCATCTCAGCTTCAGAAGATTTAAATTGTTCTTCCAAGGCTTTGACTTCAACTTTAGAAGTTTAAGGGAATCCACTATCGTCCCACTGTTTCAGTTGCTGGGCCATGAGTCCTCATTTCCCTTTTGAAATAAATCTCAGCTTCCATTTGGACCTTAGGTTGACCAACTTCTTCCAAAATGGTAGAAGGTGCACTTAACTTTGAAGCTCTTCAACTCCAAAGTATATCATAGCCTCGTCAGAACTAGGCTGATCTAAAGAAGATCTCAATAGAAACTTGGAGAAGATCCTATTGAGATCTCTGAGCATCCTTGGGTCCATTTGCAAGACAACTTGAGAAGGCCCAGAAAGATTGTTGCAATGATAGCCGAATTTTTAGCATATGGAGAAGTTAAAGCTTGACTTAATGGTTCCCTTATGTTTGTCTCTGAACACTCTCCCCCTTTTTGGTAGCATCATCTTGAGAGCTAGATGAGCTAGAGGAAGAGGTCAATGACACCTGAGTTTGTACATGCCTGGAAAGAACCTTACTGAGCCTGTTGAGACCTTGGAATCTCAGGAAATATGATGTAGGGTCCTGAAGAACAGGATGGCTGCTACAAGTAAGTCAAGTACTGCTGAGGTGTGGTGGGTCCTGAGCCTTCAACAACCATAAAGCGTTGCTAGCAGGAAGGCTTGAGGGTCAGCTTATCGGATGGCCCCTATTGTTTTCCATACACGGTATCCATCAAGAATTCCGTATCGTTCAGTAATGGTGAGGGAGTCTAGATTCTCTGTCCTTTTGATAGAGACATAGTAGAATGTTCATTTATTTGGAAGTGCACTCATGAATTTCCTTGAGAGATCTCTCAAGTTAATGGCAACTCCCACAGACTGAAGGGAAGCAATAAGATCCATGTACCTGATGTATTGCTGGCCGAGGGTCTCTCCAGCAATGTAGGTAAAGTTCCCAAACTATTGCTTGAGTGAATCTTTCTTGTGGTCATTAGAGTTAGAGTACATTTGTGACAGTGCATCAAACAGCTCTTTGGCTGACTTGCAATGCTCAAACCCCACCATGATAGAGTTGGGTGTAGCAGTCATAAGAGCCGTCATAGCATTGATGTCTATGTTTATCTTCTTCCGGTCTTCATCTGAATAGTGTTCAACAGCCTTCTCGATCATGGCACCATTTCCTCTTGGTGCTGCAACCTTTGGGCTTGTAGAAACCATTGACGATAGATAACCACATTTTATCATCAACGTACCTCATGAAACCTTCTATAAGTCTACTCCATTGTCTAAATTTTTAAGGGTGATGATAGGTGCTTTGGTCATCATCCCCATCTCAACTTCAGATTTTTGATAAGGGCCATTTCAAGTGTGCTGAAAATAGGAGTGAAAAACAGTTGATTTGGATGGTAAGATCACACAATCAACAGCTTAAATAGCTCTGATACCAATTAAAGGATCGTTTTTATCACTTAACACTTTGTTCCTCACAAACTCACTAAGACACACGGTTTGATATAGCAGAATTTCTCAAAGAGTTGGTTATAATATAATAAGTAACTTAAGAACACAAGGAATAATTTTCAAGGTACTTGTATATATTACTTCTCAACTCAAAGTTTACAAGTCTCTTACAATCATGATACAAGAGTTACAATGAGAAACTATATATACTATTGTTAGGATCTGGTATTTGACCAAACACCAACTGATTAACATGTTAAACAACACCAATAGTGCGGAATCCTATTTGATTGGCAATCCAATCAGTGATAACGCACGTAGACACAATAACGACTTGAATCTAACATCAAGAATCGATTGAGAATCATCTCGAACGTTCTATGAACTTGGAGTACGAACTTGGAGGCTTCTAGATGGCTAGGGTACGTCTGGAGTCGAAGTGGATTCAATGCTTACATTTTTCCACGAATTAGGTGGTATTTATAAGTTAGGATTGCTCATTCGTGCGACTGAACCATTAGCATGGTTCATTCGTGCGATTGAGCCATGCGGTTGATCCATTCGCACTACTGAGTGTTCAGTCGTGCGACTGAGTCAGACGCATGAAGTTGTTCAGGTGTATGGACTATTTAGGCGCATGGACACTCAGTCGCATGGCCATTCGGACGCATGACTACTGTTGGGGCGCATGGTCCAGTCGGACACATGAGAACTTCACTTCACCAAGATTGAGTGTATTCAATATTCTAACATTATGTATAACACTTCAAACAATCACAAACCTATATAATTAAGTCAATATGTGTTAAACAACTCATTAATGAAATATTAAACATTATAAACATAACCAAACATTTTGTATTTCATTAAGTACCTAATAGGTACATAAGTGTAAGACATATTACATTTAGATCAGGATGTAGGTACATATATGTATAAACAACTATCACCTACAACTAGTTATACTTTGATACCAACTGGAATCCTCTAACTAAAGCAAATACTACAAAGCTATAGTTAAGGTATCTTAGATAATGTCTTATCTAAGATATGGTAGTTATGACATGTCCATAACTTACCTTTTGTCACCAACTATAGTTAGCAATTGTACTAACAAAATATAGGTAAACAATGTAAGAAAGTATAGTCAACTGCACAACCTTTTGGGAAAAAGCCATGTAGTATCAGAGGTCTGCAGCGGAGTGTCAGAAACCATACTTATGTCCACAGGTCCATAGTAGCATCTTCCGAAGGTTAATTGAATTCGGAAGAACAAGTTCTTCCGAAGCCTTTTATACTTCAGAAGAGGCTGCTTCTTCTATGGCTTGAAAACTTCTACTTCGAAAGTCATTGTCTTTGAATTCTTCTAAGTCTTGAATCTTCAGAAGAGAAGACTCTGTCTTCGGAAGTTAGAGCTTTCCCTTCGGAGTTGATACTGCTCTTTGTCTTCGGAAGAACTCCATTTCCTTCGGTAGTTCCACACTTAGTTTTGAAAGTCCTTTATAAGTTGCACCAAAAATACTCTAAGTGTCTGGTTTTGGTTGCACCAGCCTTTCTAGATCCAACACAATCCATTTCCGAGACCATGTTGAAACTCCTAAGAGGAACATGCATAAGTTTGATGTCAGAAGTATGTCCTACCATTTATATCTTACAATCCTAAGGATGTGCGTAATGTCAATTTGCTTACCATTAGCTAATTCTAGAGTGTACTTAGATTCTAACATAGAAGGCGTATCACTTAAGAGACTACTAAACTTAATAGAGATAAAGCTTATATTAGTTCTGGTATCAAATAGAATAATAGCATAATTGCCATTATAGGAAATTTACATGTAGTAGTGGTTAGATCATTCAGAGCCTCACCTACACCCATAACAAAGGCTCTTCGCTTAGCTCCACCATTATTGCCAGCATTGCCATTGTTGTTGTGGTTGTTTCCATTGTTTCCAGCACCATTTCATTTTTTTCAACCAAGGGCAATTTACTTTTTAATGTTCTTCCTTTCCATATTCAAAGCAACATTTAGGTCTTTGCCATGTTTGTTTAGGTTTCTTCATCAACTCCCCATGATAGCCCCTTTGTATGATGCCATGCTTTCCTACAACATTGGCATCAGAATTTATCACACCTACTGTGTGGTGATAATTACATCTATTACACTTTGGATACTTCCTAACGTGTCCACTTTGTCCTTGAGTTGATGAGGATGAACGATTGAAGTTATGATTATTGTCGAACTTCTTTTGCTTATGCTGCTACTTAGGCTGATTATTTGATGACAAGCCCTTGCTGCTAGATCCATCCCACTTGCATTTGTTGTCGGGCATGCTCGCCACTCACCCCTTTTGGGTAACTTGCATTGCTCTACTACCTTATCCGTCAGCTTATGAGCCAACCAAATTGCTTGTTGGATAGTCGCATTGCTTGTGATAGTCACAATGCTTTGAATTTCAGGCAGATGTCCACACAAGTAGAGCTCGATCCTCTTGATTTGTGGTTTTATCATGCTCGAACAGAGAATTGTTGATTCATGAGACCTAGTAGTGTAGGCCTTGATTTCAGACTTCTCCATCTTTAGCTGCTAGAACTCTACCTTCGAGTTTTACACTTTGTTACATGGACAATGTTATGCCATCATCATGTCTTTAATTCATCTCATGGTAAGCATTGGCTGTCATTGATCCAACATTTGAACTTGAGAATTGCACCACGAGAGACCTGCACCCTCGGTGTTCCTATGGCATATTTCACTTGGTCCACCGCTAGACAATTTCACTTGGCGAAGGCCAATTCAGTGTTCTCGATCCATCTCACCAATCCCATGACCCCCTTAGTTCCACTATAAGTGTGGGGCTTGCAATCCATGGACACTTTATATGTACACACTAGCGGTCCTGAATTAACAATTTGGAATGTTTAGTCAAACAAATTAATAAACTAACTAATAGAATATTTGTGTAATTGATGACCAAGGTCATCGTTACACAAAAATGTATTTCTCGTTTTTCTTTTACATAATAAAAAAAAGAATTTATAAAAAACATAAAACTCGTTCTTTTAAGAAATTCATTTTACATATGTGTAATACTAGATCAACTCATATGTAAATGTGGTATTATACATGTGTAAATCCTATATTACGCATGTGTACAATCAGATTTGAAATGTGTAAACTATCTTTTATTATGAACGTAATATGTAATTGAAATTTGACATTTTTATAATTAATATTTTTTATTAGGTTTAAATGTCTAACAATATGTAAAATTTTTTAAATTTATTTGAAGATTATAGAATATTATTTCTAGCATTCTCATATTCTAGTTAGTTTTGCATCGTAGTATATTAGTTCTGCTTAACATTCAAGCTTGGTAAATCAATTTTTATAATTACTTGAATATAAAATTCTCTAAAAGTAATAACTTTCAATTATTTTAACATCATAGTTTATCGTGTGAACTCATTATTATTATAAAATAATTAAACCGATATTGTTAGTTTCATAGTATTTTACTATTTTAGTATTTCTTAACATCCGAACAAATGAATTTTATTATTACTTTGAATATAAAATTTTTCAAGAATAATAAAATTAATTTTTAATATTTTAATGTCATAAGTTATCGTGTTAATTCATTATTATTATAAAAATGATTTATACCCATATCTCATATAATAAGATAACATGTTAATAAAAATGGATAGAAACATAAAAATATTGATTAAACTCAATAAGTAATTATAGTACCTTAAATCTTCTTTAATTGATTAGCAATCTCCCATACCAGTTTCCTTAAACTAAATGTAACCAATTTGTAGAGAGATAAAATTGTGTTATACAGAGAGAGAAAAGGTGGCAAGGTTTCATTTAGCAATGAGGTGGTGCGATGGCGGTTCAGGGGTTGGTACAGTAGTGGTCTTGGATGGTAAAAGGGGCTGGAGAGTGGTGGTTTAGTGGTAACTTGGGAATTTGACAAAAAATTTAGAAAGAGATAGGTGTATGTTTGTGATGATCAGGGTCGACTCATTTAGAATCAAGTGAAGCACCATGCTTTAGCCCCCACATTAAATGGCACTCAAATTGAGTAGACTTAATGGATTTGCAGTTGAATATGATGGACAACAAGCATTTAAGTGTGCTCAAACTAGCACTCAAGTTGGGCATTTTTCTATTATATAGAATATGATATGAGCTTGCAATGTTTTTGTTAGGGGCTAAACCATTGACGTGTGATGAGGAGATTGATAAGATGGGATTTGATCAATGTAAGTTGATGTATATAAAAACAATATGCATTTCATTATTGGTTTTTTTGAAATTTATGGTTTAACTAGCTTATTAGGAGTTGTTTGGATGTTAATATGAAAAGAGATTGTTGCATATTAGACGTGTAAGATAATGAGTCATAAAGAAAAGTGTTACAATCTGCAGGATCGGTTTTGTCACTTAACACTTGATTTTTCTCTCAAACTTACTTATGTTACACTCAAACCAGATGAAACAGATTCTATTCTATAGGTTGATAGTAATATAATAAATAACAAAGAACACAAAGATAATTTTCAAGTTACTGCATATAATGCTTCTCAACTCAAAGTATTACAAGACTCTTAGAAGCATGATGTTATGAGTTACAATAAGAAACTATATTAATACCACCTATAGCCGGATATACTTTGATACCAGCTAGAATCCTCTAACTAAAGCAAATATTACAAAACTATAGTTAAGGTATCTTAGATAATATCTTATCTAAGATATGGTAGTCATGACATGTCCATGACTTACCTTTTGACACCAACTAAAGTTGGCAATATGTAATAACATAAAAAGGTGAACAGTGGAATAAAGTATGGTCAACTACATGGCATTTTGGGAAAAGACCATGCAGTATCAAAGGTCTACAGCGGAGTGTCCGAGACCATACTTATGTCCACTGGTTCATAGTAGTTTCTTACAAAGGTTAAATGGCTTCGGAAGAAGAAGTTCTTCCGAGGCCATTTATACTTCGGAAGAAGCTACTTCTTCCAAGGCTTGATGGACTTCTTCTGTTCTTCATACTTCGGAAGTTTACTTATGATCTTTTCTTCTAAGATTTGATCTTTGGAAGTGAGCACTTTGTCTTCGGAAGTAGAGTTTGTCTTCAGAATTGTGTTTTTTCACTAAAAACACAATCTTTTTGTGTCAAATGGTGTGTTAGATGTCTCCAGCTCATAAAGTTAATGTTTTTACGGCATACGACAACTAGGTTTCTTGAAAAATTCGTGTTTTTGCATCAAAATACCTTAAACCTACGAATTTTCAAGTTTCAGCAGCTTCAGTCGCACGATTGACTCAATCACCGACTGAGTTCATACGCATCCCTCATACGCACGATTGGACTCATTCGTACCCCATTCGTACGACTGAACTGTTAGTCACATTGTTGTTAGGATCAGTGATCTATGTTTGATTGATTAGAGAGTATAGCAGCGGAATTCTAACAATGAATTAGCCAATTCACAAGAACGAAACGATATTCAATGAAGAACATAGACGGTTATAGAAAGAGAAAGTTCTGCAAATATTTTTCATTCAATATTCGCTTCGTGGTAACGGAATGTCACAATTACAATTAGGTCGACACCTCTTATATAAGAGATGTGACGTCTGCTGATGTCACTTGATAGTGACATCTAACAGAATTATTTCAACTGAAACACAACTATGAAGATGTCAAAACATCTGACATCTCCTTACAAAAATACCAAGTGTTATCAGTTTCTATAACTACTGAAAAACATAAAACTACTGAAACTACAACGACTGAAGAACAAGCTCTTCAGTCATTTTACGAAACTACTGAAAGTAAAAACATAAAACTACTGATATCACAACTACTGAAGAAGTACTCTTCAGCTGTTGTGACAAACTACTGAAGCTTCAGTACTTGGTCTTCAAACTTGAACTTCAGACGTTTCATCAGCTGATGACTTCAGTAGATATCATCAGCTTGATGTCTTCAGACTTTGTACACCAGTTGTTGATCTTCAGCACTTGTAAACTCTTCAGTGCTGTGTACTTCAGTACTTTGATCTTCAGCTTCAGCACTTGTGTTCTTCAGCTGTTGAACTTCAGCACTTTAGTCTTCAGCTGTTGAAGTCTTCAGCACTTGATCTTCAGCTGTGGAGTTTTCAGCACTTGTCGAACTGCTGATGAAGCCTTCAGCAGTTGTTGTGATATCATGTGGGACTTAGAGGTTTTCTGATCTTGGCTCATTGGTTCTTTTGGTCCAACAAACTCCCCCGAACCAACAGCCAAAACCTCTAATTTATTTATTTTCCCACTTATTGTTGGCAAAAAGGTTGGTCTTTTTCCTTCTTGATCAGTAGAGAAGATGACCCATATAAGCTCCAGCCTGGGAAGAAATCTCAGATATTTGTTTGGCAAGATATGATGGGAACTCTGTTTTGGGGAACTGGACACAGAGTTGTTATCCCATTCATGAGATCTACTTCCCGTGTATAAACCTGTAGGATTCTCTGGTGTATGCCCTGAGAAACATGATTTGTTCTTCCATGGTCAGGTTCTCGGCTTCACCATCAAACAATCCTTCTCGCCCATACAGCTCTGAAATGTACTTGGCCTGTTTACCATTTTTGAGCTCAACTGTTGTAATCTGTCTGTATGCAAACTCATTAGGATGAGTCCCTTCAAGTAACAGAGTGAGCTCATTTTGTTGAAGTTCTCAATCCTCTTGTAGACTAACCCCTTTTTAATAATTCTGTTCTCTAACATCTTTTGGGGTGGTTGTTTAGTCTCATAGGCCTTCTTGAAGTCTTCGACAATCTCCCAGGGTGATACTACAAGGGCCACTGTGATCTCTTCATCTATGATCCTTTTGACTTGGCCCTTGTATCTCGAAGGAATGTCTTTCTTTACAATCCTGTGAGCCACCCTAGGATCAGGCCATACTCTCACCTTTTCCTTCTGATATTGAAATGTGTTGGCAAGAGTGTACAACCTCGGGCTTTTCAGCATAAGTTTTGTCAATGCTTTTCAGCATTTCATCATCATGAAGCTTTTGCTGCTGTTCTTCTTCAATATTTACTTTCACAGCATCCATCTGTGAGGTGGGAGTGATGGGCATGGGTTTGGCTTTCGCCAATGTTAGAACTGCAGACAGAGGCAGCCTATCTTCTTCCACATCATCACATCTTCTCTTCTTCTTCTTCTATCCCGGCACCCTTCTCCTCTTTCTAGGTGCATCACTGGATGATGGTTGGGTTGGTAAAGGAATTGGTTTTGAAGATTGAGGCTGTTTGGATTTGGGCTTTGAGATTGGTTTGGAGATTTGAGGGGTAGGCTGTTTTTTGAGTGGGTGAAAGGGAAGGTTGTTCCAGCATTTTGGTTGTGAGTTTAGAGCCTTTGTAAGTCTTGCCATTTCAAACCTTTTTCCAGCCCCAGCCTCATCAAGGGCTTCAATGATAATCCCCTTATGGAATTGCTCAGACAGACAGATTCTGGTGGCTATAGCCAGAATACTGTCTCTGGTCCATAACGAATCTCCATCAAAGATCTTCCTAAGTATTTGGCAATGAAACGAATCATGATCTCCAATCTCTCTTTTTCCAGTACATCATACCCAGCCCATCTGGTTGAATCTCCTCCACTTCCAACTTCCTGATCTCATTATCTAATGTGGCTGTATCAAAACCTTGCTTGAAGAGTTGCTCAATGATTTTGTCCATGGATCGGCTGTGTGTGTCATCTGCATCTTTTACCAGCTCTTCCAAGGATTTTTCTTCAGCAGTAGTTGATCACCAGCACTTTTCTTTCTTTTGTAAGTGATCAGTTGTTGTTGCTTTTCTTTTTCCAACTCCTGGATTTGTTCTTTTGCCTTCTCATCCTCAGTTCTTTTCCTCTTCTTTTCTTTCACTGCAGTACTCTCCCCCTTTTTGGATGCATTGGTGGGAGGGGTTTGTACCGCAGAAAGTTTCTTTTGCACAGCATTATCAATCAGTGGTTGTAGAGTTGAGGAAATCCTCTCATCAATGGCTTTAGTAACAATTCATTGACGATGGGAGTGATGAGAGGTATGATTGTTGGAATACAGCAACCATCTGCTCTGGGGGGTTCTGTCCCGGAGAGATAGTGCCAAAAGCAGAAGCTGGAGGCTCAGTGAGTGAGAGGGTAAAGTGTTTGGGGAACCTTCAACTGAAGGTGCCATCTGTGGGTTGGTGGAGGCAGATGGTCTTTGTTCCTTAGATTTTTGGCAAGCAGCTCTTTGAGTCTGCTCACCTCCTCCTCCAGGATGGTGTTTTGGGCGATTACATCGTAAAAGAAGCCCAGGTCATCATCAGTAGATACTGAAGCACCTGACCTCCTGATAGGATCAGGATGAACATGCATTGAGTGTAGCTCAGTTGTAGCGTGTGCCCCTTTGTCTTGGAACTGGGGACTTCCTGCCTCAGGACTATGTCCGTCATCAGCAGTTGCCTCTGGTAAGGTCTTAGTAATGGTACCAACTACAACCTGATCATATGCTGATGCAGGAGAAGTGGCAGCCTCACCAGAAGTTCCAATCTCCATTGCTACACTAGGAGAAGGAACATTGTAACCCCTATGCTGTGGGTTCTCAGCTGCACTTTGGTCCTCCCCTTCAATGGTAGAAGTATTCCCAGTAGTAATTGGTATCTGGGGAGGGGGTGAGGAGTGCAACTGAGTCAGCACTTGTGCAACAAGCAATGTAGGACTTTGGGGGGCAGTTACATGGGGAAATGGGGTAAAAGCAGTCTGCACCTGGGGAGGAAGGTGCTCTTCAATGGAAATCTCCTCAAGTGAGGACGATCCCAGATGTGTGGGTACCCCTTGTGTGGTTGCTGCAGGCTCCTTTTAAGAGGAATCCTGAGCGGCTATGGCTGGAAGAGTCCTTATATCCACTAGGGGGTTATAACCAGTGGATATAGCCTACGTTTGTGTTGCAGGGGCATCCTTAGGGGACTCATTTCCCTGAGTAGCCTTTTTGGTTTTCTTTTTGGTGGGTTTGGTAGGGACTTTTGATTTGGAGGTGGTGGCTGGGGGTTCCAGCTGCGTGGGTTTGCGCAGCTTGGCAGCCAGTTTGAGTGATTGATCAGAGTTGTGCCGAGAGTATACTTCAGGCAAAACAGCCATAGCAGGGACTCCCAGGCCAACAAGTCCCTCAGCTTGAAGCTGGTTTGTAATTATGGCCATTATGAACCGCGGATATAATATCCAACGGTTAGCAGTTTGTTTTTGTGCCATATCCTTGAGCTCTGAAAATAGTATTTCTGAAAAATTTAAAGGCTGTTGCTCAAGAATGGAGTACATTACCTGCTGCCACTTTGTAGACATTTGATCCCAAGATGAAGTCTTAGGAGCCAAACAGACATTTACCATCTGAAAGATTAGACGTTTAGCATCATGGAAATGTTTCTTCAGTATGGTGGAGGCAATAAGGTTTCCCTGATATCCATGGTGGGCAAAGGATAAATCAGTTGTGCCCTTTGGATATCCAGCAAGTGGCATCATCCAGGTGTAGAGTTTGACGAAGTATAGCGGGAGTGATGACCACTTCTGGTTGTTGACGACCGACCGAGAGACGCTGTGTTGTCTCCCCAGTGGTGAGGTGACGTTCATCCAAAACTGGTTAAGGGATTCGGCATGAAGGATTGGATTGAGAAGAAAGGCCGTTTTGTAAGGTGACTGGACCATAAGATCAATAGCATTATCGAACTTAGCCCAGAATGGCGATTTGGTGAGGTAAGCTACACAGTTGTGTCGCGGTTTGAGTTGCATGGACGCCATTTAGGAGAGAGAAGTTTTGGAGAGATGAACTTAGGTTTGAAGAAGATGAAGCTCTAAAGGATTAGGTCAGGGATATTTATAGGGTACGGGTTAGAAAACGACTGAAGGATTGGTGTTAGTCATCAGTAGTTTTAAACGACTGTTGACATGGTATTACCCTTTCAGACGTTGAAACAGCTGAAGTCGTGGTTTTAGGCATCAGTAGTTAGAAAACTACTGAAAGCCATGGTTTTGACTTCAGATGATGAACAACTGAGGACTTGGTGTTTGTCATAAGTAGTTGTGAAAACTACTGAAGACAGTGGTTTTGGCATCAGTTGTTGTAAACAGCTGAAGACTTGGTGTTAGTCATCAGTAGTTATAAAACTACTGAAGACATGGTTTTGCTTCAGTTGTTTAGAATGAAAACAGTTGTAGAAACAACTGAAGAGAAAGTTCTCTTCAGTAGTTTTCGTCATTCATAGCCTTTCAGCTGTTTCATACTGTCCTCAACACTTACTCATCAGACTTTGCATCTGCTTTTCAGGTGTTTCATAGGACGTCAGTACATATCTGTTTGTACTGATTTCAGTAGTTGTAACTACATCAGTAGGTTGGAACAGATAAAGTACTTCAGTACTTGTGAGGCATTTAGCCGTCAGTAGTTATAAAAACTACTGAAGGTGAAAGGACTCATCAGTACTTATATGTGACATGGTTACCAATGATCACCAGTAATGATTACTGAAATCATCAGTAGTTGTCACTTATTCTAGCTGCAGCATACCAAGCCTTAACACAAGGTTTTGGAAAGTAAAACTATCCAAAGGCTTAGTAAAAATATCTGCAAGCTTATCAGCACTAGGCACAAACTTAGGATCAATCAGACCTTTTTCAAAGCAATCCGAATAAAATGATGTCTGATCTCTATATGTTTGGTCCTAGAGTGCTGGACTGGATTTTTGACAATACACAGAGCTGAAGCACTATCCATTAATAATGGAGTCTTAGTCTCTGTAATGCCATAATCCAGAAGTTGGTTCTGAAGCCAGAGTACCTGAGAAGTACAACTTGCAGCAGCAATGTACTCGGCCTCAGCAGTTGATGTAGCAACAGATGTTTGTTTCTTACTCTGCCAAGAAATCAAACAGTTGCCTAGGAATTGACACCCACCAGAAGTTGACTTTCTAGTTAACTTGCACCCTGCATAGTCACTATCTGAAAAAGCAACTAATTTGCAAGAGTGTCCAGTGGAATACCATAAACCCAGAGATTTGTACCTTGCAAAATTCTAAAGATTCTCTTGACTGCAATCAATGAGACTCTTTAGGAACAGCCTAAAATCTAGCACAAACACATGTAGCAAACATATATCTGGTCTAGAAGCTGTTAAATACATCAAGGACCCAATCATACATCTGTAAAGTGTTTCATCAACAGCTTAACCTTTCTGATCAGCATCCAGTTGTGTGGTGTTGCACATGGGAGTAGAACAAGGCTTACAGTTTTGTAAATCAAACTTATTCAAAAGATCTTTTGTATATTTGACTTTTAAATAAGGTTCCATCAGCCTTTTGTTTAATTTGCAAGCCTAGAAAGAACTGTAATTCTCCCATTGCACTCATTTCAAACCTCTTTTTCATTAATGTTGTAAAATCATCACACAACTGGGGATCAGAGGATGCAAAAATGATATCATCAACATAAATCTGAACAAGTAGCTTATGCTGATCCACCTTCTTAATAAACAGAGTTTTATCAATGGAGCCTCTAGTGAAATTATTCTTAAGAAGAAAAGTAGAGAGTGTCTCATACCAGGCTCTAGGAGCTTGTTTCAACCCATAAAGAGCCTTATCAAGTTTATACACCCATTCAGGATGTTTATTATCCTTAAAACTGGTGGTGACACACATAAACTTCTTCCTTTATTTTACCATATAAAAAGGCACTCTTGACATCCATTTGAAAAACTTTAAGATTGTGGAATGCAGCATAGGCTAAAAACAATCTGATTGCCTCTAGTCTGGCTACAGGGGCAAAGGTTCATCATAGTCAATACCTTCTTCTTGTGAAAACCCCTGTACAACCAGTCTAGCCTTGTTCTTAACAATAGCCCATTTTCATCAGTTTTATTCCTAAACACCATTTAGTGCCTATTGCACACTTACCTGGGGGAAGAGGAACCAGTTCCCACACTTGCTGTTTCTTGAACTGAAGTAGCTCAAGCTGCATAGCTTCAACCCATCCATTGTCTCTCAAAGCAACATGGTAGTTCTTTGGCTCTAGCTGACTGATGAAGAGAGCATAAAAGCAGAAGTTAGACAATTGACTTCTTGTTGAAACACCAGCATTGATATCACCAATAATCTGAGACATGGGGTGATTCTTCAGTTCTTGATAAACAATGAGATATGTGCAAGTGTTTGTAGAACCTTCAGCAGCAGCAGATGTTGATGCAGACTATTGAAACCAAGAATTAGATGGTAACTCAAAAGATGTAGAGGAAACAGAGATCTCATCAGCATTTGTTGTGGATGGAACTGCTGAAGCTACAGGAACATCAAATTTAGCAGACACAGGCAGTTGGTCGCTAAACTTGAATAGGTGAGTATTGATATTATCATCATCATCATCAATACCACCAGGTGGAAGACATGCTGTAGAAGATGATTTATCCACAGGATCTGCAACAGCTGGAGGTTGATAAGGAACATATTGCAGTATGTCCAAATCAAACAACTCCACAGGGTTTTGTGGAATCTTGTCCAAAGGAGATTCATTAAACTTCACATGCAAAGTCTCTTCAACTATCTTTGTTCTACAGTTGAAGACTCTGTATGCCTTGCAAGTAGATGAATAACCAACAAAATACCCTGCATCCACCTTAGGATCAAATTTATGGAGTTGATCCTTTGTGTTGAGAATAAAACAGGGACACCCAAATGCTTTGAAAAATGAAATTAGAGGAGCCAAGTGATGGAGAACTTCATATGGAGTCTTCATCAACCTCTGATTTACTAAGACTCTATTCTGTACATAGCAAGCTGTGTTAACAGCTTCAGCCCAAAAGGTCAGTGGCAAACCAGAGTCAGCCAGCATGGACCTTGCAGCTTCAGCTTCATTAGGGTCCTGTTCTTTCTCTCCACTACTCCATTTTGTTCTGGAGTCCTTGGGATGCTAAACTGCCTTTTGATTCCCTTTGAAAGATAGAAGTCATCAAGTGTATGGTTTCTGAATTCAGTTCCATTGTCACTCTAATACACTTGACTGGAAGGGAATACTGCTTCTCAATATACAACACAAAGTGAATAATCTTCTGAGCAACCTCATCCTTTGAATGTAGAAAGAAAGTCCATGCAAATCTGGAGTAATCATCCACAATTACCAGACAGTATTTCTTCTTTGCCATGCTTATTACTCTCACAGGACCAAATAGATCCATATGCAGTAATTGCAAGCAGGCAGTGGACTTAGGCTCTTCAATAGGAGGGAATGAGACTTTGTGCTGTTTTCCTTTTAAACAAGCAGTGCAGGTTTCATCACAGTGGAACTCCTTTATTGGTAAGCCTCTAACTAAACTATTGTGGATAAGCTGATTCATGTTTTTGAAATTAACATGACCAGCCTTTTGTGCCACAGTTTAGATTCTTGAGAAGAGGCTTTGGAAAATAGGCAAGGATTGCAATCAGATCTATTTTCTTGGAAAGATCTAAGGCATACACTCTTCCAGTCCTGTTGGCTCTCAGGAGAGTGTGATCATCCAACACCTTATCAATCAAATGCAGAACTTTAGATGACAGAATTCTCTACAGTTCTGACTGGTGAAAAGAGCAACATGGCCTTTATCACACATTTGACTGACACTCAAGAGATTGTACTTGAGATTTTCCACATGATTAACATCATCAAATTGATTTCTCCATTGGAGACAAAGCCATTTCCATGATGTAACCCCTAGCATCATTGCCAAAAGAAACAAAGCCCTTCTTTCCTTGAGAGTAGTCATGAAGAAGAGAGCTGTTCCCAGTCATGTGCATAGATCCCCCACTGTCTACATACCAGATGCTACTTTGGCATGTTGGAGAACCCTGCAATAATAAACAATCAGTTAGTTTTGGAGACCCAAACCTTTTTGGTTTTGGCCTGGTCTCATCAACAGATGGTAAACTAACAGGTTTATTGGAAACAACAGCCTGAGAGGAAGAAGATGGTGAAGAAGAGGAATCCTTTGGCTTGGACCTCCTTTTCTGTGGTTTCAACATAGGAACATCTAATTGGTTAACTCTTCCCAATAGATATTGAACCATCATAACCAGCTGTGTCTGATTTTGTGATAAAGCTTTTAGCTCATCAGACACATTGCCAGTGGAGTTTGATAAGTTCCTATGTTGCACCTTCTTCTTCTGAGCACTCTCAGCTGTCACCTGTTTAACCCCTTCCTTTTTGGATTTCTTTGAGGACTTAAGGGTTACAGGATTTGATGTTGCTGATACAAATGTGGTCTCAAACTTAGTTTTCATTTTTACCATTTTCTCTTTAATTTCTTCTTTATGTTTGAGTTTGGAACTCTTTTGTACCAGCAATCATCTGTAAGATGATTGAACAACCACATACTTCACATGGTTTCTTCTTCATCTTAGGTTGATCATCAACTAAAGAGGATGAAGCAACTGAAGACTTGCTCTTCAGTGCTTTGGAAGCATTGTTTGCTTTCTTGACTTCCTCTTTAGTAGTCTTCAAACTCTTTCTACTGACAGTTTTCTTCTTTTCAGTACTGGCAGTAGTTGGAGTTTGAACTTCAGGTGTTAAATCCTGCTCTCTAGTCCTTTCAGGACTTTCAGAATTAACTCCTGAGTTGATCAACTCATGATCATGTGAGTGTCAGCATTGGAACCATCAACATCAGCTGATAGGTTCTGAGAGGGCTTGATGTTGACTTCTACTTCTTGATTGTGTTGTATCAGAATGTAGATCACATGATGAGATGGATTGGTTATTACTCTCCCATCAGATTCTACCTCTGCTCTTGGAGTAAAATCTGTAGGTGGAGCAGTGTGATTGTAACCAATGCCAAACTTCACATTGGAAGCAGATTGCTTACTAAGAAGCATTTCAAAACCTTTGCATGATTGTACCCATCTATCACACTCTACCTGGGTGACTGCAAGGGTTTCTTTGAGATCTTTATACTTCTCTAGAAGTATCTCTTCCCTAGCCTTGTCATCAGTTATTTGGCATTTAAGTTTGTAAATCTCATCATTTTTATCATTAAGCACAGACTCAAATTCAGCTTTGCTTTTGGAAATTATTTATTCTAGCTCAATGTTCTTATTGATTAAAGCTACATTTGCTTCTCTAATAGATGCAAATGCTGCTATGCATGTTTCAGAACATAATTTGGCTTTTGCCTTAGAGGATACCTGTGATACCTTTGGTGTAGAGGCATTAGTGGATGAAGTATCAGCAGAATCCAAAGCCATAAGAGCTAGATTTCAAAGAGACTTTCACCACCATGTTGACCAGCACCTGAGAACAGTTGTTCATGACCAGACAAGTCATCTGGTAAACTGCTCCAGTCAACAACTCCTGGGGTGAAGAAGCTGTGTTGTTGAGGTTGAGTTTGTTGATGAGATTGGGATGGTTGTTCAGGCAATGCTTGTGGTTGTTGTGCAATTGGAGCTTGAACATGATTTGGTTGAGGCATATAATAGCAGGGATAAGGATATGACATTTGACCCTGGGGAACAAAGTATGCAGGAGATCTAGGATGTGAATGATGACCAGAACCAGCAGGATGTTGCCCTCTGTTTTGTGGACTAGTACTAGGAAAAGTCACAAAGGGTGCAGAAGATTTAGATCCAGTTGATCTACACTCTCTTGCAAAGTGTCCCAGCCTTTGGCATTTATGACACCTCAACTTACTCTTGTCAAAACCAACTTTGGTTTTGCCAGAGAGTCCAGGAAATTTCCTGCCAGTTCTCTTATAGAACTTCTGAGATCTGATATTAATCAATGCCATTTGGCTCAGAATATCCATCTCTTCTAGATCATCATCAGCTATTCCTTTCAATCATCCATAATGAAGCATAGATTGTCACTATTACTGCCAGAATGACTCTCAATACCAACAAATGCATGATCAGAACTATTTGAAGAGAAATCAATATGCTCATCATAATTGCTTTCAGATGCAGCATATTCTGACTCATGACCAACCAAGGCAGTATTCCCTGGTATAAAGTCATCAGTGAGCTTTCCTGATGAGGACAGTTTCCTCTTCTGCTCTATCTCTCTTTCGAATGTAGCAATTTCCCATGAAGTTGGGTGAGAGATAGGCCATCCAGATTTGCACTGGAGCGTAGGACAATAGTGTATGTGTCCCATCTCTCAGGCAGTGATCTGAGGAACCTGTTGTTCATCTGGCTATTGGTGTATTCTTGTTTCACCATTTTCAGCTCAGAGATCAAGCAAGAAAAACGCTCAAACTGTTGAGTTAGTGTCTCACCCTTTCTATGAGAGAATGTCTCATATTGTTGGGCAAGGATTTCTCTATTGTTTGCTAAGACCTCATCTGTGCCACCGAATTGTTCCTTCAGGGCATTCTAGAGATCATGAGCTGTTTCATGATGCATAAGCCCTGAATAGATTTCATTAGGCAGTACCATGGCCAGAATTCCATGGGCTTTAGCATCAATCTCAAACAGTTTCCGATCTTCATCAGAGTATTGTTCCTTCTTCTTCGGAACCATTTGATTGGTTTCCGGATTGTTCACCATAGGCTTATGTGGTCCATGTATCACAGATGTCCAAAAACTTGAACTGTTAACATACAGGTGATGAAGCATTCTTCGTTGCCATATTTTATACTCGGTCCTAACCAGCATCGGAGGCTTGGTTGAGGAATCGGTATTGTGAACAAAACACAACAACCAATTGAACCAGGAGAGATCTAAAAATAAATGAACGAAAGCGACAGAAATTCAATAATCTATAAACAGTTCTTGCGAATATGCTAATTCAATCAAACACAGATATCAATTAGCAGTTTCAATGATCAATTGTTAGATTGATCAATGATTAACCTGCTCTGATACCACTTGTTAGGATCAGTGATCTATGTTTGATTGATTAGAGAGTATAGCAGCGGAATTCTAACAATGAATTAGCCAATTCACAAGAACGAAACGATATTCAATGAAGAACAAAGACAGTTATAGAAAAAGTTCTGCAAATATATTTCATTCAATATTCGCTTTCGTGGTAACGGAATGTCACAATTACAATTAGGTCGACACCTCTTATATAAGAGATGTGACGTCTGCTGATGTCACTTGATAGTGACATCTAACAGAATTATTTCAACTGAAACACAACTACTGAAGATGTCAAAACAGCTGACATCTCCTTACAAAAATACCAAGTGTTATCAGTTTCTATAACTACTAAAAAACATAAAACTACTGAAACTACAACGACTGAAGAACAAGCTTTTCAGTCGTTTTACAAAACTACTGAAAGTAAAAACATAAAACTACTGATATCACAACTACTTAAGAAGTACTCTTCAGCTGTTGTGACAAACTACTAAAGCTTCAGTACTTGGTCTTTAGACTTGAACTTCAGATGTTTCATCAGCTGATGACTTCAGTAGATATCATCAGCTGATGTCTTCAGTCTTTGTCTTCAGACTTTGTACACCAGTTGTTGATCTTAAGCACTTGTAAACTCTTCAGCTGTTGTACTTCAGTACTTTGATCTTCAGCTTCAGCACTTGTTCTTCAGCTGTTGAACTTTAGCACTTTAGTCTTCAGCTGTTGAAGTCTTCAGCACTTGATCTTCAGCTGTTGGAGTTTTCAGCACTTGTCGAACTGCTGATGAAGCCTTCAGCAGTTGTTGTGATATCATGTGGGACTTAGAGGTTTTCTGATCTTGGCTCATTGGTTCTTTTGGTCCAACAATTGTTCATTCGCACCTGTCCAATCGCCCGATTGATTCATCCACATTGGTTCACTCGCACGTTTGAGCTATCCGCATTGTTCAATCGCACGATTAGCCCAATCGCACACCTTCATTTGCACAAGTACAAAAGATTGTTCTAAAGTTTAAAGTTAAGAGTAATGGAGGACCAGTATTTAGTGTTCACCGCAGGGAGAGACTCGAGGAACCAGAATCTATTACTTTTGGAAAACGAAGTGGGGAATCACAACAAACCCCCTAAGTTAATTACGTTAGATGATTACCCGCAGTGGAAGCAAAGATTTGAGATTTACTTGAATGGCGTTGAGCCCAATTTGTGGGAGTCGATAGAGACGGGGTACAAGATGCCTGTAGGTGCAGATGGAGTCAAACTTACATTAAGAGGCATGATTGATGGACAAAAGGTTAAGTACAATGCTGAGAAGAAAGTCTATGCATTGCTCACTCAGTCAATTCCGAAAGACATTTTCCATCAGTTTTCTGAGAACAAGGAAGCTAAAAAACTATGGGATGCATTGGAAAAAAAGTATGAGGGAAATGCATCGTTGAAAGCTCTGAAAGCTAAAGCGTTGAAGCAGGAGTTTAACAACTTCTCGTCAATGGGAAAGGACAGCTTGGATGATGTAATTGATCGTTTCTACCAGATGATGAGTGAGCTGCACACTCATGGAGTTACTACGTCTATGGAAGACAAAGTTTCAAACTTTGTAGATGGTTTGCCCGAGAAGTGGAGTTCATTTCTCTCCAACCTCAGACAGAATGATATGTTCGTGAAGTTAGACATCAAAGAATTCATTCTGAAACTGCGGGAAGAAGAGTTGAGGATGAAATACAGGGCACAAAAGTCTACTTATGATCAGAACCCAGCCTTGTACAACTCAACTCCTCAAGCCAAAACGTCTGGAGCTCCACTACAAACAGCCTTTGTGTCGAGTTCAGCTGGTCCATCTCAAGCCTTTTCTTCAGGATCTGACACGTCAGAGTCGTCTGGTACCAAATACATAGCACCTGAAGCAAATCCTACAAAACTAAAGACCGAGAATCTCAGGAATGTGACTGTTGAGGTAGCAATGTGACCTCTTAGCAGCGGTAGTCCACTCCTATGATGGGCTAGGTGCTGGGAAAAATGGGAAATGCCATCCGGTAGATGAGGACTACAAGCAGGTAGACGAGACAGAGCTGGAACGGATGGACATAATGTGGGCCTTAGCAAGTGCTGTCCGGAGAGCTAAGAAGTTTGTCAAGAAGACTAGATAGAATCTGATTGCCACTAAGGACACAACATTTGGCTTTGACAAGTCAAAACTTACCTATTTCAATTGTGGGGAAAAAGGGCACTTCAAACGTGAATGTGTGAAGCCCAAGAAGATGGGAAATGAGAATCCATTCTCATCTTTCTCTCGTTAGGAGAAGCCCACAAATAGCCCTACTTCATCAAGCAAGGATCCTAAAGCCATAACAGCTCATGATGACGAAGGACAAGATCGGAGTTTTCGTTTGTGTCTCCGGGAGAATCCAACATTGCTAGTGTCGAGGACTTAGATGACGACTCAGCAAGTGAGGGTGATCTTGTAGTTGAGCTCGCGATGTCAAATGTTGAAGAATCTGTAACAGTAGTTGATCACCTACCTGAAGAAGGGACAAGTACAACAAGTCCAGAATCACTAGAACCAGAGAAGTCTGACACTACTCTCATGGCTGATTCAACCATACCTCCTCAGGTAAGTACCACTACTCAACTTTTCAATAATCATGCTTGTTCTGATTGTAATAAATTTAGGGAAAGCATTGATATGAAATTTGCTAGGTTATTAGACCATACTGATAACTTAGTAAGGACTTACAACTGTGCACTGAAGCCAATAAAGTCTTAAAACAAATGAGCACAACTATAAAGAAAAGATAGAACTATTGAATAAATAGCATAAGAAACTGAAGTTGTAGCATTTAACCAAGCTAATAAACATTAAGTTCTATCTTAACTCCCTAGAAGACACTAAGAAACAAAAGGCAGTTTTTGAAGTAGATGTAAATTCACTAAAACAAAAACTGCACAGTTGGACAAGTTCCTCTCACATTGTCATGTAGTTACATGTGTCCCTAGTTTTTTAACTTAGTGTAATATGTTTGTATTGTCTTACACATATCTAATTGTACGTGTATCTAATGAAATACAATATGTGGTTGTGCTTATATAATGTTGAATATTTCATTAGTTGGTATGTAATAACGCTTATTGACTTAACTATATAGGTTGTGGTTGTTTGAATAATATCTAAATCAATTAATGACTATGAAACATATTCAAACTTAATCATGTGAAGTTCTCATGCGATTGGCCCATGCTAATGGACCATACGCATGAACAACTTCATGCTACTGAACCAGTCGTACGAATGAACCAGGAGACTGGATCAGTCGCATGATTGAAACATGAGATTGACTCAGTCGCATGACTGAACACTCAGTCGTGCGAATGGATCAACCGCATGACTCAATCACATGATTGAACCATGCAAATGGTCCAGTCGCATGATTGAGAAACCCTAACCTATAAATACCACTTAAATCGTGGAAAAACTAGACACTTTGAATATTTCAATACCCAGACGTAACCTAGCCGTCTAGAGACCTCTAATAACGTGTTCCAACTTCATAGATCGAAGTAGATCGATTGCTAATCGTTCATAACATTTAGATTCAATCTTTAGTTGATTCTACGTGCGTTCTCACTGATCGGATCGCCAATCAAATAGGATTCCGCACTATTTGATTCGGTATACTCGTAAATCTATTAGATTTGTCCTGTACTCGATCCTAACAAGTGGTATCAGAGCTTTTGCTCTAGATTTACGTGTGAATCAATCGTTTTGATAAATAAAAATTGTGTTTTTACACTAAAAAACGCAATCTTTTGTGTCAAATCGGGTTTTAGACGTTTGTTGATCGTAAAGTAAAGTTGTTTCCGGCATACGCCAATTAGTGTTAGCAAGAAATTCATGTTTTTGCGTTTAAACACCTTAAACCTATGAATTTATGAAATCCAACAGGCCTAGTCGCACGATTGGCTCAATCACCCGACTAAGTTCATACGCATCCCCATACACACGATTGGACTCAATCGCACTTCCCTTCATCCGACTGAGAAGCCTATTGGCATTGTAAAACCGCTTTAGTTCATTCGGCCGACTGAGTCATCCGCATTAGTTCAGTCGCACGATTGAACCATCTGCATAGGTCAATCGCCCGAATAGCCCAATCGCACACCTTCATTCGCACTTATACAAAAGTTTGGTTTAAAGTTAAAGTTAATCGCAATGGAAGAACAATACTCAGCATTCACAACACGGAGAGACTCACGTATATAAAACTTATTGCTACTAGAGAATGAAGTGGGGAATCACAACAAGCCCCCAAAGCTAATCATGTTAGATGAATACCCACAATGGAAGCAATGTTTCGAGATCTACTTAAATGGAGTAGATCAAAATCTATGGGAGTCTATAGAGACGGGGTACAGCATGCCTGTAGGAGCTGATGGTGTCAAGCTCACACTTGGTGGCATGATTGACGGACAAAAGGTGAAATATAATGCCGAAAAGAAATTTATGCTTTGCTTACATAGTCAATTCCGAAGGATATTTTCCATCAATTCTCGGAATATACACAAGCAAAGAAACTATAGGATGCATTGGAGAAAGGATATGACGAAAATGAATCATTGAAGGCCATAAAGGCTAAGGCTTTAAGGAAGGAATTTGACAACTTCTCCTCGATGGGAAAAGAAAGCCGGGATGATGTTATCGATAGGTTCTACCACTTGATGAGTGAGATGCACACTCATGGAGTATTAACGTCAATGGAGGACAAAGTGTCCAACTTTGCAAATGGGCTACCGGAGAAATGGGTTTCATTTGTCTCCAATCTCAGACAGAATGGTATGCTAACGAAGTTAGATATCAATGATTTCATTCTGAAACTGAGAGAAGAAGAACTGAGGATGAAGTATCGAGCTCAAAAGTGATCTTATGATCAGAATCCAGCGCTGTACAACGCGACTCCTCAAGCCAAAACATCTGGAGCACCTCTTCAAACATCTTTTGTATCAAGCTCGTCTAGTCCTTCACCAGCCTCTACTTCAGGGTCAGAAACTTCAGCATCGTCTAGTACCCAATACATTGCACCTGAAGCAAATGCAGCAAAGCTGAAGACCGAGAACTTCGGGAATGTGACAGTTGAGGTAGCTAAAGAGCACATGGATCTCTTAGCTGCGGTAGTCCATTCCTATGATGGACTAATTGCTGGTAAAATTGGGAACTGCCATCTGGCAGATGAGGATTATGAGCAGGTGGATGAGACAGAGTGGAGCGGATGGACACAATGGGGGCCTTAGCTAGTGCAGTCCAGAGTGCTAAGAAGTTTTTCAAAAAGACCGGACAAAATTTGCTTGCGACTAAGGACACTACCTTCGGCTTTGATAAAACCAAGGTAACCTGCTTCAACTGCGGTGAGAAAAGGCACTTCAAAAGGGAGTGCGTGAAGCCAAAGAAGACTGGAAATGGGAATCCTTTCTCCTCCTTCAATCGTCAGGATAAACCCACTAACAGTCCTACTTCATCAAGCAAGGATCCCAAAGCCTTGACTGCTCATGATGATGAAGGACAGGACTGGAGCTTTCAGTTTGTCTTACCCGGAGAATCCAATATCACTAATGTGGAGGATATTGATGATGATTCGGCTAGTGAAGGAGATATAGCAGTCGATCTTGCGAAACTCAGAAGAGACTGCACCAGTGGTCAACTACCTGCCTTAAGAAGGGAGAACTGCGACAATATCAGAATCACCAGCTCCAGAAACACTAGATTCTGCAATGATGGCTGATTCTTCACAAACCGCTCAGGTAAGTACTACTAACCAACTTTTTAATAATCATGCTTGTTTTGATTGTAATAAATTTAGGGAAAGCATTGATTTAAAATTTGCTAGGTTATTAGATCATAATGATAACTTAGTAAAGGACTTGGAACTATGCAATGAAGCGAACAGAGTGTTAAAACAAAATGAGCACAGTTACAAAGAAAAGATAGATCTTTTAAACAAACAGCTTAGGGAAACAGAAGTTGTACCCTTTAACCAAGCTAATGACATTAGGTACTATCTTAACTCCTTAGAGGACACTAAGAAACAAAAAGCAGTTTTAGAAGTAGAAGTTAATTCCTTAAAACAAAAGCTGCATAGTTGGACTAGTTTTTCACACATAGTCCAACACTTAGTGAGAGAGCGTAATAATGAGGAGGGTTTGGGTTATAAAGTGGTTCCACCACCACATGAGAACTTGATGAACACTAAAAGTAAACCAATTAATAACAATCCAATCAAGGATCATGTGGTGTCCACTCCTCATGTAAGTGATCCAGATTCCGCATGTTCATCAAATGAATCTGGTACTAAACAAAATGAGGCCATTTCAAAGGCAAAAGGTAAAATGCCTTACATTAATCAGGACAAAGAGTATGAAAAGGTTAGTATAAATTCGGGTTCAACAACTGTCAAATCTAAACCTAAAAAGACCAGTAATGTTAACCAATAACGTGCATCATGTCAAAGTCCAGAAAATAGAAAATAAAGATGTTAAAAATGTTAAATCAATTAACTTTGTTAAACTAGACAAAACATCTAAACAATCAGAGTCAAAACCCAGACAAAGTAAGGTCACCTGGGTGTCACATACATCTCCACAAAAATAGTTAAAATGTAAAGTCAAAAGTAGATCATGCTACAGGTGTGGAGAGTATGGACACATTTCGTCTCATTGTCCTTACTATCAGACACCTTGGACGAGACCAAAAACCTAGCTCTTTTAAGAGGAACTCAGTGACGCCACCTAAAAGAGATAGTGAACCTAGAGTTCAACACATTAGCCAGTCGTCTGTTTATCATAAACAGGCCTTACACAAAGCTGGCTTATGGAAGGAGAAATCAACCTCATTGTCTGATAATGAGAACAAAAAGACATCTGAGCTTCCGTCACCCTTGAACGGTCACTGGGTTACATTTATGATGTGATGCCTCTGGGAAACCCAAGCCAGTGAAGACTTGGGTCCTTAACCTGAACTAATGATTTCAAAATGATGTGCAGGGTGTTCGATATAGTGTTGAAACCAACACGTGGATTATAGATAGCGGAGCATCCAGGCACATGACAGGGAATAGGGATCTCTTATCGAATGTCAAACAGATAAGAGGAGGTCACGTTTGATTTATAGGAAACAAAGGTGGGTACATCACAGCTCAAGGGGAAGTAGGTAATCAGAAAGTGAAGTTTGACAAGGTAAACTACGTTCAACAACTTCAAAATAACTTGCTTTCTGTTTCTCAAATTTGTGATAAAGACTTTAAGGTATTATTTGACAACAAGAACTGCTATGTCCAAAAAAAGGACTGTCATCCTGGAGGATCAAGTATTAATGTCTGCCTCAAGATATAAGGACCTTTATGTCTTGGATCTATCAAAGGCCTCCACAATGGATCATGAAGTTCAGTGCTTCTTGTCAAAAGCTACTGAGAAGGAATCCATCTCCTGGCATTGGAGAATGGAACATATTAATCCACGGAAGATGAATCACTTGATCCAGAATGATCTAGTGAGAGGATTTAATGTCAAAAACTTCCAACTTCTGGATTTCTATGTTGCGTGCAAGAAGGGCAAACAGATGAAGAAGTCTCATAAGGAAAAGAAAGTTCACTCTATCTAACTTTCTCTTGAACTTCTTCACATGGATCTGTTTGGTCCAGTTAGTACAAGGAGCATCGCAGGCGACTTGTACTGCTATGTAGTTACTGATGACTACTCAAGATTCACTTGGGTGATGTTTCAGAAATCCAAATCAGAAACATTGAGTCATTCAAGGAGTTAGTAACTACTTTGGAGTCCCTATACAAGTTGAAGGTATGTCAAGTGTGCTCAGACAACGGAATCGTGTTCAAGAATCAATGGATGGAGGCTTACTACAAGGAAGAGGGAATTGTGCACCATTCATTTTTGCCTATACTCCTCAGATGAATGGCGTTGCTGAAAGGAAGAATCATAGCTTGATAGAGACAACACAGACAATGCTTGCAGACTCAAAGCTACCCATCCAATTCTGGAATGAAGCAGTCGCAAATGTGTGTTATACGCTAAATTGGGTTCTGGTAGTTAAACACCATGGAAAGATATGTTATGAGCTACTACAACGACGTAAACCTAATCTAGACTATCTCGAGCCGTTTGGCGCTCCGTGCACCCTACTAAAGAAGACTCAGGAGGGAAAATTCAGCGAGAAGGCTGAAGAAGGTATCTTTCTAGGATACAACATACCGAACAAAAGGGTCTACAACAACTCAACGGGTCAGGTAGAAGTGTGGTGTAATGTTGATGTTCAGAGATACACCACCCCACCTGCTGGAAAAGGACCCGCCTTCTTTTTCAACTATAATGTATTCTTCAAGTCCTTCAACATACCACTCTCCACTCCTGATGATGAGTTAGATACAAAGATGATGTATGATGTTCTAAACACACTAGCTCAGGAATCTACATCATCTGGACTACAAGGCGATTCATCTAACAACTCAGGGGGAGCACTCTAAGATAGTGACTCTTCCTCTGATGAAGAAGTTGTGGAGACTGATTAGAACAAATAGGAGCAACAGTTTCCCCCTACTGATAGTCCACAAGCATCTGGCATTGATGCCTCTCCGTCTTCGGAACCTCAGACTCCAACTGCCTCAGATACTGATCCGAATGTTCAAAATCTTGATTCTGAGGTAGTTGTTCCAACCACTCCTGGATCACGACTAAATGTGTATCATCCTTTGGATAATGTCATTGGAGATGTGAGATCAAGAGTTCAGACCAGAAATCAGTTGTATTTAGCTGATTATGCCTCGGTGATGGTAAAGGGCTACCTTCATGACGGTGCATATCGTTGCTTTATGTCTCAGTTCGAGCCAGAGTATATTAGTGAAGCCCTGAATGATGAGGCATGGGTGAGTGCCATGCAAGAACTTCTTCACTTCAAGAAGTTAGGTGTATGGACTCTGGTGGATAGACCTAAAGGTGCTATGGTTATTGGCCCAAAATGGTCTTGAAATGCAAGAAAGATGATCAAGGCGTGATCATCAGAAACAAGGCTCGACTTGTTGCCCAAGGATTTCGACAAGTCGAGGGCGATGACAAAAAGAAGTGTTTGCACCCATGGCAAGAATGGAAGGAATCTGTATCTTTCTTGCCTACGCATCGTATATGAAGATTAAAGTTTATCAACTTGATATGAAGAGTGCATTCCTTCATGGTGAAATCAGAGAGACAGTGTATGTCATTTAACCTGGGGGATTTGAGGATCCACATCATTAGGATAGAGTTTACAACTCGACAAGGCTCTATATGGGCTTCATCAAGCTCCTAGAGCCTGGTATGAGAAACTCTCAACTCACCTTGTGAAACACGGTTTTCGCAGAGGTGTCATTGATTGTACACTGTTCATAAAAGAAAAGGATGGAGATTTACTGCTCATCCAAATCTATGTCGATGACATAATCTTCGGTTCAAAGAATGAAGATCTATGTAAAGAGTTTGAAGTAGTAATGAAGGCCTGAGTTTGAGATGAGTGCCATGGGAGAGATGAAATTCTTTCTTGGGTTACAGGTGGATCAGACACCAAAAGGGATTTTCCTACATCAGACCAAGTATGTAGGAGATATTCCCAGTCGGGTTGACATGTTATACGCTAAATGGGTTCTGGTAGTTAAACGCCATTGAAAGATGTGTAATGAGCTACTACAATGACGTAAACCTAATCTAGACTATCTCGAGCCGTTTGGCGCTCCGTGCACCCTACTAAAGAAGACTCAGGAGGGAAAATTCAGCGAGAAGGATGATGAAGGTATCTTTCTAGGATACAACCACTACCGAACAAAAGGGTCTACAACAACTCAGCGGGTCAGGTAGAAGTGTGGTGTAATGTTGATGTTCAGAGATACACCACCCCACCTGCTGGAAAAGGACCCGCCTTCTTTTTCAACTATAATGTATTCTTCAAGTCCTTCAACATACCACTCTCCACTCTAATGATGACTTAGCTACAAATATGATGTATGATGTTCTAGACACACTAGCTCAGGAATCTACATCATCTGGACTACAAGGCGATTCATCTAACAACTCAGGGGGACCACTTGAAGATAGTGACTCTTCCTCTGATGAAGAAGTTGTGGAGACTGATTAGAACAACTAGGAGCAACAGTTTCCCCCTACCGATAGTCCACAAGCATCTAGCATTGATGCCTCTCCGTCTTCGGAACCTCAAACTCCAACTGCCTCAGATTCTGAACCGAATGTTCAAAATCTTGATTCTGAGGTAGTTGTTCCAACCACTCCTGGGTCACGACTAAATGTGTATCATCCTTTGGATATGTCATTGGAGATGTGAGATCAAGAGTTCAGACCAGAAATCAGTTGTATTTAGCTGATTATGCCTCGGTGATGGTAAAGGGCTACCTTCATGACGGTGCATATTGTTTCTTTATGTCTCAGTTCGAGCCAAAGTATGTTAGTGAAGCCCTGAATGATGAGGCATGGGTGAGTGCCATGCAAGAACTTCTTCACTTCAAGAAGTTAGGTGTATGGACTCTGGTGGATAGACCTAAAGGTGCTATGGTTATGGCTCAAAATGGGTCTTGAAATGCAAGAAAGATGATCAAGGCGTGATCATCAGAAACAAGGCTCGACTTGTTTCCCAAGGATTTCGACAAGTCGAGGGCGATGACAAAAAGAAGTGTTTGCACCCATGGCAAGAATGGAAGGAATCTGTATCTTTCTTGCCTACGCATCGTATATGAAGATTAAAGTTTATCAACTTGATATGAAGAGTGCATTCCTTCATGGTGAAATCAGAGAGACAGTGTATGTCATTCAACATACCACTCTGCAAGTATTCTTCAAGTCCTTCAACATACCACTCTCCACTCCTGATGATGAGTTAGGTATAATGTATTCTTCAAGTCCTTTAACATACCACTCTCCACTCCTGATGATGAGTTAGCTACAAAGATGATGTATGATGTTCTAAACACACTAGCTCATGAATCTACATCATCTGGACTACAAGGCGATTCATCTAACACTCAGGGGGAGCACTTGAAGATAGTGACTCTTCCTCTGATGAAGAAGTGTGGAGACTGATTAGAACAACTTGGAGCAACAGTTTCCCCTTACCGATAGTCCACAAGCATCTGGCATTGATTCCTCTCGTCTTCGGAACCTCAGACTCCAACTGCCTCAGATACTGACCGAATGTTCAAAATCTTGATTCTGAGGTAGTTGTTCCAACACTCCTGGATCACGACTAAATGTGTATCATCCTTTGGATAATGTCATTGGAGATGTGAGATCAAGAGTTCAGACCAGAAATCAGTTGTATTTAGCTGATTATGCCTCGGTGATGGTAAAGGGCTACCTTCACGATGGTGCATATCGTTGCTTTATGTCTCAGTTCGAGCCAAAGTATGTTAGTGAAGCCTTGAATGATGAGGCATGGGTGAGTGCCATGCAAGAACTTCTTCACTTCAAGAAGTTAGGTGTATGGACTCTGGTGGATAGACCTAAAGGTGCTATGGTTATTGGCCCAAAATGGGTCTTGAAATGCAAGAAAGATGATCAAGGTGTGATCATCAGAAACAAGGCTCGACTTGTTGCCAAAGGATTTCGACAAGTCGAGGGCGATGACAAAAAGAAGTGTTTGCACCCATGGCATGAATGGAAGGAATCTGTATCTTTCTTGCCTACGCATCGTATATGAAGATTAAAGTTTATCAACTTGATATGAAGAGTGCATTCCTTCATGGTGAAATTAGAGAGACAGTGTATGTCATTCAACCTGGGGGATTTGAGGATCCACATCATTAGGATAGAGTTTACAAACTCCACAAGGCTCTATATGGGCTTCATCAAGCTCCTAGAGCCTGGTATGAGAAACTCTCAACTCACCTTGTGAAACACGGTTTTCGCAGAGGTGTCATTGATTGTACACTGTTCATAAAAGAAAAGGATGGAGATTTATTGCTCGTCCAAACCTATGTCGATGACATAATCTTCGGTTCAAAGAATGAAGATCTATGTAAAGAGTTTGAAGTAGTAATGAAGGCCTGAGTTTGAGATGAGTGCCATGGGAGAGATGAAATTCTTTCTCGGGTTACAGGTGGATCAGACACCAAAAGGGATTTTCCTACATCAGACCAAGTATGTAGGAGATATTATCAATCGGTTTAACATGGATAATGCTTCCACAGCGGGGACTCCACTTGCTACAAACCATGACGTAGCACCCGACGAGAATGGTGATCTGGTTGATGCCATAATGTACCGAGGAATGATTGGATCTCTCATGTACCAGACTTCCTCAAGACCTGATATTATCTACGCGACATGTTTATGTTCAAGATATCAGGCAAAGCCAAAAGTTAACCATCTGATAGGGGTTAAAAGGATCTTTTGTTATCTGAAGGGTACTCCAACACTTGGGTTGTGGTATCCTCATGATGATGAGTTCGAGCTGACAGCGTATAGTGACTTGGATTATGGTGGCTGCAAGATGAACTATAAGTCTACATTAGTAGGATGTCAATTCTTTAGGAGGAGATTTGTGATCTGGCAGTGTAAGAAGTAGACCTCGGTTGCTTTGTCAACCTGTGAAGCCGAATACTTTGCTGCTGCAAGTTGCTGTTTACAAATCATATGAATTCAACAACAAATGTGGGACTACGGTTTGAAATTCTTTTCCACTCCTATTTTTGTTGATAACTCTGCTACGATTGCAGTAACTAAGAATCCAGTCCAACATCCTAAGACCAAACACATCGGCATCAAATATCACTTTATACGTGATTGCTTTGAAAAGAACCCAATTGATGTGATTAAAATAAATATGATTTTCAACACGCTATACAAAGGCTTTTGACAAACCACGTTTTTTATATCTGTTAGAGGTCAACGATGTTAGAAAGAAAAGTTATGTAATTCCCGATGATGACCATGCGTAGTGTGATGCTTATTGTCCATTTTTTATTTTAATTTTAATTTTCTTTATTTATTTAACTTTAAGTAGTTTAATTAACTTTGTTATTCGGTCGCCTATTAAAATCCTAAAAAGAGTAAATCGGTTACAGTTTTAGAATTTTAAGGGGAGAATAGGTCAGTAACATTAAAAAAAACAAGGGAGGAGGAGAGGCTAGCTGATAGAAAGTAAATCGTATCTGTGATACCGATTCAATGACTTTGGAAAATGATAGTACACAGGTACAAATCACTTGGGGCTTTAAAAGATTAAATAAAATAAGATGCAAAGTTCAAAGTATAAGTCTGTGTAGTCTGAGCAATATAAAAGGAAAAATGATAGTAAAACTTGCTACTACTAAGGTAACACAGAAAGTAGACCTAGAGATTGTTAGACCACATATGATATGTCGATAGATTCAACACAATAGATGAGTAGACCTTGCTGGTGATCTCAAGAACAAACTAAGTTGTTCAACAAGCTGTGGGTTAACATCTTATCCCTGGTTAACACAATCAACAAATTCCAATAAGGGGTGACGAGTAGAATAAACATCACAAATGTGTGCGTAAGACCAAAATATGAGCAAAAGAAATCAAACTAATAACTTATGTTGTTGGTGAGAACTATGCAAAATGATTAAAATTGCTGAAACAAGAAGATAGGTTATGTGACTCTCTGCTGTATGGTGGCACTGACCTGAGGATAAGCATAACCTATATAGTCTAGACTTCATTGTTGTTTGCCGCCTCTTTGCTATGTGGTGGCACTGACCTGAGGCTTGGCTTCTCTCTAAAAGTTCTAAGAATAGTTTCTTCTTGAAAACTACCGTGAGACCGCTCAAAAATCTCTTGAGGAATGTTGATTATCATATAAGTGTGGGATCCACAAATGCTTGTTGAAATAATCAAACCTTAAACTATCACCAATCTGTGTCAAAAGTCTGTGTATGGATTTAAGAGGACCAGTAGACTGACAATCATCATGGCTACAATTCTTGAAAATCCAAATCAATGTGGGGATCTAATAGTACTAGTATGATTTCCTAAACTTGCTAAGGACTCTAGATGAAAAACAAGAATTGAGCATCAAAAGGTGTCGATAACTTGTCCCAAATGATTTGACTTGCCTGTATGATTCCAAATTGAATTGGTCCATTTATGGTCAAAATAAATTAAAGCTGCCTATTCTGGAACCGAATCCATCAGATTTATATCTTAGGATTTACACATCACACAAAACGTCAAAAACAAGTTTTAGTTTTGTATTTGAGTTTAAGTCTTTTATTTTGTTTAAAATTTGTTAATTCAGTTTGTTGATACCAGACTACGCCATGGAATTGATTAGGGATTTCATCATCTAAAAGGGTCACGTCTGAGGTGACCACATGTGTTTTCAAAGGTAAAATCAGTCACGTCTAAGGTGACAAATTGCTTAAAAGGATCACGTCTGAGGTGGTCAAAATTTTTTCAAGTTAAAATGATTATGTCTGAGATGATCAGATGCTCATAAAGTTTAATCAAAAGTAAAAAAAGGGTTTAAGTGAGAAATGGTCATAAAGTCAAAATCATGAGTATGATCCAATTGCATGACTGGACCATGAGTATGGATCAATCGTACGGATGGACCATACTCATGCACTAAAAACCGAATGGCATATGACTACGAACCATTCACCCGAATGGCTTATCAGAATGAGCCCGTCGACCGAATGGAACTGTGCGAATGAGTCAGTCGCCCGACTAAAATCCAGTCGGCCGACTGAATGTGATCGACTGAGCCAATCGCACGATTGAGGTCGATTTGCCCGAATGAACTGAGCGAATGGGTCCAGTCGGCCGATTGAAATCCGATTTAGTATAAATAGGGCCATAGTCGATCGCATTCAACTCATCACCCCAATCGCCCTAAAATTGCACAGCCTCTCTGCCAAAATTTCCTCTAACCCAAATACCTTGCTTATTCTCATATTCTAACATTCGTTGGTGTTTATACAGGTAAAATGCGGTGTGAACATGCCAAAAATTCCTTCGATTAGACTGCAAAATCAAGAAATTGGCCTAACAAGACCCGAGACCTTAAATGGACTAATAACGTAACTAAATCAAGTAAAATGTTTAAATAAAGGTTATTAGGTTATTAGTATAATGAATACGAGTCTAAAGAACCATTACACGACGTCTAATTTCAAGAATTGGTTCATTTTCGAATCTCAGTCGACCGAACAGTGGGTCATGGGACTAGACACCAGGATGAACTCCAATCGCACAATGGGCTAGTCGAATGGCTCAATCGGCCGAATGGATTATACAGATGAGCTCATTTGGCCGGCTGAACCAATTGCTGGCTCAATCAACCGATTGAACTCAGTCGCCTGCTTAGTCACCCGACTGAATCCAGTCGCATGCCAAGTCAACCGACTGAACACAGTCACATGGTTCAATCACATGAATGAACCAGAATGAATACAACCAAGTTAATTAGAACTGATTTGTGTCGTGTGGTTCTCTAATGTCTACGTGTCTTGTGTTACAAATTAATGGCTGGCAGATGGTCCATCAACCCCAAGCACAACATCTGTGCTCATTTAGATTCCACGACTTGGAATGGTGCCAAGTTTGCAGGGATCATCTCTTTCCTCAAGCGATCCAGGATCCACAAGGCGATATCTACACCATGCACTCCCTACAGGTCTATCCAGTAGGCCTTCTGGAGGGAGCATCAGTTGACCGCTCTCATGAGCCGTACAACATCAGGAGTTCTATCTTTAGGATGGATATTAAGATCATTGCTGCGGACATTCAGTGAGTACTTGGGTTGGGTGATGATGCAGACCACCTACCAGACTTCACCCATTGACGGTGAGAGGGTGCTTTTTGAGGATGAAGTACGTTGTGGATATTAACGCAGGTGTGCTCAACAAGAGCAACCTGTGTCCCCAGTACAAGTACTTGGCACATGTCATCCTCAAGTGCTTGGCTTCACAAAGGGGTGGGTTTGATAATCTTTCAAACCAGATTCAAAATGCTAATGTGGCACTCGTTCTGAACCACCTTTTCAACTTTTCTAGCATGATTTTCTCCTACTTGATAGAGAACTTGGAGGTGAAGGGCAAAGAGGGTTTCTGCATGTACCATAGGTTTTTACAGATGATCTTTGATGAGAAGCTGCCCACACTACCCAAGGAGAGCCACGACGCTGTGTCGTTGGAGATCATGGATGATACGACACTGGGTTGTATGAAGGTTTACCAGGAAAAGCAGGTCAAACCCCCGATAAAAAGACTCATTGGCCATCTAACCAAGGTGTACTACGTGGCACCGGGGAGGCGTAAATGGCGCCACGTAGACAGTGATTCAGATGTCGAGCAGCTGTGCTCCCTGACGATGACTCCGACGACGAGGACAGCGGTGATGATTGAGAAGCAGGGCCCACTCCACTAAGGGCCCCCACTGCTGATATAGCATCTCCAGCATCCACCCAAGGTGGAACAGAGGCTATAGGGTTCCATTCGGACTTTTTTCTTGATGAGGAGGAGGAGACAGACGAGGAGCCCTTGACTCGGACTGTGGGGAGCTGGGTGGTTGCCACCGACCGAGGTATTCGGGAGCTTAGAGGATGCCCTGGCGAGTCTGGGGAGGCTGACACTGATCCTACTTATGCTCCTAATAAGCCCAGCAGTGTTCCAAGGGGAGCATCCACCTCGAGGAGCTCGAGGAAGAAAAGGATGGCTCAGCCCCACGGTCTGAAGAAGAAGAGGAGGAGGATGACTTTCATCACCACCACCACTACTACCACCACTTCCACCACTTCCACCACTCCACCTACTACCACCACTACCACCATTCCATCCACCACCTTATCTACCACCTCATGCACCACTGCCACAACCATTCCACCACCACCATCTATACCACCCCTAATCTTCACCACTCCACCACCACCTTCATCTATACCACCCCCAATCTTACCACTCCACCACCACCATCATCTATACCACCCCCAATCTTCACCACTGCCACCACCACCACCACTAGCCACCATGTAGGACCGTCATCTTACCCCTCCTATCTATCTGGATCCTCTCTACCTCCTAGTGGGGTAGAGGAACAGCTCTCGACACTTAACCGTATGGTGTTGAAACTGTTGGCCACTGATGACGAGAAGACTGCCCAAATTTGTCAGCTAGTAGAATTTACTGTTGTACAATCTCTGCAGATATCTCAACAGGCACTGCTGATAGAGCAGCAGGCGCAACAGATGGTTGCTCAGAGCTCAGAGATGTCCTAACTCCAGGAGCAACATGTCCAATCAGCAAAACGGATAGAAGAGTTGGAGGCGACCAACAAGACCATCAAGCTGAGGCTCAAAGGATCAAAGGATGAACCCGTAAAGATCAGAGAAGGAGATGGAGATGATGGTTATGATGATGACAGTGATGATGATGATGATGATGATGATGATGGTGATGATCAAGGGGAGGATGCTGATGCTGGTGATGATGTTGATGATGATGATGATGGAGATGATCATCCTTCTGCTGCGGGTGCCACATCTACAAGTGAAAGGAGGACTAAGAGAGCTCATGAACAAGGTGCCTCCACTTTAGCCCCGTCAGCAGAGGAGCACATGATACAAGACAAGAGTAATGCTTAGTTGTTTATGTTATTTAAATCTTATGTATTTGAATCTTGTATCAAATTATTGTAATTAATGTTTATATTTATTGTTGATGTTACTGCTTTGATTATTGACCAATGGTTGATGTTTTACATGTTTTAAAAATCAAACAGATCCAAACTATCAAAGAGATGAATATGATGTTGCTCCCCTCCTACAGATCAAGACTCAACTCACGATGATTCTTGATCTGCAGGGTATATTCAGGAGATCAGTGAATTACACTCCTGAAGAATGAGAGATAATTCATGATCTCATAGACAGGCAACTTGCTAAAATATTCTGACTCAATCCAGATGAGATCGTGAAAGATGCTTAACAGTTCATGTGGAAAGTGACGACAAGCTCAACGATGTTGATGAGATCGAGATCGAAGATGTCACGGACCAACACTATCCAGAGTACACTGACATTGAGGGTAATGTCATTCCCAATCTGGGAGACAACCTTGTCAGTGAAACATTTGAGACTCTGGATAGAATGGAAGAAGAGTCTGACAAGAAAGAAGATACGGCCCAAGCCTCGGAAGCTGAAGTAAATATCAGAAAGGCTGAGTGGGCTACATGCTTTGAAGAAATATGAGCCCAACGCAATGCTTCAACATCAATTGTCTCGACCAAGTTGTACAAAGTGAAGAAATATCAAAAGGTGTCGGGCAAATCATATCATAGGCGTATTTTGAAGATCTCAATGTTTATGCAGTTAAACGTGAGAAAGGGATTAAGTACTTCAGGTTCCCACATGACCTGAAGACTCTTCCTGGATTTGAGCTACACCAGTTAGCAAAGTTAAAATTGCTATACGCTGACCCATGCAAAATGTCAGGCTGGTATGAAGCAGCTGTTAAAAGAGAGTACCACACCAGATGGGTCAACTTCAAACCTCAACAGCCAACAAGGTATATCAAGCGGTCTGAGGATGATGCCATTACTGGAAAACCAAAAATAGTGCTGAAGTGGAGTCCTTCACGCACAATGTCAAAGATCCCTCTACGGAAAATGCCACAGGACTTCACTCCACACTTCAAATGGTGGTACTATGATTGGAGGACATGAGAGGCAGTCATAGTTTTGAACAAGAATGGTGTAATGGAAACCATCAGGGTGTTTGACCCAATATGGCTTACAAACTTGCCTGCAGATGATGTCTATACATTATACAAGTGGCCATTATTCTATGACTCTCAAGATATTATACAAGCTCTACAATTTTAGAACGTTATAAGACTCTATTTTGCTTTTGAGATACATGTCGGAGTCACTAGAGAAGAGAAGTACAAGAAGTTTGAGGAACTCATCAAGGATGTAAGACATTAGATGAAACTAGGTCCAAGGGGAGTTTGTAGATACATGTGTCCCTAGTTTCTGAACTTAATGTAATATGTTTGTATTGTCTTACACATATGTAATTGTACGAGTACCTAATGAAATACAATATGTGGTTGTGCTTATATAATGTTGAATATTTCATTTGTTGGTATGTAATAGCGCTTATTGACTTAACTATATAGGTTGTGGTTGTTTGAATAATATCTAAATCAATTAATGAGTATGAAAAATATTCAAACTTAATCATGTGAAGTTCTCATACGATTGGCCCATGCTAATGGACCATACGCATGAACAACTTCATGCTAATGAACCAGTCGTACAAATAAACCAGGAGACTAGATCAGTCGCATGATTGAAACATGAGATTGACTCAGTCGCACAACTGAACACTCAGTCGTGCGAATGGATCAACCTCATGACTCAATCGCATGACTGAACCATGCAAATGGTCCAGTCGAACGATTGTGAAACTCTAACCTATAAATACCACTTAAATCGTGGAAAAACAAGACACTTTGAATATTTCGATATCCAGACGTACCCTATCCGTCCAGAGAACTCTAATAACCTGTTCCAACTTCATAGATCGCAGTAGATCGATAGCTGATCATTCTTAACGTTTAGATTCAATCGTTAATTGATCCTATGTGTGTTGTCACTGATTCGATCGCCAATCAAATAGAATTCCGCGCTATTTGATTCGGTATACTCGTAAATCTGTTAGTATTCGTCCAGTACTCGATCCTAACATGTCCAACACTTAGTGAGAGAATGCAACATTAGGGAGGGTTTGGGATATAAAGTGGTTCCACCACCACATGAGACCTTGATGAATGCAAAAAGTAAACCAATCAATGATAACCAAATCAAGGATCATGTGGTGTCACTCCTCTAGTAAGTGACCCAGATACCACATGTACATCTAATGAATCCGGCACTAAACTAAAGGAGGCCACATCAAAATCACAAGGTAAAATACCTTGTGTCAATCTGGGCAAACAATTTGAAAAGGTTAAAGTTAAGTCTGGGTCAACAAAGTCTAATTCTGAACCCAAAAAGACCAAACATGTTATCCACCCACATGCTTCATGTCTAAGTCTAGAAAAACAAAAATGTAAAGATGTTAAAAATGTTCAAACAATTAATTTTGTTAAACTAGATAAAACATCTAAGCAAGAAATGCCAAAACCAAACAAACCAATGTCACACGAGTGTCACATACTTCTCCATAGAGAAAGTTAAATCGATAAGTTGAAAGCAGATCATGCTACAACTGTGGAAAGTATGGACACATTGCATCTTATTGCCCTTATTATCAGACACCAAAGAAAAGGATTGAACTTTATGACACTAATTCAAGCTATTCCAAACGAAGATCCATGACTCCACCAAAAGGAGTCAGTGAACCTAAAGTTCAACCTATCAGCCAGTCGCCTGTTTATCACAAACAGGCCTTACACAAAGCTGGCTCATGGAAAGAAAAGTCTATGTCTAGAAATGAGAACAATAAAACAAATGATCTTCCCTCACCCTCTAATGGATAATGGGTAGAGTTTATGAGGTGTGATGCCTCTAGGTCACCCAAGCCAGTTAAGGCTTGGGTACCTAACCTTAACTAATGTTTTCAATTGAATGTGCAGGGTGTTTGCTATAGTGCTGAAATAAACACTTGGATTGTAGATAGTGGAGCATCAAGGCACATGACTGGAAACCGGGCAATCCTATCAAACGTCAAACAAATTAAAGGAGGTCATGTTTCTTTTGTTGGAAACAAAGGAGGGTACATCACAGCTCAAGGGGAGGTAGGGAACCAGAAAGTAAAGTTTGATAAGGTAAAATATGTTCAACAACTACAAAACAATATACTTTCTGTGTCACAAATATGTATCAAGGGTTTTAAGGTAGTTTTTGATAACAAAAAGTGCTATGTTCGGAAAAAGGACTATGTGATCCCGGAGGACCAAGTATTAATGTCAGCATCAAGATATAATGATCTTTATGTCTTGGATCTATCAAAAGCCTCCACAACTAATCATCAAGTTCAGTGCTTCTTGTCAAAAGCTACTGAGAAGGATTCTATCTCCTGGCATAGGAGAATGGGGCACATCAATCGAAGGAAGATGAACCACTTCATCCAGAATAATCTAGTGCGAGGAGTCAATGTCAAGAACTTCCAACTCCCGGATTTTTGTGTCGCTTGAAAGAAAGGCAAACAGACAAAGAAGTCTCATAAGGCAAAGAAAGTTAATTCTATAGAACTGTCTCTTGAGCTTCTCCATATGGATTTTTGTGCAGCCAAAATGATGTATGATGTTCTAAGCAAACCTTCATAGGAATCTACATCAACTGGCTCACAAGGTGAATCATCTACCAACTCAGGGGGAGCACTCGAGGTAAGTGACTCTTCCTCTAACGATGAAGCCGTGGAGAATGATCACAACACTGAGGAGGCATAGGTTCATGTTCCTGCAAGTCCACAAGCATCTTACATTGATGCCTCTGAGTCTTCAGAACCTCATACTCCTTCTGCCTCTGATACAGAATCAAATATTCATAATCTTGATTCTGAGGTAGTTGTTCCCACCACTTTTGGATCACGTCTAAATGTCTATCATCCTCTGGACAATGTCATTGGGGATGTAAGATCAGGAGTTCAGACAAGAAATCAGTTGTATTCAGCTCATTATGCCTGGGTAATGGAGAAAGGGTACCTTCATGATGGTGCTTATCATTGTTTTGTGTCTCAGTTAGAGCCAAAATACGTCAGTGAAGCCCTAAATGATGAGGCATGGGTGAGTACCATGCAAGAAGAACTTCTTCAGTTCAAGAATATAGGTGTATGGACATTGGTAGATAGACCTAAAGGTGCTAAGGTCATTTGCACCAAATGGGTCTTGAAATGTAAGAAAGATGACCAAGGTGTCATCATCACGAACAAGGCTCGGCTTGTAGTCAAGGATTTCAACAAGTCGAGGGAACTAATTACAATGAAGTATTTGCACCTATGGCGAGAATGGAAGCAATCCGTATCTTCCTAGCCTATGC
The DNA here is from genome assembly GCA_025506515.1 of Flaveria trinervia. NCBI lineage: Eukaryota > Viridiplantae > Streptophyta > Magnoliopsida > Asterales > Asteraceae > Flaveria > Flaveria trinervia. Next base: position 84,301,717 of record CM046443.1, on the reverse strand, counting down.
ATCATACATGAAGATTAAGTCTATCAACTGGATGTAAAGAGTGCCTTTCTTCATGGTGAAATCCGGGAAATTGTGTATGTCAGTCAACCCAAAGGATTTGAGGATCCATATCATTAGGACAAAGTTTACAAACTAGATAAGGCTCTCTACGGGCTTCATCAAGCCCCGAGGGCATGGTATGAAAAACTCTCAACTCACCTCGTGAAACACGAATTTCGTAGAGGTGTAATTGACTACACATTGTTCATCAAAGAAAAGGATGGTGATCTGCTACTTGTTCAAATTTATGTTGATGACATAATCTTCGGTTCTAAGAATGAAGAATTCTGTAAAGAATATAAAGCAGTGATGAAAGCAGAGTTTGAAATGAGTGACATGGGAGAGATGAAGTTCTTTCTCGGGTTACAGGTGGATCAAACACCAAAGGGAATATTCCTACGCTCCAGTGTAAATCTGGATAGTCTATCTCTCACCCAACTTCATCGGAAACTGCTTACATTCGAAAGAGAGATAGAGCAGAAAAGGAAACTGGCTTCATCTGGTAAGCTCACTGAAGACTTTGTACCAGGCAACACTGCCTTGGTTGGTCATGAGTCAAAATATGCTTCATCTGAATGCCAGTATGATGAGCATATTGATTTCTCTTCTAACACTTCTGATTCTGCATTTGTGAGTGTTGATAGTCAGTTTACTGGGTGTAATAATGACAATCTATGCTTCATCATGGATGATCTCAAGGGGATTGCTAATGATGACTTAGAAGAGATGGATATTTTGAGCCAAATGGCCTTGATAAATATCAGATCTCAGAAGTTCTACAAAAGAACTGGAAGAAAGTTCCCAGGACTCTCTGGTAAAACCAAAGTTGGTTTTGACAAGAGTAAGTTGAGGTGTCACAAATGCCACAGGCTTGGACACTTTGCTAGAGAATGTAGATCATCTGGATCTAATTCTTCTGCACCCTTTGTGACTTTCCCTGGCAATAGTCAACAACACAGAGGGCATCATCCTGTCAATTCTGGTCATCATTCTCAACAACAATCTCCTGTATTTTGTTCCTCAGGGTCCAATGCCATATCCTTACCCTTGTTATTACATGTCACAAACCAGTCAGGTTCAAGCACCCATTGCTCAACAACCACATGCTCTTCCTCAGCCTCAACCATCTCAATCTCATCAACCTCCTTAACCTCAACAACACAGCTTCTTCACCCCTAGAGTTGTTGACTGGAGCAGTTTACCAGATGACATGTCTGGTCATGAACAACTGTTCACAGGTGCTGGTCAACATGGTGGTGACAGTCCTTTTGGGAATCTGGCACTTATGGCTCTGGAGTCCGCAGATGGATCATCCTCAAATGCCTCTTCATCACAGTATCACAGGTATCCTCTAAGGCTAAAGCCAAATTATGTTCTGAACTGCATAGCAGTATTTGCCTCTATTAGAGAAGCAAATGTAGCTTTAATTAATAAGAACATAGAGCTAGAAAAGATCATTTCCAAAAGAAAAGCTGAGTTTGAGTCCATGCTTAAAGAGAAAAATGATGAGATTTATAAACTTAAATGCCAAATCACTGATGATAAGGCTAGGAAGAGGTACTTTTAGAAAAGTACAAAGACCTCAAAAACCCTTGCAGTCACCCAAGTAAGTGTGATCGATGGGTACAATCATGCAAAGGTTTTGAAATGCTTCTTAGTAAGCAATCAGTTTCCAATGTGAAGTTTGGCATTGGTTTTAATCACACTGCTCCTCTTACAGATTTTGCTTCAAGAGCAGAAGTGAAATCTGATGGAGAAAGCAATAACCAATCCACCTCATCATGTGAATCACTTTCTGATAGAGCACCATCAGAAGTTGAAGTTAGTATTATTCCTTGTTGAACCTATCAGCTGATTTTGATGGTTCAGATACTGACACTCACATGATCAAAGGGTTGATCAACTCAGGAGTTATTTCTGGAAATCCTGAAAGGACTGGAGAGCAAGATTTAACACCTGAAGTTCAAACTCCAACTACTGTCAGCACTGAAGAGAAGAAACTGTCAGTAGAAAGGGTTTGAAGACTACTAAAGAGGAAGTCAAGAAAGCAAATAGTGCTTCCAAAGTGCTGAAGAACAAGTCTTCAGTAGTTTCATTCTCTTTAGTTGATGATCAACATAAGATGAAGAAGAAACCATCTGAAATATGTGGTTTGTTCATCATCTTACAGATGATTGTTGGTACAAAAGAGGATCCAAACTCAAAATTAAGAGAAAATGGTTAAAATGAAAACTGAGTTTGAAGCCACATTTGTACCAGCAACATCAAATCCTGTACCCTTAAGTCCAAAAAGAAATCCAAAAAGGGAAGGGTTTAAACAGTAACAGCTGAGATTGCTCAAAAGAAGAGGTGCAACATAGGAACTTATCAAACTCCAATGCCAATGTGTCTGGAGAGCTGAAAGCTTTATCACAAAATCAGACACAGCTGGTTATGATGGTTCAACTCTATTAGGAAGAGTTAACCAATTAGATGTTCCTATGTTGAAACCACAGAAAAGGAGTCCAACCCAAAGGATTCCTCTTCTTCACCATCTTCTTCCTCTCAGGCGTTGTTTCCAACAAACCTGTTAGTTTACCATCTGTTGATGAGAACAGGCCCAAAACAAAAAGGTTTGGGTCTCAAAATCTAACTTATTTGTTGTGTTTTGCAGGGTTCTTCAACATGCCACAGAGGCATCTGTATGTAGACAGTGGAGGATCCATGCATATGACAGGAAACAGATCACTTCTTAATGACTACTCTCAAGGAAGAAGGGGTTTGTGTCATTTGGCAATGATGCAAAGGGTTACATCATCAGCAAAGGCTTTGTTTCGAATGGGGAAATAAATTTTGATGATGTTACCATGTGGAAATCTCAAGTACAACCTCTTGAGTGTCAGTCAAATGTGTGACAAAGGCCTGTTGCTCTTTTCACCAGTCAGAACTGTTGGATTCTGTCATCCAAAGTTCTAAGTTTGATTGATAAGGTTTGGATGAATACACTCTCCTGAAGGCCAACAGGACAGGAAGAGTGTATGCCTTAGATCTTTCCAAGAAATAGATCTCAAAGGCCATCCTTGCCTATTTTCCAAGGCTTCCCCTCAAGAATCTACTCTATGGCATAGAAGGCTGGGTCATGTTAATTAAAAACATAAATCAGCTGATAAACCATGGTTTAGTAAGGGGACTGCCCATGGAGTTCAAATGTGAAGATAACTGCACTGCTTGTTTAAAAGGAAAACACACAAAGCTTCATTTCCCTCCATAGAAGAACCTAAGTCCACTGCCTGCTTACAGCTTCTTCACATGGATCTCTTGGTCCTGTGAGAGTGATGAGTATGGCTAAGAAGAAATATTGTCTGGTAATTGTGGATGATTACTCCAGATTTGTATGGACTTTCTTCTTGCATTCAAAGGATGAGCCAGCTCAGAAGATTATCAACTTTGTGTTGTATGTTGAGAAGCAGTATCCCTCTCAGTCAAGTGTATTAGAAGTGATAATGGAACAGAATTCAGAAACAATACACTTGATGAGTTCTACCTCTCAAAGGGAATCAAAGGCATTTAGCATTCCAAGAACTCCTGAACAAAATGGAGTAGTGGAGAGAAAGAACAGGACCCTTATTGAAGCTACAAGGTTCATGTTGGCTGATTCTGGACTGCCAATGACTTTTTGGGCTGAAGCTGTCAATACAGCTTGCTATGTACAGAATAGAGTTCTAGTAAATCAGAGGTGATGAAGACTCCATATGAAGTTCTTCATCATTTGGCCCCTCTAATTTCATTCTTCAGAGCTTTTGGGTGTCCTTGTTTCATTCTCAACACACGGGATCAACTCCAAAAATTTGATCCTAAGGTGGATGCAGGGTACTTTGTTGGTTATTCATCAACTTGCAAAGCATACAGAGTCTTCAACTGTAGAACAAAGATGGTTGAAGAGACTCTACATGTTAAGTTTAATGAATCTCCAAAGGACAAGATTCCACAAAGCCCTGTGGAGCTATTTGATTTGGACATACTACAATATGTTCCTTATCAAACTCCTGTTGTTGCTCCTGTCAACAGTTCATCACCTGGTGGTACTACTGGTGCTGATGATGATGATGATAACAGTACTCACCTCTTCAGGTTTAGTGACCAACTGCCTATGTCCTCTAAACCTGATGCTCCTGTAGCTTCAGTAGCTTCATCCACAACAAGTGCTAATGAGATTTCTGCATCTTCAACTTCATTTGAGTTGCCACCATCTACTGGTTTCAAGAGTCTACATCAACATCTGTTGCTGCTGAAGGTTCTACAAACACTTGCACTGATCTCATTGTTTATCACGAGCTGAAGAATCACCCAATGTCTTAAATCATTGGTGATATCAATGTTGGAGTTTCAAGCAAGTCAATTGTCCAATTTTTGCTTCTATGCTCTCTTCATCAGTCAGCTAGAGCCAAAGAATTATCATGTTGCACTTAGAGACAATGGCTAGGTTGAAGCAATGCAGCTTGAGCTTCTTCAGTTCAAGAGCAGCAAGTGTGGGAGCTTGTTCCTCTTCCCCCAGGTAAGTGTGCAATAGGCACTAATGGGTGTTTAGGAATAAAACATATGAAAATGGGCTTATTGTTAAGAACAAGGCCAGACTGGTTGTTCAGGGTTTGCACAAGAAGAAGGTATTGATTATGATGAAACCTTTGCCCCTGTAGCCAGACTGGAGGCAATTAGATTGTTCTTAGCCTATGCTGCACTCCATAATCTTAAAGTTTTTCAAATGGATGTTAAAAGTGCATTTTTATATGGTAAAATAAAAGAAAGTTTATGTGTCAACCACCAGATTTTGAGGATATAAACCCTAGAATGGGTATACAAGCTTGATAAGGCTCTTTATGGGTTGAAACAAGCTCCTAGAGCCTGGTATGAGACATTATCTAACTTTCTTCTGCAAAATAATTTCACTAGAGGCTCCATAGATAAAACCTTATTTATTAAGAAGGTGGATCAGCATAAGCTACTTGTTCAAATTATGTTGATGATATTATATTTGCATCCTCTGATCCCCAGTTGTGTGATGATTTTACAAAATTAATGCAAAGGAAGTTTGAAATGAGTGCAATGGGAGAATTACAGTTCTTTCTAGGCTTGCAAATCAAACAAAAAGCTGATGGAATTTTCATTCATCAGTCTAAATATACAAAAGATCTTTTAAATAAGTTGATTTACAAAACTGTAAGCCCTGTTCTACTCCCATGTGCAACACCACACAATTGGATGTTGATCAGAAAGGTAAAGCTGTTGATGAACGCTTTACAGATGTATGATTGGGTCCTTGATGTATTTAACAGCTTCTAGACCAGATATTATTGTGCTACATGTGTTTGTGCTAGATTTCAGGCTGCACCTAAAGAGTCTCATCTGATTGCAGTCAAGAGGATCTTTAGATATTTGCAACGTACACAATCTCAAGGTTTATGGTATTCCACTGGGTACTCTTGCAAATAGTTGCTTTCTCTGATAGTGACTATGCAGGGTGTAAGTTAACCAGGAAATCAACTTCTGGTGGATGTCAATTCCTAGGCAACTGTTTGATTTCTTGGCAGAGTAAGAAACAAACATCTGTTGCTACATCTACTGCTGAAGCCGAGTACATTGCTTCTGCAAGTTGTACATCCCAAGTACTCTGGCTTCAGAATCAACTTTTGGATTATGGCATTACAGAGACTAAGACTCCGTTATTAATGGATAGTGCTTCAGCTCTTTGCATTGTCAAAAATCCAGTCCAGCACTCTAGGACCAAACATGAAATTAGACATCATTTTATAAGAGATTGTTTTGAAAAGGGTCTAATTAATCCTATGTTTGTGCCTAGTGCTGATGAGCTTGCAGACATTTTTACTAAGCCTTTGGATAGTTCAACTTTCCACAACCTGGTGTAAGGCTTGGTATGCTGCAGCTAGAATAAGTGACAACTACTGATGATCTCAGTAATAAGTACTGATGATCATTGGTAACCATGTCACATATAAGTACTGATGAGTTCCTTTACCCTCGGTAGTTTTTATAACTACTGAAGGCTAAATGCCTCACAAGTACTGAAGTACTTTATCTGTTCTAAACTACTGATGTAGTTACAACTACTGATGCAGTTATAATTACTGAAATTAGTACAAACAGATAAGTACTGACGTCCTATGAAACACCTAAAAAGCTGATGAAAAGTCTGATGAGTAAGTGTTCAGGACAGTATGAAACAGCTGAAAAGCTAAGAATTGACGAAAACAGCTGATGAGTAATTTCTCTTCAGTTGTTTCTACAACTGCTGTTTCTAAACAACTGAAGCAAGACCATAGTCTTCAGTAGTTTCACAACTACTGATAACTAATACCAAGTCTTCAGTTGTTTACAACAACTGATGGCAAAACCACTGTCTTTAGTAGTTTCACAACTACTGATGACAAACACCAAGTCCTCAGTTGTTTACATCATATGAAGTCAAAACCACGACCTTCAGTAGTTTCATAAATACTGATGGTTAACACCAAGACTTCAGCTGTTTCAACGTCTGATGGTCAAAACGAAGTCTTCAGTTGTTTTATAACACCTGATGACAACACCAACACTGTCAGTCGTTTTAAACCTCTGAAGGTTAATACCACGTCATCAGTAGTTTCAAATAGCTGATGACCACACCAAAACCTTCAGTAGTTTTCTTTCAGCCTTTTCCTATCCCCACCCTATAAATACCTGTCTTCTTCTCAAACGTTCCATTAGCCGTTCTTCTGCCTATACTTTCAAAAATGGCAACCATGAGTCTAAAACCCAGACATAATTGCGTCGCCTACCTCACGAAATCGGCCTTTTGGACAAAGTTTGATCACGCCATAGACCTAATGGCCGATTCTCAGTATAGTACTGCTCTGCTCTTAAACCCGACCATCTACCTAGAGTCACTAAGTCAGTTTTGGTCCATTCCTATGTTCACACTGATGTGCCTTCCGGCCAAATTTCTGTTCGGTCATTGGTCAACCAAAAACAAGTAGAGGTTACACCTGATAGCATTCGTCGAGTGCTAAATTTACAAGATGCTACTGCTGTGACTGAGTACCCGAAGGGCACAACTGATATGTCCTTCATCAACAATGGGTACGACGGAAATCTTCGAGCTGCTACCATACTAAAGAAGAACTTCCCTGTTGCTGAAAGACTGATATTTCATATGGTGATGTTTGCTTAGCCTCGAAGACATCCTCATGGGATCAAATGTCTTCCCGGTGGCAACAGGTATTATATTCAATTCTAGAACACCAACTTTAAATTTTTCACAAATTGTGTTTCTAGAAATCAAAGATCTGGCACAGAAACCTGTGGGAAACAGATGGCTATTATATCCCAGGTTTCTGATGGCCATAATTTTAAATGAATTACAAACTGATCGCCTTGTTGGCCTTGGAGTCCCTGCACCAGCTGTTCTAGCTGAGGTATACTCAGGCATAACTCCGACCAATCTCTCAAGAAGCTGCCCGTTTGCTCAAACCCAAGCAAAGGGAACCCACAGCTTCAACTGCCAGATCCAAAGTCCCCACCAAGCCAAAATCCAAACCCAAACAAGCTAATCAGGGAGATGAGTCCCCTGATGATGCTCCTGTACCACCCAAACAGGATAAAACCTACTGGTTCAACCCTCCAGTAGTGTTAAAGACTCAACCAGCAACAGCCGCCAGGTATCCTCTCAAAAGGATCCTGTTGCAACCACTTCAGGGGAAACCACATTACTGAGACCTCTCACTTGAGGAGGTTATCATTGAAGAGCATCCTCTCCCGGATGCAATCAGCTTCTATCCCCTCTCCCCATGCAAATGCCCCCCAAAGTCCAACCATTATAATTGCTAATGTGATGACTCAGCTGCATGCCTCTCCTCCTCCCCTACAACCACCACAAAGGGGAGAACAATAGCAATTGAGGAAGAGGATACACATGCTTCTGACAACCCACAGCACCGGGGTTTAAATGTTCTATCTCCTGGTGTGGATATGGAGATCAGAACATCTGGTGAGGCTGCCACCTCTTCTGAATCAGCATATGATCAGACTGAGGTTGGTAACATAACTAAGACCTCACCAGAGGCAACAGCTGATGAAGGACAAAGTCCTGAGGCTGGAAGTCCCCAGTTCCAAGACAAAGGGGCACATGCTACATCTGGTCTAACCCAGTGCATGTACATCCTGCTACGAGCAGGAGGTCAGGTGATTCAACATTTGCTGATGATGACCTGGGCTTCTTTTATGATGTTCTTGCCAGAACATAATCCTAGAGGAGGAAGTCAGTAGGCTGCAAAAACTACTTGACCAACTCTCTTAGGGAGAAAGACCATCTGCCACCACATCAACCCAATAGATGGCACCTTCCTCTGAAGGTCACTTAAACACACAGCACTCAAAGAATCTCAGCCACCTGCCTCTGTTTCTGGCACTATTTCTCAGGACCAAAACCCCCCTGAGCAAATGGATGCTATCCGTCAAAATCCCCTATCTCTCATCACACCGCAGATAACTGAACTTGTCATTAAAACTGTTGAAGAGACTTTCTTCTGTCTTACAACCTATGGTGGAGGATGTACTGAGCCAAAAGCTTTCTACTGATCAAACCCTTAAAACCAATGCAACCAAAAAGGGGGAGATTCCAGCAGTGAAAACTAAAAGAAAGAGGATGGAGAAGGAGAAAGAGAAAGAGAAGGACAATGAAGTGGAAATAGAGAAGGACTATGTGTATGAGACCGAGAAAGAGAAGGAGAATGAGAATGAGAAGGGAGCTGAAAAGGAGAAAGTACATGAAAGTCAAAAGGACTTTCATGTCACATATAAGAAAAGAAAAGTGCTGAAAAAGAGAAAAACTTGAATGAAATGGTTAAAGAGGCTGATGCTGAACACAACAGATCAATGGACAATATTATTGATCAGCTGTTTAGGCAAGGTTTCAATACTGAAAAGCTGGACTCTGAAATAACAAGATTAGAGATCGAAGAGATTCAACAAAGATGGGCCATCTATAGCACAATGGATAGAGAAAGACTTGAGATCATGATCAGATTTTTCAGCAAATACCTTGGGAGATCATTGATCGAAATAAAATCATGGACCAGGGACAGCATCTTGGCCATAACCTCCAAGATCTGTTCGTCTGAGGCATATACTAAGGGATTAGTAATAGAAGCTTTGAATGAAGCAGGAGCAGGGAGCAGGACTGAGCTAGCCAACACTCAAAGGCCACACTCACCTCCAAAATGCTAACTCAGCCTATCAACATTCCCTCTCCAAAACAACCACAACCACAAGCCAAAAAACTCCCTTACCCTCAAAACCAACAGCCTATGATGCACCTAAGCAGACGAAGAGAAAGGTGTTGAGGCTGGAAGAAGAAGATGATGATGAAGACAAGCTACCGATCTTAGCTGTTCTGCAGTTGCCTAAGGCCAAAGATCTCTCTCTTTCAATAACTCCTGAGCAACAAAGAGATGCAATCAAAGTGAAATTGGAAGAAGAAGAACAACACAGATTGCACGATGAAGAGTTATTGAGGAGAGTAGATAAAGCATATGCAGCCACTTCCTCCATCATTAATATGAAAAAACAAGCTCAGAGGATTTATACTCTTAGACATACTTTTCAGTAAAGAAAGGGTAAGAATTTGGCCTGATCCCAGGGTGGCTCACAGAATACAAAAGAAAAATATCCCTCAGATATACAATGGGCAAGTGAAAAAGATTGTAGATGAAGTGATCTCCTTAGCCCTTGTAGTCTCACCCTGGAAATCCTGAAGATTTCAAAAAGGCCTACACCTCAAACATGCCCCCACAAAAAATGTTGGAGAACAGAATGATCAAAAAGGGGCTGGTGTATAAGAGGCTGAATGCGATCAGAAAGGATGAGTTACCACTGCTGTTAGATGGCATCATCCTGATGAATTTGCTTACAGACAGATTACAACAGTGGTACTCAAAAATGGAAAACAGGTCAACAGGTCACAAGGATTCTTCGATGGTGAGGCAGAGGAGCTCACCATGGAGGAACAAATTGTATTTTTGGAGGCCTACACCAGGGAATCCTACAAGCTCATAGTTGGGAATTGAGTCTCGTGGATGGGGGAACAGCTTAGTGTCCAATTCCCCAATACAGAGCTCCCATCCACATTGCCAACCAAATCATCAGAGACTCATTCCCAGGCTAGTGCTTATATGGGTCATCTTCTCAACTGATCAAGAAAGAAAAAAAGACCAACCATTCTGCCTACAATAAGGGGAAAATAAATCAATTAGAGGTTTGGCTGCATTGGTTCAGGGGGAGTTTGTTGGACCAAAAGAACCAATGAGCCAAGATCAGAAAACCTCTAAGTCCCACATGATATCAAAACAACTGCTGAAGGCTTCATCAGCAGTTCGACAAGTGCTGAAGACTTCAACAACTGAAGATCAAGTACTGGAGACTTCAACAGCTGAAGACTAAAGTGCTGAAGTCCAACAGCTGAAGAACACAAGTGCTGAAGCTGAAGACTAAAGTGCTGAAGTCAACAGCTGAAGAACACAAGTGCTGAAGCTGAAGACTAAAGTGCTGAAGTCCAACAGCTGAGAAACAAGTGCTGAAGCTGAAGACCAAAGTACTGAAGGTCAACAGCTGAAGAATACAGTGCTGAAGCTGAAGACCAAAGTACTGAAGTTCAACAGCTGAAGAGTCCACAAGTGCTGAAGATCAACAACTGATGTACAAAGTCTGAAGACAAAGACTGAAGACATCAGCTGATGACATCTACTGAAGTCATCAGCTGATGAAACATCTGAAGTTCAAGTCTGAAGACAAGTGCTGATGTTTCAGTAGTTTGTCACAACAGCTGAAGAGTACTTCTTCAGTAGTTGTGTTATCAGTAGTTTTATGTTTTACTTTAGTAGTTTTGTAAAACGACTGAAGAGCTTGTTCTTCAGTGGTTGTAGTTTTAGTAGTTTCTTATCAGTAGTTTGTAATAAGTAAACACTTAGCTTCTTGTAAGAAGATGTCAGCTGCTTGACATCTTCAGTAGTTTTAGTGTTTCATAGTTTGTTAAATACGGTTAGATGTCACTATCAAGTAACATCAGCCTACGTCATCTTTCCTTATATAAGGAAGAATGACCTAAATTGTAATTTAGCGAAAGCCATGCCAAAGCGTGTGATTGAATGAAATATCCTTTTGCAGAAACTTTCTCTCTCTATAACTAATTCTGTTCATTGCTATATCTTTGGTATTCTTGATCGAATTGTGCTAGTTGGTACTCTATTCCGCTGCTGAAATCATTCGAATCGATCAAACTAGATGCTGAGATCCTATCAGATGTCTGGGCAATATAAAAGAAAAAATGATAGTACACTGGCTACTGCTAAGGTAATGCAAAGAAAGTAGATCTAGAGGTTGTTAGACCACTACATGATGTGTCGGTAGATTCAACACAATAGATAATTAGACCTCATTGGTGAACTCAATTAAAACTAAACTGTTCAACTAACTGTGGGCTCCCATCTTATCACTCGTTAACACAATCACTTATTTCCAACAAGGGGTGACGAGCAAATAAACGCCACAAATATGTGCGGATGACCACTAAAAGAGCAAAGCACGGAAAAAAATGAAAAAAAACACAATCAGCTCATAACTTATGTTGTTGGTGCGTTATGGGCAAAAGAAAAAATTATGCTCTAACAAGAAGATAGGTTGTGTGCCTCTCTGCTGTGCGATGGCATTGACCTAAGGATAAGCATAACCTAGATATTCTAGAATTCATCGTTTTTGCCGCCTCTCTACTGTGCGATGGCATTGACCTGAGGATTGGCTTCTTTTTGAAATCTCTAAGAATTGTCTCTTCTTGTCAAAATACCAGTAGCCCGCTCAAAAATCTCCTGAGAAAAGTTGATTACCATATAAGCGTGGGCTCCATAATGTTGGTTGGAATAACATAACCTATTCTATCACCAATCTATGTCAAAAGTCTGTGTATGGATTTAAGTGGACACGTATATTGACAATCATTGTGGCTGCAATTATTGAAAATCCAAATCAACTTATGCATCTGTAGTACCAGTATGATTTCCTAAAATTGCTAAAGACCCTTGATGAAAACAAGAATCAAGCATCAAATGATTTTGGAAACACGTCCTGAATGAATTGATTACTTGTATGAGTCCATAATGAATGGTTCACTTATTGTCAAAATAACTTGAAGCTGCATGTTCTAGAAATAAATCTGGTAGATTTCCACTCCACACAAAAACACAAAACATTTTAGTTCTGTTAGTTAATTTTGCTTGTTTAATTTTTTTTGTCATTTTAGTTGTATCTGTCGGACTATGGCGTGGAATTCAATCTGGAAGTTAATCACTTAAAAGGGTCAGGTCTGAGGTGACCACACATGCTTTCAAATGTAAAATTAAGTCACGTTTGAGGTGACAAATGTTTTAAAAGGATCACGTCTGAGATTGATCAAAAGTTTTCCAAGTTAAAAGGATCATGTATGAGGTGATCGAATGCTCATAATGTTTAATGAAAAGATAAAAGTGGGGAATAATCATAAATTCAAAATCATGAGTACGATCCATTCGCACAACTGGACCATGAGTATGGTCCAGTCGTACGATTGGACGATGCGAATGAGCCCAATCGCACAATTTTCCCACACGTATGGGACATATGTGCGATTGGACCATAAGCATGAATAAAATCACATGATTGGATCACAAATTGAACCAATCGCATGGATGAGAGTGACCAAATGACACAGTCGCACGACTGATCTCGAGTCGCACGACTGTAGGTGACCGACTGTGCCGATCGCACGACTGATCTTCAGTCGCACGAATCAAATATGCAATTGGGCTCCGTCATACGACTGAAGTAAACCCTAGTATAAATAGTGGGGGGGGGGTCGGTCGCAGTCAATCATCACTCCCAAATCGCCACCAATCGCACGACTTACCTATACTCTGCCAAATTTTCGTTTGACTATTATTACACACTTATTATTACATTCTGATGATTTTGAGTTATTATACAGGTAATGTGCGGTGTGATTCACTCGTCTATCCATTGATTCAGGCCCTAAATTGACCGATTTTAACCCTAACAAGAACCGAAACTTAGTTTGTCTAAGAAACTAATTAAACTAAGTACATTGCTAAATTAAAGGTTGTTAGGTATTATATCACTCATTTGCGAGACTAATGAGCAAAACTATGAAGTATAACATTAAAGTTTGATCAAAAACTCAATTTGACTGAAACAACAGTCTATCATGCGAATGGGCAACCAGATGAACCTCAATCGCATAACCAAATCTCAGTCGCACAGTTCATTGGCACGACAGAACCAAAGAGGTCAAGTTAAATTAGTCAACTTGTTGCACATTGACACACACTAACGTTTATTTGTTTTGTGCAACAGATGGCGACACACACTAACGTTTATTTGTTTTGTGTAACATTTGTGCTCATCTAGATCTGACCTCAAGGAATGCTGCAGACTTCTCTGGCATTATCACCTTTCTACGGAGATCGAGGATCTTCCGTTCTATCTCGACACCATGCAGTCCTTACTACTCAGTCCAACAGGCTTTCTGGGAAAGCGTTGTGGTAGACAGATCCTCAGAGCCCCATCACATCAGGAGCTCGATATTTGGAGAGGCTATTGAGATCACAGAGGATGATCTTCGGACTGTTCTAGAGTTCGGGGATGATGCTGGCAGTCCCACTCGATTACACCCCCTTTTTGTTTGAGGATGTTTCATGCGTGTTAAGTACTCTTGGGACATCAACGCAGGGTTGCTCAACAAAAGCAACCTATGCCCCTAGTTCAAGTACGCCCATGTGCTGCTGAAGTGCATAGCTTCTCGGAAGGGAGGGTTCGACGAGCTCTCAGATCAGATTCAGAACGCTTACGCAGCGTTGGTGCTGAACCACCCGTTTAGCTTCTCTAAGATTATCTTTGCCTATCTAGTGGAGAACATTAAGGGGAAAGGGAAGGAGGGGTTCTGCATGTACCCTTGATTCAACCAGATGATCATAGATTAAAAACTACTGTCGCTACCTAAGGAAAAGGAGGACGCTGTAGTACTTAAGGTGATGGATGACATCACACCATGCCGTATAAAGGTATACATGGGGAAGTAGGTTAAGCCCCTATGAGGAGATTGTTATGGCATCTGGACTGGGAGGATTACGTGGTGCCATCGAGCGTAAATGGCGCCACGCGGACAATGATTCTAATGTTGAGCAACTTGTGCTCCCGGTCGATGATTCCGACGACAATGATAGCGGTGATAGTGGCGATGCAGGGCCCACTCAATTGAGGGCCCCCCACTGCTGATATAGCATCTCCAGCATCCACCCAAGGTGGGACAGAGGCGACTGGTTTGCATGAGGACTTTCGTCCTGATGAGAAGGAGGAGACAGACGAGGAGCCCTTGACTTGTACTGTGGGGAGCAAGGTGGTTTCCACCGACCGAGGTATTTGGGAGGCTGGAGGACACCCTAGCGAGTCTAGGGAGACTTCTACCAATCCCAGTTATACGCCCGATCAACCCAGCAACATCCTTGGGGGAGCATCCACCTCGAGGGGTTCGAGGAAGAAACGGATGGCTCAGCCCCACGGGATGAAGACTAATAGGAGGAGGATGACTTTTATCACCACCACCACTGCTACCACACCACCTACCACCACCTCCACCACCTCACACACCACTCCCACACCCACTCCACCACTTACCCACATCTAATCCACCACCACTACAGCTCATCCACCACCACCTACATCTATACCACCCCAATCTTCACCACTGCACCACCACTACCACTAGCCACCAAGCCGGACCATCATCCCACACTACATACAACACAGGATCATCTCTACCCCCTATTGGGGTGGAGGAAATGCTATACAAAGAGAAATCAAGACCAAGGTCTCTCATATTCTGCACCCCCTACTAATGCGCTGGCTATTCAAGGGAAAAGTAATGTTTAGATATTTATGCACTTGAAAACTTTGTAATTGAATTTTGGATTAATGTTATGTAATTAATGTCTATGTATATATTTGATGTTTACTGCTATGATCACTTACTGATGTATGATGTGTTTATATGTTTAAATCAAGCAGATCACACATCTCAGCAAGATGAATATGACGTTGCTCCCCTTCAGCAGATCAAGTCTCAACTCACAATGATACTTGATCTGCAAGGGATATTCAGGAGGTCTATGAGTACACTCCTGAAGAAGGAGAATAATCCACGACCTTACTGATGAGCAACTTGCTAAGATGTTCAGACTGAATCCCGATGAGATCATGAAGGATGATCCTACGGTGGACATGGACAGTAACGCTGAGCTTAACGATGTCGATGAAAAAAAAATGAAGACGTCACTGCATAGCATTATCTAGAGTATGCTGACAAGGAGGGAAATGTAGTCCCCAATCTGGGTGATTCCCTTGTTAGTGATATTTTTGAAACTCTGGATAAGATGGAGCAAGAGTCGCAAAAGAAGGAAGACAAGGCCCAAGCCTCAGACATCGATGTCAATATCAGAAAGGCTGAATGGGCAGCTTGTTTTGCTGAACTTAGAGCCCAGCGTAGTGCACCAAAGTCAAATGTCTACACCAAACTCTATAAAGTGATGAAGCATCAGAAGGTGTTAGGAAAAATTATAGCGTGGGCCTATTTTGAAGATCTTAACATTTATGCTGTTAAAAGAGAGAAGGGGATCGAGTACTTCAGATTCCCACACGATCTGAAGACTCTTTTGGGTTTTGAGCTTAACTAGCTAGCAAAATTGAAGTTGTCATATGCTGACCCTCGTAAGATTTCAGGCTGGTTTGAAGCAGCTTTAAAGAGAGAGTACCACACCCGGTGGGTTGACATTTTTAATCTCTATCTCGTCTATGTCATTCAGAGCTTTGGCTCTTACATTCTTACATTCTTCATAAGCTCCTCATACTTCTTGTACTTCTCCTCTCTTGTGACTCCTGCATGTATTTCAAAAGCAAAGCAGAGCCATATCACATTATAGAGTTGGAGAGCTTGTATAATATCCTACGATTCATAAAACAAAGGCCATTTGTATAAGGTGCAACATCATCAGCCTACAAGTTAGTGAGTGACATGGGGTCAAACACCCTGATAGTTTCCATGCTACCATTTCTGTTCAACACTATGACCGTCTCATCTGTTCTCCAATTGTAGTACCACCACTTGATGTGTGGAGTGAAGTCCTATGGCATTTCCCGTAGAGGGATTCTAGACATCGTCCGTGGAGGACTCCACTTCAGCACTATTTTAGGCTTCCGAGTTATGGCATCAACTTCAAATCTTTTGATATACCTCGTTGGTTGTTGAGGCTTGAAGTTGATGCATCAGGTGTGGTACTCTCTCTTTAAAGTTGCTTCAAACCAGCCTGACATCTTATGAGGGCAGCATATACCAACTTCAATTTTGCTAGCTGGTTAAGCTCAAAACCCAGAACAGTCTTCAGATCGTGTGGGAATCTGAAGTACTCGATCCCCTTCTCTCTTTTAACAACATAAACATTAAGATCTTCAAAATAGGCCCACGCTATAATTTTGCCTGACACCTTGTGATGCTTCTTCACTTTATAGAGTTTGGTGTAGACATTTGACTTTGGAGCACTGCGCTGGGCTCTAATTTCTGCAAAGCATGCTGCCCATTCAGCCTTTCTGATATTGACATCGGCATTTGAGGCTTGGGCCTTGTCTTCCTTCTTCTCTAACTCTTGCTCCATTTTATCCAGAGTTTCAAAAGTAGCATTAACAAGGGAGTCACCCAGATTGGGGACTACATTTCCCTCCTTGTCAGCATACTCTGGATAATGTTGTGCAGTGACATCTTCAATTTTGATTTCATTGACATCGTTAAGCTCAGCGTCACTATCTATATCCACCGTAGGAGAATCCTTCATGATCTCATCAGGATTCAGTCTGAACATCTCAGCAAGTTGCTCCTGAGTAAGGTCGTGTATTATTTCTCCTTCTTCAGGAGTGTAACTCATAGACCTCCTAACTATCCCTTGCAGATCAAGTATCATTGTGAGTTTAGACTTGATCGGCTGAAGAGGAGCAACGTCATATTCATCTTGCTGAGATGTGTGATCTGCTTGATTTAAACATATAAACACATCATACATCAGTAAGTGATCAAAGTAGTAAACATCAAATATATACATAGACATTAAATACATAACATTAACCTAAAATTCAATTACAAAGTTTTCAAGTACATAAATATCCAAACATTACTTTCCCCCTGAATAGCCGTCGCGTCAGTAGGAGGCAGAAGATGAGGCTCCTTGGTCTTGATTTCTCTTTGTACATCTTTGTTGACCTTGTGCTGATGTAGATGCAGCTGCATCTCCTTCTTTATCATCATCACTGTTCTGCCCTTCCCTTGTCTCTTCTTTCTCACTGGCCTCATCGTCATCACTATCATCATCTTAACCATCATCATCATTATCATCATCATCTCCTTCTCTTATCTTGAGTGGCTCATCCTTTGAGCCCTTGAGCTTAAGCATGATGGTCCTGTTTGATGCCTCCAACTCCTCTATCCTCTTTCCTGAGTGGACGTTTTGCTCCTGGAGCTGAGCAATTTGCTCTGCTTGCTGTGAGATCTGTTGTGCTTGGCTAGTGTTTAGCTCCACAAGCTGACATAATTGGACAGTCTTCTCCTCATGAGCAGCTAATAGCTTCAGCACCATACGATTGATTGTTGACAGCTGTTCCTCTACCCTAATGGGGGGTAGAGAAGATCCTGTGTGGTATGTAGGGTGGGATGATGGTCCGGCTTGGTGGCTAGTGCTGGTGGTGGTAGTGGTGAAGATTAGGGGTGGTATAGATGTAGGTGGTTGTGGATGAGCTATAGTGGTGGTGGATTGGATGTGGGTAAGTGGTGGAGTGGGTGTGGGAGTGGTGTGTGTGGTGGTAGAGGTGGTGGCATGTGGTGTGGTAGCAGTGGTGGTGGTGATAAAAGTCATACTCCTCCTCCTAGTCTTCATCTCGTGGGGCTGAGCCATCTGTTTATTCCTTGAACCCCTTAGGTGGATGCTCCCCCAGGGATGTTGCTAGGCTAATCGAGCATATAACTGGGATCGGTAGCAATCTTCCCAGACTCGCTAGGGCATCCTCCAGCCTCCCGAATACCTCGGTCGGTGGCAACCACCCTGCTTCCCACGGTACGAGTCAAGGCTCCTCGTCTGTCTCCTCCTCCTCATGAGGATGAAAGTCCCGATGGAAACCAGCTGCCTTTGTCCCACCTTGGGTGGATGCTGGAGATGCAATATCAGCAGTGGGGGCCCTCAATTGAGTGGGCCCTGTATCTCCACTATCACCGCTATCATCGTCGTTGGAATCATTGTCCGGGAGCACACGTTGCTCAACATTAGAATCACTATCCGCGTGGCGCCATTTGTGCCTGTTGGTGCCACTTAATCCTCCCGGCTAGATGCCTGAACAATCTCCTCATAGGGGGCTTAACCTGCTTCCCCCTGTAAACTTCATACAACCCAGTTGTGTCATCCATCACCTCAAGTACTACACCGTCGTCCTTTTCCTTAGGCAGCGACGATAGTTTCTGATCTATGATCATCTGGATGAATCGAGGGTATATGCAGAACCCTTCTTTCCCTTTCCCCTCATTGTTCTCCACCAGATAGGCAAAGATCATCTTAAACAAGCTGAATGGGTGGATCAGTACCAACGTTGCGTAAGCATTTTGAATCTGATCTGAGAGCTCGGCGAACCCTCCCTTCCGAGAAGCTACGCACTTCAGAAGCACATGGGCGGGGTACTTGAACTGGGGCACACAGGTTGCTCTTGTTGAGCACCCCTGCCTTGATGTCCTCAGAGTACTTAGCTCACATGAAACATCCTCGAACAGTAAGGGGGTGTAATCGAATGGGACAGTTAGCATCATCCCGAACTCTAGAACAGTCCGAAGATCATCCTCTGTGATCTCAATAGCCTCTCCAAATATCAAGCTCTTGATTCGATGGGGCTCTGAGTATCTGTTTACCACATCACTTTCCAGAAAGCCTGTGGACTGAGCGGTAGGGAGTGCATGGTGTCGAGATAGCACTGAAGATCCTTAATCTCCGTAGAAAGGTGATAATGCCAGAGAAGTCTATAGCATTCCTTGAAGTCAGATCTAGATGAGCACAAATATTGTGCTTCATGCTCATTGGCCAATGACTCGTCATCTGTCACACAATGCAAAAAAACGTTAGTGTGTGTTAAAGTGCAACTTGTTGAATAATTTAATTTGACCTCTTCGGTTCTGTCGTGTGCATGAACTGTGCGACTGAGATTTGGTTATGCGAGTGACCTCTTTCGTACGACTTAGCATGCGACTAGGGTCAGTCATATGCTATCCCTTGCGATTGAACTAGTTGTGCAACTGAGCTCATTCTCATGTGGCAGTCATGCAATGGAGCCATTCACTCGTCTTAGTCGTGCGATTGAGGTTCATCCGGTTGCCCATTCACATGATAGACTGCTGTTTCATTCAAAATGAGTTTTTGAGCAAACTTTAATGTTAGACTTCGTTGTTTGGCTCATTAGTCTCGCAAATGACTGATATAATACCTAACAACCTTTAATTTAACAATGTACTTAGTTTAATTAGTTTTTAGACAAACTAAGTTTCGTTTCTTGTTAGGGTTAAAATCGGTCGTGTTAGGCCTGAATCAATGGGTAGATGAGTGAATCACACTGCAGATTGCTTGTATAACAACTCGAAATCGTCAGAATGCAATAATAAGTGTGTAATAATAGTCAAACAAATTTGGCAGAGTACAGATAAGTCTGCGATTTGGGGGCGATTTGGGAGTGATGATTGACTGCCACCGACTCCCCCTCTATTTATACTAAGGTTACTTCAATTGTACGACTGAGCACAGTCGCATATTTGATTCGTGTGACTAAAGATCAGTCGTGCGATTGGCACAGTCGGTCACGTTCAGTCATGCGTCTGGAGATCAGTCGTGTGACTGTGTCATTTGGTCACTCTCATCCATGTGATTGTTCAATTTGTGATCCAATAGTGTGAATTTATTCGTGCTTATGGTCTAGTCGCACGTATGTCCCATACGTGTGGGGAAATCATGCGATTGGGCTCATTCGTATCCTCTAATCATACAACTTGTCCATACTCATGGTCCAGTCGTGCGAATGGATCATACTCATGATTTTGACTTTATGACCATTCCTCGCTTTTATCTTTTGATTAAACATTATGAGCATTCGATCATCTCAGACATATGATCATTTTAATTTTGAAACTTTTGATCACCTTAGACGTGATCCTTTTGAAACAATTTGTCACCTCAGACGTGACTCATTTTACATTTGAAAGCATGTGTAGTCACCTCAAACGTGACCCTTTTAAGTGATTAAATTCCAGATTGAATTCCACCCATAGTCCGACAAATACAACTAAAATCACTCAAACCAATTTAAACAAAATAAAATTTAACTTGAACTAAATTTTTTTGTGTTTTTGTGTGGGGTGGAAATTCTAAGATAAAATCTACAAGATTTATTTCATTGAACAGGCAGCTTCAAGTTATTTTGACCATAAGTGAAACGATTCATTGTGGAATCATACAAGTAATCAATTCATTCAGGACGTGTTTTCAAAAGCATTTGATGCTTGATTCTTGTTTTCATCGAAGGTCATTTAGCAATTTTAGGAAATCATACTGGTACTACAAGATGCATACGTTGATTTGGATTTTCAAGAATTGCAACCACAATGATTGTCAGTATAATTGTCCACTTAAATCCATACACAGACTTTTGACACAGATTGGTGATAAAATAGGTTATATTATTTCAACCAACGTTTGTGGATTCCACGCTTATATGGTAATCAACATTTCTCAGGAGATTTTTGAGCGGTCTATGGGTAGTTTGACAAGAAGAGACTATTCTTAGAGCTTTCAAAGAGAAGCCATGCCTTAAGTCAGGGCCACCGCACAGTAGAGAGGTGGCAAACAACAATGAACTCTAGAATATCTAAGTTATGCTTATCCTCAGGTCAGTGCCATCGCACAATAGAGAGGCACACAACCCATCTTCTTGTTAGAGCATAATTTTTTCTTTTGCACATAACGCACCAATAACATAGGCTATCAACATGATTTTGTTTATTTTTCATTTTTTTCGTGCTTGCTCTTTTAGTGTCATCCACACACGTTTATGGCGTTTATTTGCTCGTCACCCCTTATTGGAAATAGCTGATTGTGTTAACCAGTGATAAGATGGGAACCCACAGTCGGTTGAACAGTTTAGTTTAAATTAAGTTCACAAGTGAGGTTTAATCATCTATCGTGTTGAATCTACTGACACGTCATGTAGTGGTCTAACAACCTCTAGATCTACTTTCTTTGCATTACCTTATTAGTAGCCAGTGTACTATCATGTTTCCTTTTATATTTCCCACACATCTCTGACTTATACTTTGAATTTTGCATCTAATTCAATTTAATACTTTAAAGTCCAAATGTTTTGATCCTGTACTATCATTTTCCACAGTCATTTAATCGTTTTCACCGAGCCGATCTCATTTCTATCTGCTAGCCTATCATCCTCCCTCGTTTTTTTAGTTACTGACTTAACCTATTCTCCCCCTAAAATTCTAAAACTGTAAAAGAATTGCATTTTTAGGATTTTAATAGGCGAAGAAATAACAGCAATAGAATTAATTTAATAAAATAACTAAAATTAAAGAAAATAAAAGAAAATTTGACTTTACGTGTCGGACTAATCATGGTCATCTTCTTGAATTACCTCACTTTTCTTTTAAACGCCGTTGACCTCTAACAGTATAGAAAACGTGGTTTATCAAAAGCTTTAGTATAGAGGTCAGCGTGTTGAAAATCCATATTTATTTTAACGACATCGATTAGATTCTTTTCAAAGCTATGACGTATAAGTGATATTTTATGCCAATGTGTTTGGTCTTAGGATGTTGGACCAGATTTTTAGTAACAGCTATTATAGCAGATATATCAACAAAATAGGGGTGTTAGAAAATTGCAAACCGTAGTCCCACATATGTTGTTGAATCCAGATGATTTGAGAACAGCAGCTTGCCGCAGCAACATATTCAGCTTCACAAGTTGACAACGCAACTGATGTCAGCTTCTTATACTACCACGTGACTAATCTTTGCCCAAAGAATTAACACCCTACTGAGGTAGATTTGTAGTTCATCTTGCAGCGGCCATAATCCGAGTCACTGTACGCGGTTAGTTCAAAGTCATTGTCATGAGGATACCACAATCCAAGTGTGGGTGTACCCTTCAGATAACAAAATATCCTTTTGACACCAATCAGATGGTTAACTTTTGGTTTTGCCTGATATCTTGAACAAAGACATGTTGCGTACATAATTTCAGGTCTTGAGGCAGTGAGGTACATAAGGGATCCAATCATTCCTCGTACATGGTGGCATCAACCAGATCACCATTCTCGTCGGGTGCTACATCATGGTTTGTAGCAAGTGGAGTCCTAGCTGTGGAAGCATTCTCCATATCAAACCGACTGAGAATATTCCCGACATACATGGTCTGATGTAGGAATATCCCCTTTGGTGTTTCATCCACCTATAACCCGAGAAAGAACTTCATCTCTCCCATGGCACTCATTTCAAATTCTGCCTTCCTCCGTGCTTCAAATTCTTTACATAATTCTTCATTCTTGGAACCGAAGATTATGTCATCAATATAAATCTGAACCAACAGCAGATCACCATCTTTCTCTTTGATGAACAGTGTACAGTCAATTACACCTCTGCGAAATCCGTGTTTCACAAGGTGAGTTGAGAGTTTTTCATACCATGCTCTCGGGTCTTGATGAAGCCCGTAGAGAGCCTTATCCAATTTGTAAACTCTGTCCCGATGATATGGATCGTTAAATCCTTCAGGTTGACTGAGATACACCGTTTCTTGGATTTCACCATGAAGAAATGCACTCTTTACATCCAATTGATAGACTTCAATCTTCATGTAAGAGGCACAGACTAGGAATATACGGATTGCTTCCATTCTTGCCACAGGTGCAAATACTTCATTGTAATCAATTCCCTTGACTTGTCGAAATCCTTGAACTACAAGCCGAGCCATGTTCCTGATGATGACACCTTGGTCATCTTTCTAACATTTCAAGACCCATTTGGTGCCAATGACCTTAGCACATTTAGGTCTATCTACCAGTGTCCATACCTAACTTCTTGAACTGAAGAAGCTCTTCCTGCATGGCACTCACCCATGCCTCATCATTTAGGGCTTCACTAACGTATTTTGGCTCGAACTAAGACACAAAGCAACGATATACACCATCGTGAAGGTACCCTTTCTCCATTACCAAGACATAATCAGCTGAATACAGCTGATTTCTTGTCTAAACTCCTGATCTTACATCCCTAATGACATTGTCCAGAGGATGATAGACATTTATGCATGATCCAGGAGTGGTGGGAACAACTACCTCAGATTTGGTTCAGTATCAAAGGAAGTAGGAGTATGAGGTTTTGAAGACTCAGAGGCATCAATGTCAGATGCTTGTGGACTTGCAGTAACAGCAACCTGTTCCTCCTGATTGTTCTGATTATCCTCCACAGCTTCATCGTCAGAGGAGGAATCAGTAGCTTAAAGTGCTCCCCCTAAATGGTTAGTCAACTCACCTTGTGAACTAGATGATGTGATGTCTTATGATGATGTGTTTAAGACATTATACATCATTTTGGCTGCTAAGTTATCATTAGATGAAGATAGAGGTATGTTGAAGGACTTGAAGAATCCATCATAGTCAAAAAAGAAAGCGGGACCTTTTCCAGCAAGAGGGGTGGTATATCCTTGAACGTCGACATTAGACCACACTTCTAATTGACCCGTTGAGTTGTTGTAGACTCTCTTATTCGGTAGTTGTATCTAAGAAAGATTCCTTCTTCAGCCTTCTCGTTGAACTTTCCCTCCTGATTTTTATTCAGTAGTGTGCACAGAGCGTCAAACGATTCGAGATACTCTAGATTTGGTTTACGTCATTGAAGTAACTCATAACACGTCTTTCCATGGCGTTTAACTACCAGAACTCGATTTAACATGTGACACGTATTGGCTACTGCCTCATTCCAAAATTGGATAGACAGCTTTGAGTCTTCTAGCATTGTCCGTGCTGTCTCTATTAAGCTGCGATTCTTTCTCTCATCAACGCCATTCATCTAAGGAGTGTAGGCGGAAGTGAACTGATGCACAATTCCCTTTTCTTTGTAGAAATCCTCCATCCATTGGTTCTTGAACTCGGTTCTGTTGTCTGAGCGTACTTATCTTACCTTCAGCTTGAAGAGAGACTCCAGTGTAGTTACCAATTATTTGAATGACTCAAATGTTCCTGACTTTGATTTTAAAAATATCACTTAAGAGAATCTTGAGTAGTCATCTATAACTACATAATAGTACAAATCGCCTGCGATGCTTCTTGTACTAACTGGACCAAACAGATCCACGTGGACAAGCTTTGGAGGCAGTTCTATAGAATTAACTTTCTTTTCCTTATGAGAATTCTTTGTGTGTTTGCCTTTCTTGTAGGTGACACAAATATCCAGGAGTTGGAAGTTCTTGACATTGACTCCTCGCACTAGATCATTCTGGATCAAGTGGTTCATCTTCCTTGGATTGATGTGCCCCATTCTCCTATGCCAGGAGATAGAATCCTTCTCAGTAGCTTTTGACAAGAAGCACTAAACTTGATGACCAGTTGTGGAGGCTTTTGATAGATCCAAGACATAAATATCATTAATCTTGATGCTGACATTAATACTTGGTCCTCCGGGATCACATAGTCCTTTTTCAGGACATAGCACTTTTTGTTATCAAAAACTACCTTAAAACCCTTGTCACATATTTATGACACAGAAAGTAAATTGTTTTGTAGTTTTTGAACATAGTTTACCTTATCAAACTTTACTTTCTGGTTCCCTACCTCTCGTTGAGCTATGATGTACCCTCCATTGTATCCAACAAAAGAAACATGACCTCCTTTGATTTGTTTGACCTTTGATAGGATTGCCCGGTTTCCAGTCATGTGCCTTGATGCTCCGCTATCGACAATCCAAGTGTTTGTTTCAGCACTATAGCAAACACCCTTCACATTCAATTGAAAACCTTAGTTAAGGTTAGGTACCCAAGCCTTAACTGGCTTGGGTGACCCAAAGGCATCACACCTCATAAACTCTTCCCGTTGTCCATTAGAGGGTGAGGGAAGATCATTTGTCTTATTGTTCTCATTTCCAGACATAGACTTTTCTTTCCATGAGCCAGCTTTGTGTAAGGCCTGTTTGTGATAAATAGACGACTGGCTGATAGGTTGAACTTTAGGTTCACTGACTCCTTTTGGTGGAGTCATGGATCTTCATTTGGAATAGCTTGAATTAGTGTCATAAAGTTCAATCCTTTTCTTTGGTGTCTGATAATAAGGGCAATAAGATGCAATGTGTCAATACTTTCAACAGTTGTAGCATGATCTGCTTTCAACTTGGCGATTTAACTTTCTCTGTGGAGAAGTATGTGACACTCCTGTGACATAGGTTTGTTTGGTTTTGGCATTTCTTGCTTAGATGTTTTATCTGGTTTAACAAAATTAATTGTTTGAACATTTTTAACATCTTTACCTTTTTGTTTTTCTGGACTTAGACATGAAGCACGTGGGTGGATAACATGTTTGGTCTTTTGGGTTCAGAATTAGGACTTTGTTGACCCAGACTTAACTTTAACCTTTTCAAATTGTTTGCCCAGATTGACACAAGGTATTTTACCTTGTGATTTTGAAGTGGCCTCCTTTAGTTTAGTGACAGATTTATTAGATGTACATGTGGTATCTGGGTCACTTACTAAAGGAGCGGAGACCACATGATCTTTGAATGGGTTATTATTGATTGGTTTACTTTTTGCATTCATCAAAGTCTCATGTTGTGGTGGAACTACTTTATATCCAAACCTTCCCTATTGTTGTGTTCTCTTACTAAGTGTTGGACAATGTGAGAGGAACTTGTCCAACTATGGAGTTTTTATTTTAGTGAATTTACTTCTACTTCAAAAACTGCCTTTTGTTTCTTAGTGTCTTCTAGGGAGTTTAGATAGAACTTAATGTCATTACCTTGGTTAAATGCTACAACTTCAGTTTCCCTAAGTTGTTTATTCAATAGTTCTATCATTTCTTGTAGTTATGCTCATTTTGTTTTAAGACTCTATTGGCTTCAGTGCACAGTTTTTAGTCCTTTACTAAGTTATCATTATGGTATAATAACCTAGAAAATTTCATATCAATGCTTTCCATAAATTTATTACAATCAGAACAAGCATGATTATTGAAAAGTTGAGTTGTGGTACTTACCTGAGGAGGTGTGGTTGAATCAGCCAAGAGAGCATTCTGGTTCTAGTGATTTTGGACTTGTTGTACTTGTCCTTTCTTCATGTAGGTGATCAACAACTGTTGCAAATTCTTCAATGTTTGACATCGCGAGCTCAACTACAATATTACCCTCACTTGGTGAGTCGTCATCTAAGTCCTCGACACTAGCAATGTTGGATTCTCCCGGAGACACAACCGGAAGCTCCAATCTTGTCCTTCGTCATCATGAGCTGTTAAGGCTTTTGGATCCTTGCTTGACGAAGTAGGACTGTTTGTGGGCTTCTCCTGACGAGAGAAAGATGAGAATGGATTCCTATTTCCTGTCTTCTTGGGCTTCACGCATTCAAGTTTGAAGTGCCCCTTTTCCCCGCAATTGAAACAGGTAACTTTTGACTTGTCAAAGCCAAAGGTTGTGTCCATAGTGGCAATCAGATTCTGTCCGGTCTTCTTGACAAACTTCTTTGCTCTCCGAACAACACTTGCTAAGGCCCACATTATATCCATATGTTCCAACTCTGTTTCGTCTAGCTTCTCGTAGTCCTCATATGCCAGATGGCAGTTCCCAATTTTCCCAGCAACTAGCCCATCATAGGAGTTGACTACCACTGCTAAGAGGTCCATGTGCTCCTTTGCTACCTCAACAGTCACATCCTGAGATTCTTGGTCTTTAGTTTTGTAGCATTTGCTTCAGGTGCAATGTATTGGCTACCAGACGACCCTAACGTGTCAGATCCTGAAGAAGAGGCTTGAGACGGACCAGTTGAACTCGACACATAGGCTGATTGTAGTGGAGCTCCAGACGTGTTGGCTTGAGGAGTTGAGTTGTACAAGGCTGGGTTCTGATCATCAGTAGACTTTTGTGCCATGTACTTCATCCTCAACTCTTCTTCCCACAGTTTCAAAATGAAGTCGTTGATGTCGAACTTCGCGAGCATATCATTCTGTCTGAGGTTGGAGACAAATGAGCTCCACTTCTCGGGCAAACCATCTGCAAAGTTTGAAACTTTGTCTTCCATAGACGTAGTAACGCCATGAGTGTGCAGCTCACTCATCAGATGGTAGAAACGATCAATTACATCATCCAAGCTCTCCTTTCCCATTGACGAGTGTAGATACATGTGTCCCTAGTTTCTGAACTTAATGTAAAATATCTTTATTGTCTTACACATATGTAATTGAATGGGTACTTAATGAAATACAATGTGTGGTTGTGCTTATAATGTTGAATATTTCATTGCTTGGTATGTAATAACACTTATTGAACTAATTATATATGTTTGTGGTTGTTTGAATAGAACTAACTTAAATAATGACTGTGAAAGATATTCAAACTTAATCATATGATGTTCTCATTCGATTGGCCCATGCTAATGGACCATACGTATGAACAACTTCATGCTAATGACCAGTCATACGAATGAACCAGGAGACTTGATCAGTCGCATGAATGTAACATGAGATTGACTCAATCGCACGACTAACACTCAGTCGTGCGAATGGATCAACCACATGACTCAATCACACGACTCAATCGCATGACTGAACCATGCAAATGGCTCAGTCACCCGAATCAGAAACCCTAACCTATAAATACCATTTAAATCATGGAAAGAGAGAACACTTCAAATACCTACATACTAAATCGTACCCTAGGGGTCTAGAGACATCAATGAACCTGTTCCAAGTTCACAGATCGCACTAGATCAATTCCGAATCATTCTTAACGTTTAGATTCAACCCATAATTGTTTCTACGTGCATTCTCACTCATTAAATCGTCAATCAAATAGGATTCCACACTATTTGATTCGGTATACACTTATATCAATTAGTATTTTGTTCGATACACGATCCTATCAAGTGGTATCAGAGCTTTGGCTCTTGATTTACGTGTGATCCAATCGTTTTTGGTACAAAAATTGTGTTTTTCCACTAAAAACGCAATCTTTTTGTGTAAAACGGTGTCTTAGACGTCTCCTGATCGTAAAGTTTATTTTTTTCCGCCATATGGCAACTAGGTTAGTGAAAATTTGAGTTTTTACGTCCAAAATACCTTAAACCTACGAATTTTCAAGTTTCAGCAGCTTCAGTCGCACGTTGGCTCAATCACCCGACTGAACCCATACACATCCCTCATACGCACGATTGGACTCATCCGTACCTACATTTGTACAACTGAGCAGTTTATTCACATTGTCCAACCGCATTTGTTCATTCACCCGACTGAGCCATCCGTATTAGTTCAGCCGCATGATTGAACCATCTACATTGTTTAATCGCACGAATAGCCCAATCACACTCCTTCATTCGCACAAGTGAAATAGTTGTTTCAAAGATTAAAGTTGACAGTAATGGAGGACCAATACTCAGCATTCATAGAAGGGAGAGACTTAAGGATTCAAAACCTACTGCTTCTGGAGAATGAAATGGGGAATCACAACAAACCCCCTAAGCTAATCACGTTGGACGAAAACCCACAATGGAAGCAACATTTTGAGATCTACTTAAGTGGAGTAGAACCCAATCTGTGGGAATCTATAGAGACGGGGTACAACATGCATTAGAAGCTATGACATGCATTAGAGAAAAGGTATGACGGAAATGCATCATTAAAGGTGATTAAGGCTAAAGCTTTGAAGAAAGAGTTTGACAACTTCTCTTCGATGGGTAAAGAAAGCCTGGACGACGTCATTGATAGATTCTACCACTTGATGAGTGAGATGCACACTCATGGAGTAACGACTTCTATGGAAGACAAGTGTCAAACTTTGCAGATGGGTTGCCGGAGAAATAGATTTCCTTTGTCTCTAATCTTAGATAGAATGATATGCTAACGAAGTTAGATATAAATGATTTCATTCTGAAACTGAGAGAGGAAAAACTGAGGATGAAGTATAGAGCCCAAAAGTCTACCTATGATTAGAATCCAGCACTGTACAAAGCGACTCCTCAAGCCAAAATATCTGGAGCACCACTTCAGAAAGCTTTTGTGTCAAGTTCAGCTGGTCCCTCTCAAGCCTCTACTTTAGGGTCGGAAACATCAGGGTCGTCTAGTACCCAATACATCATACCTGAAGCCAATGCAGCTAAACTGAAGACTGGTAATTTCAGTAATGTGACAGTTGAGGTAGATAAAGAGCACATGGATCTCTTAGCTGCGGTAGTTCACTTCTATGATGGACTAATTGGTGGTAAAATTGGGAACTGTCATCTGGCTGATGAGGATTACGAGCAGGTGGATGAGACAGAGCTGGAACAGATGGATATAATATGGGCCTTAATGAGTGCTGTCCAGCGAGCAAAGAAGTTTGTCAAGAAGACCAGACAGAACTTGGTTGCAACTAAGGACACTACTTTTGGCTTCGACAAGACCAAGGTAATCTGTTTCAACTGTGGCGAGAAGGGGCACTTCAAACGTGAGTGCGTGAAGCCCAAGAAAACTGGAAACGGGAATCCATTCTCATCCTTCAATCATTAGGATAAGCCAACTAGCAGTCCTACTTTGTCAAGCAAGGATCCTAAGGCCTTGACTGCTCATGATGATGAAGGACAGGACTAGAGCTTTCGGTTTGTTTCACCAGGAGAATCCAACATCGCTAGTGTTGAAGATTTAGATGACGATTCAGCTAGTGAAGGAGATATTGCAGTGGAACTCGCGATGTCAAGCACCGAAGAGATTGCAACAGTTGTCAACTACATGCCTACAGAAGGGAAATCTACAACAACGTCAGAATCAATAAAACCAAAAACACCAGACTCCGCTTTGATGGCTGATTCATCAGAACCCTCTCTGGTAAGTACTACTAACTAACTTTTCAATAATCATGCTTGTTCTAATTGTAATAAATTTAGGGAAAGCATAGATTTAAATTTTGCTAGGTTATTAGATCATAATGATAGCTTAGTAAAGGACTTGAAACTGTGCACTGAAGTTAACAGAATTCTTAAACAAAATGAGCACAGTTATAAAGAAAAGATAGAACTGTTGAACAAACAACTTAGGGAAACCAAAGTTTTAGCTTTTAACCAATCAAATGACATTAAGTTCTATCTTAACTCCCTAGAATACACTAAGAAACAAAAGGCAGTTTTAGAAGTAGAAGTTAATTCATTAAAGCAAAAACTGCATAGTTGGACAAGTTCATCTCATATCGTTCAAAACTTAGTGAGAGAGTGAAACGACGGGGAAGGATTGGGTTATAAAGTGGTTCCACCACCACATGAGATCTTGATGAACGCAAAATGTAAACCAATCAATAACAATCCAATCAAGGGTCATGTGGTGTCCACTCCTCTTGTAAGTGATCCAGATTCCACATGTAAATCAAATGAATCTGGTACTAAACAAAAGGAGACCACTTCAAAGGCAAAAGGTAAAATGCCTTCTGTTAATCTGGAAAAAGAGTTTGAAAAGGTTAATATTAAGTCTGGGTTAATCAAGTCTACTTCTGAACCCAAAAAGACCAAACATGTTAACCACCCACGTGTGTCAAGTCTAAGTCTAGGTAAACAAAATGGAAAATATGTTAAAAATGTTAAAACAATTAACTCTGTTAAACAAGATAAAACATCTAAACAAGAAGAGTGTCAACCCAAAAAGGTTAATGTCACATGTGTGTCACACACTTCTCCACACAAACAGTTAAATCGAAACGTCGAAAGCAGGTCATGCGACAACTGTGGAGAGTATGGACACAATGCGTCTAAATGTCCTTACTATCAGACACCGAGGAGGAAAGTTGAACTTCAGGACCCAAAACCTAGTTCTTCTAAGAGGAACTCAGTGACTCCACCGAGAAGGGCTAGTGAACCGAAAGTTCAATCCATTAGCCCGTCGTCTATTTATCAGAAACAGGCCTTACACAAGGCGGGCTTATGGAAAGACAAACCAACCTCATGTCTAATAATGGGAACAAGAAGATAACTGCGCTTCCCTCACCCTCTAAAGGTCAATGGGTTACATTTATGATGTGTGATGCCTCTGGGACACCCAAGCTAGTAAAGGCTTGGGTCCCTAACCTGAACTAATGTATTCAATTGAATGTGTAGGGTGTTCGCTATAGTGCTAAGACCAACACGTGGATTATAGATAGCGGAGCATCCAGTCACATGACAGGGAACAGGGCTCTCTTATCAACGTGAAATAAATAAAAGGAGGACATGTTTCATTTGCTAGAAACAAAGGAGGGTATATCACAGCTCAAGGGGAAGTGGGAAATCAGAAAGTGAAGTTTCACAAGGTAAATTATGTTCAACAACTTCAGAATAACCTGCTTTCTGTATCCCAAATTTGTGATAAAGATTTTAAGGTAGTATTTGACAACAAGAAGTGCTATGTCCTGAAAAAGGACTATGTGATCTCGGAGGACCAAGTCTTAATGTTTGCCTCAAGATATAAGGATCTCTATGTCTTAGATCTATCAAAGGCCTCCACAACGGATCATGGTGTTCAGTGCTTCTTGTCAAAAGCTACTGAGAAGGATTCCATCTCCTGTCATAGGAGAATGGGACACATTAAACCATGAAAGATGAATCACTTGATCCAGAATGATCTCGTGAGAGGAGTTAATGTCAAAAACTTCCAACTTCCTGATTTCTGTGTTGCATGCAAGAAGGGCAAACAGACGAAGAAGTCTCATAAGGAAAAGAAAGTTTATTCAATCAAACTTCCTCTTAAACTTCTTCACATGGATCTGTTTGGTCTAGTCAGTACAAGAAGCATTGCAGGCGATTTGTACTGCTATGTAGTTACAGATGACTACTAAAGATTCTCTTGGGTGATGTTTCTGAAATCAAGTCAGAAACATTTGATTCATTCAAGAATTGGTAACTACACTGGAGTCTCTCTACAAGCTGAAGGTAAGACAAGTACGCTCAGACAACAGAACCAAGTTCAAGAACTAATGGATGGAGGATTTCTACAAAGAAAAGGGAATTGTGTATCAGTTCACTTCTGCCTACACTCCTCAGACGAATGGTGTTGCTGAGAGAAAGAATCGCAGCTTAATAGAGACAGCACAGACAATGGTAGCACACTCAAAGCTGCCTATCCAATTTTGGAATGAGGCAGTAGCCAATGCGTGTTACATGTTAAATCAAGTTCTGTTAGTTAAACGCCATGGAAGACGTGTTATGAGTTACTTCAACGACGTAAACCAAATCTAGAGTATCTCGAACCGTTTGGCGCTCCGTGCACACTACTGAAGAAAAATCAGGAGGGAAAGTTCAGTGAGAAGGCTGAAGAAGGAATCTTTCTTGGATACAACATACCAAATAAGAGAGTCTACAACAACTCAACGGGTGAAGTAGAAGTGTGGCGTAATGTCTACGTTTAGAGATATACCACCCCTCCTGCTGGAAAAGGTCCTGCTTTATTTTTCGACTATGATGAATTCTTCAAGTCCTTCAACAAATCTTCATCTGACGATGAGTTAGCAGCCATAATGATATATGATGTCTTAAAAACACCATCACAAGACATCACATCGTCTGGTTCAAAAGGTGAGTCGACTAACCATTCAGGGGGATCACTTGAAGCTAGTGATTCCTCCTCTGACGATGAAGCCATGGAGGATAATAAAAACAATCAGGAGGAACAGGTTCCTGTTACTCCAAGTCCACAAGCATCTGACATTGATGCCTCTGAGTCTTCAGAACCACACACTCCTACTGCCTTAGATACTGAACCAAATGTTCATAATCTTGATTCTAAGGTAGTTGTTCCCACCACTCTTGGATCACGCCTAAATATCTATTATCCTCTGAACAATGTCATTTGGGATGTAAGGTCAGGAGTTCAAACAATCCACCACCACTAAAGCATATCCACCACCTGCCACCACCTCTACCACCTCACACACCAGTCCCACACCCATTCCACCACATACCCACATCCAATCCACCACCATTACAGCTCATCCACCACCACCTACATCTATACCACCTCAATCTTCACCACTGCCACAACCACCACCACTAGCCACCAAGCCGGACCATCATCCCACCCTACCTACCACACAGGATCATCTCTACCCCCTATTAGGGCAGAGGAACAGCTGTCAGCACTCAACCGTATGGTGCTGAAGCTGTTAGCTACTGATGAGGAGAAGACTGCCCAACTACACTAGCTTGTGGAGCTAAACACTACCCATGCACATCAGATCTCACAACAAGCTGAGCAAATTTCCTAACTCCAGGAGCGAAATGTCAACTCAGCAAAGAGGATAGAGGAGTTGGAGGCATCAAACAAGACCATCATGCTCAAGCACAAGGGCTCAAAGGATGAACCACTCAAGATAAGAGAAGATGATGATGGTGAAGATGATGAAAGTGATGATGATGAGGCCAGCGAGAAGGAAGAGACAAGGGAAGGGCAGAACAGTGATGATGATGAAGAATGAGATGTAGTTGCATCTACATCAGCTTAAGGTCAAGAGAGACGTACAAAGAGAAATCAAGACCGATGAGCCTCATCTTCTGCACCCCTACTGACACGCCGGCTATTCTAGGAAAAGTAATATTTAGATATTTATGTACTTGAAAACTTTGTAATTGAATTTTGGATTAATATTATGTGATTAATGTTTATGTATATATTTGAGGTTTACTGGTTTGCTTATTGACTAATGGTTGATGTGTTTGATCACACATCTCAGCAAGATGAGTATGACATTGCTCCCTTTCAGTAGATCAAGTCTCAACCATAATGATACGTGATCTACAAGGGATAGTTAGGAGGTCTGTGAGTTACACTCCTAAAGAAGGAGAAATAATCCATGACCTTACTGATGAGCAACTTGCTGAGATGTTCAGACTGAATCCCGATGAGATCATGAAGGATGCTCCTACGGTGGACATTGATAGTGACGCTGAGCTTAGCGATGTCGATGAAATCGCAATTGAAGACGTCACTACACAGCATTATCCAGAGTAAGCTGACAAGGAGGGAAATGTAGTCCCCAATCTAGGTGACTCTCTTGTTAGTGATACTTTTGAAACTCTGGATAAGATGGAGCAAGAGTCGGAAAAGAAGGAAGACAAGGCCCAAGCCTCAAACGTCGATGTCAATATCAGAAAGGCTGAATGGGCAGCGTGTTTTGCTGAAATTAGAGCCCAGCGCAGTGCTCCAAAGTCAAATATCTACACCAAACTCTATAAAGTGAAGAAGCATCACAAGGTGTCAGGCAAGATTATAGCGTGGGCCTATTTTGAAGATCTTAACGTTTATGCTATTAAAAGAGAGAAGGGGATCGAGTACTTCAGATTCCCACACGATCTGAAGACGTTTCCGGATTTTGAGCTTAATCAGTTAGAAAAATTGAAGTTGCTATATGCTGACCCTTGTAAGATGTCAGCCTGGTTTGAAGCAGCTTTAAAGAGACAGTACCACACCCTATAGGTCATTTTCAAGCCTCAAAAACCAATGAGGTATATCAGAAGATCTAAAGTTGATGCCATAACTGGGAAGCCAAAAATAGTGCTGAAGTTGAGTCCTCCACGCACGATGTCTAGAATCCCTCTACGGGAAATGCCACAGGACTTCACTCCACACTTCAAGTGGTGGTACTACGATTGGAGAACAGGCGAGGCAGTCATAGTATTGAACAGAAATGGTAGCATGGAAACTATCAGGGTGTTTGACCCTATGTGGCTCACTAACTTGTCGGCTGATGCTGTTTACACCTTATACAAGTGGCCACTGTTCTATGACTTGCAGGATATAGTACAAGCTCTCCAATTGCAGAATGTGATATGGCTCTACTTTGCTTTTCAAATACATGCAGGAGTCACAAGAGAGGAGAAGTACAAGAAATATGAGGAGTTTATGAAGAATGTAAGACAATAGATGAAACTAGGTCCAAGGGGGAGTTTGTAGATACATATGTACCTAGTTTCTGAGCTTAATGTTAAATGTCTTTATTGTCTTACACATATGTAATAGAATGGGTACTTAATGAAATACAATGTGTGGTTGTGCTTATAATTTTGAATATTTCATTGCTTAGTATGTATAACGCTTATTGAACTAACTATATGGGTTTGTGGTTGTTTGAATAGATCTAATTCAATTAATGATTGTGAAACATATTCAAACTTAGTGGTATGAAGTTCTCAAGCGAATGGCCTATGCTAATGGACCATATGCATGAACAACTTCATGCTAATGAACCAGTTGCATGACTGAACTAGGAGACTGGATCAGTCGCATGATTGTAACATGAGATTGGCTCAATCGCACAACTGAACACACAGTCATGCGAATGGATCAACCGCATGACTCAATCGCATGACTGAACCATACTAATGGTTCAGTTGCCCGAATGAGAAACCCTAACCTATAAATACCACTTAAATCATGGAAAAAAAACAGTTCGAAAACCTGCGTACTAAATCGTACCCTAGCCGTCCAGAGACCTCTAAGAACCTGTTCCAAGTTCATAGATCGCACTAGATCGATTACCAATCATTCTTAACGTTTAGATTCAATCCACAATTGTTTCTACGTGCACTCTCACTGATTGGATCACCAATCAAATAGGATTCTGCACTATTTGACTTGATATACACGCATATCAGTTAGTATTTTGTTGAATACACGATCCTAAAATTGTTTAAGGAGTCAGAGTTGAGACCAAGAAGTCTAGCAGCATGGTCTAGTGTTCCTCTAGGCAGATCGAGAAATTGATCTCTTGTGAAGGAACATGAAGATCCATGAACATAAATCATTTTGACAGAGTCTTCTTCACAAGAGATGTCGCTCAGGGTTGTGTAATTTGAGAGCTTTGTCTTTATTTCCTTTAATTCCTCTAGGGAGAGATGTTTGGAAGGCTGAGGGGATGCTTTGAAAGGTTGTTGGGTAGGTTGTGGTGTAGTGGTTCTGGGGAGTGTTTTAGGTTGGAGGATGGTAGTTTAGGTGCTTGAGGTAAGGAAGTGGGTATGGAGAGTGGTGTAGGTTCAGGTGTGTAGGGTTCTGGTTTGGTGGTGAATGAAGAGGGAATTGGTTCAAATTGGGGTTGAGTGGTTGGCTCGAGGATCATCCCCTGTACCCTTTTATACATCTCTTTTTGTTTGCCCCAACGAATGTTATCCTTGATTTCACTGACAATTCGTTGGAGTGTATTTTCAGACATGGGTCCCACCTGCTTGGTAGAGAAACCATGAGCCTGGAGATAGTCTTTCATCTAGGTATTCTCACCTATCTCTTGGTCGCAGTGACCCTAGTTTCTTCTTCCTTTTTCTTCTTTTCCCTCAACTTGTCTTTTGCAGTTCTCTTTCTCTTTTTCTCCAATTGATCCTGCTCTTTGTTGAAGAGCCATACGATCGTCTTATCATTATGTGGAGATAGTTCTTGAAGAGAGAAACCTTTGGAGGTTAGGAAAGCTATTCTTTCCCTCTTGAGCTGCATATCAGCTTCCCTCTTTTCTCTTTCTCTTTCTTCCTCTAAGGCCAACCGAGCTGCTTCCTTCTATTGTTCATTCTACAGCCTGGTTGCCTTTTCAAGCTCTACAAACTCCTCTAGTGGTAGCAGGAGTATGTTTTCATTGACAGCTCAAAGCTTGATGAGCCAATCAATGATCTCTACCCTCTTCTTATTGTTTATTGCCTCCTGGTTGGCTGCAGCTGCTTTGAAACTTGCAGCTAATAGTTTCCCAATTGAAAATCTGCCTTTTCTTTTAAGCTTTTCAATCATCTCCTCCTCCTGAAGCTCTTCTAAAGTCATGTACTTCTTTCCTTTATCATCTTTTGATGTGCTTGACTTTGGTGGTTCTTGGAGAGAGGATTTAGATTGTGAGAGAGGTAGGGAAGGTGTTTGAGCTAGAGGTTGATTGAGAAAGATCTCACTATTCACATCAGATGCCAGCTCTAGAATTGCATCTATGATGATTAGATCCTTAGACAATGAGAATAGTCATTTCGCAGCTTCCATTTCAGCTTCGGAAGACTTAACTTGTTCTTCCAAGGCTTGGACTTCAGCTTTGGAAGTTTGAGGGAGTGCAGTTTCTTTCCTAACTGTTTGGTTGCTGGGCCATCAGTCCTCGTTCCCCTTTGAATTGAATCTAAGGTTCCATTTGGACCTTAGGTTGACCAACTTCTTCCATAATGGTAGAAGGTGCACTTAACCTCTGAAGCTCTTCAGCTCCAAAGTACATCATAGCCGCATCAGGGCAAAGCTGATCTAGAGAGTATAGTGAGTTGCAGTCTTCCCTTATATTCTTTTGAAGAATCATGGGGAGATAAGGTAACATACCTAGAATGTTCATCCTCACCACCAGATGTGGTTTCTTGGCACCCTGGTTTCCCTTGCTTTGTGTTGTCTCTTTCAGAGTCATCAAAAGGCATGGTTCTCATAGATTCAGTCTCAAAAATGTTACCACTATCTTGAAAGTCCATTGAGGCATCTTCTGTAGTGGTAGCTGAATCTGCATGAGGCCCCTCCACATCAGTGGGACTCACCTCAGTAAAGGTTTGCTGATGGGGGCTAGAGATAAGAGGACTCTCTAGGCTCTATTGATCTTTGGAAGATTGTTGTAGATCACCTTCATTTCCATGAAGAGACGTAATCTCTTCATGAGTTTTGAAAAGAAGGTCAGTGAAGGATAGAGAGCTTAAATCTAATGACCCGGGACCTTGATCAATCTCTACAGGAATTTGGCCTTTGGTGGGGATATCCCTTTGTGGATGCTCAGATGAGTATAAATACTCACCCTGAGGGCTTTCAGCTTGGGTGATGGGCTCATGGGTTTGAGATTAAGGAGATTCAAGACCATATTGAGGTCAATGGTGAAGGATGGTACGACCTCAAACTGAGTGGGAGCCCATTATTCCACTCTAGTCCTTTTGGATTGAATAGGAGGAGCTTGTTCAATCAGAGTTGATTGAACAAGGATTCATTTGGGGCGTCTTTGGTATGTGATGGTGATGGGGTGATAAGTTAGAGTTGGCAGTGTGGGGGTAGTTGCTGGTGTGGGTTCATCACCTGTGGGGTTAACAAAGATGTCACAAGGAGCTATTTACTCAGTCATACTTGGAAGCAGAGGAGTATACCTTCAAGTGAAGTTAGTGGACACCTTCTTCAAAGTCTTGAAGATGGTTAGCCTCATTTTAGGTACAATCAGAGCGGCTGCATAGACAAGCCGACTCTAGTCCAGCTCACAGTTGATAATGTGCTGGAGAAATCTGGGATACAAAAAGAATGTTTCCCTTTGGAGATTTCCCATGAGATTGGTCGGCACAAAATCTTGAATAGTTGAATCTGAGGATTCTCACCATTCCATGAACCAGGCACCCTAGTTCATATGGAATTTGATCCCATCCCCCGAATTTATTGGACAGACAATGAAGAACAACATGCAGCGGGAACTTCCAGTTGTATGAAAAGTTGAACTTGTAGTCAGTTGACCTGTTGATGTCTACACCATATCCCATTTGGATGTAAGTGTTGTCCAAATATGCTTTGGGGAACTCTGTGGGGGCACCCTCATCATGAAGCTCATGATGCTCCCTCATGAGTTGTTCAGTGATGACCAACTCCTGGCCACAAACGCTCGAC
Source organism: Flaveria trinervia (assembly GCA_025506515.1). Lineage (NCBI taxonomy): Eukaryota > Viridiplantae > Streptophyta > Magnoliopsida > Asterales > Asteraceae > Flaveria > Flaveria trinervia. Next base: position 84,262,672 of record CM046443.1, on the reverse strand, counting down.
CAAATTACATGAATCCCATTTAGTGTTTCAATCTGACCGTTTTCCCAAAATTCAGCCATGTGATTAGAGTACACAATGGGATTAACAGTCAGGGTAGTGTAATAGGATGATTGTCTAAGAAAGGAAATGATTTGAGATAAGTTGACATCTCTTGAGGAATCAAGAAGTGCGACTTGATTGTGTTGAGGGTTAAGTGCCATTTGTGAAAGGTGAAGGCAGATGAGTTTTGACTTGGGTAACTTAGGAATGAAGAAAGCTTTTAGGGTAGTAAATATTATGGTAAGAAGATGAAAGTGAATAGTCGGGATTATTTAAAAGAGGGCAAAATGGCGGTGATGGGGTTAGGATAAGGTGATGTGATGGTTTAGTGGATGATGTGACAGGGGCGGTAAGGCTTAGTTCAGTTAAATAATCCGACATCATTAACAAAATCTTTACATTTTATAGTGTGGGGCCCAAAATATTTTTGTTGCACAGTAAAATTTCTCTTCCGAGCATAAAGCATTTCCGAAGGTAATTTGTCTTCCGAAGGTAAAGTGTTGCTTCCAAGAGTAAAGATTGCTTTCCGAATGGAGAGTTTTATAAGCTTTGGAAGTAGATCTGATATGTAATCAATCGCTTCTTCTGAGGCTAAAAACTCTTTCAAGAAGAAAATTATCCTTGGAGGAATTTTGCTTCGGAAGATATAATATCTTCCGAGGGTTAATTCCTCTTCGGAAGAATTTATACATAAAAAATATTCAAAGAGAGACTTTTGGTAATAGGTCTTAGATTGTATTGACATAAGACATTACGTATTAAAAGGTTTTCAAAAGAGGTAAACTAATCAATGTTTATCATCCCTATGGCTATATAGAGATACTTAAATCTCTGTTCATCAAAAGCTTTGGTGAACAAGTCAGCATATTGTTCATTTGAATCAACTTTAATTAGCTTAATCAGATTCTTCTCATGAATATCTCTAATGAAATGATACCTTATGTCAATATGCTTTGTCTTGGAGTGCTTCATAGGATTTTCAGTGATAGAGATAGCACTGTTGTTGTCAATATGGATATGAGTGCTCAAAAAGTTGAATCTATAGTCTAACATCTGATTCTGAATCCAGAGTGGCTGAGCACAACAACTTGCAACAACAATGTATTCAGCTTCAGTAGTTGATGTAGAGACACAGGATTGTTTCTTGCATTGCCATGAGATGATCCTTCCACCAAGAAATTGACATCCACCTGATGTCAATTTCTTTTCAATGTTGCAACCACCATAGTTACTGTTAGAGTATCCATAGAGATTAAAATCATTGTTCCTTGGATACCAGAGACCTAATTTAGGTTCTCCTTTGAGGTATCCGAGGATTCTCTTGGTAGTAGCTAGGTGAGACACCTTTGGAGCAACCTGATATCTTGCATAAATGCAAGTTGCAAACATGATATCAGGTCAACTAGGTGTGAGATACATTAGAGAACCAATAATCACCCTATACTAATGTTGAGCATTATCCTCCCCCTTAAGGTTAGGAAAAAGATTATGGTTTTTGGGTATGGGTGTCTTGGCTGGCTTACAATCTTTCATTTCAAGTCTTTCTAAGATGTCATTGACATACTTGGATTGATTGATAAAGAACCCTTCCTTCAATTGCTTCACCTGAATTCTAAGGAAAGAGTCCATTTTTCGCATGGAACTCATCTCAAACTTCTTCTTCATAATGCTTTCAAAGTCTTTGCACATTTGGTCATTTGCAGAACCAAAGATGATGATCAACATAGACTTGAACAAGCAAAATATCCTTTCGAGACTTCCTTATGAATAGAGTCTTATCATTGGTACTTCTAGTGTAAACATTCTTCAGAAGAAACTGAGACAAAGTCTCATACCATAGCCTAGGTGATTGGTGCAGCCTATATAGAGCTTTATCGAATATGCACATAGTTAGGGTGCTGTGGGTCTTCAAATCCTGGAGGCTGGCTCACGTAGACTTCTGTTTGGGTGTTCAAAAATTTTCTAAGGCAATCCCTTAGATGTCTCTCAACCTAGGCACATCAACTGTTTGGGTGTTTGACTACTGTTCAGGCGCTTCAACCTTGACACTTAGAATTATTTTAAGAAAATTTTTTGAAAACTTTTTCATTTCTTTTTTTAATTCAAAAATATAAGAAAAACAACAAAAATGTAAAAAAGGTGAAATCAGAAGATCCTGAAAATAGGATTCCGAAACTTAAAAACAGAGCTAATTTCAAAAAGTGGTCTCTTAGGTTGAAAAATCACATAAATTCCATTGACACTGATCTTTGGAAATCGATAGAAAAAGGACCATTCATTCCTATTATCACTGATGGACCTGACAGAGGGTTTGTATACACTAAAGACTCTCAAGAACCCTATCCTGAAGATGGTCTTCAAGGAGATGATTTGAGAAGAGTAAAGAATGATGTCAAAGCATACTCCTTCATGTGTAAAGGACTACCTCTGGAAGTTCTTGCAAGGCTTGATGGATATCAAACTGGATATACCATGTATAAAGCCTTAAAGACTATATGTGAAGGAGGAAAGGAGATTCAAAATCTCAAGAAACAAAAGTTGAAAAGGCAATTAGAACTGTTTCAACATTTGTTTGGAGAAACCATAAACCAAATGATGAACAGATTTGTTCAACTTACAACTGAGATGACAACAGCTGCTATTAAGCCTGATCTTGAAGATCTAAATCTTAGACTACTCAATGCTTTACCATCATCATGGAAACAAATAGTAACCTTACTAAAGCATACTGAGAAGTTTCCTATGGATCTAGATCTACTTATTGCCAAGATTGAGTCAGTAGAGATTGATGAAATCTCAACGAACAATGATAGAGCAACATCAATGTCTGAGTATCAGTTTGTTGCTTCTCCGGCAAACACAGTTGAAAATGCATTCATGGGAAAAAGTGAGAAAGTAAAAGAATAAGAAGGAGATCTATTTGTCGGAGCAGGATTTTTCACTGATTCTTCATTTACTAGTGCTCCTGCTTACACAACACAATCTCATTCTCAATCTCCTCCTAAATCTCAGTCTCAAACATCAAATGTTCAAATAGAGACTTCTTCATCTAACTCTGCTAAATCTAGCAAAGTTAAAGATGTGATAAAATCCTATTAGAGGATGAAGAGACTAAAACTGCATTTACTACATTTATGGCTAGTTTTCAAGCATATCAATGTAAATATTTAACTCAATTAGATCTTGTTTTGTAGGATTTATTTGAAACGGATCCTGAAGATGTGGAAAAGATGGACTTAAACTGGCAAATGGTGATGATTGCTTACAGACACAAAAACACTCATATGTCAACAGGAAGTACAAGCCAAGTGCTAACAAGACTGTTGGATTTGATAAGTCAAAATCTAGGTGTTTTAACTGTAACAGCTATGGCCATTTTTCAAGAGAATGCAAAGCTCCAAGGAATAATGGAGGAAATGCTCAATCAAGCTCTAACAATTAAAGGTTTAAACCAGCTCAGAAGACTTTTTAAAAGCCTTATCAAAGTCTTCCTATGCCTGAGCCTAAAGATGAAACAAAATCATCTAATGAAACCAAGAAAGCTCTAGTAGTCAATATTAAAGATGGTTATGATTGGAGTGCATATGCTGAACAATTTTACTGATGATTTAACATCTAGTTTATCTCTTGTTGTAGAAATTTAGGAAGAAGATTGGTAAGAAAACAATGATCCAAAGGTGTAAGGTGAAAATGAAGAAGATGACTATGATTTGAATGACAAATCAAATCCTAAGGAGGATACAGATGAAGTAGCTCTAATGGCACAGTCTGATCACCCAAAAGTTGACACTTCATCTTCAAAATCTGAAATCTCATCTCCAAAATTTCCAGAAATACCATCTGAAGTGAGAGAAAAACTATGCACAAAATCATGCTATGAACATGTTGAATACTATAGAACATACTTATATGAAATCTGTGAGAAACTCAAACAAGAAGAATCAATGCATAACAAATTAAAATCTGATCATAAAACAGGAAACCAAAAGATTGTCTCTCTTCAAACTTTATGGAACAAAACTCTAAAAGAATTAGAAAATGTCTCTATACAATTGGAAGAGATGACCAAAAATCTTAAATAGGAGAAAAACTGGTAAGTGAGGGAAAAGATAAACAAAAAGCAGGATTATGCTTCACTCACGAACCTATGCCTGAATCTATCACAAACACTTTAGTAGAGAAATTCAATACACATGATGATTCTCCTGAGAACAAAGCTAAACTTAAAGCTTTTCAGGTAAAAAACAAAATTTCTCAAGAAAAGATTAAAAATGGTCATCTAATCAACATAAAATCATATGAACCTAAACAAACAAAACAAAACACTTCTTATCAAATTAATTATGTTTTAGATGAAGTGAAAGTTCAAATCAAAGATAAACAACAGGTAGGAACATCAGAAGATTCAAACACTATTGATGTTAAACAAGTTCAATCTGAAAAGGAATCTTCTTCTGATGATGTTCAATCTGAAAGTAAACCAAGTTCTTCTAAATCACAGAATCAAAGAAGAAGGAAGAAATCATCAAAAATGGTGATGATTGCTTACAGGACACAAAAACACTCATATGTCAACAGGAAGTACAAGCCAAGTGCTAACAAGACTGTTGGATTTGATAAGTCAAAATCTAGGTGTTTTAACTGTAACAGCTATGGCCATTTTTCAAGAGAATGCAAAGCTCCAAGGAATAATGGAGGAAATGCTCAATCAAGCTCTAACAATTAAAGGTTTCAACCGGCTCAGAAGACTTTTTAAAAGCCTTATCAAAGTCTTCCTATGCCTGAGCCTAAAGATGAAACAAAATCATCTGATGAAACCAAGAAAGCTCTAGTAGTCAATATTAAAGATGGTTATGATTGGAGTGCATATGCTGAACAATTACTAATGATTTAACATCTAGTTTATCTCTTGTTGCAGAAATTTAGGAAGAAGATTGGTCAGAAAATAATGATCCAAAGGTGTAAGGTGAAAATGAAGAAGATGACTATGATTGGAGTGACAAATCAGATCCTAAGGAGGATACAGATGAAGTAGCTCTAATGGCACAGTTTGATCACCGAAAGGTTGACACTTCATCTTCAAAATCTGAAACCTCATCTCCAAAATTTCCTGAAATACCATTTGAAGTGAGAGAAAAACTATGCATAAAATCATGCTATGAACCTGTTCAATACTATAGAACATACTCATATAAAATCTGTGAGAAACTCAAACAAGAAGAATCAATGCATAACAAATTAAAATCTCATCAAAAAATAGTAGACCAAAAGATTATCTCTCTTCAAACTTCATGGAACAAAACTCTTAAAGAATTAGAAAATGTTTCTAAACAATTGGAAGAGATTAGCAAAAATCTTGAATAGGAGAAGATAGCACATGCTTCTACTCAAATGAATCTTTCTAAAGTTAAAAATTCAAAAATGATTGTAGAAAAACTGATAAGTGAGAGAAAAGATAAACAAAAAGCAGGATTAGGCTTCACTCATGAACCTATGCCTGAATCTATCACAAACACTTTAGTAGATAAATTCAATACACATGATCATTCTCCTGAGAACAAAGTTAAACTTAAAGCTTTTCTGGTAAAAAACAAGATTTCTCAAGAAAATATTGAAAATGGTCATCCAATCAAGATAAAATCATATGATCCTAAAGAAACAAAACAAAACACTTCTGATCAAATTAATTCTATTTTAGAAGAAGTGAAAGTTCAAATCAAAGATAAACAACAGGTAGGAACATCAGAAGATTCAAACACTATTAATCTAAAACAAATTCAATCTGAAAAGGAATCTTCTTCTGATGATGTTCAATTTGAAAGTAAACCAAGTTCTTCTAAGTCGAAGAATCAAAGAAGAAGGAAGAAATCATCAAAAATCAAATCTGAACAAAACAAAAGTTCAGAAAAGTTGATTAAAGCAACAAATCAGACAACAAAACTTAAACCATTAAAATTTGTGTCTGCAGGTTTGTTAAATATGAATTCTCTTTAAAACAACAAGGTGAATTCTATGAACAAATCTCACTCTGATCTGAAATCAGGTTCAGATTCTAAGACTTCCACTGTAGCAAAATGATTTGTTCAGAAGAAATTCAAGAAGGAAGCTCATGTTAAACAGACGAAAAACAATTTGGCACAAAATAAACATATGAAAACTGAAAAAACACAGTTTAATTATTTGACACCAAAATATAAAAATGAATCAAACAAAGTGTCAATGTCAAAAGTTAACAAACAGTTGTTTACAACTCCACAAAAGTACTACGAAATTTGTGATATAAAAATCACAATACTGTTGAGTGCTATTTTAACAACTACTGTCACATATGTGACATGAGAAATCATTCTACAGCAGATTGTTATTTTAACAAATACTGTATTTTTTTGTGATGAGAAGACTCACAATACTGCAAATTGTTACTTTAGAAAGAGATCACCTAAAAGAGGATTTGCAAACTCAAACTTGAGCAAAGGTTATGTTAATCCTCAATTTATGAGAAATCAAACTGATGGATTTCAAATATTAACTAATCAACCTTCTTTAGGGTTGATATCTTTTCAAAAGAACAATTATGTGAGATCTAAAAATGTGTAAGAACAATTCATACCAAGATCGGTAAGAATGACTAATAAAAATGTTAGTCATCAATTCTTGTCAAAAATCAATCAATCAAATGGTATGAATGGTTTCAAAAAGAACTCAAACAATTTCCAAAACAAGATTGGTAAATTCATCAAGAATAAACCTGATTTGAATAATCTTCATTACAAACAATTTACCATTGTTGATAAATTTGGGAAACCCAAGACCAACTCGGCTTGGGTGGATATATCAACTTAATTTTCTTATTGTGCAGGTACGCCCAAGAAGACCACTTAATACATGGTATGTGGATAGTGGGTGTAGCCGGCATATGACAGGCAATCCTGCCTTGTTACAAGACTTTAAGTTAAAAGATGGAACACACGTCGCCTTTGGTGGTGATGCTGGTGGAAAAATAACTGGAGAGGGAACAGTATCAAATGGGATAATAGCTTTGACAAAGTCAACTTTTGCTCACAGTTGAACTTTAATCTTTTAAGTGTATCCCAAATTTGTGATAAATCATATTCTGTTATTTTTGATGATTCATTCTGTTATGTTTTGAAACCAGGTTTTCAGATAAGCAAAGATTGGGTAATTGTTACAGCTGAAAGGGATAGAGATGTATACAAGCTGGATATGTCTCAAGTTGATCCTTCAACCGAAACAACTTGCCTAATTGCTAAATCATCAAATTATGAAAGCCATCTTTGGCATAGACGTCTAGAGACAAAATAAAATTTCAAGAATATGAACAAGCTTGTATCAGGAAATCATGTTATTGGACTTCAATCTAAGAAGTTTGCAACGACTGATCACTACTCAGTATGTTTAAAGAGAAAACAACACAGAGCGTCTTATAAGACCAAAATCATAAACTCAACTTCCAAACCTATTCAATTGTTACATATGGACCTTTTTCGACCAACAAATGTCAAGAGTATTGGACGAAAATCATATTGTTTAGTTATCATTGATGACTATACAAGATTTTCATGGGTTTTCTTTTTGTATGCTAAATCTGAAACAGCTGAATTACTAAAAGAATATATCATTAAAGTTGAAAATAAATTAGAATATAATGTGAAAATAATATGTTAGGATCTGGTATTTGAACGAAACACCAATCGACTAACGTGTTAAACCAAACCAAATAGTGCGGAATCCTATTTGATTGGCGATCCAATCAGTGAGAACGCACGTAGAAACAATAATGTATTGAAACTAATGACAAGAATCGATTAGGAATCGATCTACAACGTTTTATGAACTTAGAGTACGAACTTAGAGGCTTCTGGATGGCTAGGGTACGTCTGGAGTCAAAGTGGATTGAATGCTTATTGTTTGTCCATGAATTAGGTGGTATTTATAGGTTAGTATTGCTCATTCATGCGACTGAACCATTTGCATGGTTCATTCGTGCGATTGAGCTATGCGGTTGATTCATTCGTACGACTGAAGGTTCAGTCGTGCGATTGATTCAGTCGCATAAAGTTGTTCAGGCGTATGGACTCTTTAGGCGCATGGACACTCAGTCGCATGGCCATTTAGACGCATGACCACTATTGGGGCGCATGGTCCAGTCGGACGCATGATAACTTCACTTAACCAAGTTTGAATGTATTCATTATTATTACATTATGTATACCAATTCAAACAATTACAAACCTATATAATCTAGTTAGTATGCATCACACAACTTATTAATGAAATGTTAAACATTATGAATCACAACCAAACATTCATATCTCATTACATACCCAAGCATTACATAAGCGTAAGACATTCAAGACATATTACATTATGATCCGAATCTAGGTACACATGTATCAACAAACTCCCCCTTGGACCTAGATTTATCTATCGTGTTACCGTCTTCATAACCTCCTCATACTTCTTGTACTTCTCCTCTTTTGTGACTCCTGCATGTATTTCAAATGCAAAGCAGAGCCGTATCACATTTTGGAATTGGAGGGCTTGTACAATATCGTGCGTGTCATAGAATAATGGCCACTTGTATAGTGTGTAGACATCTGCAGCTGACAAGTTTATAAGCCACATTGGATCAAAAACCCTAATAGTATCCATTTTGCCCTCTTTGTTCAGAACTATGACCACCTCCCCTCTTCCCCAATCATAGTACCACCACTTAAAGTGTAGAGTGAAGTCCTGTGGCATTTCTGTGAGAGGGATTCTTGACATTGTTCTTGGAGGACTCCCCTTCAGTACTATCTTTGGCTTTCTAGTTATAGGATCAACTTCAGAACGTCTGATATACCTCGTAGGTTGTTGAGGTTTGAAGTTGACCCACCTGGTGTGGTACTCTTTCTTCAAGGTAGCCTTAACTAGCCCGACATCTTCCTCGGGTCAGCATATAACAGCTTCAGTTTAGCCAGCTGGTTGAGCTCAAAACGAGGTAGAGACTTTACATCATGCGGGAATCTAAAGTACTCAATACCATTCTCTCTCTTTACCACATAGACATTAAGATCATCAAAATGAGCCCAAGCAATAATCTTGCCGGACACCTTGTGATGTTTCTTCACTTTGTAGAGCTTGGTGTAGACATTCGGTTTAGGAGTAGAGCGTTGTGCTCGGATCTCCTCAAAACATACAGCCCATTTAGCCTTTCTGATATCTACATCGGTGTTTCAGGCTTGGGCTTATTCGTCAACCTTCTCAGTCTCTTGATCCATCTTATACAATATCTCAAATGTATCACTGACCAGGGAATAACCCAGATTGGGAACCACATTTCCCTCTTTGTCAGCATACTTTGGATAGTGGTCTGTCGCGATGTCCTCGATCTCTATCTCATCAATGTCGTTCAGCTCGTCGTCACTGTCTCCTTCAACATTTGGAGCGTCTTTACAATTTCGTTGGGATTGAGCTTGACATTTCTGCCAGTTGCTCATCAGTAAGATCATGAATTATTTCCCCTTCTTCAGGGGTGTAATTCACTGATCTTCTAACAATCCCTTGCAGATCAAGAATCATGGTTAGTTGAGTCTCGATCTGTTAGAGGGGAGCAATATTGTGTTCATCCCTTTGATAATTTGGATCTCCTTTATTTAAACATGTAATACATCAAACATTAGTAACTAATCAAAGCAAAAACGCTTAACATTAAAATAAATATTCATTACATAAGTTTAATATAGGATTCAAGTACACATGATTTCAATAACATAACTAACTAAGCCTTACTCTTATCATGTATCCTCATCCCTTCTGCTACTAGGGCGGATGTAGAGGCACTCTAGTCTTGATTCCTTTTGGTCCTCCTTTCGCTTGCAGATGTGGCACAAGCAGCAGAAAAGTCATCTTTATCATCATCACCATTAGCATCTGTATCACCCTTATGATTGTCACCATCATCATTATCACTTTCATCATCAATATCATCGTCTTCATCTTCTTCTCCTATCTTTAAGGGCTCGTATTGAGACCCTTTGAGCTTTAGCTACATAGATTTGTATGCAGCCTCCAACTCCGCAATCTTCTTGGCATGTTGCTCTTGGAGCTGAGACATCTGATGAGCCTGCTCATCGATCAATCGAGCCTGATGAGAAAGCTATTGAGATTGGGCAGTGGTCAGGTCTACCAGCTGTCATATCTGAATGGTCTTCTCTTCATCTACAGCTAATAGCCTCAGCACCATACGGTTAAGTGCTAAGAGCTGTTCTTCTACCCCACTAGGAGGTAAAGGTGATGCTAATGAATATGGGGAGAAAGAAGATGGTGCTGCAGGATGGCTAGTGGTGGTGGTGACATTGGTGAATATTGGAGGTGGTATAGATGAAGGTGGTGGTGGTGTAGGTGTGAATGATGTGGTGGTGGATGGAAGGGTGGTAGTGGTGTTAGGAGGAATGGTGGTAGGGATGGTGGCTATGGTGGTAGGTAGAGTGGTGGTGGTAGATGTAGTGATGGTGGCTGTGGTGGTGGGTGTAGTGGTAGTAGTGGGAGTGATGAAGGTGAGTCTTTGTTTCTTCTTCTTCATGCCCTGGGGCTGAGCCATCCTCTTCTTCCTCGATCCTGTCGAGGAGGATGCTCCCCCTAGAACACGGCTCGGCTGATCGGGAGCATATGTGGGATCAGTAGCAGTCTCTCCCGATCTGCTAGTGCGTTCACCAACTACCCGGAGCCCCTGTTCTGTGGGAACGACTTTACTTCCCATAATCTAGGTTAGCGGCTCCTTATCCGACTCCTCCTTTTCCTCACCAGGTATGAAATCCTAGTGGAATCTAGTAGACTCTGCTATATCTCTAGTGGGGGCAGTTGCCGGAGATGCACTATGAGTAGTGGGGCCCCTTGGTTGAGCGGGAAAAGTATCTCTAGCATCCCCGCTATCATCATCATCAGAGTCGTGCTCTGGGAGTTGTAGCTACTCATTATCTAAGTCGCTGTCTACGTGACGCCACTTACGTCTGCCTGGCGCCACGTAACTCTCATTGGCAAGATGGCCTATCAGTCTCTTTACTTGGGGCTTTACCTGCCTACCCCGGTAAACTCTCATACGACCCAGGGTGTATCGTCCATGATCTCCAAAGCCACAACATTGTGGTGCTCCTTAGGAAGTGAGGGCAGCTTCTCATCGAAAATTAGCTGCAAGAATCTGGGGTACATACAAAAACCTCTTTTTCCTTTGCCTCTAGATTCTCCACGCGGTAGGAGAAGATCATGCTAGAGAAGCTGAAGGGGTAGTTCAGCACCAGTGCCAAGTAGGCATTTTGTATCTGGTCTGACAGATCATCAAACCCACCCCTTTCTGGATGCTATGCACTTTAGAATGACATGTGCCAAGTACTTGTACTGGGGACACAGGTTGCTCTTGTTGAGCACACCTGAGGTGATGTCCCCAGCATACTTAATCCTCAGAAAACATCCTCTCACCGTCAGTGGGTGAAGTCTGGTGGGGTGATCGGTATCATCTCCCAGCTCAAGTACCCTCTGAATGTCTGCTGCAGTAATCTCTATAACCATGCCACAGATAGAACTTTGTATGCTGTAAGGCTCATGTGATCGATCGACAGATGCATTCTCCTAGAAGGCCTGGTGTATAGACCTGTAGGGAGTGCATGGAGTAGAGATGGCCTTGTGGATCCTTGATCGCCTGAGAAAAGCGATGATCTCTACAAACTCGGCACCATTCTGAGTAGTATGGTCTAAATAAGCACATATATTGTGTAGGGTTGATAGACAATCTATCGGCCATCGATCTGAAACACAAGACCCATAAACATTAGATAATCATATGACACAAATCAGTTCTAAGTAGCTTGATTGAATTCATTCTGATTCATTCGTGCGAATGAATCATGCGACTGTGTTCAGTCGGTTGTCCTATCATGCGACTAGACTCATTCGGTTGAATGAATAAGCGACTGAGTTCAATCGGTTGGCTGAGCCTGCGATTGGTTCGATCGGCCGATTGAGCTCATTCGTATGATATATTCGGCCGATTGACCCATTCGGCCAGCTCAATCGTGCGATTGGAGTTCGAATCTTGACTAATTCATGAAATTAAACGTTGTTTAATGGTTCTTTAGACTTGCAATCTCTTACCTAATGACCTAATAACATAGTTTTAATATTTTACTTCATTTCTGTAGGTTATTAGTTCATTTAATGGTTCGATTCTTGTTTCAATTGAACATCACAAATTAGGGCACCATTTCTCCTGATTTCTATAAGATTTCATCTGATTATACCTGTATAGATGCAAACATACGACAGAAGATCAATAGGGATGTATAATCAAGGTCTAAAGAAATTTGGGCAGCGTAACGGTAGGATGTGCGATATAAGGGCGATTGGAAGTGGTGAGGAGAATGCGATCGACTGTGGCCCTTTATATACTGAATCTGAGTTCAATCAGCCGACTGGACTCATTCGCTCAGTTCATTCGGACGAATAATAAACTCAGTCGGGCGATTGGCTCAGTCGATCACATTCAGTCGGCCGACTGAAGCTCAGTCGGTCGACTGACTCATTCGCACACTCTCATTCGGTCAAATGGGTCATTCTAATAAGCCATTCGGGTGAATGGTTCATACACATGTCCATTTAGCTGTTTAGTGCATGTGTATGGTCCATTCGTATGATTTGTCCAAACTCATGGTCTATTCGTGCGAATGGGTCAGACTAATGAATTTGACTTTATGACCATACCTCATATTCTCTATTTAACTTTGAATAAACATTATAAGCATTTGATCATCTCAAACATGATTATTTTAACTTGAAAAAATTTTGATCACCTCAGACGTGATCCTTTTAAAACATTTTGTCACCTCAGACGTGACCCATTTTTATTTGAAAGCACGTGTGGTCACCTCAGACGTGACCCTTTTAGATGATAAGGTCCCTTATCAACTTCCATGACATAGTCTGATACTACACAAACTGAAATAAACAAACTTTGTACTTACATAAAAGAAATACTGCCGAAACTTAGACTAGGACATGTTTTTGTGTTTTTGTGAGGATTATCTCCTAAGATGTAGCTCCAAGGAATAATTTTCTGAGAGGGCAGCCTCAATTCATTTAAACCATACCTGGAGTAGTTCAAGCTGGAATCATACAGGATATTCAAATCATTCGGGACAAGTTAGCTAAAACCTTTGATGCTATTCTTGCTTTCCATCTAGAGTCATTTAGCAAATTGGAAATCATACTTGTACTATTAGGTCCCCACACTGATTTGAACTTTCAAGAATTGTAACCATAGTGACTGTCAGTATACTTGTCCTCTTAAATCCATACATAGACTTTCAACATAGTTTGGTGATCGTTTTAAGGTTTGTTTATTTCAACAAGCATTTGTGGATCCCACACTTAAATGGTAATCAACATTCCTCAGGAGATTTTTGAGCGGTCTTAGGGAAGTATTCAAGAAGAGTATTCTTAGAACTTTCAAAGAGAAGCCAATCCTCATGTCAGTGCCACCGCACAGCAGAGAGGCGGCAAACAACAATGAGTTCTAGAATATATAGGTTATGTTTATCCTCAGGCCAGTGCCACCGCACAGCAGAGAGACACATAACCTATCGTAATGTTTGAGCAATTTTTCATTCTTTTAGCACAGATCTCGCCAACAACATAGGTTATTAGTTTGATTGTATTTGCAATTTTCATGTGCTTTTGCTCATGCTTTGGTCTTACGCACACTTTTGTGGCGTTTATTTTTCTCGTCACCCCTTATTGGAATCTTGTTGATCGTGTTAACCAGGGATAAGGTGTTACCCACAACTAGTCAAACATTTTAGTTTAATCTTGATATCACCAAAAAGGTCTAGTCATCTATTGGTTGAATCTACCGACATATCATGTGTGGTGTAGCAACCTCTAGGTCTATTTTCGTTGTGTTATGTTAGTAGTAGCTAGCTTATCTATCATATTTCCTTTTGTATTGCTCAGACTACACATACTTATACCTGAGCTTTGCATCTTTTTCAATTTTGATATTTAAAGTCCCAAATGGTTTGTACCTGTGTACTATCATATTCCAAAGATTGAATCGGTACCACACATACGATCTTCTTTATTTTAAGCTTGCCTCTCCTTTTCCCTCATTTTTTATTTACTTCCTAGACCTATTCTCCCCCTAAAATTATAAAACCACTATGGATTAGCGTCTTAGGATTTTAATGGGCAATGAAAGAAACCAATTGTAATTAAGCTAATTAAAACAAAAACAAGAGAATAAAATTAAATTAAATTAAAAATTGAAAAATAAAAAGACTAGACACGACATCGGACTATACATGGTCATCTTCAGGTATGACCTCATTTTTCTTTTTAACTCCATTGACCTCTAACAAATATAAAAAACGTGGTTTATCAAATGCCTTTGTATAGAGGTCAGCGCGTTGAAAATCTGTATTTATTTTTACCACGTCGATTAAGTTCTTTTCAATGCAATCACGAATAAAGTGATATTTAATACCGATGTGTTTGGTCTTTGGATGTTGGACTGGGTTTTTAGTGACTGCAATAGCAGCAGAGTTATCAACAAAGATAGGAGTAGAAGAGAAATTCAAACCGTAATCCCGCATTTGCTGTTGAATCCATATGATTTGAGAACAACAGCTTGCAGCAGGAACGTATTTGGCTTCACAGGTTGACAATACAACCGAGGTCTGCTTCTTACACTTCCAGGTTACTAATCTTCTCCCAAATAACTGACACCCTGCTCATGTAGACTTGTAGTTCATCTTGCAGCCGCCGTAATCCAAGTTGCTATATGCTGTAAGCTCAAAGTCATCATCATGAGGATACCATAACCCAAGAGTGGGTGTGCCCTTTAGATAACGTAAAATCCTTTTGGCCCTAATTAGATGGTTCAACTTAGGCTTTGCCTGATATCGTGAGCATAAACATGTAGCATACATGATATCAGGTCGTGAGGCAGTGAGATACATGAGCGATCCGATCATCCCTGGGTACATAGTGGCATCTATTAGATCCCCACTCTCATCGGGTGCTACATCATGGTTTGTAGCTAGTGGAGTGCCAGCTGTAGAAGCATTCTCCATGTCAAACCGATTGAGAATATCCCCTACATACATGGTCGGATGTAAGAAGATCCCACTTGGTGTGTAATCCACCTGTAACCCATGAAAGAACTTCATCTCCCCCATTGCACTCATCTCAAACTCCGCCTTCATTACTGCTTTAAACTCTTTGCATAAGTCTTTGTTCTTGGAACCAAAGATTATGTCATCAACATAAATCTGAACAAGAAGCAGATCACCATCCTTTTCTTTGATGAACAGTGTACAGTCAATTACACCTCTGCGGAATCCGTGTTTCACAAGGTGAGTTGAGAGTTTTTCATACCATGCTCTCGGGGCTTGATGAAGAACGTAGAGAGCCTTATCCAGTTGTTAATTCAATCCCGATGATATGGATTCTCAAATCCTTCCGGTTGACTGACATACACTGTTTCCCGGATTTCATCATGAAGAAACACACTCTTAACATCGTTGATAGACTTTGATTTTCATATAAGATGCGTAGGCAAGGAAGATGCGGATGGCTTCCATCCTGGCCATTGGTGCAAACACTTCATTGTAGGCGATACCCTCAACTTGTCGAAAACCCTGAACAACAAGCCGAGCCTTGTTTCTGATGATCACTCCCTGATCATCCTTCTTGCATTTCAAGACCCATTTGGTGCCAATGACTATAGCACTTTTAGGTCTATCCACTAGTGTCCATACACCTATTTTTTAAACTGAAGAAGTTCTTCCTGCATGGCACTAACCAAGCCTCATCATTTAGTGCTTCACTACATACTTTGGCTCAAATTGAGACACAAAGCAGTGGTAGGCACCATTGTGAAGGTATCCTTTTTCCATCACAGAGGCATAATCAGCTGAGTACAGCTGATTTCTAGTTTGAACCCCTGATCTCACATCTCCTATTATATTATCCAAGGGATGATAGATGTTTAGACGTGAGCCAGGAGTTGTTGGAACAACCACCTTAGAGTCGAGATTATGAACATTTGGTTCTCGGTCTGAGGCAACAGGAGTCTGAGGCTCTGACATCTCAAACGCATCATTATGAGATGCTTGTTGGTTTGAGGTAAGAAGAACCTGTGCATCCTGGTTGTTCTGATCAGTTTCCATATTTTCTTCTTCAGAGGAAGGGTCACTCACATCAAGTGCCCCCTGAGTTGGTAGGAGATTGACTTGTTGAATCTTGAGACGGTGTGTTCAAGACATCGTACATCATCTTGTTTGCCAACTCGTCTTCTGAAGAAGAAAGAGGTATGTTGAAGGACTTGAAGAATCCATCATAGTCGAAGAAGTAAGCAGGCCCTTCTCCAGCAGTTGGTGTGATATATCTCTAAACATCAACATGACACCACACCTCTACCTGACCCGTTGAGGTATTGTAAACTCACTTGTTCGATATGTTGTAACCTAGAAAAATCCCTTCAACAACCTTCTCACTGAATTTTCCCTCCTGAGTCTTCTTCAGTAGGGTGCACGGAGTGCCAATTGGCTCGAGGTACTCTAAGTTAGGTTTACGTCGTGTAATAACTTGTAGCATGTTTTTCCATGGCGTTTCACTACCAGAACTCGATTAAGCGTATAACACGCATTTGCCACTGCTTCATTGCAGAATTGGATAGGCAGATTCGAGTCTGCCAGCATAGTTCGTGCTGTCTCTATCAAGCGGCGGTTCTTCCGTTCAGCAACTCCGTTCATATGAGGGGTGTAGGCCAAGGTAAATTGATGCACAATTTCCTTTACCTTGCAATAGTCTTCCATCCTCTGATTCTTGAACTCGGTTCCGTTGTCTGAGCGCACCTATCGTACCTTCGGCTTGTATAGGTATTCGAGTGTCGTTACCAATTCTTTGAAGGACTCAAATGTTTCTGATTTGGATTTCAAAAACATTACCCAAGAGAACCTTGAGTAGTCATCAGTAACTGCATAGCAATACAAGTCGCTTGCGATGCTTCTTGTACTGACTGGACCAAACAGATCCGTGTGAAGGAGCTCCAGAGGAAGTTCTATAGAATCAACTTTCTTTTCCTTATGAGACTTCTTCGTCTGTTTGCCCTTTTTGCATGCAACACAGAAATCCGGGAGTTTTGACATTTACTCCTCTCACAAGATCATTTGGATCAAGTGATTCATTTTCCTTGGATTTATGTGTACCATTCTCCTATGCCAGGAGATAGAGTCCTTCTCAGTAGCTTTGGACAAGAAGCATTGGACTTCACGATCCGTTGTGGAGGCCTTTGAGAGATCCAAAACATAAAATTCATTATATCTTGAAGCTGACATTAGGATTTGGTCCTCGGGGATCACGTAGTCCTTCTTTAAAACGTAGCACTTCTTGTTCTCAAAGAATACCTTGAATCCTTTATCACAAATTTGAGAGACCGAAAGAAAGTTATTTTGTAATTGTTGGACATAGTTTACCATATCAAACTTAACTTTCTCATTTCCCACTTCTCCTTGGGCTGTGATGTACCTGCCTTTGTTTCCAGCAAATAAAACATGTCTCCTTTAATTTTCTGACATTGATAAGAGAGCTCTGTTCCTGTCATGTGCCTGGATGCTCCACTATCTAGAATCCACGTGTTAGTCTCAGCACTATAGCGAACACCTGCATATTCAATGAAAACATTAGTTCATGTTAGGAACCCAATCCTTAACTGGCTTGGGTTTCCCTGAGACATCACACATCATAACTCCACCCATTAACCCTTTGAGGTTGAGGGAAGCTCAGATTTTTGTTTGTTCTCTTTTTTAGACACTGAGGAGGTTTATTCTTTCCATAATCTAGATTTGTGTAAGGCCTGTTTGTGATAAACAGATGACTGGCTGATGGATTGAACTTTGGGTTCACAAGCCTTTTTGGAGGCGTCATAGAGTTCCTTTTAGAAAAGCTAGTTGTAGTTGTAGAAAGGAACTTTCCTCCTCGGTGTTTGGAATAAGGACAATGAGATGCTATGTGACCATACTCTCCATAATTATAGCAGGATCTGCTTTTAACTTTATGGTTTCTATGTTTTGGTGGAAATACAAATGTCACATAATTGAATTATTATGTTTGGTTTGGGACACTCTTTGTAGATGTATTAGTTGGTTTTACAAACTTAATGCTTTACCTGGTTTTACATCTTTGATCTCTGTTTTACCTGGACTGTGACATGACGCACGTGATTGATTAGGTTTTATAGTCCTTTTAGGTTCTTGTTTGACCTTGTTTGACCCGACTTTAAACTAACCTTTTCAAATTCCTTTTCCAGGTTAACACAAGGCATTTTTCCTACTGCCTTTGAAGTGATCTCCTTCTGCTTAGAGTCAGATTCACTTGATTTACTTATGGATCTGGATCATTAACCAGAGGAGTGGACACCATGTGATCCTTGATGGGGTTATTGTTAATCGGTTTACTTTTAGTGTTCATCAAGGTCTCAGGTGGTGGTGCAACCACTTTGTATCCCAGCCCCTCCCCATTATTTCTCTGTCTCACTTAGTGTTGGACAATGTGTGATGAGCTTGTCCAACTATGTAGTTTTTGTTTTAATGAGTTGACTTCTACTTCTAAAATTTCTTTCTGCTTCTTAGTGTCCTCAGGGAGTTCAGATAGTACCTAATGTCATTTGCTTGTTAAAGCAACTACCTCAGTTTCCCTAAGCTGTTTATTTAATAGGTCTATCTTTCCTTGTAACTGTGCTCATTTTGTTTTAACACTCTATTTGCCTCCGTGCACAGTTCCAAGTCCTTTACTAAGCTATCATTATGATCTAATAACCTAGAAAATTTTGAATCTATACTTCTCTGAATTTATTACATCTAAGCAAGCATGATTATTAAACAACTGGTCAGTAGTACTTACCTGAGATGTTGAAGAGGAATCTGCCATGAGTGCAGAGTCTGTGATTCTGGTTCTAGTGATTCTGATGTTGATGCAGATTTTTCTTCTTCAAGCAGGACATGGTTGACTATATTTGTAGTTTCTTCAGGATTTGACATCGCAAGCTCTACTGCTATATCTCTCTCACTGGTAGAATCGTCATCAATGTCCTCCACACTAGCTATGTGGACTCTCCGGTGTTGAAACAAACAAAAATCAGTCCTGTCCTTCATCATCATTAGCAGTCAGGGCTTTGGGGTCCTTGTTTGATGATGTAGAACTGCTAATGTGGCCTTGTCCTGACGATTAATGGACGAAAACGGATTGCCATTACTAGTCTTCTTTGGCTTCACACACTCCCTTTTGAAGTGTCCCTTCTCACCACAGTTGAAGCAAGTAACCTTTGACTTGTCGAAGCCAAAGGATGTGTCTTTGGTAGCAACAAGTTCTGTCTGGTCTTTTTGACAAACTTTTTAGCTCGTCGGACAACACTTGCCAAGGCCCACATTATGTCCATACGTTCCAACTCCATCTCGTCCACCTGCTCATAATTTTCATCTGCCAGGTGACAATTTCCTATCTTTCCAGCAACTAGACCATCATAGGAATGGACCACAGCAGCTAAGAGGTCCATGTGTTCTTTAGCCACCTCAACAGTCACATTACTGAAGTTATCAGTTTTCAATTTTACTACATTAGCTTCAGGTATAATATACTGGGTGCCAGACGACCTGACGTGTCGGACCTTGAAGTAGAAGGTTGTGCTGGATTTGCTGCGCTTGAGACGAAGGCAGTCTGCAGTGGTGCTCCAGATGTCTTGGCCTGAGGAGTCGCATTATAGAGTGCAGGATTCTGATCGTAGTTGGCCTTTTGAGCTATGTACTTCATCCTAAGATCCTCTTCTCTCAGTTTCAGAATGAAGTCATTTATATCTAACTTCAAGAGCATCCTATTCTGTCTGAGATTTGATACGAAGGAAGCCCATTTCTCCTATAGACCATCTGCAAAGTTGGATACCTTATCCTCCATCAATGTAGGTACTCATGAGGGTGCCTCTCACTCATCAAGTGGTAGAATCTATCGATCACATCATCCAGACCTTCCTTTCCCATTGAAGAGAAGTTGTCGAACTCCTTTTCAAAGCTTTGGCCTTAAGGCCTTGAGAGAGGCATTTCTTCATACCTCTTCTCCAACACATCCCTAGTTTTTGCTTGAGTGTACTCCAAATAATGATGGAAGATATCCTTCGGAATAGACTAAGTGAGCAAAGCGTAGACTTTCTTCTCAGCATTGTGTTTTACCTTCTGTGTATCCGACATGCCACTTAGAGTAAGTTTTACTCCGTCAGCTCATACTGGCATGCTGTACCCCGACTCTATTACCTCCCACAAGTTTGTATCTACTCCATTTAAGTAGATTTCGAAACGTTGCTTCCATTGTGGTAGTCGTCTAACGTGATAAGCTTCAGGGGTTATTGTGTATTCACACTTCGTTCTCCAACAACAGTAGATTCTGAATACGAGTATCTCTACTAGCTGTGTATGCCGAAAACTGATCCTCCATTTCACTTAACTTTACTATTTAACAAACTGCTGATGTATGCGAATGAAGGTATGCAATTGGGCTTATTCGGGCGATTGAAAAAATGTGAATGTGCAACTGAACAAATGTGAATGGTTCAATAGTGCAACTGAACAAATGCGGATGAGTCAGTCGTCTGAATGAACTAATGCGGTTGAACAGTCCGAATGAAGTTCTCAGTCGTACGAATGAAGGTACGAATGAGTCCAATCATGCGGTTGGAGAATGTGAATGAACTCAGTCGTGCGATTGAGCCAATCGTGCGACTGAACTTGCTGAAGTTTGATAATTCATAGGTTAAACTTATTTTGGGCGTTAAAAACTCGAATTTTACCAAACCCTAATAGCCGTATGCCAGAAAAACTAAACTTTATGGTCGGGAAACGTCTAAAACTCCGTTTGACACAAAAAGATTGTGTTTTGAGTGAAAAAACACAACTTTTGTAACATAAACAATTGAATCAATTACATAATCAAGAGCCAAGCTCTGATACCACTTATTAGGATCTGGTATTTGAACAAAACACCAACTGATTAACGTGTTAAACCAAAAAAAATAGTGTGGAATCCTATTTGATTGGTGATCCAATCAGTGAGAACGCACGTAGAAACAATATGTATTGAAACTAATGTCAATAATCGATTAGGAATCGATCTACAGCGTTCTATGAACTTGGAGTACGAACTTAGAGGCTTCTGGACGGCTAGGGTACGTCTGGAGTCGAAGTGGATTGAATGCTTATTGTTTGTCCATGAATTAGGTGGTATTTATAGGTAGTATTGATCATTCGTGCGACTGAACCATTTGCATGGTTCATTCGTGCGATTGAGCTATGCGGTTGATTCATTCGTACGAATGAAGGTTCAGTCGTGCGATTGAGTCTGTCACATGAAGTTGTTCAGGCGTATGGAGTCTTTAGGTGCATGGGCACTAGTCGCATGGCCATTCGGACGCATGACCACTGTTGGGGTGCATGGTCCATTCGGACGCATGATAACTTCACTTAACCAAGTTTGAATGTATTCATTGTTATTACATTATGTATACCAATTCAAACAATCACAAACCTATATAATCTAGTTAGTATGCATCACACAACTTATTAATGAAATGTTAAACATTATAAATCACAACCAAACATTCACATTCATTACATACCCAAGCATTACATAATCATAAGACATCAAGACATATTACATTAAGTCCGAATCTAGGTACACATGTATCAACATAATAAGAAGTGATAATGGAAAGAATTCAAAAATGCTAACATTGAAATGTTTTGTGCTCAGAAAGGGATAGCTTATCAGCAGTGCTTCCAGAACTCCTCAACAAAATAGAGTTGCTAAAAGGAAGAACAAAACACTAATTGAAGTTGCGCGTTCTATGTTAGCTGATGCAAAGATTCCTATAACTTTTTGGGATGAAGCTATATCAACTGCGGTTTTATTCAAAACAGAACCTTAATTGTGAAAGATAAAATGAAAAATTCTTATGAGTTAATGTTTGGCAGGAAACCAAACATAAATTTTCTAAATCATTTGGTTGCCCTGTTATGATTGTTAATTCAAATGATTAGTTAGCAAAATTTGATGCAAAATCTGATAATGGATTTTTTGTTGGATACTCATCTGTTTCAAAAGCCTATCGAGTGTACAACTCTAGGACAAATATAATTCTTGAAACATTCAACGTTAAATTTCTGGAAAATTCTTTTCCATCAGTTTCAAATGGTCTGCATGGTATTTGATTTAGATTCATTATCAAACTCTCTTCGATCTAACTTGTTTAATCAATCAAATTGTTTTGATTCTACAGGTAAGAAGAACTCTAAAGGAGATCTTGGATTTCAGTGAGGATTCAGATTCTGATAACCCAGATGATTCTAGCTCAGACTACCCATTTTTATGATTTGTCAAGGATTCATCAATACGATTCAATGACAATGATCAGGCTAATTCAGCTTCAAATCATTCAGTCTCTTTTGATCAGGAAGGATCACAACATTTCCTAATGATGGTACTGAGTTGGTGCAACCTGAGTCTGGCACATCATCCATCTCTGGTGATGTAGTTGATACTGGTAACTTAGATTACTTTATTAACTCATCGACTCAAGTTCCAAACTTCAATCAAAATTCTTCTAATTTGTTACATCAGCTCTCTAACTTAAACCAAACAAATCTGAATGTTAATTTTCAATGTGATAAGATTCCAACATCTCGTATTCACAAGAATCATCCAGTTTCTCAGATTATTGGTCCATTGAATGAGAGAACAACAAGGAGTAAATCAGAACAAGCAAACTTGTGCTTATACTCTTGTTTTCTTTCTCAAATTGATCCTAAAAATGTTACCGAAACATTAAAGGACAATGGTTGGATAGAAGCTATGTGAGAAGAATTACTTCAATTCCGCAAACAAGAAGTGTGGAATTTAGTGGATTTACCTGAAGGAGAAAATGCCATAGGCACAAAATGGTTGTTTAGAAATAAGACTAATAACCGTGGTGTAGTAATAAGGAACAAAGCGAGACTTGTTGCACAAGGATACACACAAGAAGAAGGGATAGATTATGATGAGGTGTTTTCTTGGCTTGTGCTTCATTCAAGAAACTTAATGTGTATCAAATGGACGTAAGGGTGCACTTTTATATGGTCCTATCACTAACGATGTTTGTGAAGCAACCTCCGGGCTTGAGGATGCAAAATTTCCACATCAAGTGTATAAGCTGAGTAAAGCTTTGTTGGACCTCATCAAGCCCCTAGAATTTGGTACGAGACCTTGTCATAACACTTAGTCCAACATGGATACACAAGAGAGAAAATTGATCCAACTTTATTCATAAAGAAGAATAATGATGATCTCTTATGTGTACAAGTGTATGTTGATGATATCATATTTGGTTCTACCAGTTCAAAATTGTGTAATGAATTTGAAGAAATCATGAAATCTCGGTTCCAAATGAGTTCTATGGGAGAGATTAATTTCTTTCTTGGACTTCAAGTCAAGCAAACTGACCATGGAATTTTCATCAATCAAGAGAAGTTTGTTGACAAGCTCTTGAAGAAATTTAAGTTGCAAGACTGTCAGTCCATACGAACTTGAATAGATGTTAACACCAAGATTGAACTTGATCCAAAAGGAAAATCTATTGACCAAACATTATACAGATCAATGATTGGTTCTTTGATGTATCTTACTGCATCTCGACTAGACATTATGTATGTTGTTTGTGTTTGTGCCAGGTATCAATCAGACCCAAAAGAATCACATTTAATTACTGTCAAAAGAATATTTAGGTATCTCAAAGGTAAACCAACTTTAGGGCTTTGGTATCCATACGAGGGTAAGTTTGAATTACATGGATATACAGATCGTGATTATGGTGGTTGTTGTCAAGGTAGAAAATCTACTTCTGGTGGATGTCGATTTCTTGGTCCCCGATTAGTCTCATGGCAATGTAAGAAACAAACTAATGTCTCTGTTTCAACTGCAGAAGCTGAGTACATTGCTGCATCAGCAGGATGTTCTCAAATCCTCTGGTTGCAAAATCAACTACTGGATTATGGGTTCAATTTTCTTAAAACACCTATTTACATTGATAACACTGCAGCTATGTTCATTACATCTAATCCTGTTCAACATTCAAAAACAAAACATATCAAAATTTGATATCATTTTCTCAGAGATAACTCTGAAAAAGGGTTGATCATTTTGATTTAAATTGCAACAGAAAAACAGTTGGCAAATCTATTTACTAAAGCCTTCCTACCAGACGATTTGAGTATTTAGTAGAATCAATTGGTCTTATTAATCATATGTGAACTCCCTAAATCAAAAGACTATCATAAATGATACTCTCAATGTTATTTGCATGTTTTTCTTTTGTGTGTGTGTGTTTTTTTTTCTTAGAAAAACGAAATACAAAAGCATATATCAAAAATCCAAAAATAGAGTCTTTTTCTATTGTCATTTCATTGTTTTAGAAAAGAATTTGTTTTGCAATATGTGAGAAATGATAGTACATTAGTGAGATCAGTTGCATATTTCACTCATTAATAAAGTCTGACATGATCAGATATGATGTGTAGACACTATCATGCTATTATACTGAAAAAGTAAATTTTTGTGATTACACTAATATGTATTCATCTGAGTACTTTTGAGATGTTTTGGCTTTTTAGATTGACTGTTTGTTGAGTAATACCACTCACACCTGATGGTGATGTACTTAATCATGAGATCTGTTACAAGCATCATTTCACTTCTTTGTTATGAGTCATCATAGACCTGAAGTGCTGAGATATCCTTTGTTGTAAGTGATTACAGACTTGGATATTCTCTTTGATGCAAATGATGCCAATGTGCACAATATATTCAAATGGATAGTTAGAGCTAATCAAATGGTTATCCATGATCATTCTCTATTCATTTAAGTAACATGAGCTCTCATTACACATATGTTCAGGTAATAAGTTGAGCATGTGTTCTTGCTTGCATGTCTTGATGATAGTTGAGCTCTCTACATATAACCTAATCAATACAAGAATTGAAAAAGTAAGTGAGTTGATATCATGTGAAAAATACTCATTGTTTGTCCTTAGATCTTGTGTCTCCTTTGCTGTGATATCACTAACCTGGAACACACTTGATGAGGATTTATTCATTGTCCATGACTATCCACAAATTTTTTTTATTTTAATGTGCTAATCTTCATTGATATGATCTCACTGCAGACATTAATTCTTGTTGATATTAGATTTTGATTCTGCTTTCATTTTGATGTTATGCTTGTTTTCTGTGTGTGAAGGCAATGTCACAATGAGTTGTGTGATCATATTATGCTACCTTAGGAAGCATATAAGTTGTTTCAACTTAAAAGTTTAGGGGGAGTAATAAATGGAAGAGTGTTTCTTAGAAAATCAAAATCAAAGAAAGTTGGATTGAAAGGATGATGCTAAATTTTCAAAGTATATGTGAGTGTGATCATGAAACTTTTGAAAATAATAATATGAACCTATATAAAATTGCAAGTAGAAATGATTCTCTCAAAGTTAAGAAATTGAGATTTGATTATGTTTTGAGACTAAAATGAAGGGAAATAAAAGAAAGCAAAATTTCAAAAAGTTAAACATCAAGAAGAAAACAAAGTTGTAAGAGCTTTCATCACATAGGATAGAGTGCTTGAAGTATGTGAACAATCAATCAGAATAGCTCTTAAACTTGGAGAAAATGACCCACAAGACTTATCTGAGAACACTTTTAATGAATGTAGAGCAGTTTTTCTACAAATGGGTCATCGAGATCATTTTCCAAAGAAACAATTTTTTAGAGCTAGAGTGTATAAGCATTGGAAACTGTTGTGCTACATATTTCAACACTGCATGTCTAAAAGAAGTGTTGGTTGGGACTCATTCCCAGTAGACATTCCGTCACCTATTATTGCCTTAACCACAAATAGAAGATTCAATATGGCTAAATGGATATTGAATGGTTTCATTTTCAATCTTCAAAGAGGAAGGAGAAATAAAGACTTAATGTATCCTAGATTTCTCCAAATACTCATAAATGAAGAGAATCCATACTTCGATCTTGAAGGATTTGAAGGTGATAAATTACAACTGGAGCACATGTCAGAATCTGTGTAAAAAAGACTAACAATGATCACTGGTGCTCAAAACATTCCTGTGTTTGATTAGATAAGGAATGTATCTAATGATGAAGTTGACATAAATCAACAACATTTTCATTTATCTGAAGATGAACCAATAGATCCTAATGTTCTCATTGAGGATGTTGTTGATGATATGATTGATGGTGATAATGAAGAAAATGAAAATGAAGATTCTGAAAGCTCATCAGAAGATGAAGATAATGATAATAATGATGATGATGATAATGATGGTGCAGTTGAAGCACATCAAGAATCCATTGAAGAAAGGAATGAAGATGAGAATGTAAATGAAACACAGAACATAGTTGAAGAAACTATTGATGTTTATATACATGATGATTCTGTTCATGATGTTCAAGAAGATGAACCTATTAATGTTGCTCATGAAGAAGGTTCACAAAATCAAACCTTTGATTTTGATTTCATGACTGATGTGTTATATGAACCTGTGTTTCAATCTGAGGAAAATAAAGAAGTAGAAGAAATTCCTCTGAGTACTACACAAAATGTGTCTGTACAAACCGAAGATATGGTGGATGTAAATGTGTTAGAAAATGTGAAAGAAGAGATTGTGAATAAAGAGAAAGAAATTGAAGATTTAAAGGCTGAAAAGGCTGAAAGAGATGAACATATCTCTTGAAAAGGAAATTCAATTGTCAAAGGATGAAAATTCAAAGTTTAAAGATGAAAATGTTGAGAAAGATGAAAAGATTGTAGCTTATGCTAAAGATAAAGAAGATGTGATCAAAAACTTTGAAGTCATCATAAAAGATTATGATATTCTTGAAGAAAAATTCAAGAAATTGTCAGTGGAAAATGAAAAATTGAAAGAAGAAGTGCTAAAGACGAAAAAAGTTCAAAAGCCAATATCACCTGAACCAATGATAAGTTCAGAAAGGAATATCATTGAAGAAAATCCTGAAATGGATAAAGGAAAAAGAAAAATTAATGAGATTGAAGATGCGGGTTTATCTGAGGCAAATTTAAAAGCTCAAAGAATTTAAGAAGATGTTGAAGAGCAAACCACTCATGAACAAATTTAGGCTTTAGTAAATATTGAAGAAATATACAATGATGATTGGTATGATGAAGTTTTGAATGATGATGATATTGATGAAGCACAGTTTGTATCGAATTTCAATTCACAAGAACAATTTCAAGATCAAGAAGAAGTTCCACAAGACTTGAAGACAGATACAACTATCTTGTGAGAATGAAATATAACAGAGTATTTTTGGATGGACTGACGGTTTCTCAGATTAATGATGAATATGAGAAATGTATTGCGATAGAGTCAGTGGAACCAATGGATCCAAATGAAATTGTGATGGAGCATGGTGAATGGATCAGAGAAAAGAAAGTATTAATGTAGAAGAATTACCAAGCTTAGAGCTTCACCATCCTGATCCGGATAGTATGAGTATTCCAGCTTTATGATGGTGGTTGCAAGCTAGAAACTATCCGTGGAGAAAATTGAAAAGACTATAATCTGTATCATTAAGAAATCTTGTCAGAAGCTTTCAAGAGACTGAAAAACAAACGAAGAAGATGATTATTCTTGATACAGACAATCCTCAATATCTGGAGATCACAAAAAGAACAAGAGTGCTAAAACCACAAGAAATCAAACAAACGACAAGAAAGTCAGATGCTTATGACAGTAGAAAAGAGTTGATTAAAATGTTTTCAAGTACAAAAAAGCAAGCTTACAAAGCATCATCTGAGCAAATTCAGATTTTTGATAATGCTAGATCCACAGGTGATTTAGTGAGGAATGTTTTATAGAAAGGACAATCAGTTGCTGAATTGTTGAATGCTATGATTGCTCTAGATTTTACAAATCAAGTAAAAATAATTGCATGGAAGAACGATGAGAACTTTGATGCTTTCTTGAAAAAAAGAGTAAATGCAATGTGTGATGTATATCACTTTTACCCTAGCATCATTAAACTTCATGTGCAAGATTTGAAGGAGTTGAATAGATTACCTCTGATCAATCTAACAGATTCCAAACGTGGTAAAATGATGGTAGAATTATTGAGAAAAGGTATGGATCGATCAACTAATTTTCTTCAAACTAGATGTGATCAAGAAGATAAAGAGTACTTTGCTACTCTTAAGAAAAACAAAAAGCTCAAAGGAGTACAATCTGAAGATGAACACTTTATGATTGAAATTTATGATACGTACTTAAAAAGGTAACAACTCCTGGTTTGAAAGTGATTGAAGGTAACTAGAAATCAAAACCAATTCTCAGATGGTTTTATAACACTGAGACGTTTGAACTTAAATTTGTCCGAAATCTCGAACAGTGGGATGAGGACATGATTACTCTTTTTGGTGCTTTCGAACTCAAATTGTTACATCCAAGTTATATTTGAGTTTTGTCTGTACAAAAGTTTGAGAAAGTATCTCCGGATGTTGCAACAAGACAAGAAATATTTCATTTCCATAATCAATGTGATGAGTGCAGCTATAGAAAGAATATCATTGAGAAAAGCTCTTGCTTATGCAAACATTATGAAGAAAGATAACAAAGATATTGAATTTATGAGAATATCAAGGAAAGGTGTCTTAGAAGTATAATCAAAGGAAAGTCCAAATCCTGTTGAGTTATATGCAAACATTGACATCACTTGCTTATCAAAAGACACGTTGGAAAGAATGAACAAGATGGAGATAAAGACAAATGAAGCTAAACTAGAACAAGGCATTCTTGCAAGCAAATTCAAGTCTACCATTGTAAATGCTTTGAAAGAACAAGAGATGTACCAAAAGAAGCCAATGCTCAAGATAAAAGAAGAACCAAAAGACTTCTTTGAGTGAAAAAGATTGAAGATAGAAGATTGAAGCTAAAGATAAAGCTAAAGGAGATAAAGAAAGAAGAAAAGATTGAAGATTTTGAAGACCGAAGAACATGCAAATCTTAGGGGAGTATTGTTAGGACTCTAGAAAGATTAACATGCTGTCTTTATGTGTCTTTTTGATATTTGTAATTGTATAGAGACTATTTTTGTAATTGTTAGTTCCTTTGTGTTTCATTATAAATAGCTTAGACCGTTAGTTAGTAGTGAGCTTGTGAGTTAGAACGAACCACTGCTTATTACTTTGTAATTGTCTTTGCTTGATATTAATGAAACTGTGAATTTTGTTGATATCTTGCTTGAATTCGATTACTTTGTTTGTGTTTTCTTTGAATTGTGCTCATACATCATCACAGATTAGCTTAATTGATCCTATCAAAGACAACTTTTAACCTGCTCTTAATCTGTTATTTATCTCCCACTTTCACCATCATTGTTTCAATATGCTTACCACCTCATCGGATACAGTCTTAGCCTCATCCCCAGCCACAACGTAATGTCATATATGACATTGTTATGTTACAAAATGTAGCTGCTTTCTAAGTCACTAAAACCTATGACCTGTAAGAGCAAGTGGATTATTTAAAAACTATTCTAACCGAGGGTCTCTCAACATGCACTAAAGTACAAGGAAGTACTTCAGAAGATTTGACAATGTACAAAACATATAACCAAGTGTCAAATCTTCTGAAGCCGAAGACAAAAATCTTCCAAAGCCAACAGTGAAGTCTTTCGAAGCTTAAAGAGAAAGTCTTCCAAAGCTTAAATATTGAGCTCTTCCGAACACTAAGAATACATGTGTGTCCAGTGTACTTTTAACAAAAGCAGAAGACCTTTCTATTGTAAGCTCTAAAGACTCACTAATTTATATAAGTTGGTGATTACCTTATTGGTTTTGTTAAATATACATCATGGTCTTTCATTTGTAACTTCTTACTTTATTATTTATCATTATTGTAATAAAATAGGATGTAAGCTATGGCATCGCATAGTCACATGTCAAAAGGCTATTTGTCTTTTGACTTTACATAGATCTTGTTGTCTAGATCAGTGTTTAGCTAGCCTTCAAAGTATGACCAGTAGTTGTAGGATGTAGTATAAAGTATCTCATGTATCAGTCTTACGATAAAGCTAAGTTACACTTGTAAAATACCGAGAGGAATATACATCATCCTTGAAAATCAATCTTTATGTTCTGGATTGTTCTTACTTGTTTGTTTATTGTTTCATTTCCTAGTTCCCTACTTGATCTAGTAAATGTGTTTAGTTGATAATCTCCAACTTAACTGTGAAAGTATTGTTAAACCATTCACTAGTCCTGCAATTGGTATTAGAGCTTCTTAGCTCTTTATTGTAAGATCTAATCATCTTGAGTGACTCTTCAGTTTCACATTCACTTACTTGCTCAAACGCAACCCTTTCAAAAGCTGATATGGAAATTGACATAATAACTAAGTATCCACTAATCACTATCGATGACTTTAACACTTGGTGCATGAGAATGGAACGCTTAAGTTTGCTTCTAAGTACTTATATGTTTTTAAATTTTTTTTTACCGAAAGCAGTTAAGTCTCGAAAGTTTCATATACTCCTTGAGTATAACTTTTGAATCTTAATCTATTATGAAACAAAATATGTCTTGGAAGCAAATTTACTCTAAGTACATTTTCTTCTAAAGTACTACTTTTAAGACTAAGGAATCTCTTTTAAAGTCAATTTACCTTTGTAAGATTTCTGTAAGCTTTCAAAGACAATTAACATTTGGAAGATTTTAAACTTCAAGATAACTACCTTTTTGGTAGTTTTTTAGATGTGGGACTGACATCCAGATTTCAAAGTTTATCTTTTGTAATAACTTTGCCTCACATCCAAGCATATAGATAGTCTTTCCAATGGGTCTTACTCTCACTTCTTCTTCCTTGTCTGAACATTTCAAGCCCTAAATTATCCACAAACCCTCATTGTTCTTCAAATATATCTTCCAAAAACGTTATAAATGGCCAACCCTGAATCCCAAAACTAGCTGACGTTCATCATGCATCTACACAGTCAACACAACCAACTTGATATATTATATGCTAAAAAACCCATGGATTTGTAGAGATATGCCACTTTCTTTCACACCCTTCCTACCTCACTGACCTTACAATTGACCGCCGTCTATATGAAGATAAACTTTTAAAGATCTGGAGGACTTATAAAAAAGTCATTATAAATGGTAAGAAGACACTCTCCAACTCAGTGCATGGGAGGACAATGTTCATCACTTAGAAATGATCAACCAACACCTGAAGTTAGATGATGAAGATGGCAAGTTGTCCTTCATAAAGGAAGTTCTTAATGGATCATGCCAACAAATGGGCTGTGAAGGTATGCAGGACCATTTAATGGATGGTGTTGGACCAAAAGAACCAATGAGCCTGATCAGAAAAACCTTTAAGTCCCACAGACATCAAAACAACTGAAGTGGTCTACAACAGTTGAAGACAAAGTCTAAAGACAAAGTCTGAAGACAACTGCTGAAGACAAATTCTGAAGACAACTGCTGAAGACAAAGTCTGAAGACAAAGTCTGAAGACAAAGTCTGAAGACAAAGTCTAAAGACAACTACTGAAGACAAAGTCTGAAGACCAAGTTCTCAGAAGTTGTCACAACAGCTGAAGTAGTTCTTTTCAGTAGTTGTGATGGTTTACTTTTCAGTAGTTTTAATCAGTAGTTTTATTTTATGTAAAACATCTGAAGTGTTTACACTTCAGATGTTATAACTTCAGTAGTTGTAATGTTAGCTTGTACTTAGCTTTTTGTGAAAGTGTCCTCAGCTGTTGTGGACATCTTCAGTAGTTTAGTTTACTTTCAGTTGTTTGTACAATTCAGTTAGCTATCACTATCAAGTGACGTAAGCTGATGTCACATTCCTTTATAAAAGGATATTGACCTAATTTCTTATAAGTGAAGAATGTGCGTGAATGAAAACATTCTCTTTGCAGAAAACTTTCTCTCTCTATAACCGTCACTGTTTGATTAAATATTCCTATTATTCTTGCTTAAATTTCATCTAATTCTTGTGCTATTCCGCTGCAAATCTTAATCTAATTGATCAAACTAGATCCCGATCCTTTCAAATGGTATCGGAGCTGGTTAATCATTGATCCATTTAACAATTGATCATTGAAACTGCTCTTTTGATATCTAAGTTTGATCGAATTAGCAAATTTGCAAGAATTGGTTATAGTGTTTGATTTTATGTTGCTTCCGGTGAATTAATTTGAGATTCGTCTTGTTCCAAACTGTGTTGTTGAGTTTTGAGCTAGATTTGTTAAAATCTCATTGAACCTGTTTGAATTGGTGAAAATGGCTACATCAATCAATGATCCACACAATACTGGGTCCTCAACAAAGCCTCCGATGCTTGTTAGGAGTGAGTATAACATATGGCAACGCCGAATGCTCCATCACCTGTATGTCAACAATTCAGGTTGTTGGAAATCTATGGTTCATGGACCATATAAGCCTATGGTGAGTAATCCGGAAACCAATGAGATGGTTCCGAAGAAGAAAGAGCAATACTCAGATGAAGATCTGAAAATGTTTGAAATTGATGCTAAAGCCCATGGAATTCTGGCCATGACACTGCCTAATGAAATCTATTCTGGACTTATGCATCATGAAACTGCTCATGACCTCTGGGTTGCTCTAAAAGAACAATTTGGAGGAACTGATGAGGTCTTGGCAAACAATAGAGAGATCCTTGCCTAGCAATATGAGACATTCTCTCATAGAAAGGGTGAGTCACTGACTCAACAGTTTGAGCGATTCTCCTATTTGATATCTAAGTTGAAAATGGTTAAACATGAATATACAAACAGTCAGATGAACAACTGATTCCTCAGATCCCTGCCTGAGAGATGGGACACATATACTATTATCCTACGCTCCATTGCAAATCTGGACAATCTATCTGTCACCCAACTTCATGGGAAACTGTTAACATTTGAAAGAGAGATAGAACAGAAAAGGAAATTGGCTTCATCTGGGAAGCTCACTGATGATTTTGTATCAGGGAATACTGCTCTGGTCGGTCATGAGTCAGAATATGTTGCATTAGAAAGTTCTTATGATGAGCATATAGATTTCTTTTCAAACAGTGGAGATCCTGCTTTTGTTGGTGTTGATAGTAATTCAGGGTGTAGTAGTGATAATTTGTGCTTTTTGATGGATGATTTGAAAGGAATTGCTGATGATGATCTAGAAGAGATGATATTTTGAGCCAAATGGCATTAATCAATATCAGATCTATAAAATTTTACAAAAGGATAGGTAGAAAATTTCCTGGTCTCTGGAAAAACCAAAGTTTGTTTTGACAAGAGCAAGTTGAGGTGTCATAAGCGCTATATACTTGGACATTTTGCAAGAGAGTGTTGATCATCTGGATCTAACTCTTCTGCACCCTTTGTGACCCTTCCATGCAATAGCTCACAAAACAGAGGGCAACACTCTACCAGTTCTGGTCATCATTCACAAATTCAATCATCTCCTGCATATTTTGTCCCTCAAGATCAAATGCCATATCCTTATCCCTTTTTTACATGCCTCAATCCAGTCAGGTTCCTGTACCCATAGCTCAACAACCACATGTCCTACCTAAGCCTCAACCATCTCAATCAAATCAACAATCTCAATCTCAATCACATCAAAGCTTTTTCACACCTGGTGTTGTTGACTGGAGTAGCTTACCAGATGATCTTTCTGGTTATTCTGAACAAGTGTTTTCTGGTGCTGGTCAAAATTTTGGTGAAAATCCTTTTGGAAATCTTGCTCTTATGGCCCTGGAGTCTACTAATGGTTCATGCTCAAATGCTTTATCATCACAGGTACCACATGTATCTTCTGAGGCTAAGGCCAAGTGTGTTCTGAGTCATGCATAGCTGCTTTTGTCTTAATTAGAGAAGCAAATGTAGCTTTAATTAATCAAAATCTTGACCTAGAGAAAGTGATTTCCAAAAGAAAAGCTGAGTTTGAGTCTGTCTTAAAGGAAAAAGATGATGAGATTTACAAATTAAAGTGCCAAATCATTGATGAAAAGGCAAAGGTAGAGGTCATTTTAGAGAATCATAAGAATCTCAAAGAAACATTTGCAGCTACTCACGTAGAGTGTGAACGCTGGGTAACATCCTGCAAGGGGTTTGAAATGCTTCTCAACAAGCAAACAGCTTCAAATGTGAAGTTGGGATTGGGTATAATCACACTGTACCTCCTACAGATTTTACTCCCAAGATAGAAGTAAAATCTGAAGGTGAAAGCAATTCCCAACCACACCCATGTGTCTCATCCTCAAGTGATAATCCAAAATCATAGGATGAAGTCAGATTAGTACCTTAGCTAATCAATCTGCTGATGGTCTCACTGCTGATAAACACATGATCAAAGAAAAGCTGAGCACTTTAGGTGTTGTGTCACAAAGTATTCAAAGTACTATAGGGCAAGTAACAACCACTGAAGAGCATTTCAAACCAAATGAAAACAAACATGGTTGGACAACTGCTAACGAGTCTATCAGGAAATCCAAAGTACTGATAGAAAACTTCTGAAGAACAATCTTCAGTTGTTACAAATCCTTCAGTACTTAACATAAGTACTGAGAGGAAGAAAGTACTGAAGAACACACCTTAGTAGTTTCATCTTCTTCAGCATGTTGAACAACAGAAGATGAAGAAAAAGCCATGTGAAATAGTGGTCTATTCAATCATTTCACTGATAAATGTTGTACAGAAAGGGTTCCAAATTTAACAAAGATAAAATCATTAAAAAGAAAATTACTAAAATGAAAGATGAATTTGAAACCAAGTTTGTGCCACAATCATCTCAATCTGATAACCCAAAGTTCTTACAAAATCTAAAGAAGAGGGATTATCATAAAACAGCTAAAAATATTCCTCATGGAATATCAAAACACCAGACTAAGTCTGTGTCTTTCAAAAGGAGGACAGGTGAGTCACAAGAACCAATCAAAACAGTACTGATTGTCTGCTGACTGAAGGCTTTAACAACCATCAGACACCTTGTTACATGGTTCAACATCTGTTTGGGAAGTTAACCAAATAGATGTACCTATGATAAACCACTAAAAAGGAAAACTAAGCAAAACAAAGGACTCCTTTTCAACACCATCTCCACCTTCAAGGCTATTATCATGACAAATCAGTTAGTAATAAATCTGTTGATGAGAACAGACCTAAAACCAAAATGGTTTGGGTCTCAAAAAGCTAAATAGTTTCTTGTGACAAATGCAGGGTTCTTCGTGACAGGATCAGGGATCACAAGTTTGATGTATTAGAGTTCAAAGCAGCGGAATAAGAACAGGAATTAGACAAATTGTAGGAAGAGATCAAACCACACATTATAGTGAGAGAATGTATTTCTGATTCATGGAATGTTTTATAATATGGAATAATTCTAATCAAATCATTCACCTATTACAATAGGTTCACTCCTTTTAGAGTGCAACAATCACTGCTGTTATCACGGAAAGTGACAACTGGCAGATCTATTACAAAAATAACTAATCTTAACAAACTACTGAAATGTTCACAACTACTGAGAACATATCAGAGTGTTAAGTACAGATATAAAACTACTGATTAGAAACTACTGAAACTACAACGACTGAAGACAAGCTCTTCAGTCGTTTTACAAACTACTGAAACATAAAACTACTAAAACTAGAAATTAAAACTACTGATATCACAACTACTGAGAAGTACTCTTCAGCAGTTTTGACAAACTACTGAAGAAGTACTCTTCAGCAGTTGTGACAAACTACTGAAGAAGTACTCTTCAGCAGTTGTGACAAACTACTGAGGCTTCAGTACTTGATCTTCAGACTTTGACTTCAGATGTTTCATGGCTGATGACTTCAGTAGAAGACATCAGCTGATGTCTTCAGTCTTTGTCTTCAGACTTTGTACATCAGTTGTTGATCTTCAGCACTTGTAAACTCTTCAGCTGTTGTACTTCAGTACTTTGGTCTTTCAGCTTCAGCACTTGTGTTCTTCAGCTGTTGTACTTCAGCACTTTGTTCTTGAGCTGATGTAGTCTTCAGCACTTGATCTTCAGCTGTTGAAGTCTTCAGCACTTGTCAACTGCTGATGAGGCTTTGAGCATTTGTTGTGATACCATGTGGGACTTAGAGGTTTTCTGATCTTGGCTCATTGGTTCTTTTGGTCCAACAAACTCCCCCTGAATCAATGCAGCCAAAACCTCTAAATTATTTATTATCCCACTTATTGTTGGCAAAATGTTGGTCTTTTTCCTTCTTGATCAGTAGAGAAGATGACCCATGTAAGCTCTGGCCTGGGAAGAAATCTCAGATATTTGTTTGGCAGGGTATGATGGGAACTCTGTTTTGGGGAACTGGACACAGAGTTGTTATCCCATTCATGAGATTTACTTCCCCATAATGAGTCTGTATGACTTTCGAACATAGGCCTCAAGGAGAACAACTTGTTCCTCCTGAGAGAGATCTTCTACTCCTCCTTCGAAGAAGAACTCTGGACCATAGTACTCTGATAAGTACTTCATGGTCCTGCCATTTTTCAGCTCCACCGTAGTTACCTCCCTATATACAAATTCATCAGGATGGTTGCCTTCAGGAGTAACTGGAGCTCATTCTTCTGGATGTGTTCAAGCTTTTTATATAACAACCCCTTCTTAATCATCTTGTTTTCTAGTAAAGCTTGAGGGGTCATCTTTGCTTGGTGAGCTTTCTTGAATTCATCAATGATTTCCCAAGGTGAGACTACAATGGCCAACATGATGGTAGAATCTATTGTTTTTCTGACCTAGCCTTGTATCTGTGTGAATAGTTCTTTTATGGATTCTAGAACTCACCCTGGGGTCTGGCCATACTCTCACTCTCTCCTTCTGATACTGAAAAGTGTGCCTGAGTGTACAGCCTTTGAGCATGCCCTTTCATGGCTTGAATAGATGATGACTAAGGAAATTCCTTGTCAACCATCTTCAACATTGCTCATCGTGCTGTTTCTGTTGTTCTTTATCTTCTATCTTGACTCTGACCATTTCCCTTTGAGAGTCAGTGTGATCATGGGTTGACTTCGGGGTTTTGGTAGCTTTAGAACAGCAGAGAGTGGCAGACTATCATCTTCATCCTCCTCTTCTTCTTCTTCTTCCATCCTCAGCACCCTTCTCCTCCTTCTAGTGCATCACTGGATGATGGTTGGTTGGTGAAGGAATTGGTTTTAAAGAATGAGGATTTTGGATTTTGGCTTAGAGATTGGTTGGGAGATTTGAGGGGTAGGCTCTGTTTGAGTGGGTGGAAGGGAAGGTTGATCCAGCATCTTTGTAGTAAGTTTCGCCTTTGTGAGTTTAGCCATCTCCAACCTTTTACCAGCCCCAGCCTCATCAAGGGCTTCCACAATAATCCCTTTGTTGAATTGCTCAGACAGACAGATTCTGGTGGCTATAGCCAGAATGCTGTCCCTGGTCCACGCGCGAATCTCCATTAACGATATTCCTAAGTATTTTGCAATGAAGCGGATCATTATTTCCAATCTCTCTTTTTCAAGAGCATCATACCCAGCCCATCGGGTTTGTATCTCTTGCACTTCCAACCTTCTGATCTCACTATCCAGTGTGGCTGTATCAAACCCTTGCCTGAAGAGTTGTTCAATTTTTTATCCATGGATCGGCTGTGTGTAGTATCAGCTTCTTTTACCAGCTCCTCCAAGGATTTGTTTTCAGCAATATGATCATCGGTACTTTTCTTTCGCTTGTAAGTGAGCAGTGGTTGCTTTTCTTTCTCCTCCTCTTGGGCGTGCTTCTCTTCCTTCTTTTCCTCTGTTCTTTTCCTCTTCTTTTCTTTCACTGCAGTACCTCCCCCCTTTTGGATGCATTGGAGGAAGGGGTTTGTACCGCAGAAAGAGTCTTTTGCATAGCAGCATCAATCAAGGGTTGTAAAGTTGAGGAAAGCCTCTCATCAATGGCTTTAGTCACAATATCAGTGATTATGGGGTGATGAGAGGGAGGGAATTTTGAAGTACAGCACCTATTTGCTTAGGAGGGTTCTGTTCCTGAAAATAGGGCCTGAAGCAGAGGCAGGTGGTTGAGTTTGGAGTGGCTCAGTGTTTGGGGAACCTTCAAGTGAAGGTGCCATCTGTGGGTTGATAGAGGCAGATGGTCTTTCTCCTTGTGAGAGTTGGTCAAGTAGTTTTGCAGCCTACTGACTTTCTCTTCAAGGATTGTGTTCTGGGCAAGAACATCGTAGAAAAAGCCCAGGTCATCATCAGCCGAAGCTGAATCATCTGACCTCCTGCTTAGAGCAGGATTTACATGCACTGGGTGTAGACCAGTTGTTGCATGTGCCCCTTGTGCTTGGTACTGGGGACTTCCAGCCTCAGGAATGTCCATCATCAGCTGTTGCCTCTAGTGAGGTCTTAGCAATGTTACCAGCCTCATTCTGATCATGTGCTGAGTCAGAAGAGGTGGCAGCCTCACTAGATATTCTAAGCTCCTTGTCTACACCAGAGATAGAAGTGGTAAACCCCTGTGCTGTGGGTTCTCAGAGTGCACTGTGTTCCTCCCCCTCAATTGTAGAGGTGTTCCCAGTAGTAAGTGGTTTCTGGGGAGGGGGTGAGGAGTGCAGTTGAGTCAGCACTTGTGCAACTATTAAAGTTGGGCTGTGAGGGGCGGTTGTTTGGGGTGAAGGGATAGAAGCAGTGTGCACCTGGGGAGGTTGGTGCTTTTCAATGGCAATCTCCTCAAGTGAGGAAGATCCCAGATATATAGGTACCCCTTGTGTGGTTGCTGCAGGCTCCTCTTGAGAGGAAGCCTGAGCGGCTATGGTTGGAAGAGTCATTGTATCCACTAGGGGGTTTGGACTAGTGGATATATCCTGCGTTTGTGGTGCAGGGGCATCCTCAGGGGACTCAATTCCCTGAGTATCCGTTTTGGTTTTCTTTTTGGTGGGTTTGGTGGGGACTTTTGATTTGGAGGTGGTGGCTGTGGGTTCCAGCTGCGTGGGTTTTCGCAGCTTGGCAGCCATTTTGAGTGTGTGGTCAGAGTTGTGCCGGGAGTATACTTCCGGCAGAACAACCGTAGCAGGGACTCCCAAGCCAACAAGTCCCTCAGCATTAAGCTGGTTTGTAATGATGGCCATTATGAACCGTGGATATAGTATCCAACGGTTGGCAGTTAGTTTTGAGCCATATCCTTGAGCTCCGAAAATATTATTTCTGAAAAGTTTAGCGGTTGTTGCTCAAGAATAGAATACATTACCTGCTGCCATTTGGTCGACATTTGATCCCAAGACGACGTCTTAGGAGCCAAACATACATTCACCATGTGAAAAATTAGGCGTTCAGCGTCATGGAAGTGTTCTTCATGATAGTGGAGGCACTGAGATTGCCTTGATATCCATGTTGGGCAAAGGATAGATCTGTGGTGCCCTTCGGATATCCAGCAGGAGAAATATCATCATCCAGATGAAGAATTTGGCGGATAACTGCAGGAGTGATGACTACTTCTTTGTTGTTGACGACCGACTGGAGAGATGGTGTGTTGTTCTCCCCAGTGGTAATAGTAACGTTCATCCAAAATTGTTGAAGGGATTCGGCATGTAGTATGGGATTCAGAAGAAATGCCGTTTTGTATTGGGACTGAACCATAAGATCGATAGCAGTATCGAACTTAGCCCAGCAGGCGATTTAGAGATAGGCAACACAGTTGTGTTGCGGTTTAATTTGCATGGACGCCATTGAGA
Source organism: Flaveria trinervia (assembly GCA_025506515.1). Lineage (NCBI taxonomy): Eukaryota > Viridiplantae > Streptophyta > Magnoliopsida > Asterales > Asteraceae > Flaveria > Flaveria trinervia. Next base: position 84,222,765 of record CM046443.1, on the reverse strand, counting down.
AGAGAGAAGTTTTGGAGAGGAACGTTAGGTTTGAAGAAGATGAAGCATTGAAGTATTAGTCAGGGGTATTTATAGGGTACTGGTAAGAAAACGACTGAAGGATGTGGTGTTAGTCATAGTAGTTTTAAACGACCGTTGACATGGTATTATCCTTTCAGACGTTGAAACAGCTGAAGTCGTGGTGTTAGGCATCAGAAGTTAGAAAACTACTAAAGACCGTGGTTTTGACTTCAGATGATTGAAAAAACTGAGGACTTGGTGTTTGTCATCAGTAGTTATGAAACTACTGAGGACAGTGGTTTTGTCATCAGCTGTTGTAAACAACTGAAGACTTGGTATTAGTCATTAGTAGTTATAAACTACTGAAGACATGGTATTGCTTCAGTTGTTTAGAATGAAACAGCAGTTGTACAACGACTGAAAAGAAATTCTCATCAGCTGTTTTCGTCAATACTTAGCTTTTCAGCTGTTTCATACTGTCCTCACACATTCATCAGCCTTTTTGGCGGATTTCAGTTGTTTCATAGGACATCAGTACTTATGTTTATACTGATTTCAGTGTTGTAACTACATCAGTAGTTTGGAACAGATAAAGTACTTCAGTACTTATGAGGCATTTAGCCATCAGTAGTTATAAAAACTACTGAAGGGAAAAGGACCCATCAGTACTTATATGTGACATGGGTACCAATGATCACGAGTAATTACTACTGAAATCATCAGTAGTTGTCACTTATTCTAGCTGCAGCATACCAAGCCTTAACACCAGTTTTGGAAAGTTGAACTATCCAAAGGCTTAGTAAAAATGTCTGCAAGCTCATCAGCACTAGGCACAAACTTAGGATCAATCGACCTTTTCAAAACAATCCTTTATAAATGATGTCTGATCTCTATATGTTTGGTCCTAGAGTGCTGGACTGGATTTTTGACAATACACAGAGCTGAAGCACTATCCATTAACAATGGAGTCTTAGTCTCTGTAATGCCATAGTCCAAAGTTGGTTCTGAAGCCAGAGTACCTAGAGGTGCAACTTGCAGCAGCAATGTACTCTGCTTCAGCAGTTGATGTAGCAACTGAGGTCTGTTTCTTGCTCTGCCAAGAAATCAAGCAGTTGCCTAGGAATTGACATCCACCAGAAGTTGATTTCCTGGTCAACTTACACCCTGCATAGTCACTGTCAAAAAAAAGCAACTAATTACCAGAATGTCCAGTAGAATACCATAAACCTAGAGATGGAGTGCCTTGCAGATATCTAAAGATCCTCTTGACTTCAATCAGATGAGACTCTTTAGGTGCAGCCTGAAATCTAGCACAAACACATGTAGCAAACATAATATCTGGTCTAGAAGCTGTTAAATACATCAAGGATCCAATCATACATCTGTAAAGTGTTTCATCAACCACTTTACCTTTCTGATCTGTATCCAGTTGTGTGGTGCTGCACATGGGGGTAGAACAAGCTTACAGTTTTGTAAATCAAACTTTTGCAAAAGATCTTTTGTGTATTTGGACTGATGAATGAAAATCCATCAGCCTTTTGTTTGATTTGCAACCCCAGAAAGAACTGTAACTCTCCCATGGCACTAATTTCAAACTTCTGTTGCATCAACTTTGTAAAGGCATCACACAACTTTGGATCAGAGGATGCAAAAATGATATCATCTACATAAATTTGAACAAGTAGATTATGCTGCCCAGCTTTCTTAATGAATAAAGTCTTATCTATGGCCTCTAGTGAAATTATTTTCAGAAAAAAGTTTGATAATGTCTCATACCAGGCTCTAGGAGCTTGTTTTAACCCATAAAGAGCCTTATCAAGCTTATACACCCAATTAGGATCTTTATTGTCCTCAAAGCCTGGAGGTTGACATACATAAACCTCTTCTTTATTTTTCCATACAAAAATGCACTTTTGACATCCATTTGAAAAACTTTAAGGTTTTGATGAGCAGCATAAGCTAAAAACATCGAATTGCTTCCAGTCTGGCTACAGGGGCAAAGGTTTCATCATAATCAATACCTTCTTCTTGTGCAAACCCTTGAACAACCAGTCTGGCCTTGTTCTTAACAATAAGCCCATTTTCATCAGTTTTGTTCCTAAACACCCATTTAGTGCCTATTGCACACTTACCTGGAGGTAGAGGAACCAGTTCCCACACTTGCTGTTTCTTGAACTGAAGAAGCTCAAGCTACATGACATCACCCATCCATTGTCCTTTAAAGCAATGTGATAATTCTTTGGCTCTTGCTGACTGATGAAGAGAGCATAGAAGCAGAAATTTGACAATTGACTTTTTGTTGATACTCCAGCAGTGATATCACCAATGATTTGAGACATTGGGTGATTCTTCAGATCTTGATACACAATGAGATCTGTGCAAGTGTTTGTAGCAGGCTCAGCAGTAACAGATGGTGATGGTGAATCATTTCCTTGAAACCAATCAGTGGATGGTAATTCAAAGGAAGTTGAATTCGAAGAGATCTCATCAGCATTGTTGTGGATGGTGCTACTGGAGCTACAGGAACATCAGGTCTAGCTGAATCAGGCAGTTGATCACCAAACTGAAGAGGTGAGTACTGCAATCATCATCATCATCAGTACCAGCAGTACCACCAGGTGGTGAACTGTTGACAGGAGCAACAGCAGGAGTTTGATAAGGAGCATATTGTAGTATGTCCAAATCAAATAACTCCACAGGGCTTTGTGGAACCTTGTCCTTTGGAGATTCATTGAACTTAACATGTAGAGTTTCTTCAACCATCTTTGTCTGCAATTGAAGACTCTGTATGCCTTGCAAGTAGATGAATAACCAACAAAATACCCTGCATCCACCTTAGGATCAAATTATGGAGTTGATCCTTTGTGTTGAGAATAAAACAGGAACACCCAAATGCTTGAAAAATGAAATCAGAGGAGCCAAATGATGGAGACTTCATATGGAGTCTTCATCAACCTCTGATTTACTAAAACTCTATTTTGCACATAGCAAGCTGTGTTGACAGCTTCAGCCCAAAAGGTCAGTGGCAAACCTGAGTCAGCCAGCATGGACTTGAAGCTTCAATGAGGGTCCTGTTCTTCTCTCCACTACTCCATTTTGTTCTGGAGTCCTGGGATGCTAAACTGCCTTTTGATCCCCTTTGAGAGATAGAAGTCATCAAGTGTATGATTTCTGATGAATCAGTTCCATTGTCACTCCTAATACACTTGACTGGAAGGGATACTGCTTCTCAATATACAACACAAAGTGAATAATCTTCTGAGCAACCTCATCCTTTGAATGTAGAAGAAAGTCCACACAAATCTGGAGTAATCATCCACTATTACCAGACAGTATTTCTTCTTTGCCATGCTCATTACTCTCACAGGACCAAATAGATCCATATGCAGTAATTGCAAGCAGGCAGTGGACTTAGGCACTTCAATAGGAGGGAATGAGACTTTGTGCTGTTTCCTTTTAAACAAGCAGTGCAGGTTTCATCACAGGGAAACTCCTTTATTGGTAAGCCTCTGACTAAACTATTGTGGGTAAGCTGATTCATGTTTTTGAGAAATATGACCAAGCCTTCTGTGCCACAATTTAGATTCTTGAGAAGAGGCTTTGGAAAATAGGCAAGGATTGCCTTTGAGATCTATTTTCTTGGAAAGATCTAAGGCATACACTCTTCCTGTCCTGTTGGCTCTCAGGAGAGTGTGATCATCCAACACCTTGTCAATCAAGTGCAAAACTTTGGATGACAGAATCCTACAGTTTTGACTGGTGAAAAGAGCAACATGGCCTTTATCACACATTTGACTGACACTCAAGAGATTGTACTTGAGATTTTCCACATGATTAACATCATCAAATTTGATTTCTCCATTGGAGACAAAACCCTTACCAATGATGTAACCCCTAGCATCATTGCCAAAAGAAACAAATCCCTTCTTTCCTTGAGAGTAGTCATGAAGAAGAGAGCTGTTCCGAGTCATGTGCATAGATCCCCCACTATCTACATACCAGATGCTACTTTGGCATGTTGAAGAACCCTGCAATAATAAACAATCAGTTAGTTTTGGAGACCCAAACCTTTTTGGTTTTGGGCCTGGTCTCATCAATAGATGGTAAACTGACAGGTTTATTGGAACAACAGCCTGAGAGGAAGAAGATGGTGTAGAAGAGGAGTCCTTTGGCTTGGACCTCCTTTTCTGTGGTTTCAACATAGGAGCATCTAGTTGGTTAACTCTACCCAACAGAAGTTGAACCATCATTAACAGCTGTGTCTGATTTTGTGATAAAGCTTTCAGCTCATCAGACACATTGCCAGTGGAGTTTGATAAGTTCCTATGTTGCACCTTCTTCTTCTGAGCACTCTCAGCTGTCACTGTTAACCCCTTTCTTTTGGATTTCTTTGAGGACTTAAGGGTTACAGGATTTGATGTTGCTGATACAAATGTGGTCTCAAACTCAGTTTTCATTTTACCATTTTCTCTTTAATTTCTTCTTTTTGTTTGAGTTTGGAACCTCTTTTGTACCAACAATCATCTGTAAGATGATTGAACTAACCACATACTTCACATGGTTTCTTCTTCATCTTAGGTTGATCAAACTAAAGAGGGTGAAGCAACTGAAGACTTGTTCTTCAATGCTTTGGAACCATTGTTTGCTTTCTTGACTGCCTCTTTAGTAGTCTTCAAACTCTTTCTACTGGTAGTTTTCTTCTCTTCAGTACTGACAGCAGTTGAAGTTTGAACTTCAGGTGTTAAATCCTGCTCTCTAGTCCTTTCAGGACCTTCAGAATAACTCCTGAGTTGATCAACTCATTGATCATGTGAGTGTCAGCATTTGAACCATCAACATCAGCTGATAGGTTCAAAGAGGGCTTGATGCTGACAGCTACTTCTGATTGTGCTGTATCAGAATGTAGATCACATGATGATGGATTGGTTATCACTCTCACCATCAGATTCTACTTCTGCTCTTGGAGTAAAATCTGTAGGTGGAGCAGTGTGATTGTAACCAATGCCAAACTTCACATTGGAAGCAGATTGCTTACTAAGAAGCATTTCAAAACCTTTGCATGATTGTACCCATCTATCACACTCTACCTGGGTAACTGCAAGGGTTTCTTTGAGATCTTTGTACTTCTCCAGAAGTACCTCTTCTCTAGCCTTATCATCAATTATTTGGCATTTCAGTTTGTAAATCTCATCATTTTTATCTTTAAGTACAGACTCAAATTCAGCTTGTTTTTGGAAATTATTTGTTCTAGCTCAATGTTCTTATTAATTAAAGCTACATTTGCTTCTCTAATGGAAGCAAATGCTGCTATGCATGGTTCAGAACATAATTTGGCTTTTGCCTCAGAGGATACCTGTGATACCTGAGGTGTAGAGGCATTAGAAAATGAAGTATCAGCAGACTCCAAAGCCATAAGAGCTAGATTCCCAAAAGGACTGTCACCACCATGTTGACCAGCACCTGAGAACAGTTGGTCATGACCAGACATGTCATCTGGTAAAGTGCTCCAGTCAACAACTCCTAGGGTGAAGAAGCTGTGTTGTTGAGGTTGAGTTTGTTGATGAGATTGGGATGGCTGAGGTTCTGGTAGTGCATGAGGTTGTGGTGCCATAGGAACTTGAGCTTGATTTGACTGTGGCATGTAATAACAAGGGTACGGATATGGCATTTGACCCTGAGGAACAAAATATGCCGGAGATTGTTGTTGAGGATGATGACTAGAAGTGACAGGATGTTGCCCTCTGTGTTGTTGACTATTGCTAGGAAAAGTCACAAAGGGTGCAGTGGAGTTAGATCCAGTTGATCTACACTCTCTTGCAAAGTGTCCAAGCCTTTGGCATTTGTGACACCTCAACTTGCTCTTGTCAAAGCCAACTTTGGTTTTGCCAGAGAGTCCTGGGAATTTTCTTCCAGTTCTTTTATAGAACTTCTGAGATCTGATATTTATCAGGGCCATTTGGCTCAAAATATCCATCTCTTCTAAGTCGTCATCAGCAATCCCCTTGAGATCATCCATGATGAAACATAAATTGTCATTATTACACCCAGTAAACTGACCATCAACACTCACAAATGCAGAATCATAAGTGCTTGAAGAGAAATTAATATGCTCATCATACTGGCATTCAGATGAAGCATATTCTGACTCATGACCAACCAAGGCAGTGTTGCCAGGTATAAAGTCTTCAGTGAGCTTTCCAGATGTGGACAGCTTTCTCTTCTGTTCTATCTCTCTCTCAAACGTGAGCAGTTTCCCATGGAGTTGGGTGAGAGATAGTTTGTCCAAACTTGCACTGGAGCGTAGGACAATAGTATATGTGTCCCATCTCTCAGGCAATGATCTGAGAAATCTGTTATTCATCTGAATATTTGTGTACTCAAGTTTGACCATTTTTAATTCAGAGATCAAACAAGAGAACCGCTCATATTGTTGAGTTAGTGTCTCACCCTTTCTATGAGAAAATGTCTCATATTGTTGGGCAAGGATTTCTCTATTATTTGCCAAGACCTCATCTGTTCCTCCAAATTGTTTTTTCAAGGCATTCCAGAGGTCATGGGCAGTTTCATGATGCATTAGCCCAGAATAGATTTCATTTGGCAGTGCCATGGCTAGAATTCCATGGGCTTTTGCATCAATTTCAAGCAACTTCTTATCCTCATCTGAGTATTGCTCCCTCCTCTTTGGAACCATTTGATTGGTTTCCGGGTTATTCACATAGGCTTGTGTGGACCATGTACCACTGATGTCCAACAACCTGCGCTGTTAACAGACAGGTGATGGAGCATTCGTCGTTGCCATATGTTATACTCATTCCTAACCAGCATTGGTGGCTTGGTTGAGGAACCAGTATTGTGTGGATCATTGGAGGGAGTAGTCATTTTCAGTTCAAAAACAATTTAATTCAAGCTTTTAAAAGTTTTACACAGACCACACGAACTCAATGAAAACCAAGAAAAGATCTCAGGATGAATGACCAGAAATACAGAAAAATTCAATCTCTATAACCGTTTCTTGCAAAAACAAAAGCTAATTCAATCAAACTTAGATCTTGAATAGCAGTTTCAATGATCAATTATTAGATCGATCAATGATGAACCTGCTCTGATACCATTTGACAGGATCAGCGATCACAAGTTGATGTATTAGAGTTCAAAGCAGCGGAATAAGAACAGGAATTAGACAAATTGTAGCAAGAGATCAAACACACATGATTATAGTGAGAGAATGTATTTCTGATTCATGGAATGTTTATAGATATGGAATAATTCTAATCAAATCATTCACGCTATTACAATAGGTTGTCACTCCTTATATAGAGTGCAACAATCACTGCTGTTATCATGAAAAGTGACAACTGGCAGATCTATTACAAAAATAACTAAATCTTAACAAACTACTGAAATGTTCACAACTACTGAGAACATATCAGAGTGTTAAGTACAGAATATAAAACTACTGATTAGAAACTACTGAAACTACAACGACTGAAGAGCAAGCTCTTCAGTCGTTTTACAAAACTACTGAAACATAAAACTACTAAAACTAGAATATAAAACTACTGATATCACAACTACTGAAGAAGTACTCTTCAGCAGTTGTGACAAACTACTGAGGCTTCAGTACTTGATCTTCAGACTTTGACCTTCAGATGTTTCATCGGCTGATGACTTCAGTAGAAGACATCAGCTGATGTCTTCAGTCTTTGTCTTCAGACTTTGTACATCAGTTGTTGATCTTCAGCACTTGTAAACTCTTCAGCTGTTGTACTTCAATACTTTGGTCTTTCAGCTTCAGCACTTGCGTTCTTCAGCTGTTGTACTTCAGCACTTTAGCTCTTCAGCTGATGCAGTCTTCAGCACTTGATCTTTAGCTGTTGAAGTCTTCAGCACTTGTCAAACTGCTGATGAGGCTTTCAGCAGTTGTTGTGATACCATGTGGGACTTAGAGGTTTTCTGATCTTGGCTCATTGGTTCTTTTGGTCCAACATTCAGCATGCCATAGAAGCATCTGGTATGTGGACAGTGGAGGATCAATGCATATGACAGGAAGCAGTTCTCTTGTTCATGACTACTCTAAAGGAAAGAAGGGATTTGTATCTTTTGGTAATGATGCTAAGGGTTACATCATCGGCAAAGGCTTTGTGTCAAATGGTGAGATAAGATTTGATGATGTTAACCATGTGGAGAATCTCATGTACAACTTGTTGAGTGTCAGTCAAATGTGTTATAAAGGGCATGTTGCACTTTTCACCAGTCAGAACTGTCGGATTCTGTCTTCCAATGTTTTGAGAATGATTGACAAGATATTGGATGAATATACTCTCTTGAAGGCCAACAAGATTGGAAGAGTATATGCCTTAGACTTATCAAGGAAAATTGATCTAAAAGGCCATCCATGTCTGTTCTCCAAGGCCTCTCCTTAGGAATCTGAACTATGGCACATAAGGCTTGGTCATGTGAATCTTAAAAACATGAACCAACTTATCCATCATGGTTTAGTGAGAGGTCTGCCATTAAAGGAGTTCAAATGTGATAACAAATGTTCTGCTTGTTTAAAAGGAAAGCAACACAAAGTATCATTCCCTCCAATAGAAGAACCAAAGTCCAATGCCTGCTTGCAATTACTGCATATGGATCTTTTTGGTCCAGTAAGAGTGATGAGCATGGCAAAGAAAAAATACTGTCTGGTAATTGTGGATTATTATTCCAGATTTGTATGGACCGTCTTCTTACATTCAAAAGATGAGGTTGGTCAAATCATCATTTACTTTGTGTTGTATATGGAAAAGCAGTACTCCCTTCCAGTCAAGTGTGTGAGGAGTAATAATGGCACAGAATTTAGAAACCACACATTGATGAATTCTATTTATCTAAAGCAATCAAGAGGCAGTATAGCATTCCAAGAACTCCTGAACAAAATGGAGTGGTGGAGAGAAAGAACAGGACCCTTATTGAAGCCGCAAGGTCAATGTTGGCTGATTCTGCTTTGCCACTAACCTTTTGGGATGAAGCTGTCAACACAGCTTGCTATGTGCAAAATAGAGTGTTAGTAAATCAGAGGTTAATGAAGACTCCTTCTTAAGTGTTACATCATTGGCTCCTCTGATTTCCTTTTTTAGAGCATTTGGGTGTCCCTGTTACATTCTTAACACAAAGGATCCACTTCAGAAGTTTGAATCAAAGGTGGATGCAGGATACTTTGTTGGGTATTCATCTACTTGCAAGGCGTACAGATATTTTAATTGCAGAACAAAGATTGTTGAAGAAACCTTGCATTCAAAGTTTAATGAATCTCCAAAGGACAAAATTCCACAAAACCCTGTGGAGTTATTTGATTTGGACGTACTGTAATATGTTCCTTATCAGCCTCCAGCTGTTGCAGATTCTGTGAATCCATCATCTCCTGCAACTAGTCATCCATCTGATGGTACAATTGCAAGGTTTAGTGATCACTTGCCTGAGTCTACTAACCTTGATGTTCCTGTAGCTTCAACAGTTCCATCCACAACAAATGCTGATGAGATCTCTAATTCCTCTACTTCATTTGAATTGCCATCTCATTCCAGGCTTTAAGAGTCTGGATCAACATCTATTGTTGCTAAATCTCCTACAAACACTTGTACAGATCTCATTGAGTACCAAGAACTGAAGAATCACCCCATGTCTCAGATCATTGGTGACATCAATGCTGGTGTCTCAACTAGAAGTCAATTGTCCAATTTTTGCTTTTATGCTCTGTTCTTCAGTCAGTTAAAAGCCAAAGAACTATCATATTGAATTAAGAGACAATGGATGGGTTGAAGCCATGAAACTTGAGCTTCTTCAGTTTCAAAAGCAGCAAGTGTAGGAACTGGTTCCTTTACCCCAAGGTAGGTGTGCAATAGGCACTAAATGGGTGTTTAGGAATAAAACTGATGAAAAAGGTCAAATTGTCAAGAACAAGACCAGACTGGTTGTACAGGGGTTTTCACAAGAAGAAGGTATTGATTATGATGAACCTTTGCCCCTGTAGCTAGACTGGAGGCAATCAGATTGTTCTTAGCTTATGTTGCTTTCCATAATCTTAAAGTTTTTCAAATGGATGTCAAAAGTGCATTCTTATATGGTAAAATAAAAGAAGAAGTTTATATGTGTCAACCACCGGGTTTTGAAGATCATAAACATTCAGATTGGGTGTATAAGCTTGATAAGTCTCTTTATGGGTTAAAACAAGCTCCTAGAGCCTGGTATGAAACATTGTCTAACTTTCTTCTTCAAAATAATTTCACTAGAGGCTCCATAGATAAAACTTTGTTCATTAAGAAACTAGGCATGCATAAGCTCCTTGTTCAAATTTATGTAGATGATATTCTTTTTGCATCCTCTGATCCACAGTTGTGTAATGCCTTTACTATGTTGATGCAACAAAAGTTTGAAATGAGTGCCATGGGAGAATTACAATTCTTTCTGGGTTTGCAAATCAAACAAATGGCTGATGGAACTTTCATTCATCAGTCCAAATATAGAAAGGATTTGTTGAAAAAGTTTGATTTACAAAATTGTAGGCCCTATTCTACTCCCATGTGCAGCACCACACAACTGGATGCTGATCAGAAACGTAAAGCAGTTGATGAAACTCTTTACAGATGTATGATTGGTTCCTTGATGTACCTTACAACTTCTAGACTAGACATTATGTTTGCAACATGCGTCTGTGCTAGATTTCAGGCTGCGCCTAAAGTATCCCATATGATTGCAGTCAAAAGGATCTTTAGATATTTGCAAGGAACTCAATGTCTAGGACTTTGGTATTCCACTGGGTACTCTTGCAATTAGTTGCTTTCTCTGATAGTGACTATGCAGGGTGTAAATTAACCAGAAAATCAACCTCTAGTGGTTGCCAATTTCTAGGAAATTGTTTAGTTTCTTGGTAAAGTAAGAAACAAACTTCAGTTGCTACATCCACTGCTGAAGCAGAGTACATTGCTGCTGCAAGTTGTACATCTCAGGTACTCTGGCTTCAGAATCAATTACTGGATTGTGACATTACAGAGACTAAGACTCCTTTACTGATGGACAGTGCTTCAGCTCTTTGTATTGTTAAGAATCCTGTCCAGCATTCTAGGGACCAAACATATTAAGATCAGACATCATTTTATGAGGGATTGTTATGGGAAAGGTCTGATTGATCCAAAGTTTGATCTTAGTGCTGATGAGCTTGCAGATATATTTACTAAGCCTTTGGATGGTACAACTTTCCAAAATCTTGTGCTAAGGCTTGGTATGCTGCAGTTTGAATGATTTGACAACTACTGATGATCTCAGTTCACAAGTACTGATTAGCATTAGTATACAGCTGTCAAAAATAAGTACTGAGACTAAATTACTTAAAAGTACTGAAGTACTTTATTTGTTGAAAAGTACTGATGTAGTTACAACTACTGATGTGGTTATAACTACCGATGTTTGTTCTAACAGATAAGTACCGATGACCAATGAAACATCTGAAAATCAGATAATCTGCTGAGTAAGTGTTAAGGTCAAATGAAACAACTCAGATATGTAAATTGATGACAACAACTAATGAGCAATTTTACTCTTCAATTGTTTCAAACAACTTCTGTTTCATTGTAAAACAACTGAAGCCAAAACCAAGTCTTCAGTAGTTTCAAACTACTGATGACTAACACTAAGTCTTCAGTTGTTTACAACATCTGAAAGTTAAAACCATGTCTTCAATCGTTTTCTAACAACTAATGACTAAAACCATGGGTATGAGGGCGACCTAAGTGCTACCACCATTCTGAAGAAGCACTTCCATGATGCTGAACGCCTAATCTTTCATATGATCAATGTTTGTCTTGCCCCCAAATCCTCTTCATGGGATCAAATGTCATCCAGGTAGCAGCAGGTATTGTATTCTATCCTTGAACGCCAAAGCTTAAATTTTTCTGAAATTATATTTTTGGAATTAAAAGATCTGGCAATGAAACCTGTGGCTAACAGATGGATATTATATCCAAGGTTTCTTATGGAAATAATCATAAATCAATTAAAATCTGATGGCCCTCTTGGCCTTGGAGTCCCTGTTGTGGTAGTTTTGCCAGAGGTATACTCCAGGCACAACTCTGACCCACAACTCAAAGAGGCTGCCAAACTGCTAAAACCCAAGCAGAAGGAACCCATAGCCTCATCCTCCAGATCCAAAGTCCCCCCAAATCACAAACCAAAGAAACCAAAAAGGCTAATCAGGGAGTTGAGTCCCCTGATGATGCCCCTGCAAGACAAAGGCAGGATGAAACTACGGGTAGTAATCCCCTTGTAGTTTCCAAGACTCTACCAGCTGAAACCGCTCAGGTATCCTCTCAACAGGATCCTGATGCAACCACAAATGGGGAAATCACATTACTGTAATCTCTCTCACTTGAGAAGATTCCCATTGAAGAGCACCATTCACCCCATGTGCAATCCTCTTCATACTTATCTCCCACTGAAGCCACCCCTACAAGCCCAACTGTGGTTATTGCACAAGTGCTGACTCAACTACATTCCTCTAACCCTCCCCAGAAACCTATTACCACTAGGAAAACCTCAACAGTTGAGGGAGAGGATTATAATGTGGCTGATAACCCACAGCACATGGATTACAGAGTTCAATCTCCCTGTGTAGAGGAGGGGATTCGAACATCTGGTGAGGCTGCCTCTTCTCCTATTTCAGTATATGAACAGGATGAAGGTGGTATCATCTCTAAGACCTTACCAGAGGCAACTGCTAATGAAGGACATCATCTTGAGGTAGGAAGTCCCCAGTTCCAAGAAATAGGGGCATATATGAATACTGATCTACACTCAGCATATGTTCATCCTGATTTAATCAGGAGGTCAGGTGATTCAGTTAAGACTAATGATGACCTGGTTTTTTTCGTTGATGTTCTAGCCCACAACACCATTCTTGAGACTGAGGTATGCAGACTACAAGAGTTGCTTGCCAAAATGTCACAAAAACAAGTCCATCTGCCCAAATTCACCCACAGATGGCAGTTTCTTTTGAAGCTCTCCCAAACACTAAGCCACTCCCAACAACTATGCCACCAGCCTCTGATTCAGGAACCATTTCTCAGGGACAGAACCCCTCTAAGCAAATGGTTGCTGCCTTTCAATCCTCCTTACCTCTCATCACTTCCATCATCTCTGAAATCAGAAGGCTAGAGATTCAAGAGATTGAACATAGATGGGCAAGTTGGAGTGAGAAAGAAAGGGAAAGGCTGGAAGCTATGACAAGATTCATATCAAAGCATTTGGGAAGATCAATCATTGAAATGAAGTCCTGGTCCACAGATAGTATTTTGGAGATAACCACCAGAATCTGTTCTTTTGAAGTATTCAACAAAGGATTGATCATAGAAGCTCTTGATGAAGCTGGTGCTGGGAAACGGTCTGATATGGCAAAGTTATCCAAAGCTTCCCTCACAACCAAGATGCTAGAGCAGCCTGTAAAATCTCCCACACCAAAACAACCAACTTCACAACCCTCAAAACCAACTCCTTTACCCAAGAAACCTACTCAAACCACTACTAATGATGCACCCAAGAGGAAGAGAAGGGTGTTGAGGATAGAAGAAGAAGAAGATGATGATGAGGATAATAGTCTGCCAATCTCTGCTATTCTTAAAATAAAGATGCCTGAGCCCAGGAGTCAACCAACAACAATCACACCTGACATCCAAAGGTAAATGGTAAAAGTCAAACTTGAAGAAGAAGAACAGCACAAACAACATGAGGAGCACCTGTTAAGGATGGTTGATAAAGAGTTTCCTAAGTCTTCATCCATACAAGCTATGAAGAAACATGCTCAGAGGTTGTATGCTCATAGATTCACATTTCAATATCAGAAAGAGAGAGTGAGAATTTGGCCTGACCCCAGAGTAAGTGACAGAATTCATAAAAAGATATTCCAAGTAGATACAATGGCCAAGTAAAGAAGATTGTAGATGTTGTGATAATGCTGGCCATTGTAGTGTCACCCTGGGAAATCCTTGAAGACTTCAAGAGAGCTTACAAGTCTAAGATGACCCACAAACTTTACTAGAAAACAAAATGGTGAAGAAGGGGTTGATCTACAAGAAGCTTGAAGAAATAAGAAGAAATGAGCTCTAGTTGTTACTTGAAGGCACTCATCCTGATGAGTTTGCATACAAAGAAATAACTACTATGGAGCTAAAGAATGGAAAGAATGTTAAGTACTTATCAGAGTACCATAGGCATGAGTTCTTCTTTGAAAGTGAAGCTGAAGAACTCATAATGGAAGAACAAGTTGTATTCCTTGAGGCCAATGTCAGAAAGTCTTACAGACTCATCATTAGGAAGTAGGTCTCATGGATGGATAACAGCTCTATGTCCAATTCCCCAAGACAAAGTTCCCATTCATCCTTTGTCAATCAAACTTTCTGAAACCTCTTCCCTGGCCTGAGCTTAATTTTAAGATTTCTGAGCTGATTCAGAAAATGTTTTTGCCAATAAGTGGGACTTCAATAATCTTAAAGGTTTTGGCTGCATTGGTTCAGGAGGAGTTTGTTGGACCAAAAGAACCAATGAGCCAGATCAGAAAAACCTTTAAGTCCCATAGACATCAAAACAACTGAAGTGGTCTACAACAGCTGAAGACAAAGTCTGAAGACAACTGCTGAAGACAAAGTCTGAAGACAACTGCTGAAGACAAAGTCTGAAGACAACTGCTGAAGACAAAGTCTGAAGACAACAGCTGAAGACAAAGTCTGAAGACAACTACCGAAGACAAAGTCCGAAGACCAAGTTCTCAGAAGTTGTCACAACAGCTGAAGTAGTTCTTTTCAGTAGTTGTGATGGTTACTTTTCAGTAGTTTGTAATGAGTAGTTTTATTTTATGTAAAACATCTGAAGTGTGATGCTATAACTTCAGTAGTTGTAATGTTAGCTTGTACTTAGCTTTTTGTGAAGGTGTCCTCAGTTGTTGTGGACATCTTCAGTAGTTTAGTTTACTTTCAGTTGTTTGTATAATTCAGTTAGCTGTCACTATCAAGTGACATCAGCTGATGTCACATTCCTTTATAAAAGGAATGTTGACCTAATTTCTTGTAAGTGAAGCGTGTGCGTGAATGAAAACATTCTCTTTGTAGAAAACTTTCTCTCTCTATAACCGTCACTGTTTGATTGAATATTCATATTATTCTTGCTTAAATTTCGTCTAATTCTTGTGCTATTCCGCTGCAAATCTTAATCTAATTGATCAAACTAGATCTCGATCCTTTTAGATGGTCACTTACAATATAACACACAATGAAGAGATCATTATAGAACATTTTATTGATCAAATAGGGAACTTGTAACATAATGGTTTGATACTAAGTATACAAGCAAGTATGAGACAGAACAATAACAAACACAAGGATATTGGTTTTCAAAAATGTTGTATATTTCTCTCAAGTTCTTTACAAGTCTAACAAAGCATAAGAAAAGATACAAGGACCTAAGATACTTTATATTACATCCTACAGCCGGCCATGCCTAAAAAACCAGTTGGACATCAATGTAGAAAGAAATGCCAAAATCATGGACCTTTTCACCTAATATATTACAAAAATGATAAAAGTACATAAAGTAAAAAGAAAAAGACTCAAGACATCAATGTTCAGTTACAATAAGCATTGACCTTTTCACCAACTGATGTAAGTTGGCGAGTAATTAGAGTTGCAGTAGAAAATGTGGTCCAGCTTTATGGAAAACTACATTAGATAAAACATGTGTTAAAAGTATTCTGAAGAAATCAGTCTTCACATCTTGGCTTCGAAAGACTTTGTCTTTGAAGCTTCGGAAGACTTCACTTTTGGCTTCGAAAGATGTTGGTCTTGGCTTAGGAATATGTCGGTCTTGGCATCAGAAGATTTTACACCTAGAATAGTTCTGATGCAAGGTGTAAAACTTTCGAATCATTTCTACTTTGCACTTAAGAGCATGCATGCAGGAGAGGCTTTGAATGTTTTAGGTGCATCAGCCTTACATGAAACCTTAGAAACTCCCCCTAGGTTGATGCTAACAAAACCTTTGAAGACCTTAGATGTTGACAGTCCTTATCATGACGATGACCATAACCTTCTTCATTAAATGGTCAGGATCACTCATACTTTCAAAGTGTCTTCTCATCTCAAAATGATAATGTAGAGGTAGGTTGAACATGTCCTACCATGTGTAGACATCTACACCACCTTGATCTATAATTACATGCTATGTTTCTAGATTACTAGTGAAAGTCCAAGTTAAGATGGGTCTTACTGATGCAAGAGGAGCTACTTGAGTTGAGTTGATTAAGCTACCTCTTCATGCACTCTCTTATGATAATCTGATTCATCCTGAGGCTTGGAGGTGGATGAATCTGACTTGTTTCTTTTTTGACTTGGGTTTAGAGGACATCCTTTTCCTCCTCTTTGAAAACTTCAATTGAGAAGAGTGGCCTTCAGCATCATATTTTTTAGTCTTGTCTTTTTCAGTTAGGTCTACTTCCTTCACAGGATTAGAAAGAGAGGGAGCTTTACTTTGCTGTGGATCAAAAGATGAAGCTTGCTAAGGTTCAGCCTGCGCTCCAGGTTGCGTTGTCTCAAATTGTTCAACCTTAACCTCCATTTCTTGAGGGACTTGAATTGTTGGAGAGTGTAAGCCAATAAGCTCTCCTCTTTTGATCTTCTGCTTGATCACCTTATGTGCTCATCCATGGTGGATAGAGACATTAGGCCAAGTCTCCTTCCAGAGAATCCATATAGCTTCAAGAAGCTGATCATCCTTTGCTTATGAGCAGAATTCTTTTGACTCTTTTGGATGATGCCTCTTGACTTGGCTGCTTCTTCCCTTATTTTTCTCTTAGTAGCCTTTTGTTCTTTGAGTACTTGAAGTTCAAGTTGCTTGAGACTCAATATACTCAAAGGACTAGGGAAGAAGTGTACCTGCCTGGTAGAGTCTTGTGGTACTCAGGTACTTAATCATGTTTTTCCTATCAGTTTCTTTATCTACTTGAGGTTGTGGAGATGCCATAGTCTATTACACAGGGCTTTCTTGAACTGGGGAGAGGGTAGGAACATGTTTGTACACTCTTTTCTGTCTTCTTTTTTCATTGATCTAGAGGAGCAACCTTGCATCCTCTGCTTCCTTCCTCTCTCTAGATATTTCCATATCTGCCACTTCATTCAGTTCTTCTAAGGGGAGAGAAATGATCTCATCAATGCTATAGTTCCTGGTCTGCAGATAAGTAATCTTGACTACCCTTAACTTATCATCTTGAGTATTTGGTCTTAGGGCAACCCTAATTACAACTTCCATGAAGCCTAAAGACCTAGTGGAACTTTCTTCCTTTAGCTTCCTCTTCCTTCCTCTATTCTCCTCCTCCATCTTCTTAGGAGTCATTTTCCTTTTCCCTTTGTCACCCATAGACTTTTGTGACTCAGAGTGGAGAGAACTTTAGCCTTCATTGCTTGGAGTAGCTCCATGCTTTGGCTAGAGAAAGACTGTGATACACCTTCACCAGTAGGTGTTTGATTAAGGGGATGGATTGTTAAAGTAGTTGAGTTGTGACAATGTTCTTAGGCTCTATCATTGGGCCTTAGTCAAGGTTTTCCCTTTGAAGCTATTCACAGGGTCTGCCTTAATATCTAGTTGACCAATGAAATTACCTAATTGCATTTGTCTTCTTGAGCTGAACTCTTCAATAATCCTGTTTTGAATCTTTTGAGCCAGCCTGTCAGCTTGCCTAGATTGGCTTGGATTCGCAATTGGCATGTTGACCAGGTCAAGACTATCATAGTAGTTTAAGGTCTGAAAGTTGAAAACTTCTTCTTGTCTTTGAACTCTTTGAAGTATGAGGGCTCTTCTATCAACATCATACCTCCACCTAGTTATGTAGTTTGAAGTTCCTTAGGGTAAGGATGACATAGCCTTTAGAATACCTTCCTCAAAGAGAATTTGAATGAGTGAGTCCAGATAATCCACATCAATGTGAACTTAAGGAAGTTTCTGGTATGGACAATTGCAAGTGAGGATGGTGAGTCTTTAATGTCCATACTCTGTGAAGAACTCAAAGGTTTTGTGATTGATATGACTTTCTTCCCCTTTTTGTTAGCTTCACCCTCTTGCATAAGCGAGCTAGGAGTTAGGTCAAGCATTCCACATGATCTGGTGTTCCTAGATGAGCTCTCCTTAAAGGTCTCTCATCTAGGTTTTCCTTAAGAAATGTTATCTAAAGTTTTTGATCGTTGACCCTGTGTGGTAAGGTAGTCACCTAAGATTTAAGATGACTAACCTTGGAGACTAAATAGGAGCATGTTTATGACAATTCTACACCTTTAGTCTGATGTTCCCCTCATCTCTATGAGAAGAATCATGGGGGGATGAGAGAATTGGACCAAAGTCATCCCTCTCACCACCAGCATGATGTTTTTGGCTGCTAAATTTACCCTGCTCACTAACAACTTTAAGTGAAGTGTCAATGGGTTGAGTTGCCATTGTTAAGGTCTTAATGATGTAATCACTTGCAGAATTAAGAGTCTCTTCCATATGGACCTCCTAAATAGGTTCAAAGAGATCCCTTTCAAGAATGGGTGAATCATGTGGGCTAGACAAGGGAGAGGCATGAGCACTCATCTCTCTTTGAGTGGGGAGGAGTAGAGAGACTCATGGTACTCATTGAATCCCATGTCTTCATCATTATAGAATTCAAGGTTGGGTATATGTTGGTTTAGATTAAGAGGCTAGGGATGGTAACTTTCCCTTATATGTTGTTAAATTAAGTGTTGAGTCTTAGAGTGAAGGCTTAAAGTTTGATGGGCTAATGAGCTCATGAGGACCTCAGCACTGATTCTTGTTAAGATAGGAGTGGTTTGCTCCACAGGAGAAGGGGGTGACCACAAGAATGTGGTCCCATCCCCCATGCTTGTTGGACAAGCTGTGGATGACCACATGGAGTAGGTACCTCCACTAGGATGAGACCTTCCCTTTCCTGAAGGTCTTTACATAGAAATCTCCTTCATACCCCATTTGCTTAAATAAATGGTTTACAGCTTCCATAGAAAAGCACAATTCACCTTCCTTATCATACAACTGAAGATATGTGTTGATGATTGCTAGAGTGATGAAGATTGTCCTCCCCTACATTATGCCAAACAGTTTTTTCTCCCCATCCATAATGACCTCTTGGTAGGTTTTCTAAAATTGTAACAAATGATCCTCATAGAGTGTAAGATCAATGGTCAGGGAGGTGAAGTAGTTAGACAAAGAACGAAAATGACAGACCTTTGAGAAACTTGGATCTTTCTTAGAATCCAACAGAGCAACCTAATTGTCTTTTCTGTGGAGTTACATGAAAAAAATCAGGCTTGTTTCTGTGGTTGAGCATAGCCATTTGAGAGAGCTTAGCGGTGAAAGAAGATAAGAAAAAAGACGGTTTATGGGTGAATTTAATTTTTGGAAATAGTTTAGATGAAGAAGAGAGTGAAATAAGGGGGGAACTGTTAGGGATATATATGAAATGGATCTGAGACAAAGTTAATGAAAGAGGGTAAACTTTAAAATCCGGATGCCGGTCCCACCTTTAAAAAAGTGCCCAAAAAGGTAGTTTTCTTGGAAGTCTAAAATCTTCCAAATGTAATTTTACGTTGAAATTTTGATGAAAAGCTTCTGAAGCCAAGATCACTTCCAAAGATATTCCAAAGAGTTTAGAAAATTTTTCTTCGGAAAAGATTAAGAGTTAAATTTTATTCTTAGAAGAATAAAGCTTCTGAGACTTAATTGCTTTCGGAAGATAAGTTTTCTTTAAAACATACAAGTATTCAAGAGTATTTTTAAGCTTAAGAAGATATTTTGAAAATTTCTTCCGAAGGTAAATTCAGTTAAGTAGTTGTTTGTTTTGAAGACATAAATTTCTTCTAAAGGTAAATGCATATATTCCGAAGAATAAAAAGATCAAAATTTTCAAAATTTTTGGGGTGATATTTTATCGAAGTTTTTTGGGATGACCACTTATCATTAGCTGAGTTCTCATATAACAATAGGTACCATGCCAGTATTGGTATGCCTCCTTAGAAAATGCTATATGGTAGGAGATATAGAACGCCCGTGTGTTGGGGTGATATTGACTATAAAGAGTTAGGGAGCGTCGAAGTGGTCGAGGCTACGACTGAGAAACTAGAAAGGATCAAGGACTTTATGAAGACAGCTAAAGATAGGCAAAAGTCGTATGTTAATAAACGACGTAGACTGATTGAGTTCCAGGTGGGTGATAGAGTTATGTTGAAAGTCTCACCTTGGAAAGGTATCATTCGGTTCAGAAAGCGGGTCAAGTTGAGCCGAGGTACATAGGGCCTTTCCGAATCTTTGCTCGAGTAAGAGAGGTGGCCTATAGAATAGAGTTACCAGTTGAGTTAAGTGGAATTCACTCGACATTACATGTATCTCATTTGAGAAAGTGTTTAACACACAGGATATGATTGTACCACTGGAGGATATCGAGGTAGATGAACGGCTCAACTATGTGGAGCAACCGGTGGTGATCATTGATCGTAAAGAGAAGAGGTTAAGAAATAAAGTGTTTCCTCTTATACATGTACAGTGGAAGCACAGGAATGGATCTGAGACTATGTAGGAGACGGAGGAGGAAATGAGACAACGCTATCCATGATTGTTTGAGGAATAACAGGTTTCAGCGACGAAACCAAAATAAGGGGGTGGAATTGTAACACCCAGTTATTTCATTAAGAAAAGAAAGAAAAGAAAGAATAAAAGTGAAGAAAAAGAAAGAAAAGCAATTTAACCCAATCTAATGGGTTAAAAGTGTCAAAAGGACAAAAGACTTTAAAAGTTGGTGAATAAAGGTGATGACCGCCCATCATCCTCTCTACACAACATAACATTCGGATGTTTTAGAGAGAGAAAGTGCAGAACTTAGATTTTTGAAAAACAGAAAAGAAGAAGATCGAAGTCAATGTAAGAATTCATAGTTTTATGATGCTCTTAAATGGACTTAGGCTCGGTTATATGCTTATGTGTGTTTATATGTGTTCGGGTGTGTTTTTGGTAGGTTTCTAGGCAGTTGAAATCAATTTGCAAACGGGTTTTAAAGAAGTCATAACCAAAGGTTGTTAAAGTGAGTTCTAGAACCCCCTTTTTACTTGTTTTAAACTGCTTTGGGGCTAGAAATGCATGTATGAAACTTTTTATAAAAAAGGATTTTCACTCGTATGCTTTGGGGCTATATATGTGTATGATGATGTTATGGTTGTGTTTCTAAGACTTAGGATGTATGATTTAAGCTTAGAACAGATTATATGATTATTGGGAACTGAATTATCATGTTTAAGTGTGATTTAAACTGCCCACAGTGGCCCATGCACCCAACCGAAATAACTGCCTAAGTGTTCCCATGCACCCGAAACCTCATGCGCCCAATCAGTACCCATGGTTATAGAAATAGGCTGAATTTTAATAAGTGTTCATGCGCCCAGGATTCCTACGCGCCTAGGCACTCATGTGCCTGCATAGTGCCCATACGCCTAGAAATAGGCTGAATTTTACTAAGTGTTCATGCGCCCAGGATTCCCATGTCCCTAGGCACTCATGCACCTAGGCACTCATGTGCCTACATATCGCCCATGCGCCAAGAAATTGCCAAGAATGACTAAGTGTTGCCCATGCGCCCCAATAGTGTCCATGCGCCTCAAAATTTCCCAATGCGCCTAAGTGTTCCCCATGCACTCGAATAGTGCCCATGCACCTAAAGACTTAGAATATTTTACTGATTTTGAGGAAAATGTAAAATATAGGCTTTGACTTGGAAAGTTCTCATGGGGTTATGTAAGTTGACTTTTGAAGTCATAGATGATGTGATGAGTGATGTATGATTGTTGCTTATGCATGAACGTTTTGTATGAATTGTGGTGCCTTGTATGGTGATGTTTTGTATGTTTATGTTTAAGTTTATGTTCCTTATTATGTATGTTATTTTGCCGTGGCTTTATGTTGAATGTTTATGAATGAAATAAGAAGTATTATGTAACGTAAAGTGGAAGATAATGACAAGAGGAATGTAATGAAAGAATGTATGCATTAATGAATGAATGAAAGTAAGAAAGTCTTGCAAGTAAAGTATGGAGGTTCACACTAACTCAACTGTATGTGGGTTAGGTACCTTAGAATGATGCACACTGGGGTCTAATCCTTGTGATTGACCATATGTATGATTTAAGCTTAAAACCGGTTATATAATGATTGGGAACTGAATTATGATGTTTAAGTGTGATTTAGATTGCCCATGGGCCTAAACAGTGGCCCATGCACCCAACCGAAAAAACTGCCTAAGTATTCCCATGCACCCGAAACCTCATGCATCCAAACAATACCCATGCGCCTAGAAATAGGTTGAATTTTACTAAGTGTTCATGGGCCACGATTGTCATGCGCTTAGGCACTCATGCGCCTGCATAGTGCCCATGCGCCAAGAAATAGGCTGAATTTTACTAAGTGTTCATGCGCCTAGGATTCCCATGCGCCTAGGCACTCATGCACCTACATACTGCCCATGCGCCTAGAAATTGCCGAGAATGACTAAGTGTTGCCCATGCGCCCCAATAGTGCCCATGCGCCCAAAAGGTCATGCGCCTGAATGGTGCCCATGTGCCTAAAGACTTAGAATATTTTTCTGATTTTGGGGAAAATGTAGAATATAGGATTTGATTTGGAAGGTTTTCGGGGGGTTATTTAAGTTGACTTTTGAAGACATAGATGATGTGATGGGTGATGTATGATTGTTGCTTATGCGTTAATGTTATGTATGAATGATGGTGCCTTGTATGGTGATGTTTTGTATGTTTATGTTCCTTATTATGTATGTTATTTTTTCATGGCTTTATGTTGAATGTTTATAAAGGAAATGAGAAGTATATGTAATGTAAAGTGGAAGATAATGACAAGAGGAACATAATGAAAGAGTATATGCATTAATGAATGAAAGAAAGTAAGAAAGTCTTGCAAACAAAGTATGGAGTTTCATACCAATGAAGGGTGTTAGCTCATCTGTGTGCAGGTTAGCTACCCCAGAAGCATGCATACTAGGGTCTAATCCTTGTGATTGACCATATGTATGGGATCCTTTCCGCTTGCCCCAGGTACTAGAGTTAGCTTTGTGCATAGTGTTCGAGATATATGAAAGACCTTAGCCTAGTACCCAACTTCGTGCACAATGTTCAAGGTATAACATATGGCATTGGTCCATAATGAAAGAGAAAAGATAAGTGATGAGTATACTTGCCCTAGGTACTATAGTCAACTTTGCACATAATATTCGAGGTCTATGAAAGACCTCGGGCCCAGTAACCAACTTCATGCACAATGTTGGGGGTATAGTACATGTCATCGAAAGTAATGAACGTACGAAAGATAAGTAAGATATTTATGTATGAAAGTGAATGATAATGACGTACGATGAATGAACGAAAGTGAACAAACGAATGATGAAGATAATAATGATATTTTCTATGTGTACGTATGATGTTTAATCGTGTATGAATGTAAAGAATGGTTTCAAGCGAAAGTAACGTATGTTATATTTTAAACCTGGAACTCACTCAGCAATGCTGACTTTTAGGTGTTTTCGTTCGCAGGTAAAGGTTGATGAGGATGGCACGGGGTGGCTACTTGGCTTATTTTGGATGGCATTCTTTTGTATAATGTTTTTACATTGTAATGCGAACAAACGATGTTTTGTAACGAATGTTGTATTAACTTGCAAAAACATTTATTTTGAAATGAAATGTTTGTTTTAATGTTTTCGTTGTAATGTTTTATTTAAGTTAATTTAAATATATGTTTTATGAGAGATGATTGAGCAGTAGTGAGCGTCTTGGGAACGGGGCCTTACAAGTTGATATCAGAGCCAAAGTTGAATTAAAACGGGTCAATTTTCAAACGAAACCTAAACTTAAACTAAAATGGGACAAAAAGGGAAGGGATGCCAATCCGATTAGCTGCGTGCCATTAGGTATTTTCTCAATGTTAACCGGAATTATGTGCGCATGTTATGTGGTTTATGTGATTTTAGTAGATTTAGATACTGATGTAGTCAAGATAGGAAATGCTTAGGGTATGAAGAGTAAAGTAAGTGGCTAATTAGAACTGGCCACTATAATTAGTGACTTACTATACTTGACATAAACTAAGCTATTCCCTTGAATGACCATGGTAGTGTTTGAATCTTATAGTGTGTTTAGAGGATGGCCGGTGGTAGATCATGAAAAGCTTTACACGGTGGAGGTCGTGGTGGACGTGGTGGACGTGGTGCTGAACCACGGGTCACGAGAGGAAGGCCTAGAGCCGAAGAGGTGGTTCATGAAAACCCGGACCCCTCGTCCGGAGGCTGGGGATAAGAGTGCTAACCTAAGAGCCTTAGTGAAGGAGGCTGTTGTTGAAGAGGTGCATCAGGCCGTCCAGACGATCTTACCGTTTGAGTGACAGAGGTGATAAAGGCGGTACGGGAAGGAGAAATAAGGAAGAGGAACCAGTCCTCAGGAGGATAGGAGCAACTGAAGACTGAGACTATTCTCTCCGATGATGATGAGGAGGAGGAAGAGCATGTGCAGGAGACGACAGGAGGCTGTAACTACAGGGCATTTAAAGGTGCAAGCCCCCTACCTTTACCTGTAACAGTACAGTTGTTGCTGCACACCAATGGTGAGAGATATGGAGGCGGTACTCGACATTAGCGAGTGTCAGGAGGACCAGAAGGTGAACTTCGCTACCCACTCATTTGTGGACTCAGCCTTATGCTGGTGGGACAGTATTGTCCAAGCTGAGGATAGCCGGGCTATCGGGAGAATGAGGTGGCCAGAGTTGAAGAAGTTGGTGATCAAGGAGTTCTGTCCTTATATGGAAATGGATAAGGTAGAAACGAGTTCATGCAGTTGGAGGCGGGAACAATGACACATCAGTTGTACACCACCAAGTTCAATGAGATGGCACGACTCTAGATCAGGTGACACCTTTGTCACGAAAGATCAAGAGTTACATCCAGGGCTTGCTGGCGGATATCCGTAGGCACCTGATCGCTTCCCAATGGAGCACGTTTAGGTCGGCGGTTGACTTGGCAGGGAGGTTGTATAATGAAAGAACCGTGGTGGTGGCTAAAGTCAGCAAGAAAGGTGGTGGTGACCGGAATTGGAATGGGAAGCGGGTTGGACGTGGCGGGGCCACTCCAAGCAATAAAGGTGCATATGTGGATGACCGACGCGTGGTGACATCCGATGCAAGAATGATAAGGTGTGGTAAGTATGGAAAGGAGCACACCGGAGAGTGTAGGTGGGGATTGAATGTGTGCTTCAAGTGTGGAAAGCTAGGTCATATGGCAAGAGAATGCAAGACGGGGAGGTGTTTTAACTTTGGCGGGAGGGCCACATGAGTAGAGACTACAAGAAGCTGAGGGCTGAAGGTTCGGGAGTGAAGAAGGCTGGAGGAGAAAGGCAGAGGGCGAGTGCCAGAGCATTCTCGATGATGCAGGAGGAGGCTAGGACTGACCCTGATGTTGTGTCAGGTACATTTCTAGTAAACCAAATGTTAGCCTCCGTGTTATTTGATTCTAGTGCTAGTAAAAGTTTTATTTCTGCTGCTTTTGGTGCAAAATTTCATGTTAGTAGTAGGAGCATAGATACGCCCTTTGATGTAGAAACTGCAATAGGTAAGTCTACCAGCATATCTGAGATAATAGAGGGTTGTGAAGTAGAATTAGAAGGTCACAAGTTTCCTGTTACACCCTTCGTGTTGACCTTCGGCGGGTTTAATATAGTTCGGGAGTTTGGTCACGGTTTATGGTGATTGAATCACAATGATTTTGAAAGTGATTTCGATGGTGGTGGCGGGAAAATGCATGAGGCATGGATGTAGTTCCTACTAGGCCTACGTAAAGGATATGGATACACCAACACCAAACCTGTTCGACTGATTGTATGTGACTTCCCGGACGTGATTCCCCAAGACTTACCAGGAGTGCCACCTGACTATGAGATTGAGTTTCAGATTGACTTGATACCAGGTGCCCAACTTGTTGCTAAGGCACCGTATCGGTTGGCTACGACTGAGATGAAGGAACTGATGGAGCAATTGCGAGAGCTGCCTGATAAGGGGTTCATTAGACCGAGTATCTCTCCTTGGGGTGCTTCGCTCTTATTCGTGAAGAAGGACGGTAGTATGAGGATGTGCATAGACTACCGCGAGTTAAACAAGTTAACGGTGAAGAATAGGTACCCCTTACCAAGAATTGATGATCTGTTTGATCAGCTCTAGGGTGCCTGTTGGTTCTCGAGGATAGAACTTCAATCCGATTATCATCGGTTGAAAGTGAAGAAGCAGGATGTTCCTAAAACAGCTTTTCGCATGCGTTATGGACACTATGAGTATCTCGTTATGTCTTTTGGATTAACCAATGCACCAGCTACTTTTATGGACTTAATGAATCGAGTGTGGTGGACGATGTTAGATAAATCAGTGAATGTGTTTATTGATGATATCCTGATTTATTCAAAGAGCAAGAAAGAGCATGCCGATCACATTCGGGAGGATTTTGGAGACGTTGAAAAGGGAGAAGTTATATGTTAAGTTCTCCAAGTGCGTATTTTGGTTGCGCGAGGTTCAACATATGGGTCATGTAGTGAATCCCGAAGGGATTATGGTGGACCCGGCAAAGGTGGATGCGGTGATGCAATTGAAGTCTTCAAAGACGCCATCCGAGATTCGTAGTTTCTTGGGTTAATGGGATATTACAGGAGATTCATCAAAGACTTCTCCAAGATAGCTTCTCCCCTAACCAAGCTGACAGCAAGGATGTAAACTTTGTATGGGGACAAGATCAAGAGAAGGCATTTGAGGAATTAAAGGCGAGGTTGACTCAAGCTCCAGTCTTGTCGTTACCCGATGGAAGCGAAGATTTGGTGGTTTATTTAGATGCTTCCAACTCGGGGTTGGGATGTGTGTTGATGCAAAAGGGAAAGGTTATATCTGATGCATCCCGACAGTTGAAGGTCCATGAGGTTAACTACCCTACTCATGACTTAGAGCTATCAGCTGTGGTCTTTGCGTTAAAGATTTGGAGGCACTACCTATACGGGACGAAGTGCATCATATTCATTGTCCATAAGATCTTGAAGTACTTGTTCGAGTAGATAGATCTGAACATGAGGTAGAGGAAATGATTGGAGCTCATAAAGGATTATGATTGCGAGATCCATTACCATCTGGGCAAAGCCAACGTGGTGGCGGATAACCTAAGCCGTAAAGAGAGACCCGAGCCGATTTGGGTGAAGGCTTACCAGTTGGTCATGACCTCTGATTTGATAAAGCAAGTCAAGAGGTTTCAAGATGAGGCATTAAAAGAGGGCCATCTTAACTCTGAAAGAATGAGAGGTCTGGTTGCGAAATTGGGTGAAAACACACTAGGTGTTAGAACCCTATTCGGACGGATGTGGTTTCCTCATTTTGGGGATCTATATGGAAAGATTATGAATGAAGCTCATAAAACTCAAAACCCTATTCATCCTGGAACTACGAAGATGTACCAAGACATGAAGAACGATTATTGGTGGCCGGGTATGAAGTGCGATGTGGCAGAGTATGTGAGTAAATGACTTACTTGGTTACAAGTGAAGGCGGAGCACTAGAAGCCGTATGGAAAGATCCAACCCTTGGATATACCGGAGTGGAAGTCGGAGCACATCACCATGGACTTTATTACAAAGCTACCACATACTTTGCGAGGGTATGATGCTATATGGGTGATAGTTGATCTTTTGATGAAGTGTGCTCACTTCCTACCGATCCGCGAGACATATTCAACGAGAGGTTGGCTGATGTTTTCATCAAGGAGATTGTAACTTGTCATGGTGTGTCGGTGTCTATTGCATCAGATCTTGACACCTGGTTTACACCTAAATTTTGGAAAAATTCCTTGACGCGATGGGGACGAGATTAAATATTAGCACAACTTATCATCCTTCAATGAATGGTCAGTCAGAAAGGACGATCCAAATGCTAGATGATATGATGCGGGCATGCATCATTGATTTTGGAGGTAGTAGAGATGACCATTTATCATTAGCTGAGTTCTTATATAACAATAGCTACCATGCCAGTATTGGTATGCCTCCTTATGAGATGCTATATGGTAGGAGATACAGAATGCCCATGTGTGGGGGTAATATTGCCCATAAAGAGTTAGGGAACATCAAGGTGGTCGAGGCTACGAATGAGAAGATGGAAAGGATCAAGAACTTTATGAAGACAACTAAAGATAGGCAAAAGTCGTATCATGATAAACGACGTAGGCCGGTTGAGTTCCATGTGGGTGATAGAGTTATGTTGAAAATCTCACGTTGGAAAGGTATCATTTGGTTCAGAAAGCGGGGCAAGTTGAGCCCGAGGTACATTGGGCCTTTCCGGATCATTACTCGAGTAGGGGAGGTGGCCTATAGACTAGAGTTACCAAATGAGTTAAGTGTAATTCACCCGACATTCCATGTATCTCATTTCGGAAAGTGTTTACCAGATGAGGATATGATTGTACCACTGGAGGATATCGAGGTCGATAAAGGGCTCAATTATGTGGATCAACAAGTGGCAATCATTGATCATAAAGAGAAGAGGTTAAGAAATAAAATGGTTCCTCTTATGCGTGTACAGTGGAAGTACAGGATTGGATCTGAGTCTACATGGGAGTCGGACGAGGAAATGAGACAACATTACCCACGATTGTTTGAGGAACAACATGTTTCAGGGATGAAACCTAAATAACGAGGGTGGACGTGTAACACCATGTTATTTCTTTATGATAAGAAAGAAAAGAAAGAATAAAAGTGAAGAAAAAGAAAGAAAAACAATTAACCCAAACTAAGGGGGTTAAAAGTGTCAAAAAGGACAAAAGACTTTAATAGTTGGTGAATAAAGGTGATGGTCGCCGATCATCCTCTCTTAACAACATAACATTCAGATGTTTTAAAGAGAGAAAGTTCAAAATTCGGGTTTTTGAAAAACAGAGAAGAAGAAGGCCGAATTCAAGGTAAGAATTCATAGTTTTACGATGCTCTTAACTGGCCTTAGCCTTGGCTATCTGCTTATGTGTGTTTATATGTGTTCGGGTGTGTTTTTGGTGGGTTTCTAGGCGGTTGAACTTAATTTTCAAATGGGTTTTTGAAGAAGTCATAACCAAAGGTTATTAAGGTGAGTTCTAGAACCACTTTTTTACTTGTTTTAAACTTCTTTGGGGCTGGAAATGCATGTATGAAACTTTTTATAAAAATGGGTTTTCACCTGTATGCTTTATGTGTGTGTGTTTGTGAGTGGGGTTTGATTTTGGGCTATGTATGTGTATGATGATGTTATGGTTGTGTTTCTAATGCTTAGGATGTATGATTTAAGCTTAAAACAGGTTATATGATGATTGGGAACTGAATTATGTTGTTTAAGTGTGATTTAGACTGCCCATGCGCCTAAATAGTGGCCCATGCGCCCACTGAAATAACTGCTTAAGTGTTCCTATGCACCCGAAACCTCATGCGCCCAAACAGTACCCATGCATCTAGAAATAGGCTGAATTTTACTAAGTGTTCATGCGCCCATGATTCCCATGCGCCTAGGCACTCATGTGCCTACATAGTGCCCATGTGCCTAGAAATAGGCTGAATTTTACTAAGTGTTCATGCGCCCATGATTCCCATGCGCCTAGGCACTCATGTGCCTACATAGTGCCCATGTGCCTAGAAATAGGCTGAATTTTACTAAGTGTTCATGCGCCCATGATTCCCATGCGCCTAGGCACTCATGTGCCTACATAGTGCCCATGTGCCTAGAAATAGGCTGAATTTTACTAAGTGTTCATGCGCCCACGATTCCCATGCACCTAGGTACTCATGCGCCTAGAAATTGCCCACAATGACTAAGTGTTGCCCATGCACCCCAATAGTGTCCATGCGCCTCAAAATTTTCCCATGCGCCTAATTGTTCCCTATGCGCCTGAATAGAGCCCATGAGCCTAAAGACTTAGAATATTTCTTTGATTTTAGGGAAAATGTAAAATATAGGCTTTGACTTGGAAGGTTCTCATGATGTGAGTTGACTTTTGAAGTCATACATGATGTGATGGGTGATGTATGATTGTTGCTTATGCATGAATGTTTTGTATTAATGATGGTGCCTTGTATGATGATGTTTTGTATGTTTATTTTATGTTTATGTTCGTTATTATGTATGTTATTTTCCCTTGGCTTTATGTTGAATGTTTATGAATGAAATGAGAAGTATTATGTAACGTAAAGTGGAAGATAATGACAAAAGGAACGTAATGAAATAATCTATGCATTGATGAATGAATGAAAGTAAGAAAGTCAGCTTCGTGCACAATGTTCGTGCACAATGTTTGGGGTATAGCATATGGCATTGGTGCGGAATGAAAGAGAAAAGATAAGTGATGAGTGTACTTCCCTAGGGACTGGAGTCAACTTCGTGCACAATGTTCAAGGTCTATAAATGACCTGAGGCCCAATAACCAGCTTCGTGCACAATGTTCGGGGTACTGTACATGTCATCGAAAGTAATGAACGTATGAAAGATAAGTAAGAAAGTCATGTATGAAATTGAATGTAAGTGAATGATAATGACGTATGATAAATGAATGAAAGTTGACGAACGAGTGATGAAGATAATAATGTCATTATATATGTGTACATATGATGCTTGATCGCGTATGAATATAAAGAATGGTTTCAAGCGAAAGTAAAGTATGTTTTATTTTAAAACTAGAACTCACTCGGCAACGCTGACTTTTATGTGTTTCCAGTTGGCAGATAAAGGTTGCTGAGGATGGCACGGGGCGGCTACTTGGCTCATTTTGGATGGCATTCTTTTGTATAATGTTTTTGCATTGTAATGCGAACAAACGATGTTTTGTAACGAATGTTGCATTAACTTGATAAAGTGTTTATTTTGAAATGAAATGTTTGTTTTAATGTTTCTGCTGCAATGTTTTATTTAAGTTAAGGTAAATATATTTTTATGTGCGATGATTGACCAGCTGTGAGCGTCCCGGGAACGGGGCCTTACAAGTTATCTTCGAATGCTTTTCATAGTGACCAAGAGGGACACTTTGGGGTTGACTTGATATCTAACACAAATACATGTGGAAAACATGATATCATGCCTCTAGCTATGAGGTACATAAGAGACCCAATCATAGCTCTTCAAATATGTTCATCCACACATTTCGCCTCAAGATCAGGTCCAAGGGAGTGGTTTCTTTCTATGGGTGTCTTAGCAACATTATAGTCAGTCGTGTTGAATCTTGTAAGTATGTCTTGCACATACTTTGACTGACTTATGAAGATGTCACTATCAACCCGCTTCACTTGAATTCCTAGAAAGAAATTGAGTTCTCATATTGCACTAATTTCAAATCTATTCTTCATCAGCCTCTCAAAGTCTTCGTAGAGCTTTAGATTGGTTGACCCAATTATAATATCATCTACATATACTTGGACTAGCTTAAGTCATTCCTTGTTCCTTTGATGAAGAGAGTTCCATCTATAGTACCCTTTCTGTATCCATGTTGACATAGATATTGAGATAGAGTCTCATACCACTTCCTTGGAACTTGGTGTAGCCCATAAAGAGCTATATCAAGCTTGCAGACATAATCAAGATGATCAAGATCTACAAACTTAGGTGGTTGTTTAACATACACCTTTTCATCAAACACCCCATAAAGAAAAGCATACTTTACATCAAGTTAGTATACCTTGAAATCCTTGGATGGAGCAAAATCTAAGAATATTCTAGCAGCTTCATGTTTTGCCACAAGAGCAAAGACATCTGTGTAGTCAGTTCCTTCTTCTTGTGTGTATCCTAGAACAACTAGTCTAGCCTTGTTTTTTATGACGAATCCTCTATTGTTGTTCTTATTCCTAAACACCTATTTAGTTCCTATGGTAGTCTTCCCTTGAGGAAGATGACATAGGTTCAAACCTTTTGCCTTTTAAATTGAAGCAGATCCTTTTGCATAACTTCAACCCAACTTCCATCCTTTAAAGCCTCATCAACTTTCTTTGGCTCTATCTGGGATAGGAAACAAGAGTGGAGACAAACATTTGCATCATGGGTTTGTCCTCTTGTCCTTACCCCTATGTCAACATATCCAATGATATTTGTGGCGGGGTAAGACTTTTGAATCCTTAGATGAGGGATTACAACAAGTTTTTTGGAAAGATCTAAAGTAGAGAAATTTAGATCAGGCATTGTTGTTTCTCCCACCACATCAGTGCACTTATCAAGTGTAACTTGATCCAATGAGTGTGTGACATAATTGATGTTTTCTTCAATGGAGTGGTTGTCAGCATCAAAAAACTCTTGATCATTTTCACGACCTCTATTGCCTTC
Source organism: Flaveria trinervia (assembly GCA_025506515.1). Lineage (NCBI taxonomy): Eukaryota > Viridiplantae > Streptophyta > Magnoliopsida > Asterales > Asteraceae > Flaveria > Flaveria trinervia. Next base: position 84,190,311 of record CM046443.1, on the reverse strand, counting down.
CATATTTGAAGCTCCTTGATTTGAGTTTTTTGCCTCTGAGCTGGAATTTGAAAGCACCTCAGATGTATCAGCTGAATTTGTCATTGTTGTACTGATAGGAACTTCATTTGCAGGATTAGTTAATCCTAGAGCTGAAGTAGTATAATCTGATGCTCTTCTTAGCTCAAATCTTGGGTCAGGATCACCTGCTGATAATATATCTATGGATCCTAAAACATGCTCACAAGATTTGTTAAAATAGTTGATAACTAAATCAAGATCAAATAGTCAATTAGGACTAGAACCTTTCACACTGGGAGTGTGCTTATTAGTAAAGTTCATGTTATGACTTTGATCAAAAAATTGAGATACACTCAAAAGATTGTATCCAAGCTTCTTGAAAAAGTTTACCTTATTAATAATGATCTTACCATTTGTGACCCATCCTTGTCCAATTATGTAACCTCCAGCATCTCCTCCAAAAGCAACTGGTCCTCCATCAATTTTGTTAAAATTTTAGAGTAGTGACCCATTGCTGTCATGTGCCTAGAATAACCACTATCAACGATCCATACATTCCTGTTTGTCTTGAGTTGTTCATGCATAAAAAATATCATTAGTTGCATTTGAAAACCCAAGCCTTATTGGTCTTGGACTCATCAAAAGAAGATGAGGACAATGCAATAGTAATTGATCCTATTGTCATGTTTTGAGGATCATTTGCTAATGTTGATGAAGAACTTTCAGTCACTTCGTCTTTCTTTGTCTTCCACACCATCTTTGGAAGCTTAGACTTGACCTTCATCACTTTGGGAGTTTTGATAACCTTAGAATTTTTTATGACTAGGCGTTTAGAAGATCTTGCTAACACTGTAACAAGCTTCACTGCTTCGGATGTATTCCTTTCTTTCGAGACCAAATTTTCTTCTGAAGGCACTTTTCCACTTGTCTTCTTCTTCATGTTGGAGCTTCCAAAAGGAAAATATTTTCCTTTTGAAGCTTTCTTCTTCATCAAACTGAACTCATATGGACAGTACTTTTTGGATTGTAGAGACAATCCTTAGCAAGATGAGAAGTACAACCACACATAACACAGTAAATCTTCTTATTCTTCCTAAGAGTCTTCCTTTGAGAACCAGGCTGAACTTGATCTCTTTCCTTCTCCATCTTCATCTTTGCAGATGATGTGGCAATTCCTTAGGGTGAAAACTACCTTTGGAGCAGGATCGTTCAGGTTATGTAGCAGTAATACACAACTGGTAAGCCTTCTTCATGTTGTTGGATGATATGGACATGGACTAGAACTCCTAGTACTAGAGTTCAAGTTTGTGTCTTTAGTCTTAACTACCTCAAACCATGCATAGATAAAAACTTGTTAATGCATAAAGTTAAAGGTGGCCTTGATCTCTTAAGCCTTCTTGGACTTCCTCTTGGCCTTTCTGATCAAGTTCTTTCTTCCTCTTCATCCTTTTCACTAATGGGGTCTATGAAGGGAAGCTCATCTTTAAAAGTTCAACACCTAGGAGATCTTATAGACAAGATTGTGTGTGGAGGAGCTATTTCACTAGATCCAAGTCCCTCCTTATTCTGATAACAAAATTTTGCATGCAATGATGATGATATAATATTCTTGAAGGTCTCTTCTTCAATAACATATTTTTCTGTCCTAGCTTTGCTGATCACAAGCTTAGCCTGAGATTTAGTCAACTTAGTGATGAGATCTTTGATCTGTGTCCTATAGTTGGTATGTTCATGTTTAAGAGTTGATATGGTTTTCTCTATGTCGTCTATTTGTAGTTTATAATTGTTTTAGCTCTTTTGAAATCAGATTTTAAAATATTTAAAGAATCAAGATCGGATCTCATCTCTAAGTTGTAGGACCTGCATCTAATAACTTTAGCAAAGCATTCAGGTGTACAAAGATGTTCCAATATTTTGACTTCATCATGATCCGCCATATGTGCTTTGTTAGGAGATGCATCTTGCACCTCAAAGCTCCAATCAAATCCTCCTTCTTCAATAGCAACTATAGCTTACTCCTTTGGCTTCTCATTATGGGTAGCTCTCTTAACGTAGTTTGGTCTGGTTTGTGTTTGGACACCATTTGTACTTGGTGTCTTACACTCCCTTGCAAAGTGACCCATCTGGTTACAATTATAACACTTTACTTGGTTTTGTTCAACCCAAACTTTCCACTAACTGCATTGCTTGTAAGCTTCCTCCCACTCCTCTTGTAGAATTTCTTTGCTTTTTGAGTGAGAAGAGTCATTTGCTGAACTATCTCCTTGTATTCCAAGTCATCTGTATGGATACAGTCTATTTTGCCCAGGATAGAAGTAAATGTCCAATAGGGTGAAGAGAAAGTTGCATGTGCTTTCATCAGAAGAAACAAAGGCTTATGAAGAGGTTATCTCTTGGAATGGGCTTCCTTGAGTGTAGCTTTATGTTGGTATGTGAGGCCCCGAGACAATAAATTCCCACATCATGTGTCAAAGTCTTTAGGATTGATCTTGTGACTTGATGAACCCTTCTATTTATTTGCACCATGTGTCAAAGTCTTTAGGAGTGATCAATGTCACACCCCCGCTAAGAGCGGAAACAGGAGGATGTAACGAGATGGGAATCATCATAACACATGGTAAGCGATAGAGATTCAATAATAATAATGATGACAAGCGTGTCATGACGACACCCGACAACAAGGGGACTTGTGTCGTGTCTAGTCAGTATTCACGACAACATAGCCATAAGCGTAAACATGATATAAGATTTACATAAACATAGATAATAACATTGTACGCAATTCCCACAACCCGGGAACAAGTAACAAAAGAGTAATTGTTGATTTGAAACATACTACATCAAGAGTTTTCAAAAGACCAAGTTTAGCCACAAAATGCATCCTAGGGTCTCCACTAAGGCAGCACACCTAGATCTTCAGTTAGCATGATCACCTGAAAAGATATGCTCAAAATGGTCAACAAAATTATTGGTGAGCTCGCAGGTTTAAATGTAAATAAGTATTGATGATGGGTAAAGTTGTTGCAGAATATCGTGCATACAGTTATAAGTAAGCAAAATCACATGACAAGAGCTTTACAACCAAACGTAACGACGTACACAAAGAATCTTGTCGGAATATATTCACCCGAGGCCCGTTCCTGGCATCTGTTGGTACTAACTAGTATACCAACATGAGGGTGGGGGTGTCAACCCAAGTAGTACTACCAATACCTATCTGTCAGTTCCCACACTGGAATTAAATGGTTGTAAGAAAGAACCACAAAGCAGACTCAAGCATGTATCAGATAAGTACCCACAAAACAGTAGCACGTTGATTCCAAGTATGGAAATTGTATGTATGTTGTACAACATGAAAATGGGTGAGCATACTTTTCCCCCATGTTTGTAAATGTTTGTAAAGTAGTATAAGCAGAAAAAGGGGCCACGAAACTCACTTGTTAAGTGGTAAGTATAAATGATCAAGTTTCCAACGGTTGTATGCAATGAACACTCAAACACCTATTGACAGTTAATGTTTAGCATAGATGATATGTATAAAGCATATAATAATGTTTGGTCGGTTCGGGTTGTATCGGTTCGGTCGTGGGTGGCACACACACAAGCGGACACACGTATCAGATCTTATGTAGATCCAAGTACTAAGAGTAGTCGTCATTGCTAATGACATCCGTATAAAGATCCCATTGTTATAAAAGATAGTACTTGTTAAATATTTGTAGTCCCAAATGGGATGTCGATAATTGTAAAATGTTAGGTTGATTTAAATTGAATTGGATTGTGCATGTTGATAGCGTTGACTTTAATCATTGTGGTCAAGCAATGACACTTTTACTGATGTTACCTTATCATCAAAAGACATTCAGGAAGGAAATTCACACATACACGCATCATCAGTCACACAACAGGACCAGACGCTCGGCTCAACACTCCATTCATACGAATCAACCTTCAATCGTACGAGTCAGCTTCATTGGCACGATTGAACCTTCATTCGTACGACTGGCATTCAGTCATACCACACAACACCCAATCGAACAACTTAACCTCCATACGCACGAATCAACTTTCATTCGTACGCATCAGCTTCATTCGTATGACTGAACCTTCATTCGTACGATTGGCCTTCAGTCGTGCGATACACGCACAGTCGCATGCATTCATTCGGTCGTTGGACTCAATCGCACACCACATTCATCCGCATTGAGTCAATCGCACACAACATTCGATCGCATGGCTCAGTCGCATGACATTCCCAGTCGCACGACTCAGTCGCCTGAATGACCCAGTCGCATGACTCAGTCGCACGACTCACCTAGTCGCACGACTCAGTCGCATGACAGACCCAGTCGCCTGAACTGCAGGTTCGCGACTGCTGAAGTGCTGAGCAGCCTTCGGCTGGCCCGAGCATGGGTTTTACACAACAAGGACTTCCAGAATCACACAACAGCCACACACAAACAAAAAGCACATGCCAAAAGACACCACACGCACCCACACGACCTCTTGTGTTCGAGTTGACCCGAACACCGAAACCCTTGAAATGGACAGTAAAAAAACGAGCAAGAAATGGACAACCAAAGTCGTCTACGTGCAAGTATGGAGTAGACTAGGTTGTAAACAAAGCTAGACGAAGAAAACGAGACCAAATGGAGCGTTTTTGGTGGAAAAGTGAAGAAGATAGGTGAAGAAGATAGGTGAAGAAGAAGAAAGTGAAGAAGATGAAGAAAACGGCTGGGAATGGGGTTTATATACCCATCCCAAGTTTGCAAAATGTCAATTTTAGTCCGTGCACTTAGCCCCCGAGTTTTCAAAGTTTGTTTCGGTTGAAAACGACTTTAAGCGTGTTTGTTATATTAAAGTTAAAAGTGCGTTTAATGGTAATTGATGGCTTAAAATGGTTTTATTAATGACATTGGTTATAATTAAAAACGATATATTTGGTGATAATGGTGATGAAATTATAAAAGGTTTAGGCTTAGCACACGTTCACGGAGGAAGTACAGGCACAAGGGTAATAAAGCAAACATGATTTCTTAAAACAGAAGTTCATGAAGAAGAGGAAGAATAATTAAGAAAGAATTCTATGGTTAATTATGTTGTTTGACGGACCTTAAGGTGACGGATGTCACAATCACTAGGGACTTTGCATGGTTCCAGTTTCCATATCAGCATTAGTAAGAGCTGCCATTTGAGATGTTAAGTATTTTATGTGTGTGAGGATCTTAAGAATGTGAGATCTTACAATCAGGAGCCTTGAATGCTCAGATACCATTATAGGACAGTTTAAGGGATGGTCACTTATAACACAACACATAATGAGAAGATTGTAATACAACACTTAACTGATTAAATAGGGAACCGATAATACAATGGTTTGATACAAAGAACACAAGAAAGTATGAGACAGAAAAGAACAAACACAAGGATATTGGTTTTCAAGAATGTTTTATGTTACACTTAAGTTCTTTACAAGTGTTACAAAGCATAAGAAAAGATACAAAGATCTGAGATACTTTATACTACATCCTACAACCGGCCATGCTTAGAAAGCCAACTAGAAACTTTTGATCTAGACAACAAAAAAATCAAATGTATAGTGAAAAGGCAGATTTCCTTTTGACTAGTGACTATGACATGCCATAGCTCACATCCTAATATATTACAAAACTGATAAAAGTACATGAAGTCAAATGAAAAAGACTCAAGGCCTCAATGTTCGGTTACCAAAAGCATGGACCTTTTTACCAACTCATGTAAGTTGGCGAGTAATCAGAGTTGCAGCGGAAAGTGGTCTAGCTTTAGGGAAAAGTACATCACATAAATCATGTGTTAAAAGTCTTCGAAGAAATAAGTCTTCACTTCTTGGCTTCGGAAGACATTGTCTTTGAAGCTTCGAAAGACTTTAGTTTTGGCTTCGGAAGATGTTGGTATTGGCTTCTGAAGATTTTACTTTTAGAATAATTCTGATGCAGGTGTAAAACTTCCGAACTATTTCAACTTTCAACTTATGTGCATGTATGCAAGAGAGACTTTGTATGTTTTAGGTGCATCAGTCTTACATGAAACCTTACATGGTAACTACTCAGTCAGAATCTTCAGGAAAGGAAATGTCTGTTCATAGTGGAAATACCTCCTCCTTGTGGACATTCACTCATTACCTAACAAATATGGAAGATAAGACCAAGCACCAGAAGACCTATCTTATATAGTCCATGGATGGGTCCAGGGGATCAAGTTCAAGTCCTCTCATTTTATCTATACAAATTTACTTGCTAACTTAGATTCCATTGAATATTACTATTGGGATCATGTACTGGACGATGTACTAACTGATTAACGTGTATACCGAACCAAATAGTGTGGATTCCTATTTGATTGGCGATCCAATCAGTGAGAACGCACATAGAAACATCTTTGTGATTGAATCTAACGTTAAGAATCGATTAGGAATCGATCTAATGCGATCTATGAACTTGGAGTATGATCTTAGAGGTTTCTGGACGGCTAGGGTACGTCTAGAATCGAAGTGTGTACAATACTTACGTTTTTCCATGAATTAGGTGGTATTTATAGGTTAGGGTTACTCATTCGTGTGACTGAACCATTTGCATGGTTCATTCCTGCGATTGAGCCATGCGGTTGATCCATTCGCACGACTGAGTGTTCAGTCGTGCGACTGAGTCAGTCGCATGAAGTTGTTCAGGTGTATGGACTATTTAGGCCCATGGACACTCAGTCGCATGGCCATTCGGACGCATGACCACTGTTGGGGCGCATGGTCCAGTCGGACGCATGAGAACTTCACTTAACCAAGTTTGAATGTATTCATTATTATAACATTATGCATATCAATTCAAACAATCACAAACCTATATAATCTAGTCAATATGCGTTACACAACTCATTAATGAAATATTAAACTTATAAATCACAACAAAACATTCTCATTTCATTAAGTACCCAAGCATTACATAAGCGTAAGACATTCAAGACATATTACATTAAGATCCGAATCTAGGTACATATGTATCAACAATTACAGGTTTCTTAGATATGTCCAGCACTTTCTCAACTCTGAACTTGGCTCACAATTAAGGGGAACTAGTAATGTTTTAAAGCTGGGAGATATGAACACACCATCTTTAAATTAACGAGGAAAACCATTATTGGTTTTTTCGGGGTACGGGGAACCATTGTCACCAAAATGTTAGAGCAACCTACTCAAGGTAAAGACTTGGCAATCGCAACCAATGTTGAACTCACACCTTCATGATCTAGACTGACAGCCTCAATATCATCACCTACAAAAAAAATCCAAACAAACCCCTACTTAGTCTATTTAGATTGGGAAGACCCCATATACTCACCCATATAGGAGCAAGTGGAACCAAGAGCACCCACTTTTCTTGAGGAGCAGACCACTCCCATTCTTGCCCACATCATCCACCCATAATTGAAGAGGACCTATCTCAAAATGTTCAAGAGGGCCATATTGAAGAGACTCTCACTTTTGCAAGTGGTTACATCATTTAGAGCTCAACCACCATGTCACACCCTCAAAATCCACGTGCGGAGTTTTACCGCGAGGCATGTGAACAAACGAGAATCAAGGTCAATAGTTACTCAGAATGACTCTATATGCCACTATTAAAAATAAAATCAACCAAATTATAAACTTGAAACAGTACGGAAGCGTTTTGTAAAACAACCCAAAGAAATAAAAGTGTATACTATGGAAAAACATGCGCCAACACAAAAGAGTAAACATTAACATTAAATGATAAAAATGTCTTGAAGACCAAGTCTTAGAATGCAAGTGAAACACTGTAGTGCTCCTAATGGCAAGCAAGTTAATGACCTGAGAATAGCATACTAAAATGTCAACACAATGGTTGGTGAGTTCAAGAGTGATAATCAAACATAAACAGTTTAATAACATATATATAAAAGTAGTGCATTGTAACAGATAGCTAGTCCATTAACAATATATATTAATTCATAGTGATTTCGCAATTGAAGCTGACTGCATTACGTTGTTGCCTCCTGTCACGACTTAACAGGTCGGGACAATGTTCAATAGGACAAATTGCACCCAGTTGACCTCGAGTCACACCGGTGGGTCTCGTCAGACCCAGTAGTACTACCCAAATTTCCCCGCTATTCAATATTAACAATTTGATAGTGTGAGGACTTTTCCATGATATCAACACTATATTAATATTATACACAACTTGAATATATAAAGCGTTTGTGATTTACCAGTATGCTATCTCCCCCAAAAGAGATTAAATAAAGAGTGGGGCATGAACTCACCTGATACACATGATAGACACTTAGAGTTTTACTTGACAAACAGAATGGACAGAAAACCTTCAGAGGTTACCTAGATCATATAAGTACGTGAGTACGTGTAAATAGAGAACATGTGAAACACTAAGTACACTACAACCAAGGACTCATGATTTCAGAAAAGCAGACACGTTTGACCCAGTTGACCCGTTTGACCCGTTGGTGACTTTATGTGTTGTAAACCATTCAAGTAATCATACACATATATCATACATGGTTAACATTCAAATAGATCATATGTATGCTATATTATCCAGGTGTATCACATAGATCATCATACAACCAAGTATCATACAAGTCATACGAATCTTGAACATTAACATATCCACTAGTTATAACACAACCAATATACCACACAAGATCAAATCACGCACCACATGCCACATGAAGCCACTCACGACTTCACATCCTAAACCCTGCCAATCCTACCAAGTAGGGGCCTTAGATTCGCACGCGTGTATGATGATCATAATCATATTCATTAACCATGTTCATTGCATTCAACAAACATCACAATAATCAATTTCCAGTCCCAAACATAATGTCCTAAGTACTAATCAACATCAACATCATAGATGATCATCAAAGTCCAAACATCACCCATGATTATCCAAGCATGCCATACAACTAATTTAACATGTTCTATCACATTAGAATTCATCCATGAACATACTAACATGCTCCTAACATCCCAAACATGTTCAAACTATCATCCTTCAAACTTTGTGCAAATAAAGTTTCCCTATGGGAAAGCACATCCCAAAATCTATCAAACATCCAATGCATTCATGAATTCATTAATATATACCAATTCAAGCTCATATCAACATCTAAGCATGATCAACAACATCCAAACATCATAACTCCTCAATTCATATCCTAACAAGTTACTATCTTTAGTAATGTATGAACTATAACATGTGTTCTTGAATTCCCAATGATCACAACAACAATCTAACATCTAATCATCATCATAACTCCTCAATTCATATCCTAACAAGTTACTATCTTTAGTAATGTATGAACTATAACATGTGTTCTTGAATTCCCAATGATCACAACAACAATCTAACATCTAATCATCACCATGAACACATCCATAACATCAATTCATCAATAATTCAACATTACATGAAAAATAAAGTTACTATTCTTAGTAACCTACGAACAATGCATCAAAATCCCAACTTTCTTGCATAATCGACGTTAACTAACATGTATACAATCTAACTAACAAGTTAACATCATCAATTGATCAAAACTCAACACCAAGAACATCAATTTCGCAACTAGGGTTTTGGACAACATGAAAACTCCCACAAAACCATCAAAACTAACCTTAGTTCTTGCAAAGGAACACGATTTGATGTTGCTAACTTGTTGTATTGGTTGTAACCGAACCAAAATCGCAGATTCTTGCTTGTTCTAGGCTGATTTCGAAGAGGGAAGAGATTGGGAAGGGAGGTTGCGGCCGAATGGGGGTGGGGATTAGGGTTTGGGGTGTTTTGTTTAATTTTAATTTCCATATTTACCCTTTAAGCCTTTGTAGTTTGTATTTTATTAAAACTAGGTTTTAAACTCTTTGTAAAGTGCTTTTAACCTAATAATTTAATAATCATTATATATTTTATCTTTTCTAAAAACACAAGGCATACGAATAAATAGGCACGTTTCCGCGCTATGCGATTAATTTTCTAATTAACATGTAAAACATGCAAACACATAATCATAACACAATAATTGCATAATCATCTAGATTATCATTAATTTTACAATATTAGTTATTATTAGGTCACCAACGTTAAACGAAAACTAGTGTGTGTTTACGACACGTGTATGCAAGACCTAACGGAACTAACGGAGTTTCATAACGGAAATTTACCGAATGTCACATTATCCCCATGTTGAAAGAATTTTCGTCCCGAAAATTGCGTTACATGGTGAGAGTGTTCCATCACTGGTCTACTGCATTGGCACACAGAAGTCGAAATCGAGTGAGTTTTGGAAGAGTTGTCACATCATCCCCATGTTGAAAGAAATTTCGTCCCGAAATTTAAATCAATACCTTCGTCTGCTGGCATCGCCATTTCGAATAGTTGAGGCTACTTAAGCTTCATTTGATCTTCTCGTTCCCATGTGAAATTCTGGTCCACGTCATGAATTCCAACAGATTTTGACAATGGGTATCTTGCTTTGCTTAAGTGTTTTCACCTCACGGTCCATCACCTCGACTGGTTCTTCGATAAAACGTAATTGTTCATCCACTAGAACTTCTTCTAGTGGTACGACCATTGTTTTATCAGTTATGCACTTCTTCAGGTTTGACACGTGAAATACATCATGGATTCCATTTAGCAAGTCAAGTAGGGCTAGTCGATAGGCCACTGGACCTATTCTTTCCACTATTCAAATGGTCCAACATACCTCGGATTTAGTTTCCCTCGCTTACTAAACCGAAGTACGCCTTTCCATGGTGAGACTTTCAACAAAACCTTGTCACCAACCTAAAACTCTAAAGGTTTCCGTCTTTTGTCAGCATAACTCTTTTGTCTGTCTCGCGCTGCAACCATACGGTTTCGTATCTGTACAATCTTCTCGGTTGTCTCATGAATTAACTCGGGACCTGTTAGCTGACTATCACCAATTTCTACCCAGCACACTGGTGATCGACATTTCCTCCCATACAACACCTCGAAAGGTGCTTCCTCTATGCTAGTATGATAACTGTTGTTATAAGAAAACTCCACCAATGGCAGGTGAATTTCCCAATTATTCCCGAAGTCAATCACACAAGCACGTAGTATATCCTCCAATGTATGTATGGTACACTCACTCTGGCCATCCGTCTGTGGGTGATATTCAGTACTCATATCTGATCGTGTACCCAAATATTTCTACAATGATTGCCAGAATGTGATGTGAAACGAGCGTCGTGGTCAGAAATAATTGAGATGGTACACCGTGTCTCGAAACGATCTCTTTAAGGTACAGTCGGGTTAATTTCTCCATCTTATCCGTTTCCTTAGTTGTAAGGAAATGAGTAGACTTTTCAATCGGTCCACAATAACCCATATCGTGTCACAACCAATACTAGTCCGGATAACTTAGTAATAAAATCCATGGAGATTTGTTCCCATTTCCACATTGGTATCTCATGTTGTTGTAATAGTCCGGATGGTTTTTTAATATTCCACTTTTACTTTTGAGCAGGTCAAACACTTGCTCACATACGTAGCTACATCCGCTTTCATGTTAGGCCACCAATAGTGCGCCTTTAGGTCATGATACATCTTGTCGGATCCAGGATGTATAGAATACCTAGATTTGTGCGCCTCGCTCATAACTAAATCTCTCAGATTTCCATAAACAGGCACCCAAAGTCTATCCATGAAATACTAAATTCCATCCTCTTTCACCACTAGCTGTTTATCCATTCCCCTTAATGACGTAGAACCAACATTTTCTGCTTTTAAAGCTTCTATTTACGCCTCTTAACTTGTTCGGGTAGTTGGGTACTGATAGTAAGCTATAAAGCTCGCACCCGTCGGGGTTAGCTGTTTCCTTCCTGCTTAGGGCATCGGCAACTACGTTCGCCTTTCCCGGATGATACTTAATAGCGCAATCATAACGTTTAGTAGTTCCACCCAACGTCACTGCCTCATATTCAACTTTTTTTGCTCGAAGATATGTTGAAGACTCTTGTGATCGGTGTAGATAGTGCACTTGGTACCGTACAAGTAATGTCTCCAGATCTTTAAGGCAAAAACCACTACACCCAATTCTAAGTCATGGGTGGTATAGTTCTTCTCATGAATCTTTAGTTGTCTCGAGGCATAGGCTATCACCTTATCTCGTTGCATCAAGACACAACCCAATCCTTGAATGGATGCATCGCAATACACCACAAAGTCATCTGTTCCCTTTGGTAATACTAATATCGGGGCAGTACAGAGTTTTTGCTTTAACAATTGAAAAGTTTATTCTTGACTCTCACTCCATTTGTATGTTGTTCCTTCGTGGGTCTAGGCAGTGAGAGGTTGTGCGATCTTAGAAAATCCTTCTATGAATCGTCGGTAATATCCTGCTAATCCCAGAAATTGTCTTATCTCACTCGGCATTTTGGGTGTAGTCCAATTCTTTATCGCCTCAATTTTGGCAGGATCAACATGTATCCCTCTCTCATTAACAATATGACTAGGAATTGCACTTCTCTTATCCAAAAGTCACACTTTGAGAATTTGGCATATAGCTGCTCATTCTTCATTAGTTCTAAGATCATTCGTAAGTGCTCTTCATGCTCCTCCTTGGTCCTAGAATATATCAGTATGTCAGCGATGAACACAATGACAAACTGATCAAGATAGGGTTTGCACACGCGGTTCATGAGGTCCATGAACACAACAGGTGCATTAGTCAACCCAAAAGGCATGACCAAGAACTCATAATGACCATAACGAGTACGAAACGTAGTCTTGGGAATGTCTTCTTCTCGAACTCTAAGTTGATGATAACCAGATCTCAAGTCAATTTTCGAATAATAGCTCGATCCTTGAAGCTGATTGAACAAGTCGTCGATACGAGGTAAGGGGTATCGGTTCTTGACTGTTACTTTGTTTAACTCTCTATAATCGATGCACATCCGGAATGTGCCATCCTTCTTTTTAACAAAAAGAACAGGAGCTCCCCAAGGTGATGTGCTAGGTCGAATAAAGCCCTTATCTAAAAGCTCCTGAAGTTGTGATGACAACTCTTGTAGCTCGTTTGGTGCTAATCGATAAGGTGCCCTAGCAATCGGAGCTGCGCCGGGAGTCAACTCAATCTGGAATTCCACTTGGCGGTGAGGTGGTAATCCAGGAAGATCCTCTGGAAACACCTCTGGAAAATCGCACACTATGGGAATATCCTCTATTCTCCTTTCTTCTGCCTACTTATCGGTTACAAGTGCTAGAATAGCCACACGACCCTTCCGTAATAACTTTTGAGCTTTCATGTATGAGATGATTCCTATCACAAAACCACTCCTATCACCTCTGACGGTAAGTATTTTGTATCAACAGGGATTCGTATGATCTTCTCATGACATATGACTTCCGCTTGCTTGCTAGAGAGCCAATCCATGCCTATCACAACATCAAAACTCGCCAGCGTAACAAGCATAAGATCTATAGCGAAAGTGTGACCAACAAGTTCTATCTTACAGTCTTTAAGGATATTCGTTACATGGATCTTTTTATCGTCGGCTAATTCCATAGTGTATTTAGATTCCAATGCAGAGGGTACATCACTTAAAAGACTACAGAACTTTAAGGACACAAAACTTCTATCGGCTCCAGTATCAAATAGTACTGTAGCAAAACAACCATTAACAGAGAACCTACGAGTAACAGTTGTGGGATAATTTAGAGCCTCACCTGAGCCAATGACGAAGGCTCTCCCCTTGGCTCCATCTTTATTGCCGCCATTACCAGTACCATTTCCACGGTTGTTGTTATTACCATTGTTGTTGTTGTTGTTGTTGTTGTTTCCATTACCATTTCTCCTTAGTTGTGGGCAGTTTTGCTTGTAATGCCCTTCTTTCCCACATTCAAAACAACCTTTGGAAGTTTCTTGAGGTTGTTGTGGCCTCCTTACCAGTTCACCACGAAAATCCTTAGTAGCGTGTCCAATTTTCCACAGCGTTGACACTTGAAGTTATCACACCTTCCTATATGATGGTAATTACACTGAGTGCACTGCGGATGTCTACCACCATAACCACTGGGTCCTTGATTATTTGCAGTTCTTTGGTTGAAGTTACGGTTATTGTCGAACCTCCGCTGCTGCTGAACTAGCTGTTGCTGCTCTTGAGGTTGAGGTTGACCGCTACAAGATGATGATGGTTTGGTGTTGTTGGCATTATACCACTTTCTTTTGTTGTCGGGTATGCTCGCCACAGCGCCCCGTTTGGGTAGACGTCCTTGCTCCACGGCTTGGTCAGTTAGCTTATGAGCTAGCTCGATGGCTTGCTGAATGGTAGTTGGATTGGAAGCATTTACCACACTTTGGGTTTCGGGTACTAATCCCCGTATGTAATGCTCTACCCTTTTATGCACCTCATTCACCATTCCCGAGCACAAAGTTGCTAGTTCATGGGTTCTGGTGGTGTAAGCCTCGATTTCCGAGCCCTGCATCTTCATTTGCCAGAACTCCATCTCTAACTTCTACACTTCATTGCGAGGACAGTACTCCTCAGTCATCATTGTTTTAAACTCATACCATGGAAGCCCATTCGCCATCGCTTGTCCTAGCATCTGGACTTGCGTGTTCCACCAAGATAGAGCAGCACCCTCCAAAGTCTCGGTGGCATACTTCACTTGATCAGCCGGTGGATAGTTACATTTGGAGAAGACAGACTCAGTCTTCTCGAACCATCGTACAAGACCTACAACACCCTCTGTACCACTGTAGGTGTGTGGTTTACAGCCCATAAAGGACTTGTAGGTACACACTGGTGGTCCTGTTTTAACACAACACACATTAATCAGACATCCCATACAGTTATGTAGGATATCAGATTTATCTTTCCATCATTGTTTACCTACTGCCTGACCCGCGTGGGCAGCAGCCACTGCCGCCTGAACATACTCATTAATTAGAGCAACTAATTCTGCAAGGCTAATGTTAATAGCACCACCGCCCTGTTCTCCGGTGCCACGTCCATGTTCGCGTCCACGACCACGTCCACGTCCACGTCCACGGGCGTCCATTCTTTTCACTTTACATTCATAAATACGATAATGTGTAACATCAAACACATTTATCTCATTGAAGCATAGTAAACAGTAAATAAAAGAAATAATGAATCATCACAACCACAACATTCATAACAAAAATAATAACCAAAGTAAATAAATTGTAAATGAGTCACAATGTATTTATCAATGTCAAAATTTAATTTTGTCGTTCGTCTGGGGAAACAACCCTTCCCACATAGGTTTCAAAAAGAAAACACTACGTAGTCTAAGTCATATAAAGAAAGTCCATCGACAACATCTAACCCATTACTGTCATCCTCCATCTCTACCGGTTCCTCCTCCTCGATTCCCTCCTCGGGATCCTCATCCTCAGGGTCTGCTGCAGGAGCAGGAGCTATAGCAATTCGAAGTGCCGCTATTTGAGCTTCTAAAATAGCAATCCTATTATCGGCTACGGCGTCCCGCTGTTTACGAGCAGTCACACGCCCTCGAAGTGCCATGAGACCATCTTGCATATGGTGACACCCGGTTAGGGTCTTCCCGTGTTGTTCCTCGAGTTCATCCAGTTGATGACTCAGTTTGTACACCTCTTGCTGCAGTGTATAGACATCACCCGTGAGCCGCCTGACTCGATGTTGCCAGTGTCCAGTGCAGCCACTAGTGCATCAATCAGTTGCTCGTTGGACTGCATAGTCCGTGGGAGTGAAGGCATTGGTTGGTCGGCATTGTTCCTAGTCCTGGTCCTCGGGACAGGTACGCGCTCCCTAAACATAATATGATCAACGAATCTAGGATAGAAACTCTAGTCTCATGGAGGGTCACGTTTCATCAATGCAAAACGTTGATCCCAGTCAATCTCCTCTCGAGGATAAGCTAGTCTGGGCCGATCGAATCCATTGTCAGGTACAGGTGCGGGAGGTGGGGATTCAGATCGTGAAGGTGATTCAGGTCGCATACCCGGAGCTCTCGATGACGATGCCATGCTGCAGAGAGTGACAGGTGTATGCCAATGAGTATACAGTAGATGAGAATAAGGCACAGGTAACTAATTAACTGTGTGTGGTTATAGTCTAGTGTGTATGCAACCTAGTTCCCTATAACCAATGGCTCTGATGCCATTCGGTAACACCCGGCCCCTCGCATCAATAATATTGTTCGCTTTGCCCCCGAGGAGCTCACGGATTTGCTTTTGGTTGCCCTGGTGAAAACTTCCCAGGGAGGTCACCCATCCCTGGATTGCTCACACCTGAGCATGCTTAACTGTGGTGTTCTCTTCTCGTCCACATCCAATACGCCCAAAACACGTTGTTGATGTTAGAGGCCAAACATTCCTTATGAACCAGGAATCTCTCCTGTCCACGGTGATGTGGGATATGTGTTGGGTGTCACAAGCACCCCTTGTTTGGACTCATCGTCCACGATGAGCCCGAGAAGTCACCATCCTTCGTGAGGTATGTCCCACACCCCGACGACACAGGAGTAGCTCTGATAGCAATCTGTCACACCCTCAAAATCCACGTGCGGAGTTTTACCGCGAGGCATGTGAACAAACCAGGATCACAGTCAATAGTTACTCAGAACGACTCTATATGCCACTATTAAAAATAAAATCAACCAAATTATAAACTTGAAACAGTGCGGAAGCGTTTTGTAAAACAACCCAAAGAAATAAAAGTGTATACTATGGCAAAACATGCGCCAACCCAAAGAGTAAACATTAACCATTAAATGGTAAAAATGTCTTGAAGACCGAGTCTTAGAATGCAAGTGAAACCCTATAGTGCTCCTAATGGCAAGCAAGCTAATGACCTGAGAATAGCATACTAAAATGTCAACACAATGGTTGGTGAGTTCAAGAGTGATAATCAAACATAAACAGTTTAATACCATAGATATAAAAGTAGTGCATTGTAAAGATAGCTAGTCCATTAACAATAAATATTAATTCATAGTGATTTCACAATTGAAGCTGACTGCGTTACGTTGTTGTGCCCTGTCACGACTTAACAGGTCGTGACAATGTTCAATAGGACAAATTGCACCCAGTTGACCTCGAGTCACACCGGTGGGGCTCGTCAGACCCAGTAGTACTACCCAAATTTCCCCGCTATTCAAAATTAACATTTCGAAAGTGTGAGGACTTTTCCATGATATCAACACTATATTGATAGTATACACAACTTGAATATATAAAGCGTTTGTGATTTACCAGTATGCTATCTCCCCCAAAAGAGATTAAGTAAAGAGTGGGGCATGAACTCACCTGATACGCGTGATAGACACTTAGAGTTTTACTTGACAAACAGAATGGACAGACAACCTTCAGAGGTTACCTAGATCATATAAGTACGTGAGTACGTGTAAATAGAGAACATGTGAAACCCTAATACACTACAACCAAGGAATCATGATTTCAGAAAAACAGACAGGTGACCCAGTTGACCCGTTTGACCCGTTGGTGACTTTATGTGTTGTAAACCATTCAAGTAATCATACACATATATCATACATGGTTAACATTCAAATAGATCATATGTATGCTATATTATCCAGGTGTATCACTTAGATCATCATATAACCAAGTATCATAACAAGTCATGCGAATCTAGAACATTAACATATCCACTAGTTATAAAACAACCAATATACCACACAAAGATCAAATCACGCACCACATGCCATGTGAAGCCACTCACGACTTCACATCCTAAACCCTTCCAATCCTACCAAGTAGGGGCCTCAGATTCGCACACGTGTATGATGATCATAATCATATTCATTAACCATGTTCATTGCATTCAACAAACATCACAATAATCAATTCCAGTCCCAAACATAATGTCCTAACTACTAATCAACATCATACATGATCATCAAAGTCCAAACATCACCCATGATTGTCCAAGCATCCCATACAACTAATTTAACATGTTTTATCACATTAGAATTCATCCATGAACTTACTAACATGCTCCTAACATCCCAAACATGTTCAAACTATCATCCTTCAATCTTTGTGCAAATAAAGTTTCCCTTTTGGGAAAGCACATCCCAAAAGCTATCAAACATCCAATGCATTCATGAATTCATTAATAATATACCAATTCAAGTTCATATCAACATCTAAGCATGATCAACAACATCCAAACATCATAACTCATCAATTCATATCCTAAAAAGTTATTATCTTTCATAATATATGAACTATAACATGTGTTCTTGAATTCCCAATTATCACAACAACAATCTAACATCTAATCATCACCATGAACACATCCATAACATCAATTCATCAATAATTCAACATTACATGCAAAATAAAGTTACTATTCTTAGTAACCTACGAACAATGCATCAAAATCCCAACTTTCTTGCATAATCGACGTTAGCTAACATGTATACAATCTAACTAACATGTTAACATCATCAATTGATCAAAACTCAACACCAAGAACATCAATTTCGCAACTAGGGTTTCGGCCAACATGAAAACTCTCACAAAACCATCAAAACTAACCTTAATTCTTGCAAAGAACACTATTTGATGTTGCTAACTTGTTGTATTGGTTGTAACCGAACCAAAATCGCAGATTCTTGCTTGTTCTAGGCTGATTTTGAAGTGGGAAGTGATTGGGAAGGGAGGTTGCGGCCGAATGGGGGTGGGGATTAGGGTTTGGGGTGTTTTGTTTAATTTTAATTTCTATATTTACCCTTTAAGCCCTTGTAGTTTTTATTTTATAAAAAATAGGTTTTAAACTCTTTGTAAAGTGTTTTTAACTTAATAATATAAAGATATAAACTAATGAAAATCATTATATATTTTATCTTTTTTAAAAACACAAGGCATACGAATAAATATGCACGTGTCCGCGCTACGCGATTAATTTTCTAATTAACATTTAAAACATGCAAACACATAATCATAACACAATAATCACATAATCAATTAGATTATCATTAATTTTACATTACTAATTATTATTAGGTCACCAACGTTAAATGACAACTAGTGTGTGTTTACGAAACGTGTATGCAAGACTTAACGGAACTAACGGAGTTTCATAAAGGAAATTTACTGGATGTCACACACCACAACCCGACCACTTGATACTTCTTATGAAACTGTTAGAGAGAAGGGAAAATCTACAGACCAGGAACAAATATTTGGTAGTAGGAGAGATGAATTTGGTTAAGCCTCTCATCCTTCCATGATTATTCTAATCAAGATGAGGGGAGCATGAAACAAAAGCTGCAAAAATTAACAGATACCTAAACATATCTTGTTTCAGATGTTTGTCACCTGAAATCTTTGGTGGCTACCTTACAAAGGCATGTGCTTAATTAGGAACTTGAGATCACTGATCTCAAGGGCAAACTAGCTGGTAGACATGCCAGACATGCTCAACCATGGCCACAAGAACCTATGGATGTAGTGGACCTAACCTCTAGCTCATTTATGCAAGTAAATAATGCTACCAAAAAGGGGGAGAAAATCACTACAATCATAGAACATGGGAGCACTACCCAGAGAATGGACATTGAGGATTCACCACCCTCGCTTGGAATTATCCAAACTCAATAACCTCCTCTGGCTCACATCAATTATGGATGCCATTCTTCAAGCATATTTAAAAAGGGTTTTATACCAAGCGCCATGTCACCTCCATCCAATTTTGCTAACAATCCAATCACAGGATGGTTCTTTATAGATTCTAGAGTCAAGAAGAAATCTTCAACATCTATAACCTCAGATTCTATGAAAGCTTCCTTCAGCTACCCTACCATTTGTCAACCCAAGTCAAAACAAACATGTTGATAGGTTGGCAGAGAGGATTCAAACGAGGGTGTCTGAGGAGTTCAAAAGTGAACAAGCATATAGACAAAGGGCAGCAGGGTAAATAGTTGGTCAATTGGATACTGAGTTGGACAATAAGATTATCTTTGAAGGGGAAATCTTAGTTGAAGGCCCAGTTATGGACCATGTGAACCTCGAGACTCTAACTCCTTTTACACCAACCCCTCTAAGTGAGAAATCTTTTATGGTGTTTTATAATTAAACATGCATAATAATATACTGTTGGACCAAAAGAACCAATGAGCCAAGATCAGAAAACCTCTAAGTCCCATATGATATCACAAACTGCTGAAGGCTTCATCAGCAAAAAAAGTTCGACAAGTGCTGAAGACTTCAACAGCTGAAGATCAAGTACCGAAGACTTAAACAGCTAAAGACTAAAGTGCTGAAGTCCAACAGCTGAAGAACACAAGTGTTGAAGCTGAAGACTAAAGTGCTGAAGTTCAACAGCTGAAGAGTCCACAAGTGCTGAAGATCAACAACTGATGTACAAAGTCTGAAGACAAAGACTTAAGACATCAGCTGATGACATCTACTAAATTCATCAGCTGATGAAGCGTCTGAAATTCAAGTCTGAAGACCAAGTGCTGAAGTTTCATTAGTTTGTCACAACAGCTAAAGAGTACTTCTTCAGTAGTTGTGTTTATTAGTAGTTTTATGTTTTTGCTTTCAGTAGTTTTGTAAAACGACTGAAGAGCTTGTTCTTCAGTTGTTGTAGTTTCAGTAGTTTCTTATCAGTAGTTCTGTAATAAGTAAACACTTAGCTTCTTGTAAGAAGATGTCAGCTGTTAGACATCTTCAGTAGTTTTAGTGTTTCGGTAGTTTGTTAAATAACGGTTAGATGTCACTATCAAGTGACATCAGCCTACGTCATTTTTCCTTATATAAGGAAGAATGACCTAAATTGTAATTTTGTGAATGCCATGCCAAAGAGTGTGATTGAATGAAATATCCTTTTGCAGAAACTTTCTCTCTCTATAACTAATTCTGTTCATTGCTATATCTTCGGTATTCTTGCTCGAATTGTGCTAGTTGGTATTCTATTCCGCTGCTGAAATCATTCGAATCGATCAAACTAGATGCTGAGATCCTATCAAATGGTATCAGAGCTGGTTAATCATTGATCGATCTAACAATTGATCATTGAAACTGCTCATTTGCTCTAAGTTTGATCTAACTAGCTAAATTTGTTTTGCTTATCTTGAATTTGTCTGAATTTTCGAAAATGACTACACCTTCTAAGGATCCACACAATACTGGTTCCTCAACCAAGCCTCCGATGCTGGTTAGGAATGAGTATAACATTTGGCAACGCAGAATGCTCTATCACCTGTCTGTCAATAGTTCAGGTTGTTGGACATCCGTGGTACATGGACCACATAAGCCAATGGTGAATCATCCGGAAACAAATCAGTTGATTACGAAGAAGAGGAACAATACTCTGATGAGGACAAGAAGTTGTTTGAGATTGATGCTAAAGCCCATGGAATTCTGGCCATGGCACTGCCTAATGAAATCTATTCCGGGCTTATGCATCATGAAACTGCTCATGACCTTGGAATGCACTGAAAGAACAATTTGGTGGCACTGATGAGGTCTTAGCAAACAACAGGGAAATCCTCGCCCAACAGTATGAGACTTTTGCTCATATAAAGGGTGAGACTCTGACTCAGCAGTTTGAGCGGTTTTCATGTTTGATCTCTAAGCTGAAAATGGTTAAACATGAATATACCAAAAGCCAAATGAACCACAGATTCCTCAGATCACTGCCTGAGAGATGGGACACATGTACAATTATCCTACGCTCCAGTGCAAATCTGGATAGTCTATCTCTCACCCAACTTCATGGGAAACTGCTTACATTCGAAAGAGAGATAGAGCAGAAAAGGAAACTGGTTTCATCTGGTAAGCTCACTGAAGACTTTGTACCAGGCAACACTGCCTTGGTTGGTCATGAGTCAGAATATGCTTCATCTGAATGCCAGTATGATGAGCATATTGATTTCTCTTCAAACACTTCTGATTCTGCATTTGTGTGTGTTGATAGTCAGTTTACTGGGTGTAATAATGACAATCTATGCTTCATCATGGATGATCTCAAGGGGATTGCTGATGATGACTTAGAAGAGATGGATATTTTGAGTCAAATGGCCTTGATAAATATCAGATCTCAGAAGTTCTACAAAAGAACTGGAAGAAAGTTCCCAGGACTCTCTGGCAAAACCAAAGTTGGTTTTGACAAGAGTAAGTTGAGGTGTCACAAATGCCACGGGCTTGGACACTTTGCTAGAGAATGTAGATCATCTTGATCTAATTCTTTTGCACCCTTTGTGACTTTTCCTGGCAATAGTCAACAACACAAAGGGCAACATCATGTCAATTCTAGTCATCATTCTCAACCACAATCTCCTGCATATTTTGTTCCTCAGGGTCAAATGCCATATCCTTACCCTTGTTATTACATGCCACAAACCAGTCAGGTTCAAGCATCCATTGTTCAACAACCACATGCTCTTCCTGAGCCTCAACCATCTCAATCTCATCAACCTCCTCAACCTCAACAACACAACTTCTTCACCCCTGGAGTTGTTGACTGGAGCAGTTTACCAGATGACATGTCTGGTCATGAACAACTGTTCACAGGTGCTGGTCAACATGGTGGTGACAGTCCTTTTGGGAATCTGGCACTTATGGCTCTGGAGTCTGCAGATGGATCATCCTCAAATGCCTCTTCATCACAGGTATCACAGGTATCCTCTGAGGCTAAGGCCAAATTATGTTCTGAAACATGCATAGCAGCATTTGCCTCTATTAGAGAAGCAAATGTAGCTTTAATTAATAAGAACATAGAGCTAGAAAAGATCATTTCCAAAAGAAAAGCTGAGTTTGAGTCTATGCTTAAAGAGAAAAATGATGAGATTATAAACTTAAATGCCAAATCACTGATGATAAGGCTAGGGAAGAGCTACTTTTAGAAAAGTACAACGACCTCAAAGAAACCCTTGCAGTCACCCAGGTAGAGTGTGATCGATGGGTACAATCATGCAAAGGTTTTGAAATGCTTCTTAGTAAGCAATCTGCTTCCAATGTGAAGTTTGGCATTGGTTATAATCACACTGCTCCTACAGATTTTGCTTCAAGAGCAGAAGTGAAATCTGATGGAGAAAGCAATAACCAATGCACCTCATCATGTAATTCACTTTCTGATAGAGCACCATCAGAAGTTGAAGTTAGTATTATTCCCTCGTTGAACCTATCAGCTGATCTTGATGGTTCAAATACTGACACTCACATGATCAAAGAGTTGATCAACTCAGGAGTTATTTCTGGAAGTCCTGAAAGGACTGGAGAGCAAGATTTAACACCTGAAGTTCAAACTCTAACTACTTTCAGCACTAAAGAGAAGAAAACTGTCAGTAGAAAGGGTTTGAAGACTACTAAAGAGGAAGTCAAGAAAGCAAATAGTGCTTCCAAAGTGCTGAAGAACAAGTCTTCAGTAGTTTCATTCTCTTTAGTTGATGATCAACTTAAGATGAAGAAGAAACCATGTGAAATATGTGGTTTGTTCAATCATCTTACAGATGATTGTTGGTACAAAAGAGGATCCAAACTCAAACATAAAGAGGAAATTTAAGAGAAAATGGTTAAAATGAAAACTGAGTTTGAAGCCACATTTGTACCAGCAACATCAAATCCTGTAACCCTTAAGTCCAAAAAGAAATCCAAAAAGGAAGGGGTTAAACAGGTAACAGCTGAGATTGCTCAAAAGAAGAAGGTGCAACATAGGAACTTATCAAACTCCAATGCCAATGTGTCTGGAGAGCTGAAAGCTTTATCACAAAATCAGACACAGCTGGTTATGATGGTCCAACATCTATTCGGAAGAGTTAACCAATTAGATGTTCCTATGTTGAAACCACAGAAAAGGAGGTCCAAGCCAAAGGATTCCTCTTCTTCACCATCTTCTTCCTCTCAGGCTGTTGTTTCCAACAAACCTATTAGTTTACCATCTGTTGATGAGAACAGGCCCAAAACCAAAAAGGTTTGGGTCTCAAAATCTAACTAGTTTGTTGTGTTTTGCAGGGTTCTTCAACATGCCACAGAGGCATCTGGTATGTAGATAGTGGAGGATCCATGCATATGACAGGAAACAAATCACTTCTTAATGACTACTCTCAAGGAAGGAAGGGGTTTGTGTCATTTGGCAATGATGCAAAGGGTTACATCATCGGCAAAGGCTTTGTTTCCAATGGGGAAATAAAGTTTGATGATGTTAACCATGTGGAAAATCTCAAGTACAACCTCTTGAGTGTCAGTCAAATGTGTGACAAAGGCCATGTTGCTCTTTTCACCAGTCAGAACTGTTGGATTCTTTCATCCAAAGTTCTAAGTTTGATTGATAAGGTGTTGGATGAATACACTCTCCTGAAGGCCAACAGGACAGGAAGAGTGTATGCCTTAGATCTTTCCAAGAAAATAGATCTCAAAGGCCATCCTTACCTATTTTCCAAGGCTTCCCCTCAAGAATCTACTCTATGGCATAGAAGGCTGGGTCATGTTAATCTTAAAAACATAAATCAGCTGATAAACCATGGTTTAGTAAGGGGACTGCCCATGAAGGAGTTCAAATGTGAAGATAACTGCACTGCTTGTTTAAAAGGAAAACAACACAAAGCTTCATTTCCCTCCATAGAAGAGCCTAAGTCCACTGCCTGCTTACAGCTTCTTCACATGGATCTCTTTGGTCCTGTGAGAGTGATGAGTATGGCTAAGAAGAAATACTGTCTGGTAATTGTGGATGATTACTCCAGATTTGTATGGACTTTCTTCTTGCATTCAAAGGATGAGCCAGCTCAGAAGATTATCAACTTTGTGGTGTATGTTGAGAAGCAGTATTCCCTCTCAGTCAAGTGTATTAGAAGTGATAATGGAACAGAATTCAGAAACAATACACTTGATGAGTTCTACCTCTCAAAGGGAATCAAGAGGCAGTTTAGCATTCCAAGAACTGCTGAACAAAATGGAGTAGTGGATAGAAAGAACAGGACCCTTATTGAAGCTGCAAGGTCCATGTTGGCTGATTCTGGACTGCCAATGACTTTTTGGGCTGAAGCTGTCAATACAGCTTGCTATGTACAGAATAGAGTTCTAGTAAATCAGAGGTTGATGAAGACTCCATATGAAGTTCTTCATCATTTGGCCCCTCTAATTTCATTCTTCAGAGCTTTTGGGTGTCCTTGTTTCATTCTCAACACACGGGATCAACTCCAAAAATTTGATCCTAAGGTGGATGCAGGGTACTTTGTTGGTTATTCATCCACTTGCAAAGCATACAAAGTCTTCAACTGCAGAACACAGATGGTTGAAGAGACTCTACATGTTAAGTTTAATGAATCTCCAAAGGACAAGATTCCACAAAGCCCTGTGGAGCTATTTGATTTGGACATACTGCAATATGTTCCTTATCAAACTCCTGCTGTTGCTCCTGTCAACAGTTCATCTTAAAGGCCATCCTTTAAGATACCTAAACATATCTTGTTTCAGATGTTTGTCACCTGAAATCTTTGGTGGCTACCTTACAAAGGCATGTGCTTAATTAGGAACTTGAGATCACTGATCTCAAGGGCAAACTAGCTGGTAGACATGCCAGACATGCTCAACCATGGCCACAAGAACCTATGGATGTAGTGGACCTAACCTCTAGCTCATTTATGCAAGTAAATAATGCTACCAAAAAGGGGAGAAAATCACTACAATCATAGAACATGGGAGCACTACCCAGAGAATGGACATTGAGGATCACCACCCTCGCTTGGAATTATCCAAACTCAATAACCTCCTCTGGCTCACATCAATTATGGATGCCATTCTTCAAAGCAT
The DNA here is from genome assembly GCA_025506515.1 of Flaveria trinervia. Classification (NCBI taxonomy): domain Eukaryota; kingdom Viridiplantae; phylum Streptophyta; class Magnoliopsida; order Asterales; family Asteraceae; genus Flaveria; species Flaveria trinervia. Next base: position 84,164,490 of record CM046443.1, on the reverse strand, counting down.
ATTTAAAAAGGGTTTTATACCAAGCGCCATGTCACCTCCATCCAATTTTGCTAACAATCCAATCATAGGATGGTTCTTTATAGATTCTAGAGTCAAGAAGAAATCTTCAACATCTATAACCTCAGATTCTATGAAAGCTTCCTTCAGCTAACCCTACCATTTGTCAACCCAAGTCAAAACAACATGTTGATAGGTTGGCAGAGAGGATTCAAACGAGGGTGTCTGAGGAGTTCAAAAGTGAACAAGCATATAGACAAAGGCTAGCAGGGTAAATAGTTGGTCAATTGGATACTGAGTTGGACAATAAGATTATCTTTGAAGGGGAAATCTTAGTTGAAGGCCCAGTTATGGACCATGTGAACCTCGAGACTCTAACTCCTTTTACACCACCCCTCTAAGTGAGAAATCTTTTATGGTGTTTTATAATTAAACATGCATAATAATATACTGTTGGACCAAAAGAACCAATGAGCCAAGATCAGAAAACCTCTAAGTCCCATATGATATCACAACAACTGCTGAAGGCTTCATCAGCAAAAAAAAGTTCGACAAGTGCTGAAGACTTCAACAGCTGAAGATCAAGTACCGAAGACTTAAACAGCTAAAGACTAAAGTGTTGAAGTCCAACAGCTGAAGAACACAAGTGTTGAAGCTGAAGACTAAAGTGCTGAAGTTCAACAGCTGAAGAGTCCACAAGTGCTGAAGATCAACAACTGATGTACAAAGTCTGAAGACAAAGACTTAAGACATCAGCTGATGACATCTACTAAATTCATCAGCTGATGAAGCGTCTGAAGTTCAAGTCTGAAGACCAAGTGCTGAAGTTTCATTAGTTTGTCACAACAGCTAAAGAGTACTTCTTCAGTAGTTGTGTTTATTAGTAGTTTTATGTTTTTGCTTTCAGTAGTTTTGTAAAACGACTGAAGAGCTTGTTCTTCAGTCGTTGTAGTTTCAGTAGTTTCTTATCAGTAGTTCTGTAATAAGTAAACTTAGCTTCTTGTAAGAAGATGTCAGCTGTTAGACATCTTCAGTAGTTTTAGTGTTTCGGTAGTTTGTTAAATAACGGTTAGATGTCACTATCAAGTGACATCAGCCTACGTCATTTTTCCTTATATAAGGAAGAATGACCTAAATTGTAATTTTGTGAATGCCATGCCAAAGAGTGTGATTGAATGAAATATTCCTTTTGCAGAAACTTTCTCTCTCTATAACTAATTCTGTTCATTGCTATATCTTCGGTATTCTTGCTCGAATTGTGCTAGTTGGTATCTATTTCGCTGCTGAAATCATTCGAATCGATCAAACTAGATGCTGAGATCCTATCAAATGGTATCAAAGCTGGTTAATCATTGATCGATCTAACAATTGATCATTGAAACTGCTCATTTGCTCTAAGTTTGATCGAACTAGCTAAATTTGTTTTGCTTATCTTGAATTTGTCTGAATTTTCGAAAATGACTACACCTTCTAAGGATCCACACAATACTGGTTCCTCAACCAAGCCTCCGATGCTGGTTAGGAATGAGTATAACATTTGGCAACGCAGAATGCTCTATCACCTGTCTGTCAATAGTTCAGGTTGTTGGACATCCGTGGTACATGGACCACATAAGCCAATGGTGAATCATCCGGAAACAAATCAGTTGATTACGAAGAAGAAGGAACAATACTCTGATGAGGACAAGAAGTTGTTTGAGATTGATGCTAAAGCCCATGGAATTCTGGCCATGGCACTGCCTAATGAAATCTATTCCGGGCTTATGCATCATGAAACTGCTCATGACCTTTGGAATGCACTGAAAGAACAATTTGGTGGCACTGATGAGGTCTTAGCAAACAACAGGGAAATCCTCGCCCAACAGTATGAGACTTTTGCTCATATAAAGGGTGAGACTCTGACTCAGCAGTTTGAGCGGTTTTCATGTTTGATCTCTAAGTTGAAAATGGTTAAACATGAATATACCAAAAGCCAAATGAACCACAGATTCCTCAGATCACTGTCTGAGAGATGGGACACATGTACAATTATCCTACGCTCCAGTGCAAATCTGGATAGTCTATCTCTCACCCAACTTCATGGGAAACTGCTTACATTCGAAAGAGAGATAGAGCAGAAAAGGAAACTAGCTTCATCTGGTAAGCTCACTGAAGACTTTGTACCAGGCAACACTGCCTTGGTTGGTCATGAGTCAGAATATGCTTCATCTGAATGCCAGTATGATGAGCATATTGATTTCTCTTCAAACACTTCTGATTCTGCATTTGTGTGTGTTGATAGTCAGTTTACTAGGTGTAATAATGACAATCTATGCTTCATCATGGATGATCTCAAGGGGATTGCTGATGATGACTTAGAAGAGATGGATATTTGAGTCAAATGGCCTTGATAAATATCAGATCTCAGAAGTTCTACAAAAGAACTGGAAGAAAGTTCCCAGGACTCTCTGGCAAAACCAAAGTTGGTTTTGACAAGAGTAAGTTGAGGTGTCACAAATGCCACGGGCTTGGACATTTTGCTAGAGAATGTAGATCATCTAGATCTAATTCTTTTGCACCCCTTGTGACTTTTCCTGGCAATAGTCAACAACACAGAGGGCAACATCATGTCAATTCTAGTCATCATTCTCAACCACAATCTCCTGCATATTTTGTTCCTCAGGGTCAAATGCCATATCCTTACCCTTGTTATTACATGCCACAAACCAGTCAGGTTCAAGCATCCATTGTTCAACAACCACATGCTCTTCTTGAGCCTCAACCATCTCAATCTCATCAACCTCCTCAACCTCAACAACACAACTTCTTCACCCCTGGAGTTGTTGACTGGAGCAGTTTACCAGATGACATGTCTGGTCATGAACAACTGTTCACAGGTGCTGGTCAACATGGTGGTGACAGTCCTTTTGGGAATCTGGCACTTATGGCTCTGGAGTCTGCAGATGGATCATCCTCAAATGCCTCTTCATCACAGGTATCATAGGTATCCTCTGAGGCTAAGGCCAAATTATGTTCTGAAACATGCATAGCAGCATTTGCCTCTATTAGAGAAGCAAATGTAGCTTTAATTAATAAGAACATAGAGCTAGAAAAGATCATTTCCAAAAGAAAAGCTGAGTTTGAGTCTATGCTTAAAGAGAAAAATGATGAGATTTATAAACTTAAATGCCAAATCACTGATGATAAGGCTAGGGAAGAGCTACTTTTAGAAAAGTACAACGACCTCAAAGAAACCCTTGCAGTCACCCAGGTAGAGTGTGATCGATGGGTACAATCATGCAAAGGTTTTGAAATGCTTCTTAGTAAGCAATCTGCTTCCAATGTGAAGTTTGGCATTGGTTATAATCACACTGCTCCTACAGATTTTGCTTCAAGAGCAGAAATGAAATCTGATGGAGAAAGCAATAACCAATGCACCTCATCATGTAATTCACTTTCTGATAGAGCACCATCAGAAGTTGAAGTTAGTATTATTCCCTCGTTGAACCTATCAGCTGATCTTGATGGTTCAAATACTGACACTCACATGATCAAAGAGTTGATCAACTCAGGAGTTATTTCTGGACGTCCTGAAAGGACTGGAGAGCAAGATTTAACACCTGAAGTTCAAACTCTAACTACTTTCAGCACTAAAGAGAAGAAAACTGTCAGTAGAAAGGGTTTGAAGACTACTAAAGAGGAAGTCAAGAAAGCAAATAGTGCTTCCAAAGTGCTGAAGAACAAGTCTTCAGTAGTTTCATTCTCTTTAGTTGATGATCAACTTAAGATGAAGAAGAAACCATGTGAAATATGTGGTTTGTTCAATCATCTTACAGATGATTGTTGGTACAAAAGAGGATCCAAACTCAAACATAAAGAGGAAATTTAAGAGAAAATGGTTAAAATGGAAACTGAGTTTGAAGCCACATTTGTACCAGCAACATCAAATCCTGTAACCCTTAAGTCCAAAAAGAAATCCAAAAAGGAAGGGGTTAAACAGGTAACAGCTGAGATTGCTCAAAAGAAGAAGGTGCAACATAGGAACTTATCAAACTCCAATGCCAATGTGTCTGGAGAGCTGAAAGCTTTATCAAAATCAGACACAGCTGGTTATGATGGTTCAACATCTATTCGGAAGAGTTAACCAATTAGATGTTCCTATGTTGAAACCACAGAAAAGGAGGTCCAAGCCAAAGGATTCCTCTTCTTCACCATCTTCTTCCTCTCAGGCTGTTGTTTCCAACAAACCTATTAGTTTACCATCTGTTGATGAGAACAGGCCCAAAACCAAAAAGGTTTGGGTCTCAAAATCTAACTAGTTTGTTGTGTTTTGCAGGGTTCTTCAACATGCCACAGAGGCATCTGGTATGTAGACAGTGGAGGATCCATGCATATGACAGGAAACAAATCACTTCTTAATGACTACTCTCAAGGAAGGAAGGGGTTTGTGTCATTTGGCAATGATGCAAAGGGTTACATCATCGGCAAAGGCTTTGTTTCCAATGGGGAAATAAAGTTTGATGATGTTAACCATGTGGAAAATCTCAAGTACAACCTCTTGAGTGTCAGTCAAATGTGTGACAAAGGCCATGTTGCTCTTTTCACCAGTCAGAACTGTTGGATTCTTTCATCCAAAGTTCTAAGTTTGATTGATAAGGTGTTGGATGAATACACTCTCCTGAAGGCCAACAGGACAGGAAGAGTGTATGCCTTAGATCTTTCCAAGAAAATAGATCTCAAAGGCCATCCTTACCTATTTTCCAAGGCTTCCCCTCAAGAATCTACTCTATGGCATAGAAGGCTGGGTCATGTTAATCTTAAAAACATAAATCAGCTGATAAACCATGGTTTAGTAAGGGGACTGCCCATGAAGGAGTTCAAATGTGAAGATAACTGCACTGCTTGTTTAAAAGGAAAACAACACAAAGCTTCATTTCCCTCCATAGAAGAGCCTAAGTCCACTGCCTGCTTACAGCTTCTTCACATGGATCTCTTTGGTCCTGTGAGAGTGATGAGTATGGCTAAGAAGAAATACTGTCTGGTAATTGTGGATGATTACTCCAGATTTGTATGGACTTTCTTCTTGCATTCAAAGGATGAGCCAGCTCAGAAGATTATCAACTTTGTGGTGTGTGTGAGAAGCAGTATTCCCTCTCAGTCAAGTGTATTAGAAGTGACAATGGAACAGAATTCAGGAACAATACACTTGATGAGTTCTACCTTTCCAAGGGAATAAAGAGACAGTTTAGTATTCCAAGAACTCCTGAAAGAATGGAGTTGTGGAGAGAAAGAACAGGACCCTCATTGAAGCTGCAAGGTCTATGTTGGCTGATTCTGGACTGCCATTGACCTTTTGGGCTGAAGCTGTCAACACAGCATGCTATGTGCAGAATAGAGTGCTAATAAATCAGAGGTTGATGAAGACTCCATATGAAGTTCTACATCATTTGGCCCCTCTCATTTCATTCTTTAGAGCATTTGGGTGTCCCTGTTTCATTCTCAACACAAAGGATCAGCTCCAGAAATTTGATCCTAAGGTGGATGCAGGGTACTTTGTTGTTATTCATCAACTTGCAAGGCATACAGAGTCTTCAACTGCAGAACAAAGATGGTTGAAGAGACTCTACATGTCAAGTTCAATGAATCTCCAAAGGACAAGATTCCACAAAGCCCTGTGGAGCTCTTTGATTTGGACATACTGCAATATGTTCCTTATCAATCTCCTGCTGTTGCTCCTGTCAACAGTTCACCACCTGGTGTTACTACTGAAGATGATGATGATAGTAGTAATCACCTCTTCAGGTTTAGTGATCAACTGCCTGAGTCCTCTAAACCTGATGCTCCTGTAGCTCCAGCAGCACCATCCACAACAAATGCTGATGAGATTTCTGCATCCTCAACTTCATTTGAGTTGCCACCATCTTCATGGTTTCAAGAATCTGCATCAACATCTGCTGCTGCTGAAGATCCTACTAACACTTGCACAGATTTGATTGTTTACCAAGAGCTGAAAAATCACCCAATGTCTCAAATCCTTGGTGATATCAATGCTGGTGTTTCAACCAGAAGCCAGTTGTCTAATTTCTGCTTCTATGCTCTCTTCATCAGTCAGCTAGAGCCGAAGAACTATCATGTAGCTTTGAGAGACAATGGATGGGTTGAAGCCATGCAGCTTGAGCTTCTTCAGTTCAAGAAACAGCAAGTGTGGGAGCTTGTTCCTCTACCCCCAGGTAAGTGTGCAATAGGCACTAAATGGGTGTTTAGGAATAAAACTGATGAAAATGAGCTAATTGTTAAGAACAAGGCCAGACTGGTTGTGCAGGGGTTTGCACAAGAAGAAGGTATTGATTATGATGAAACCTTTGCCCCTGTAGCCAGACTGGAGGCAATTAGATTGTTTTTAGCCTATGCTGCACTCCACAATCTTAAAGTTTTCCAAATGGATGTCAAAAGTGCTTTTCTATATGGTACAATAAAAGAAGAAGTTTATGTGTGTCAACCACCAGGCTTTGAGGATAATAAGCACCCAGAATGGGTATATAAGCTTGATAAAGCTCTTTATGGGTTGAAACAAGCACCTAGAGCTTGGTATGAGACCTTATCAAACTTTCTTCTACAGAATAATTTCACTAGACGCTCCATAGATAAAACTTATTTATTAAGAAGGTGGATCAGCATAAGCTACTTGTTCAAATTTATGTTGATGATATTATATTTGCATCCTCTGATCCCCAATTGTGTGAGGATTTCCAACCTTAATGCAACAGAAGTTTGAAATGAGTGCAATGGGAGAATTACAGTTCTTTCTAGGTTTGCAAATCAAACAAAAAGCTGATGGAATTTTCATTCATCAGTCTAAATACACAAAAGATCTTTTGAATAAGTTTGATTTACAAACCTGTAAATCCTGTTCTACTCCCATGTGCAACACCACACATTAGATGTTGATCAGAAGGTAAAGGTGTTGATGAAACCCTTTACAGATGTATGATTGGTTCCTTGATGTATTTAACAGCTTCTAGACCAGATATTATGTTTGCTACATGTGTTTGTGCTAGATTTCAGGCTGCACCTAAGGAGTCTCATCTGATTGCAGTCAAGAGGATCTTTAGATATCTGCAAGGTACACAATCTCTAGGCTTATGGTATTCCACTGGACATTCTTGCAAATTAGTTGCTTTCTCTAATAGTGACTATGCAGGGTGTAAGTTGACCAGGAAATCAACTTCTGGTGGATGCCAATTCCTAGGCAACTGTTTGATTCTTGGCAGAGTAAGAAACAAACATCTGTTGCTACATCCACTGCTGAAGCCGAGTACATTGCTGCTGCAAGTTGTACATCCCAAATACTCTGGCTTCAGAATCAACTTTTGGATTATGGCATTACAGAGACTAAGACTCCATTATTAATGGATAGTGCTTCAGCTCTTTGCATTGTCAAAAATCCTGTCCAGCACTCTAGGACCAAACATATAGAAATTAGACATCATTTTATAAGAGATTGTTTTGAAAAGGGTCTAATTAATCCTATGTTTGTGCCTAGTGCTGATGAGCTTGCAGACATTTTTACTAAGCCTTTGGATAGTTCAACTTTCCCAACCTTGTGTTAAGGCTTGGTATGCTGCAGCTAGAATAAGTGACAACTACTGATGATCTCAGTAATTACTGATGATCATTGGTAACCATGTCACATATAAGTACTGATGAGTTATTTTACCCTCAGTAGTTTTTATAACTACTGAAGGCTAAATGCTTTAAGTACTGTACTTTCTCTGTTCTAAACTACTGATGTAGTTACAACTACTGAAATCAGTAGAAACAGATAAGTACTGATGTCCTATGAAACAACTGAAAACAGCTAAAAGACTGATGAGTAAGTGTTGAGGACAGTATGAAACAGCTGAAAGGCTATGAATTGACGACCACTACTGATGAGTACTCTCTCTTCAGTAGCTCACAAACTGCTGTTTCTTTATAAACAACTGAAGAAATACCATGTCTTCAGTAGTTTCACAACTACTGATGACTAATACCAAGTCTTCAGTTGTTTACAACAACTGACGGCAAAACCACGGTCTTCAGTAGTTTCACAACTACTGATGACTAATACCAAGTCCTCAGTTGTTTCAACATCTGAAGTCCAACTTGTCTTCAGTAGTTTTTAAAACTACTGATGCCTAAATCAGAGACTTCAGTTGTTTCAACGTCTGATAGTAAACACCATGTCTCAGTTGTTTTATAACTGCTGACCACACCAATACCATCAGTCGTTTCAAACTTCTGAACGTTAATACCACGTCATCAGTAGCTTCAAATACTGATGACTAACACCAAAACCTTCAGTCGTTTCATAACCCGTACCCTATATATATACCTGTTCCCTCTTTCAGAGTTTTTCATTCTTTCACGACCTAACTTTCAAAAGCTCTGAAAACCTTTCACCTTCATTAATGGCGACCATGCAACTCAACCTCGACACAACTGTGTCGCGTACCTCACAAAATCGCCCTTCTGGACCAAATTTGATAATGCTATAGATCTTATGGTCCAATCCCCACTAAAAACGGCTTTCCTTTTAAATCCAATCATTTATGCCGATTCGCTACGTCAGTTCTGGATGAATGCGACCGTTAATGGAGAATCTATCCATTCATCTATCAACTCGCATAAGGTGGTCATCTCTACTGCTACCATCCGCCAGATATTACTGTTAGATGATGCTGCCTACCCTGTGGATATCCTAAGTGCCAACTTGATCTTTCATTTAGACAACATGGATATCAGGGTGATCTTAGTGCTTCAACAATCTGAAGAAACATTTCCAGATGCTGAACGATTATTATTTCATATGGTAAATGTTTGCCTGGCCCCGAAGACTTCCTCTTGGGATCAACTGTCTTCAAGATGGCACAGGTACTGTTCTCTATCCTTGAACAAGAACCACTAAACTTCTCTGAAATCATTTTTCTTGAACTCAAGGATATGGCCACAAAACCACTTTCTAACCGTTGGATACTATATCCTCGGTTTATAATGGCCATAATAGAGAATCAGCTTTCTGCTGAGGGACTAGTTGGTCTGGGAGTCCCTGCTTTGGCTGTATTGCCGGAGGTATACTTCCGACACAACACTGACCAAACTCTCAAACAGGCTGCCAAGCTGCGCAAACCCACGCAGCTGGAACCCACAGCCTCCACCTCCACATCCAAAGTCCCCTCCAAACCCACAAAGAAGAAGCCTAAGAAAGCTACTCAGGGAATTGAGTCCCCTGTGGATGCTCCTGCTGCACCAACGCAGGTTATCTCTGCTGGAAATAACCCCCCAGTAGAGACTATGACTCCACCAACTGAAGCCGCTCAGGTTTCCTCTCAAAGGAACCTGAAGCAACCACTCAAAGGGAAGCCACAATGCTGGGATCCTCCTCACTTGAGGGGATTACCATTGAAGAGCACCACTTGTCCCGGGTGCACACTGCTTCCACACCCTCTCCTGATGCAACCGCCCCTCAAAGCCCTACTATCATTGTTAAAAGTGCTGACGAAGTTGCATTCCTCACCCCCACCCAGACACCAATTACTACTGGGATAACCTCAACACCTGAGGGGGAGGATCACAATGCTTCTGTCAACCCACAGCACAGGGGTTATCATGTTCCATCTTCTAGTGTAGATAAGGAGGTGCGAACTTCTGGTGAGGCTGCCACTGTCTCTGTCTCAGCAAATGACCAGGGTGCAGTTGGTAACATCTCTAAGACCTCACTAGTGCAACAGCTGATGAAGGACATAGTCCTGAGGCTGGAAGTCCCCAGTACCGAGAACAAGGGGCATGCTATCGGATCTACACTCAAGGCATGTTCATCCTGACTATGTCAGGAGGTCAGGTGATTCAGTATCAACTGATGTTGACCTGAGCTTCTTCTATGATGTAGTTGCTCAAAACACCATTCTAGAGGATGAGGTTAGCAGACTCAAAGAGCTGCTGGCCAAGATTCTCAGGATGCAAGTCCATCTGCCACCACAATACACCCACAGATGGCACCTTCTTCTGAAGGTCCCCTACACACTGAGCCAGTATATACTTCCAAGCCACCAGCCTCTGCTTCGGCACTGATTCTCAGGAACAGAACCATCCTGATCAATCAGTTGCTACCCTTCAAAAATCCCTACTCTCATCACTCCCATGATCACAGATATAGTGATCAAAGCCCTTGATGAGAGGCTTCCTACAATAATACAACCCTTGGTGGAGGAGTTGGTGACTAAATCCCTTTCTACTGCTCAAACCTTGCACCCAATGCAACCAAAAAGGGGGAGAGTCAGTTAGTTAAAGGAAAAAGGAAGAGGATAGATGGGGAGAAGGCGAAAGAATCTGAGTTTGTAAATGAGAAGGAGAAGGAGAGTGTGAAGGGAGCTGAAGTGAATGAAAGTCAAAAGACTTTCATGTCACATATCAAAAGAGAAAAGGAGAGTCTGAGAAGGAGAATGAGCTGAAGGATATGGTGAAAGAAGCTGACGCCAACCATAACCGTTCAATGGATAAAATCATTGAGTAGTTGTATAGGCAGGGTTTTGACATCAAACAACTAGACTCCGAGATCAGAAGAATGGAAACAGAGGAGATCAACTCAAGATGGGTAGCTATGATGCCTTAGAAAGAGAAAGGCTGGAGATAATGATCAGATTTATAGCTAAATACTTGGGAAGATCTCTAATGGAAATAAGGGCCTGGACCAGGGACAACATCTTGGCAATAACCACCAAGATTTGTTCGTCTGAAGAATACTCCAAGGTTTAGTGATTGAGTATTGAATGAAGCTGGGGTTGGGAATCGAAAAGAACTGACAAAATTACCAAAGCCTCCCTTACAGCTAAAATGCTAAAACAGTCTGAAAAGCCTCAATCCTCAAAATTACTATCTCCACAACCCACTAAAACACTCCTTACCCTCTAAACCAACCATCCAACCCACAAAACAAATCCTTTACCCCCAAAACCCACTGCCAGTGATGTACCTAGCCAAAAGAAAAGAAAGATACTAAGGCCTGATGAAGATGAAGAGGAGGATGAAGACAGACTGCCACTCTCTGCAGTTATTACTTTGCCTAAGGCTAAACCAATGTCCATCACTCCTGCTTCTCAAATGCATGATGTAATGATAAAGATTGAAGAGGAACAGATGCAAAGACATGATGAGGAAATGCTGAAAAGCATTGACAAAGCATATGCCACATCCTCTTCAATGATCAGCATGAAGAAAGAAGTATTAAGATTGTACACCCTTGCTAATACCTTTCAATACCAAAGGGAAAGAGTAAGGATATGGCCTGATCCTAGGGTGGCACACCGGATTGTCAAGAAAGAAATTCCTTCAAGATACAAGGGCAAGTGAAGAGAGTTGTCGACGAAGACATCACTGTGGTTGCTTGTAGTGTCCCCTTGGGAAATTGTTGAAGAGTTCAAGAAAGCCTATGAAGCCAAACAACCACCTCAAAAGATGTTAGAGAACAAAATTATAAGAAGGGATTGGTTTACAAACGACTTGAAAACTTCAAACAAGAAGAGCTCAACCTGCTCTTAGAAGGGACTCATCCAGATGAGTGTGCTTATAGACAAATAACCACGGTTGAGCTCAAGAATGGAAAACAGGCTAAGTACATATCTGAAGTGTATGGCCGAGAAGGATTATTTAATGGTGTGCCCGAGGTGCTGACAATGGATGAGCAAATCAGTTTTTAAGGGCTTACACCAGGGAATCATATAGGCTGATACACGGGAAGTAGATCTCATGGTTGGGGCAACAGCTCGGTGTCCAAGTCCCCAATACAGAGCTCCCAACCATATCATGCCAAACAGATCATCAGAGACTTCTTCCTAGGCCGGTGCTGAAAAAGGGTCACTCTCATCTGATCAAGAGGATAAAAAGACCAATCTATCTGCCAAAATAAGTGGGACTCGTCAATAACTTAGAGGTTTGGCTGCATTGGTTCAGGGGGAGTTTGTTGGACCCAAAGAACCAATGAGCCTGATCAGAGAAATCTCTAAGTCCCACAAGACATCACAACAGCTGAAGAAGACCTGATCAGCTGTTCTACAAAGTCTGAAGAATACAACTGCTGAAGTACGTCTGAAGTACTGAAGACAAAGACTGAGACAACAGCTGATGATCTAAAGTCTGAAGACTTCAACAAGTACTGAAGACAAAGACTGAAGATCAACAGCTGAAAGACAAAGTCTGATGATTCAAGTACTGAAGACATCAGCTGATGTTAACAGCTGATGACAACAGCTGAAGAGGGCTTCTTCAGTCGTTGTGATGGTTTTTCTTCTTCAGTAGTTTTCTTTTCTTTTCAGTAGTTTGTTTACTTTTCTTTTCAGTACTTGTAAACAACTGAAGAGGTTGTTCTTCAGTTGTTGTAGTTTCAGTAGTTTTATGTTTTTCAGTAGTTGTAATAAGATGTTAACACTAGGAACATGTCACTTTCAGTGACATCAGCCTACGTCACTCTTCCTTTATAAGGAAGGATGACTCACCTGTAATCGTGCCTTTGAGGCCGACAATCTTAATGCAATATTCCTTTTGTCGGATATTCTCTCTCTATAACAAAATTCTCTTAAGTTTATATCAATTGTTCTTGTTTGAATTTGTCTAATTCTGAGCTATTCCGCTGCTATATCTGTTCAATCGATTAAACCAAGGGCTGAGATTCCAACAAACTGCCTGTGTCCTCTAAACTGATGCTCCTATAGCTTCGGTAGCTTCATCCACAACAAGTGTTGATGAGATTCTGCATCTTCAACTTCATTTGAGTTGCCACCATCTACGTGGTTTCAAGAGTCTACATCAACATCTGTTGCTGCTGAGGTTCTACAACACTTGCACTGATCTAATTGTTTATCACGAGCTGAAGAATCACCCAATGTCTCAAATCATGGTGATATCAATGCTGGAGTTTCAACCAGAAGTCAATTGTCCAATTTTTGCTTCTATGCTCTCTTCATCAGTCAGCTAGAGCCAAAGAATTATCATGTTGCACTTAGAGACATGGCTGGGTTGAAGCAATGCAGCTTGAGCTTCTTCAGTTCAAAGAGCAGCAAGTGTGGGAGCTTGTTCCTCTTCCCCCAGGTAAGTGTGCAATAGGCACTAAATGGGTGTTTAGGAATAAAACAGATGAAAATGGGCTTATTGTTAAGAACAAGGCCAGACTGGTTGTTCAGGGGTTTGCACAAGAAGAAGGTAATGATTATGATGAAACATTTGCCCCTGTAGCCAGACTGGAGGCAATTAGATTGTTCTTAGCCTATGCTGCACTCCACAATCTTAAAGTTTTTCAAATGGATGTTAAAAGTGCATTTTTATATGGTAAAATAAAAGAAGAAGTTTATGTGTGTCAACCACCAGGCTTTGAGGATAATAAGCACCCAGAATGGGTATATAAGCTTGATAAAGCTCTTTATAGGTTGAAACAAGCACCTAGAGCTTGGTATGAGACCTTATCAACTTTCTTCTACAGAATAATTTCACTAGAGGCTCATAGATAAAACTTTATTTATTAAGAAGGTGGATCAGCATAAGCTACTTGTTCAAATTTATGTTGATGATATTATATTTGCATCCTCTGATCCCCAATTGTGTGAGGATTTCCAACCTTAATGCAACAGAAGTTTGAAATGAGTGCAATGGGAGAATTACAGTTCTTTCTAGGCTTGCAAATCAAACAAAAAGCTGATGGAATTTTCATTCATCAGTCTAAATATACAAAAGATCTTTTAAATAAGTTTGATTTACAAAACTGTAAGCCCTGTTCTACTCCCATGTGCAACACCACACAATTGGATGTTGATCAGAAAGGTAAAGCTGTTGATGAAACGCTTTACAGATGTATGATTGGGTCCTTGATGTATTTAACAGCTTCTAGACCAGATATTATGTTTGCTACATGTGTTTGTGCTAGATTTCAGGCTGCACCTAAAGAGTCTCATCTGATTGCAGTCAAGAGATCTTTAGATATTTGCAAGGTACACAATCTCTAGGTTTATGGTATTCCACTGGGCACTCTTGCAAATTAGTTGCTTTCTCTGATAGTGACTATGCAGGGTGTAAGTTGACCAGGAAATCAACTTCTGGTGGATGTCAATTCTTAGGCAACTGTTTGATTTCTTGGCAGAGTAAGAAACAAACATCTGTTGCTACATCCACTGTTGAAGCCGAGTACATTGCTGCTGCAAGTTGTACATCCCAAGTACTCTGGCTTCAGAATCAACTTTTGGATTATGGCATTACAGAGACTAAGACTCCGTTATTAATGGATAGTGCTTCAGCTCTTTGCATTTTCAAAAATCCAGTCCAACACTCTAGGACCAAACATAGAGAAATTAGACATCATTTTATAAGAGATTGTTTTGAAAAGGGTCTAATTAATCCTATGTTTGTGCCTAGTGCTGATGAGCTTGCAGACATTTTTACTATGCCTTTGGATAGTTCAACTTTCCACAACCTGGTGTTAAGGCTTGGTATGCAGCAGCTAGAATAAGTGACAACTACTGATGATCTCAGTAATTACTGATGATCATTGGTAACCATGTCACATATAAGTACTGATGAGTTATTTTACCCTCAGTAGTTTTTATAACTACTGAAGGCTAAATGACTCACAAGTACTGAAGTACTTTATCTTTTCTAAACTACTGATGTAGTTACAACTACTGAAATTAGTAAAAACAGATAAGTACTGACGTCCTATGACACACTTGAAAAGCATATGAAAAGTCTGATGAACAAGTGTTGAGGACAGTATGAAATAACTGAAAAGCTAAGAATTGATGAAAACAGCTGATGAGTAATTTCTCTTCAGTTGTTTCTACAACTGCTGTTTCCAAACAACTGAAGCAAGACCACTGTCTTCAGTAGTTTCACAACTACTGATGACAAACACCAAGTCCTCAGTTGTTTACATCATATGAAGTCAAAACCACGACCTTCAGTAGTTTCATAATTACTGATGGTTAACACCAAGACATCAGCTGTTTCAACGTCTGATGGTCAAAACCAAGTCTTCAGTTGTTTTATAACAACTGATGACAACACCACCACTGTCAGTCGTTTTAAACCTCTGAAGGTTAATACCACGTCATCAGTAGTTTCAAACAGCTGATAACCACACCAAAACCTTCAGTAGTTTTCTTTCAGCCTTTTCCTCTCCCAACCCTATAAATACCTGTCTTCTTCTCAAACAGTCCATTAGCCGTTCTTCTGACCTTCATACTTTCAAAAATGGCAACCATGAGTCTAAAACCCCGACATAACTGTGTCGCCTACCTCACGAAATCGGTCTTCTAGACAAAGTTTGATCACGCCATAGACCTAATGGATGATTCTCAATATAATACAGCTCTGCTCTTAAACCCGACCATCTACCTAGAGTCACTCTGTCAGTATTGGTCCAATGCCTACGTTCACACTGATGTGCCTACCGGCCAAATCTCTGTTAGGTTATTGGTTAACCAAAAACAAGTAGAGGTTACACCTGAAAGCATTCGTAGAGTGCTAAATTTACAAAATGCTGCTTGTGTGACTGAGTACCCGAAGGGCACAACTGATATGTTCTTCATCAACAATGGGTACGACGGAAATCTTAGAGTTGCTACCATACTGAAGAAGAACTTCCATGATGCTGAAAGATTAATATTTCATATGGTGAATGTTTGCTTAGCCTCGAAGACATCTTCATGGGATCAAATGTCTTCCCAGTGGCAACAGGTATTATATTCAATTCTAGAACACCAACTTTAAATTTTTCACAAATTGTGTTTCTAGAAATCAAAGATCTGGCACAGAAACCTGTGGGAAAAATATCGCTATTATATCCCAGGTTTCTGATGGCCATAATTTTAAATGAATTACAAACTGATGGCCTTGTTGGCCTTGGAGTCCCTGCACCAGCTGTTCTAGCTGAGGTATACTCCAGGCATAACTCCGACCAATCCCTCAAAGAAGCTGCCCGTTTGCTAAAACCCAAGCAAAGGGAACCCACAACTTCAATTGCCAGATCCAAAGTCCCCACCAAGCCAAAATCCAAACCCAAACAAGCTAATCAGGGAGATGAGTCCCCTGATGATGCTCCTGTACCACCCAAACAGGATAAAACTACTGGTTCAAACCCCCCAGTAGTGTTCACGACTCAACCAGCCACATCCGCACAGGTATCCTCTCAAAAGGATCCTGTTGCAACCATTTCAGGGGAAACCACATTGCTGAGACCTCTCTCACTTGAGGAGGTTATCATTGAAGAGCATCCCTCTCCCTGGATGCAATCAGCTTCTATCCCCTCTCCCCATGCAAATGCCTCTCAAAGCCCAACCATTATAATTGCCAATATGCTGACTCAGCTGCATGCCTCTCCTCCTCCCCTACAACCACCAACACAGGGGAGAACAACAGCAATTGAGGAAGAGGATCCACATGCCTCTGACAACCCACATCACCGGGGTGTAAATGTTCTATCTCCTGGTGTGGATATGAAGATCGGAACATCTGGTGAGGCTGCCACCTCTTCTGAATCAGCATATGATCAGGATGAGGTTGGTAACATAACTAAGACCTCACCAGAGGCAACAGCTGATGAAGGACAAAGTCCTTAGGCTGGAAGTCCCCAGTTCCAAGACAAAGGGGCACATGCTACATCTGGTCTACACCCAGTGCATGTACATCCTGCTACAAGCAGGAGGTCAGGTGATTCAGCATCTGCTAATGATGACCTGGACTTCTTTTATGATGTTCTTGCCCAGAACATAATCCTAGAGGAGGAAGTCAGTAGGCTGCAAACACTACTTGACCAACTCTCTCAAGGAGAAAGACCATCTGCCACCACATCAACCCAACAGATGGCACCTTCCTCTGAAGGTCCCTTAAACACACAGCCACTACAAATTCTCAGCCACCTGCCTCTTTTCTGGCACCATTTCTCAGGACCAAAACCCCCCTGAGCAAATGGATGCTATCCCTCAAAATGCCCTATCTCTCATCAACACCGCAGCTAACTGAATTTGTTATTAAAACTGTTGATGAGAGACTTTCTTCTGTCTTACAACCCCTGGTGGAGGATGTACTGAGCCAACAACTTTTGCTGCTACTCAATCCCTTGCAACCAATGCACCTAAAAGGGGAGAGTTCAGCAGTGAAAGCTAAAAGAAAGAGGATGGAGAAGGAGAGAGAGAAAGAGAAGGACAAAGAGGTGGAAAAAGAGAAGGATTGTGTGTATGAGGCTGAAAAAGAGAGAGAGAATGTGATTGAGAAGGGAGCTGAAATTGAAAAAGCACATGAAAGTCAAAAAGATTTTCATGTCACATACAAGAAAAAGAAAATGCTGAGAAAGAGAAGAACTTGAACGAAATGGTTAAAGAGGCTGATGCTGAACACAGCAGATCAATGGACAATATCATTGATCAGCTGTTTAGGCAAGGTTTCGACACTGAAAAGCTTGATTCTGAATAAGAAGATTAGAGATCAACGAGATCCACAAAGATGGGCCAGCTACAGCACTATGGATAGAGAGAGACTTGAGATCATGATCAGATTTATGAGCAAATACCTTGGGAGATCACTGATCGAAATAAAATCATGGACCAGGGACAGCATCTTGGCCATAACCTCCAAGATCTGTTCGTCTGAGGCATATACTAAGGGATTAGTAATAGAAGCTTTGAATGAAGCAGGAGTAGGGAGCAGGACTGAGCTAGCCAACACTCCAAAGCCACACTCACCTCCAAAATGCTAACTCAGCCTGTCAACATTCCCTCTCCAAAAGAACCACAACCACAACCCACAAAACCAACTCCCTGACCCTCAAAACCAACAGCCGATGATGCACCTAAGAAGAAGAAGAGAAGGTGTTGAGGCTTGTGGAAGAAGAAGAAAATGATGATGAAAAGATAGGCTGCCGATCTCAGCTGTTCTGCAGTTGCCTAAGGCCAAAGCTCTCTCTTGCAATAACTCCTGAGCAACAAGGATGCAATCAAAGTGAAATTGGAAGAAGAAGAACAACACATATTGCACGATGAAGAGTTATTGAGGAGAGTAGATAAAGCATATGCAGCCACTTCCTCCATCATTAATATGAAAAAACAAGCTCAGAGGATTTATACTCGTAGACATACTTTTCAGTATGTGAAAGAAAGAGTAAGAATTTGGCCTGATCCCAGGGTGGCTCACAGAATACAAAAGAAAAATATCCCTCAGAGATACAATAGGCAAGTGAAAAAGATTGTAGATGAAGTGATCTCCTTAGCCCTTGTAGTCTCACCCTGGGAATCCTGGAAAATTTCAAAAAGGCCTACACCTCAACATGCCCACAGAAGACGCTGGAGAAAAGAATGATAAAAAAGGGGCTGGTGTATAAGAGGCTGAATGAGATCAGAAAGGATGAGTTACCACTGCTGTTAGAAGGTCATCATCGTGATGAATTTGCTTACAGACAGATTACAACAGTGGTACTCAAAAATGGAAAACAGTCAAATTCCTATCTGAGTACTATGGGCCAGAAGGATTTTTGATGGTGAGGCAGAGGAGCTCACCATGGAGGAACAAATTGTATTTTTGGAGGCCTACACCAGGGAATCCTACAGGCTCATAGTTGGGAAGTGAGTCTCATGGATGGGGGAACAGCTCAGTGTCCAATTCCCCAATACAGAGCTCCCATCCATACATTGCCAACCAAACCATCAGAGACTCATTCCCAGGCCAGTGCTTATATGGGTCATCTTCTCAACTGATCAAGAAGGAAAAAGACCAACCATTCTGCCAACAATAAGTGGGAAAATAAATCAATTAAAGGTTTTGGTTGCATTCGTTCAGGGGGAGTTTGTTGGACCAAAAGAACCAATGAGCCAAGATCAGAAAACCTCTAAGTCCCACATGATATCACAACACTGTTGAAGGCTTCATCAGCAGTTCGACAAGTGCTGAAGACTTCAACAGCTGAAGATCAAGTACTGAAGACTTAAACAGCTAAAGACTAAAGTGCTAAAGTCCCACAGCTGAAGAACACAAGTGCTGAAGCTGAAGACTAAAGTGCTGAAGTTCACAGCTGAAGAGTCCACAAGTGTTGAAGATCAACAACTGATGTACAAAGTCTGAAGACAAAGACTAAGACATCACCTGATGACATCTACTGAAGTCATCAGCTGATGAAGCGTCTGAAGTTCAAGTCTGAAGACCAAGTGCTGAAGTTTCATTAGTTTGTCACAACAACTGAAGAGTACTTCTTCAGTAGTTGTGTTTATCAGTAGTTTTATGTTTTTGCTTTCAGTAGTTTTGTAAAACGACTGAAGAGCTTGTTCTTCAGTCGTTGTAGTTTCAGTAGTTTCTTATCAGTAGTTCTATAATAAGTAAACACTTAGCTTCTTGTAAGAAGATGTCAACTGTTAGACATCTTCAGTAGTTTTAGTGTTTCGGTAGTTTGTTAAATAACGGTTAGATGTCACTATCAAGTGACATCAGCCTACGTCATTCTTCCTTATATAAGGAAGAATGACCGAAATTGTAATTTTGCGAATGCCATGCCAAAGCGTGTGATTGAATGAAATATTCCTTTTGCAGAAACTTTCTCTCTCTATAACTAATTCTGTTCATTGCTATATCTTTGGTATTCTTGCTCGAATTGTGCTAGTTGGTATTCTATTCCGCTGCTGAAATCATTCGAATCGATCAAACTAGATGCTGAGATCCTATCATATACTTTCATTAATGTGCTGTTTTTGTTATTACTTTTTATATCCCCGGCTAGAGCTCAAATCAAGAACAAGTATAATAAGGCCAAAACTCTCTCCTCTCAGAGTCACATAGGCTAGTGATTGATAAGGGAAAGAAAGTTATAACTGCAAAGAGATTGAGGATGAGAAAAATAAGAGGAAGGAAAGTGAAGAAAGATAAAGAGTGACTCCCAGTTTCATGCAGGCTGTAATCAGGGCTTCGCAAAGGCCAACACTCAAGAAGGTGAGTTAAGGGCAGCCAGATTGAACTACCTAGGAACTAGAAATAACAATATTGATAATCTAATCTCTCTTACGTCTGATGAATTGAATGAACTGGCAAACATAGAGATGTCGACAAAGAGGAAAGAGGTAAGGATGCTGCTTTGCCTCTCAAAATCAAAGAAGAAAGAAAGAAAAGAAAATTATATTAGACTCTCATCCTCTCCTTTGTTCAAGAGATGTTTGAGATAGAAATTATGGCTGTAAAAGAAAAAAGTCAAGTAGATAAAGAAAAAGATAGATAGAACATGATCAACTACTTTAGTGCCAAAGGTTTCTACCAAGCTGAAGCTTTACTCCATCTATCTTATGATTATATAGAGTTTGATTATTTTAAGAACCCGGAACAAGAAGCCATTAAAGAAAGAACAGTTGGTAAGAAAAAAGATGAGGGAGGAAGCTCAAAAATCAAGGGCCACCATCAAAGCTAACAAGAAGAAGTCTGAAGACAGCCAAAAAAAAAGAGTGAGGTTTTTGAAGTTGTATGGGTTCTTTGGAAGGAGGTTTGTTCCCATGTCTCTACCCATAATAGATGAGCATATGAGGTGATCAAGTAGAAGATCAAGAGGGGTGAGCTTCAAGACTTGCATTCTCCACCAAGTTAAGATGCACCTGAAACTATGGTCTTGGTTGAATCAAACTAGAAAATAGAACCAATACCTACTGTTGATCCATAACTAACTTCATTTTCTAACCCACAACAAGGTTCCAACTTTATTTTGAAATGTGAAGGGAAAGGACCAAACTGAGAAGGAAAATGAAAGACAAGGTGATCCTTACTAACATTCTCAATTAATGTATAGAAAGAGGATAAGGATATTCATTAGAATTGACTTGAAGTCAAAGAATAAGAAGAAACCTAAGGCATCCACCTCCTCATCTCAGGATAAGTCAAAACATCGGGTGAACCAAAAGAGGCTACTCAACTAACTCATATACATATCGAGCCTCTAGCTATTGAGAGACCCATCATGTCTTTGGTTTATTCTACAAATCTAGATAGATTGTATGTCACAAGAGGTCAAGGAGGTCAACAAGTATTCTTCTCGCAGAGCATACTTGACCTACTTGAACATGATCTCTTAGAAATAAGGAGATACTAAGGACTTAATAATCCAGACTAGCTGATGAAATGAGGAATGGATCTGATTCTAATGATGGTTGTAAACAAGTAAAACATCAAAATTCATTCCAATCTTCAAGTTTTGGTAGCATCATCCTGGGGGAGATTGTAAGATCAAAAGGATTATCTTAAAAGCTGATGCTAACCACAGATCTCTCAACATGAACTAAGGTACAACGAAGTACTTCAGAAGATTTGTCAATGTACAAAGAAAAAATAACCAAGCATTAAATATTCCAAAACCATAGTAAATAATCTTCTGAAGCCAATAGTGAAGTGTTCCGAAGCTTGAAGACTACACTTTTCTCAATACTAAGAAGATAGGTGTGCCTAACGTACAGACAAATATAAAAGACCTTTCTACTATCAGCTCTAAAGACTCACCAACCTATATAATTTGGTGATTACCTTTTTATATTGTCAATTACACATCATGGCCTTTTATCTGTAACTTCCTTATTATAATACAATAGGATGTGATCTATGTCATGTCATAGTCACATGTCAAAAGGCAATTTAAATTTTGAATTTACATTGATCTTATTGTCTAGATTATTGTCCAACTAGCCTTCAAAGTATAATCGGTTGTAGAATGTTGTAAAAAATATCTCATCTATCAGTCTTTGGAGTAAGGTAAGTAACACTTGTAAAATACTTGAGAGTGATATACATCATCCTTGAAAACTAATCTTTGTATACTTGAGTGTTCCTATTTGTTTGTTTATTGTTTCTTTCCTAGTTTCTTATTTGATTTAGTAAGTGTGTTCCTTTGATAATTTACAACTTAACTATGAAACTATTGTTGAACCATTAATCGGTTCTGCAAGACCCAATATTGTCATCGTATCACATTGTATAAATGAAATGACACACTAGATAGTTTATTTGTACAAATTGTATGTCCCTCTATTATGCTCGCTTGACACTAACTTAAAAAATTCATCATCGAAAAATGCTGGCTTCTATATTTTGCTTGTTTGCAAACGAGTCGATTGGCTCGGTTCGATTTGAAAACGAGCCAAGCACCTCTGGCTCCCGAAAAAGACATTATATGGACTGGATTAAAAGGATCGGTCATCCGAAAATTAGGATTCATTTCTTGTCGCAAATATTCACTTGTGGCATACCATATCTCGATCGATTGACGTAATTTTTCTACCGCGTGTACATTCCCATAATGATGGTGTTTTTCCAAAATAAAACTTTGTTGTTCAGCGTCTTGAACTAGCCATCTTTTAGAAGGTATTGTTAAAAGATCATCAATTCCTAATGAAATGGATGCGGCGGTAGCTTGTCGGAAACCCAGAGTCTTTACTTGATCCAGGATATGTGATGTATATCCTATTCCATAGTGATCAATAAATCGACTAATAAGTCGTTTCATGGCAGTTCCGTCTATCACTTGAGCAAAGATCTGCTCAGTATGGATTATGAACATACTTAGTTGTACTAGCAGATAAACTTATGATTAGATGAAAACATGAATGATTAAATATTAAATAATTACAAAAGGTTAATATCTTAGTAACAGGTTAGACTAAACCTAAATTTTTAGCGTGGTTATAAATTACCTGCTATATATGGTGTTGGAGAACACAAACTTAAAAGCCTTAAATTCACTTTACGTAATGATATGAAATATATATGCTTGCAGTAACAACTTGACATTACATGTTTTTATGTAATCCCACTTATAAACTTTTATGGTTATGTGCAATTCACTTGTCACTATTATTAAAAAGGGGAAAGTGAATATGGGGTTGTCACACATGTAACCTTACATGCGAAACACTCCAAAACTACGTCGTTTCGTATAATTAAACATCAAAACTACATAGTATTGATTCATTTATTTTGAACTTACTTTTCTAAAATTACTCCACTATAAATTTAAATATCACACATGATCTTTGAATTGATTTATTTGCTCGCTTCCTATACGTCAACCGTATGCGACTTTCATTTCTTAATAATCACTTCTCGATTTCCACCATGAGCTTAGATATTAATTTTATATTTGAATGAAAGTAAATAATCATGGCTTCAATGGAATATGTAAATTGTCTTTCTAAAAAGATCATTTTAATACTTATGAAGTATATATCGTGATATCAATCTCCAACATTTTTTTTATATTTTATGAATCATTCTTTGGAGAAGTAAGTTTTATAGCAAAGTTTAAGTTAATGAATCAAAACTACATAGTTTGATGTTTAATTATACAAAACAACGTATTTCTGGAGTGTTTCGCATTTAAGGTTACATGCGTGACAGCCCCATATTCACTTTCCCCTTTTAAAAATGGTTACTTCTTTTACATATAATCTTTGTCTCTATCCTTGTATTGTCATATTTTAACTGAATAAACCTATTATAGAATTACTTTAATAGTCATCAAATTCATAAATAATAATTTATTAATCATGACTATAAGACTATATGTAGTGGGTATCTTGGAGGCTCCAACATGATAAGTTGAACACGAGAAGTACTCTAAACACCATTAAAACCTAACTAAAAGGCACTAAAAATCCATGGGGCTTCAAGCCCGTATCGGGCGCCAAACATAATTTTTCCTAAATTATTGCATCAATATGGGCTCCTAACAATTGTTAACCAGTACACTTGATTTAAATGGGGCTTTAGTAAAACAATTTTTTATCTACATAACATTTGGGTTATGTTTTTTTAAACAACCACTACACATAGTGTAATTATATTAAGAAAACAACAACGCCAGTTAAAGTGACAAGTGGTTACACCATGGTTTCAACACTTCAAAATTAAAGTGTCCATTTAATTACATTTTTCATATTTATAATTAATCAAAGCTCATAGTTGTCATATATAATACATCTAATTAGTTATAGGGTGTATTCTAAAGATCATGAATCTGTTGTAGATCGATCATGTGAAAGAAACACGGAATGAATCAATCATGAATTATAGAAAGCACTATAAGAAGAACAAGGACAAGAAATGTAAATAATATTCCAAGTATATTGCTCTCTAGTAATGTGATTACATAAGTGTGGAAATATTAGGATACTAAACAAAATGAACAAAGGAAACTATTCATACTAAACAAAATAGTCTCGCGAAAGAATTACTTCTTGCACGGTTGAAAGTTTTTACGCGAAAACTAGATCTTCATTGTCTTATTTTGATTTCCCAAGCTCTAGGTTCAATCTCTACAATCTCCCCCTAGGCTCGATAAATCAAGTATTTAAAAATCCACGTCTACAACTTTATAATTATCATCGTAAGTTTACATCTTATTGTTTAGTGCATTCGTGATCAATCAACCGAATTAAGTCCTTAAAAGATGAACACATTCATCAACTTTAATTGGACAAGCATGAAGCCTCATCCAATATTCTCTTCCGAAGTTGAGCAGATCAATTAGGTTAATGATATGGTATTCTTTATCACATAATAGATCACAACATGCTAGGTAATCTTTTCGCAAACCCATCTCATAAGTTTTGACAATTTATTGATTGGCATAACAACAAGAATTGGTGTTAGGATGTATATGTGTCTCATCTCTAATGATTTTGGATTTTCTAGTTTTGAAGTCCTAAAAGTTGGTTTTGCTTTGTCTCTATATGATATTTCTTATCCATTTTGCCATTTTGTAATTTCTTGGATTATGAAATAACACTCTTCCCATAGCATATAAGTCAGATGCTCTAAGTGTATTGAAGTGATGCTCATCCTGATAATACTCTATCGCTTTGTCTTTTCTCATGACAACATACATATTCTTTTCCTCATCATACGCCCAAATCAATATTGGTTTAGAATTTCCATACCGAGTAAATGGTTTGGAATGTCTTAAAAGTTTGAACATAAGTAGGAGATAGAGGAGCAAGAACTGAAATATTTCCAACATCACATAAACCAATCTTTCCTATCACGTTACTAGGATCAGATGTATGCTACTCAATTCTAGAGTCTAAGGCAATCTCTCCTATTTTCAAAAAAATATCTAAAATAAACTCTTCAAACTATTGCCAAATGTGTTCGTATAATCAATAGAATCATCTAGATTATCAAAAGGACCTAAATCTTCATTAGCTCCTAAACTTAGATTTCTTTCTGAAATGTGTAGAATTCTTTCTCGTAAAGCTCATCTATAGTTGGATCAAGTGGTTTGTAATTCTCTGGATAATCAAGCCTTGGTCTATGTTTGTAATTCTCACCAGAAAGACCTGCAATTGAGCTCCTATCTCCTCCCTAATCATCATCACGATCGTCTTTCTTCTTTCCTTTGTCATATATGCCATCATCATCACCACCACCACCACCATCATCATCATCGTTGACATCATCATATCTTACTTTATCATCACTAATATCATAATCCAACTTATGTAATCCATCATCCTTATTTTCAGGCTTACCACATTACATAATATTCTTGGGTGTAACAATCACATCACCAAAATCTTGAAGCAATGGTTCATCTTCAGTAACATTTTTAGTAAATATCACATTAGGTTTAGTATCAACTATTATAGGCTTTATCATTTGATTAACAATAGGATCTGGATCAAAAAACTATTGTCCACTTGACTCTCCAACCTCATATTTTCTTCTTTGATTAGTTTGTATGAATGTATACGAGGAAGCAAACTCTTTAAACTTATTCTCTAGAATCTGAATATAGTTGTAAAAGAATTGGAGATGATGTTCTAAGCCACTGATCTTCGTAGCCTTTTTTGGGTCAGTTGATGCAAATCATAAATCACTTAAGAATTATCTAACATCTTTATCTCTAACACTTAATCTTGTTGTTACAAAGTAGCTTTTGTTGGTGAACTTGGGGAAGTTATAGCAGAGTGTCTCTGTTCTAGGGAATGTTGATAAGATAATCAATAATAACTTCATCTTCATCATCTTAACCTTGAGTATAAGTAGTTTGGACATCCTCTAGTGTTGACATTGGTGCTTTAGAAGTTGGTAATTCAATAGTTGGCATCGATGTCTCAATTACAATTGTTGATTATGTAACTATCACTGAAGTCTCTTGATGAATAGCCTCACTAACAATAACAACTAGCCTTAACATGAAAATATCCTGGATAAGGGAAGCAGTGGTCACCTAATTACAAAATCTCTTCCTCTACCCCTAACATGTTTACCCGTATTAATTGTATCTTTATTCTTTACCACTATCTTCTTCCTTCTCCTTGTAGCAGGAGAATCTTCAGGAGTGACGTCTATATTAGTTTCCTATGTAGTGTGTTTTTGGGTTGTAACCAACACTCTAGTCTTTCCTGAATAATATAAGGAACTCTACCAATGTCTTCACTCGTTTTTTCCCTTGAATTTTTCTCAAACCAAGATTCCATCTCCTCATCTTATTTTCATCTCCCTTTGACCAGAAGAACTTAGCGGAGCATCATCGACAGTTTTAGAAGATGAACCAACAGGATGAGAGGTTGTTCTCTAGTAGTTTATTGTAGCTGTTTTGCTTGTTGAAAATCATTAGAAAACCTATCAAGTTTGGCAAAGTGATCTACTTTCCATGTATTTCCTCGAGAACCCATCTGTAAGGCCCCGTTCCCAGGACACTCACAGCTGGTCGATCATCGCACATAAAACATATGATATACATTAACTTTACTAAAATATTGTAGCGGAATCATTTTAAACAACTCATTTCATATATATAAATATTGTTTTTGCAAAATAATACACATTTATAGTCATTAAAAACATCGTTTGTTCGCATTATAATGCAAAAACATCATCGCAACATAAAATGGATGCCATCCAAAATACGCAAAGTAGCCACCCCGCGCCATCCTCAACAACATCTACCTGCCAACTGCAAACACATAAAAGTCAGTGTTGCTGAGTCAGTTCTAGTTTTATAAAACATTATATTACCCTTCGTTCGTTAAAACATTCTCTTTACTTTTGCACATGATCATACATCATACGTACATGAAGTAATAATTATTATCTTCAATCATCATTCATTTCGTACATATTGCACATTTCGTACTTATTGCAATTTTCATACATTTATTATAATTTCACTTCTATCTAAGTCATGTCGTATGCCTAACCCCCCCTCTTCAGCACAAACCCATATCATCTAGGGTTAGGCTTTAAGGACCACATATCGCATATATCGCACGTATGGAGTAGTCATATAGACTAACTCCCCCTCTTTATGAACCATTAAGGGTTAGTCAAGATCGCACGCTGTAAACACACAATTGAGCTAACAACTCTGAGTGAGTGTGAACCTCCTTTCCTTTGCTTGCAAGACTTTTCATTAATTCATTATGTTCCACTTTCTTGATCTTAATTATTTCACTTCGTTAAGATAATACTTTACGTTCATTATCATAGTCATACCACGTAAAGTCACATCGTAATACGTAATAAGGAAAATAAGGAAACATAACATACATAAGTATAACATCAAGCAAACATCATCATACATGACATATCACACATCATAAAGTCAACTTACATCACCCCAGGAACTATAAGGCCCCGTTCCCGGGACAATTACAGTTGGTCAATCATTGCACATAAAACATATACTTACATTAATTTTAATATAATATTGTGGCGGAAACATTTAAACAACCATTTCATTTCATTATAATAATCCCTTTTGCAAAATAATAAAGCATTCATTACAAAACATCATTTGTTCGCATTAGAATGCAAAAACATTATACAAAAGAATGTCATCCAAAAGCCAAGTAGCTGCCCCTTGCCATCCTCAGCAACAATCACCTACCAACTAGAAACACATAAATTTTAGTGTTGCTGAGTGAGCTCTAGTTTTAAAATAAAACATACTTTACTTTCTTTCAAAACCATTCTATACTTTCGTACATTATCACACATCATACGTACACATAGATAATATCATTATTATCTACATCATTTGTTCGTTAACTTTCGTTCATTCATCGTTCAACTTTATCATTCACTTTCATTCACTTTCATTCGTAAACTTCCTTACTTATCTTGTGTACATTCATTACTTCCGATGACATGTACAGTACCCCGAACATTGTGCACGAAGCTCGTTACTCGGCCTTAGGTCTTTCATAGACCTGAACATTATGCAGGAAGCTAAGTCTAGTACCTAGGGCAAGTACACTCGTCACTATCTTTTCTCTTTCATTATAAACCAATGCCATATGCTATACCCCGAACATTGTGCATGAAGCTGGTTACTGGGCCTGAGGTCTATCAAAGACCTTGAACATTATGCACGAAGCTGACTCCAATACCTAGGCAAGCAGCAAGGATCCCATACGTATGATCAATCATATAGATTAGACCCTAATGTGCATCCTTCCAGGGTAGCTAACCCGCAGACAGTTAAGCTAACACCCTTCATTGGGTGTGACCCTCCATACTTTGCTTGCAAGAATTTCTTACTTTTATTTATTCATTTTCATTATGTTCTCTTTTCATTATCTTTCACTTCACGTTACATAATACTTTTCATTTCATTCATCAACATTCAACGTAAAGACATGGAAAATAAACATACATAACAGGGAACAGAAACATAACCATACAAAACATCACCATACAAGGCACCATCATACATGACATAACAATCATCATACATGCCATAACATACCCCATACATCATCAAAGTCAACTTACTTCACCCACGGGAACATCCCAAAGTCAAAGCCTACATTTCACTTTTTCCTCAAAAATCAGAAAATAATCAAAGTCTTAGGCGCAAGGGCACTATGCAGCTCAGGGGCACTATTTAGGCGCATGGCCTTTCAGGTACATGGGGAACACTTAAGCGCATGGGGAACTTCTATGCGCATGGGCACTATTGGGGCGTATTGGTAACACTTAGTCATTCTAGGCAAATTCTAGGCGCATTGGCACTATGCAAGCGCATGGCCATTCTAGGCGTCTTGACACTTAGCCAAATTCAGCCTTTTCCAGGCGCATGGCTACTATTTGGGCGCATGGGGTTTGGGCACATGGGAACACATAGGCAATTTATACCATTGGCGCATGGACCACTATTTAGGCGCGTGGGTAGTCTAAGTCACACTTAAACCACTAAATTCAGTCCCCAATCATCATCAAACATGTTCAAAGCTTAAATCTTACATTCTAAGCCACAAAAACACATTCATAACATCATCATAACCATAAAACATCCAAATCAAATTCAACCCGCAAACTCATTTACACACATACATACGGGTAAAACCCACTTTTTATAAAAAGTTTCATACATGAATTTCCAACCCCAAATCAGTTTAGAACAAGTAAGAAGCAGGTTCTAGAACTTACCTTAGCAGTTTTTGAGGTATGAATTCCTTCAAAACCCGTTTGCTACAAGTTCAACACCTAAAACCCACCAAAACACACACACAAACGAACACACAACACACATAAGCACACAACCGAGACAAAGGCTAGTTAAGAACATCACAAAACCATGAACTCTTGCCTTGAATTCGGATTCCTTCTTCTTGTTCTTCAAAACCTGAGAGTTTTCAGATTCTCTTCTCTCTCTCTCTCTAAAACTCGATGACAAAAGTGAAGTGTAAGACAAATGGGCGGCTTTACCACCTTTATCCACCAACTTTGGAAGTTTTTGTCCTTTTGACACTTTTAACCCCTTAGTTGGGTTAAATTGCATTTCCTTTCTTTTCTTCACTTTTATTCTTTCTTTCATGTCTTTTAAAAATAAGCATGTGTTACAAGTCCAGCCCCCTTATATAGGTTTCATCCCCGAAACCTATTATTCTTCCAACAATTATGGGTAATGTTGCCTCATCTCCTATTTAGTCTCCCACGTAGACTCACATCCTTTACCGCGCTTCCATTGTACACGCACAAGAGAAACCACTTTATTTCTCAACCTCTTCTCCTTATGGTCAATGATCACCGTTGGTTGATCCACGTAATTGAGTCATTCATCCACCTCGATATCTTCTAGTGGTACAATCATATCCTCGTCAGCCAAACACTTTCTCAAATGAGATACATGGAATGCCAGGTGGATTCCATTTAACTCATCTGGTAAATCCAATCTATATGCTACCTCCCCTACTTGAGCAATAATTCGGAAAGGCCCAATGTACCTTGGGCTCAACTTGTCCCGCTTTCAACTGAATGATACCATTCCAAGGTCAGACTTTCAACATAACTCTATCACCAACCTGGAATTCAATCGATCTATTTCTCTTGTCGGCATACAACTTCTGCCTATCTTTGGCTGCCTTCATGAAGGCTTTGATCTTTTCAAACTTCTCAGTCGTAGCCTCCATTACCTTGATACTCCCCAACTCCTTCTAACCAATATTACCGTAACAAACGGGTGTTCGACATCTCCTACAGTATAGCATCTCATAAGGTGGAATACTAAGGCTGGCATGATAACTATTGTTATATGAGAACTCAGCTAACGGTAAGTGGTCATCACAACTTCCTCCAAAATCAATTATGCATGCCCAAAGCATATCTTCTAGCATCTGAATCATCCATTCTGACTGACCATCCATCTGAGGATGATAAGTCGTGCTAATATGTAACCTAGTCCCCATCGCATCATAGAATTTCTTCCAAACTTAGATGTAAACCGGGTATTACGATCAGACACAATAGACACTGACACACCATGGCAAGTTACAATCTCTTTAATGAATAGACCCGCTAACCTCTCGGACGAATATGTCTCGCGGATCGGTGGGAAGTGAGCACTCTTCGTCAAACGATCAACTATCACCTATATAGCATCGTACCCTCGTGCCGCACGCGGTAACTTTGTAATAAAGTCCATATTGATATGCTCCCACTTCCACTCTGCTATATCTAAAGGTTGGATCTTCCCATACGGCTTTTGATGCTCGACCTTCACTTGTAAACAAGTAAGACACTCACAAACTCCGCCACATCGCATTTCATACTCGGCCACCAATAATCTTTCTTCAGGTCTTGGTACATCGCCGTAGCACCGGGATGAATAGAGTATCGAGTTTTATGAGGCTTCATCCATAATCATCACACGTAGATCCCCAAAACGAGTAATCCACATTCGTCCAACTCGGGTCCTAACACCGAGTGTGTTTTCACCCAACTCGCGATCAGGCCTCTCATTCTTTCAGAGTTGAGATGATCATCCTTCAATGCCTCATCTTGAAACTCCTTGACTTGTTTCATTGCATCAGAGGTCAGGACCAACTCATAAGCCCTCACCCGAATCGGCTCGGGTCTCTCTTTTCGGCTAAGGGCATCTGCCACCACATTGGCTTTGCCTGGATGGTAATTGATCTCGTAATCATAATATTTTTTGAGCTCAACCATCTCCTCTACCTC
Organism: Flaveria trinervia; assembly: GCA_025506515.1. Classification (NCBI taxonomy): domain Eukaryota; kingdom Viridiplantae; phylum Streptophyta; class Magnoliopsida; order Asterales; family Asteraceae; genus Flaveria; species Flaveria trinervia. The sequence goes on along the minus strand of CM046443.1, from coordinate 84,133,020 downwards.
ATGTTAAGTCCTTCTACTCGAATAAATAATTCAAGCCCTGGTGGTTAGTGAATATGGTGGACTTCGTCCCATACAGGTAGTGCCTCCAAATCTTTAACGCGAGGACCACAACTGCTAGCTCCAAGTCATGAGTAGGATAATTAACCTCATAAACTTTTAACTATCGGGATGCATAGGCTATAGCCTTTCCTCTCTACATCAAGACACATCCCAACCCCGAGTAAGAAGCATCTGAATAAACAACCAAATCTCCACTTCCATAGGGTAATGACAAGACTTGAGCTTGAGTAAACCTTACCTTTAAGCCCTCAAAAGCATTCTCCTGATCTTGACCTCATACAAAATTCATATCCTTACGGGTCAACTTGGTTAGTGGGGAAGCTATCTTGGAGAATCTTGGAGAAGTCTTGGATGAACCTTCTGCAATAGCCTGCCAAACCCAAGAAACTACGAATCTCGGAAGGCTTCCTTGGAGACTTCCATTGCATCACCGCCACCACCTTTGCCGGGTCCACCATAATTCCTTCAAGATTCACCAGGTGACCCAAAAACTGAACATCACGCAACCATAATATGCACTTGGAGAATTTAGCATACAACTTCTCCTTTCTCAACGTCTCCAATACTTCTTGAATGTGACCGACACGCTCCTCCCTCTCTTTGAATAAATCAAGATATAATCAATAAACACAATCACTGATTTATCTAACATTGGGTGACACACTCGATTCATGAAATCCATGAAAACAGCTGGCGTGTTTGTTAAACCAAAAGACATAACGAGAAACTCATAGTGTCCATAACATACTCCATACGTCATCAAAAGTCAACTTACTTCACCCCCTCGAACAATCCCAGTCAAAGCCTACATTTCACTTTTTCCCCAAAAGTCAGAAAAAAAATCTAAGTCTTTAGGCGCATGGGCACTATGCAGGCGCATGGTCTTTCAGGCGCATGGGGAACTCTTAGGCGCACGGGGAACTTCTGGGCACATGACACTATTGGGGCACATGGGCAACACATACTCATTCTGTGAAAATTCTAAGCGCATGGGCACTATGATGTGCATGAGTGCCTAGGCGCATGGACATTCGAGGCGTTTGGACACTTAGCCAAATTCAGCCTTTTCCAAGCGCATGGCTACTATTTAGGCGCATGGGGTTTTGTGCGCATGAGAACACTTAGGCAGTTTATACCATTGGGCGCATCGACCACTATGTAGGAGCATGGGCAGTCTAAGTCACACTTAAACAACTAAATTCAGTCCCTAATCATCATCTGACATGTTCTAAGATGAAATCTTACATTCTAAGCAATACAAACACATTCATAACATCATCATAACCATAAATAAACCCAAATCAAATCCCACCCACAAACTCGTTTACACACATACATACGGGTGAAAAGCCACTTTTTATAAAAAGTTTTATACATATATTTCTAGCCCCATATTAGTTTAGAACAAGTAAAAAGGGGGTTTTAGAACTCACCTTAGCAGCTCTTTGGGTATGACTTCCTTCAAAACACGTTTGCTACAAGTTCAACACGTAAATCCCACCAAAACACACACACAAATGAACACATAACACACATACGCACATAACCGAGGCAGAGGCCAGTCAAGAACATCACAAAACCATGAAGTCTTACCTTGAATTCGGATTTCTTCTTCTTGTTCTTCAAAAACTGAGAGTTTTTAGCTTCTCTTCTCTCTCTCTAAAACCAGATGACAAAGTGAAGTGTAAGACAAAATGGGCGGCCATACCACTTTATTCACCAACTTTGAAAGTTTTTGTCCTTTTAACACTTTTAACCCCTTAGCTTGGGTTACATTGCGTTTTCCTTTCTGTTCTTCATTTTTTTCTTTGTTTCATGTCTTTTAAAAATAACCAGGTGTTACACGAACATCGCAAGTCAAAGCCTACACTTTAGATTTTCCCCAAAAATTCAGAAAATAATTCTAAGTCTTAGGCGCATGGGCCCTATGCAGGCGCATGAACACTATGTCGGCGCATGCTGCTTAGGCGCATGGAACACTTAGGCGCATGGGAAATTTCTAGGCACATGGGTACTATACGGGCGCATGGCCAACACTTAGGCATTCGGAAATCATTTGGGCGTTCGGACACTATGTAGGCGCATGGTCTGTCTTAGGCGCAAGGGAACACGTAACCAATTCTAGGCTTAATCCTAGGCGCATAGACACTATTGGGGCGCATGAGTTTTGGGTGCATGGGGAACACTTAGGCATCTAGACAGTTAGGCGCATGGGCCACTATTCAGGCGCATGAATAACTAAGTCACACTCAAATCATTCTAATTCTATCCCAATCATCATTTCAACATATTCTAAGTTTATTTCTAACATTATAAGCATGATAACAAGAACATGGCATCAACATAACATCATAAACACCCAAAATCATAACCAACCCGCATCACACGTACACACACACGTGCAACACCCATGTTTATAAAAACATTTGCACATGCATTTCCAGCCCCAAAATTAGTTAAAACGTGTAAAAAGGGGTTCTAGAACTCACCTTGACCCACGAGTTGAGTTCAAACACCTAAAACCCACCAAAAACACAAACCCGAACACACAAAAACACATATAAGAATATAACTGAGGCATAGGCCGGCCAAGAACAACCCAAAAAAAAGATTTCTTACCTTGAATTCAGTCTTCCTCTTCACTTTCTCTCTAAAACCGGAAGCTCTGCTTTCTCTCTCTTAAAATCCGAATAAAAAGGTGTTGTGTAATGGCATGTAATAAAAACCTATAGAAAGGAGGTATATCATCAACAAAAAAACTTATAGAAAGGAGGTAGATTCTTTTTATCTAAATATGAATATCTATGAACATTTCCCATCATCTGAAGACAATCTCTTGCAATAGCATTATCAATCTTTACTGCTGCTTTAGGCTAATCTTCTAAATGTTGAACACGGTTGATGATCTCAGTAGTGATAACAACCCTTCTCCCTTCAACTATTGCAATAATACATTGCTCTCCTCTAGTATATCTCTCATTTATAGATGAAGTCCAAAAATCATCTATAACATTTGTTTAAATAAATGGATTGGCTATAATGGCAATTAGAATTTTGGATGTCCTAAGTCCTTAGATAAGTTAACGGAAAATAGCCTTATCCTCTACAACTTCTCCAAGATAAGCAACAACATTATGTTTTTTGTTACAAACCATTGATCTTGTCGCACAAAATGTTTAACCTTTTGCGTGTGAATAGTTTTGAAACATTACAAACTTATCGCACCAAAAGTTTTTTATAGCATGAAATCAGTTTTTACCAAAAGACAACTCTCGTACGAATGGTCAATGATTCTCATGCGATTACTTTCATCAGAACAACAAATATTTCGCTTATGTAAATCTTTTCACTTACTTTTCACATGCGACAACATCAAACCCATTTTCAAATTAAAGTCATTATACTGAGTTTCAACCATTGAAACTTGTTGTTTATGATGTTCTTAACCGGTTTATCCTCAGTTGTATGCTTATGTGTGATTATGTGTGTTCAGGTATGTGTTTTTAGCGGGTTTCTAGGTGAGAACTTGTAGCAAACGGGTTTTAAAGGAAGTCTTACCCAAGAGGCTGTTAAGGTGAGTTATAGAACCCCCTTTTTACATGTTTTTAACTGCTTTGGGGCTGGAAATGCATGTATAAACTTTTTATAAATGTTGGGTTTATACTCATATGTATGTATGTGTGTATGTTGCGGGTGGGGTTTGATTCTTAGGCTATGTATGTGTTTAATGTTGTTATGATGATGTTTCTAAGGCTTAGAATGCATGATTTAAGCTTAGAATAAGTTTTAAAATGATTAAGGACTCAATTATGATGTTTAAGAGTGAAATAGGGTTACGCCTGCATAGTACTCATGCGCCTAGAAATAGGCTGAAATTGACTAAGTGTTCATACGCCCAAGATAACTCATGCGACTAATCACTCATGCGCCTGCATACTGCTCATGTGCCTAGAATTTGCCCAGAATAGACTAAGTGTTGACTCATGTGCCCTAATAGTGCTGATGTGCCTGAAAGTTACCCATGATCCTAAGTGTTCCTCATGCGCCTGCATAGTGTTCATGCGCCTAAAGACTTAGATTATTTTTCTGAATTTTTAGGGAAAAATGTAAAAGTAGCCTTTGACTTGGGAGGTTCCTGTTGGGTTTTGTAGAACATTACCAAAGTCATATTAACCATTTTGTTATGAAAAACGCAGCGGAGATAAGGTCAAAACCGTGAGTATATGTAACATATATATACTTGTTAAAACAAAACCCAAGACAATGATCTATTTATATGGAAGAACATACCATCAAAAGCAAAAAACAACCACATAAACTACCTTTAGAATCGTGGATTGAAGGGAAAGAAGATGATGTTTGAAAGCCAAGACTACAAAGTAGGAGCCCTCAAGAGATGATACCCACAAACCTTTCTAACACCTTGCTTGTTAGGATGCTCCACCAAGGATTGCTTCTTGTTTGTTCCTCGACAAAACAAAATCACAAAGCTGTTTTTCAGCTCTTCAAAACCGAAAATAATGCTGGAGTTTTTGATGTTTTATGATCTCTTTTAGAGAGAAGTGTTCTACAAAAGATGGAGTGTAAGTGAGGAGAAAAAGCATGCAAATGACAAAGACCAAGGCAAAGCCTTAATGGTCCCCTTAGGGCGGCCGAATCTCCCCTCAAAAGGGGTTTCCCCCCAAAAACTTTTATAAAAAAGTTACACTTTAACCCTTTGTTTTATAAAATTAAAACCCTTTTAATTTTATAACACTAGAACACTTTCATTTGTCATTGTTTAACTAACTTAATTTAATGAAACAAATGAATTCTCATGAACAAATCATCTTCATAATGTTGTTCATTTACAAAAGAAACATTTTAGAAAACCCGTTTTTCTAAATTGGTGCTTATATTTATTTGTGTGATCTCATCAACGAACAAATATTTATTGGTGTTTGTTTGGCTTGTTATTGGGTTTGAACCGACTTGGATCATAACGTACTAACCACATCAGTCTTTTATGTGTCTTGGGCATATAAGATCCAACATTCTCCCACTTGCACAAGATTCATAGAAAATTGATGTAAGAAGTAAATGCCGCCTAACAACAGTTTACTACCCTTAATACGTATGACTAGGTGCCATTCAATAACATCATCTCCTTCAAGTACCATACTTGAAATGTTTTAGGTGAATTAATCATCCATTCTTTTGTTACAGATGTCATGTTAAATCCCAGAGACACAGAATTGTCATTCTCTAATGATTTAGCTTTAACAGACCTTAGACATCTAACTCTCAACGAATAAGAGAACAAATTCCATTTTGACTACATACGTTTCTCACAATTACCTTATATCATACCGGAACCTAGCCTTACGTACTGTTAATATTTCAGAACAGCAAAGCACTAAGTCAAAATCTGATACTTGGTGAATATCAAGACTCAATATATATCTCAGGTCTGAGGATACAATGATATTCGCCTTTACTCAATATTTCTTATGACTAATCATAAAGATTCTATGCAGAAATAATAGAGAGCGGGTCAGTCCTATATCTATATCCCATAGATATCAATGAACCTTGGTAGCAACCTTTTGCTCTATATTCATACTATTATAAATATCAACCAATCCAAGTTCATTATAGTCTTACATTCATAGTTGTTCCCACAAGTATGATCGACTACGGACGTTTAGAATAACTTGCTTATTCAGGGATTTAAACATGCTAAACTAGAAGAACAAAAGAAATATAACCATATAATTAAGTCAAATAACATAAGTTCCAATATCCAAATACAAAATTTGATCAAGTCCAATAACTAGAATATCGAAGTCCTAAGGCACAAGTATGACTTTCATGCTTTGACCTATCTAGGAGCTTCGTGAAAGGATCCGTAATGTTTTGATCGGTGTGTACTTTGCGAATACATATCTTTCCCTTTTCAACTTCATCCCTTATGTAGTTGAATCTCCATTCAATGTGCCGAGTCTTTTGATGAGCACGAGGTTCCTTGGTTCGAGCAATCGCACCCTCGTTGTCACAAAAGATCTCTAGGGGGTCTTGAATGGTAGCAACGACCCCTAGATCAGCAATGAACTTCCTGAGCCACGTAGCTTCTTGAGCTGCCAATGAGGCGGCGATGTATTCTGATTCTGTTGTAGATAGTGCCACTACATATTGCTTTGAGCTTTTCCAAGAGACCGCTCCTCCATTCATAATGAAGACATATCCCGACTATGATCGAGAGTCATCTCGATCAGTTTGGAAACTCGCATCCATGTAACCCTTTACGACAAGCTCCTCCTCACCAGATCCATATATTAAGAACATATCCTTAGTGTTTCTAAGGTATTTCAAAATACTTTTAACAGCCATCCAATGACTATTACCAGGATTCTGTTGATATCTACTTGTCATGCTTAGAGCACATGACACGTCTGGCCTAGTACATATCATTGCATACATGATGGATCCAATAGCAGATGCATATGGGACTCCATTCATTCTTTCCTGTTCAATCTTTGAAATAGGGCATTGAGAGGAGCTAAATATAGTCCCCTTTTGAATACGTACCATACCTTTCTTAGAATCTCCGTCTTGAACCTTTTCAAGATCTTTTCAATGTATGAACTTTGGTTTAAACCTATCAACCGCCTTGATCTATCCCTATAGATCTTTATTCCCAAAATATAGGTGGCTTCACCAAGATCCTTAATGGAAAAACAGTTTCCAAGCCAGGTTTTTACACCTTCCAAGGTTGGAATGTCATTTCCAAATAGTAAAATGTCATCGACATATAATACAAGGAAAGTAATAATGCTCCCACTAGCTTTCTTATACACACAAGCTTCATCAGTGTTTTTGATGAAGCCAAATTTCTTTACTTCATCATCAAAACGGTGATTCCAACTTCTTGACGCTTGTTTCAATACGTAGATTGACTTCTTTAACTTGCATACCTTGTTGGGATGTATTGGATCGACAAAACCTTCAGGTTGTTCCATATGGACATTTTCCTCAAGATATCCATTAGGAAAGCGGTTTTGACATCCATTTGCCAAATCTCATAGTCATAATATGCTGCTATGGCAAACAATATCCTGATAGACTTTAGCATGACTACAGGTGAAAAAGTTTCATCATAATCAACCCCTTGAGTTTGAGTGAAACCTGTTGCTACAAGTCTAGCTTTATAGGTATCCAAGTTTCCATGCATATCGGTTTTCTTTTTGAAAACCCACTTACTTCCACTACCTTGGACTTAAGAGGTGGTGTAACCAATTCCCAAACTTGGTTATCATACGTGGATTGCATCTCAACGTTCATGGCTTCTTGCCATTTGTCAAAATCAGGTTTTGACATTGCATCATGGTATGTGGTTGTTCATCCGAATCTACCACATAGCATCCATCCATGAAAAATCCATATCTCTTAGGAGGAACACTAGTTCTACCAGATCTGCGAACGTTTTGTGTATCTTGATCATCCATATGATCATTCTCAACATCCTTATGTTGATTGCTAGTAACGACCAATTGTGTATCGTCTTGTGAATCTTTATCCTCTTCAAGTTCCATTGTTCTTCTACTAGTTTCTTCCGAAAGGAACTTAGTTTCCAAGAACTCTGCCTTTCGAGCAATAAACACTTTCTGTTCTGTTGGATCATAGAAATAATATCCAATACAATCACTAGGATATCCAATAAAGATACACTTTGTGGATCGGGCTTCCAGTTTGTTTTGAGTGTATTGCTTAGGATAAGCCTCACACCCCCAAACTTCTAAATATGATAATGATGGAACCCTTCCATGCCATACTTTGAAAGGTGTCCTTTCCACTTTCTTGGTTGGGGCCATATTTAAAATACGGGCCGCGGAGAGCAATGCGAAACCCCAAAATGATAGAGGTAGTGTACTTCTAGCCATCATAGATCGAACCATATCCAATAGAGTCCAATTCCTCCTCTCATATACACCATTATGTTGTGGTGTTCTAAGATACTCTTGAAATTCACTACTTAGGTATTCACCTCCTCTATCTGTACGAAGAATCTTGACCATTTTGTTGAGTTAATTTTCAACTTCATTCTTGAACATTTTGAACATTTCAAAAGATTCATTTTGTGTCTTAACAAGTACACATACCCATAACGACTATTGTCATCGGTAAAGGTAATGAGTATCTTTCAACATTCATAGTTATTGGTTTAAAAGGTCCACATACATCCGAATGTATAATCCCTAATAAATCATTTGCCCTTTCATTAGTCCCACTAAAAGGGGCCTTTGTCATTTACCTTGTAAACAAGACTCGCATACATCAAATGAATCAATCTCTTTAGTTTTTAAAAGACCATTCTTTTAAAGTTTTTGCATACGATTCTTGTTTATGTGACCAAGGTGACAATGCCAAAGATAGGAATCACTCAAATCTTGTTGGACCAAAAGAACCAATGAGCCTGATCAGTAAAACCTCTAAGTCCCATAGACATTACAACTGCTGAAGAAGATCACAACAGCTGAAGACATTAGCTGATTACAAGGTCTGAAGACAAGATCTGAAGATTCCTACTGAATACAAAGTCTGAAAGTAAAGTACTGAAGACAAAGTCTGAAAGTAAAGTACCAAAGACAAAGTCTGAAAGTGAAGTACTGAAGACAAAGTCTGAAAGTGAAGTACTGAAGACAAAGTCTGAAGCTATCAGCTGAAGACAACGTCTGAAGTAAAAGTCTGAAGAACAAAGACTGAAGACAAAGACTGAAGACCAGAGTGATCAGTAGTTATCACAACAGCTGAAGTTATTAACTTCAGTAGTTGTGATGATTTTCCTTTTCAGTACTTGTAATTTACCTTTTTAGTAGTTTATAGTTTCAGTAGTTTTAGTTCACTAGTTTTATGTTCTTGTACTTAGCATTCTCTGAGATGTGATTAGTTGTTAAGAACATTCTCAGTAGTTTGCATAGTTTCAGTTGTTTCTATAATTCTGTTAGATGTCACTATCAAGTGACATCAGCAGACGTCACATTCTTATATAAGGAATGTTGACCTGGTTGTAACGTGTGACATTCAGCCACCACGAAAGCATTTGAATGAAATATTCCTTTTGTAGAATTCTCTCTCTCTCTATAACCGTGTGCTTTTCTATTGAATATCAATTGAGTTCTTGCTAAATTGTCTAATTCATTGTTCGAATTCCGCTGCAATCTACTCTAATTGATCAAACTTAGATCACTGATCCTAACAAATGGTATCAAAGCTAGTTAATCATTGATCAATCTAACAATTGATCATTGAAACTGCTATTTCGATATCTAAGTTTGATCGAATTAGTATAGTTGCAAGAATTGGTTATAGAGATTGAATTTCTGCTGCTTTTGGTTATTTGCTTTGAGATTTCTCTTGGTTCATATTGCGTTTGTTGTGTTTTGCGCTAAATCAGTTAAAACTTAATTGAATTTGATTGAAACTGAGAATGAATACTCCTTCTAATGACCCCCACAATACTGGTTCCTCAACCAAGCCTCTGATGCTGGTTAGGACTGAGTATAACATATGGCAACAAAGAATGCTCCATCACCTGTCTGTTAATAGTTCAGGTTGTTGGACATCTGTGATACATGGTCCACACAAGCCTATGGTGAACAATCTGGAAACCAACCAAATGGTTCCGAAGAAGAAGGAACAATACTTAGATGAGGATCGAAAAATGTTTGAGATTGATGCTAAAGCACATAGAATTCTGGGCATGGCAGCCGAATGAAATCTATTTTGGGCTTATGCATCATGAAACTGCTCATGACCTCTGGAATGCATTGAAAGAACAATTTGGTGGAATATATGAGGTCTTAGCAAACAACAGAGAAATCCTTGCCCAACAATACGAGACATTCTCTCATAGGAAGGGTGAGACACTGACTCAACAGTTTGAGTATTTTTCCTGTTTGATCTTTGAGCTGAAAATGGTCAAACATGTATACACTAATAGCCAGATGAACAACAAATTCCTCAGATCACTGCCTGAGAGATGGGCCACATATACCATTGTCCTACGCTCCATTACAAATCTGGATAGCCTATCTCTCACCCAACTCCATGGGAAACTGCTTACATTTGTAAGAGAGATAGAGCAGAAAGGGAAACTGGCATCATCAGGAAAGCTCACTGATGACTTTGTACCAGGGAACACTGCCTTGGTTGGTCATGAGTCAGAATATGCTGCATCAGAAAGCAATTATGATGAGCATATAGATTTCTCTTCAAACAGTTCTGATCATGCATTTGTTAGTGTTGATAGTTAGTCAGGTTGTAATAGTGACAATTTGTGCTTCATTATGGATGATTTGAAAGGTATTGCAGATGATGACTTAGAAGAGATGGATATTCTAAGCCAAATGGCCTTGATTAATATCAGATCTCAAAAGTTGTACAAGAGAACTGGCAGGAAATTTTCAGGACTCTCTGGCAAAACCAAAGTTGGTTTTGACAAGAGTAAGTTGAGGTGTCACAAATGGAACAAGCTTGCGCACTTTGCAAGAGAGTGTAGATCAACTGGATCTAACTCCTCTGCACCCTTTGTGACTTTTCCAAGCAATAGTTCACAAAACAGAGGGCAACATCCTGCTAGTTCTGGTCATCACTCACAACCTATATCTCCTGCATATTTTGTCTCTCAGGGTCCAATGCCATATCCATATCCCTGCTATTACATGCCACAGCCAAATCAAGTTCAAGTTCCTATTGCACAACGACCTCAAGCCTTACTTGAGCCTCAAACATCTCAATTATCTCAATCACAACCTCATCACAGCTTCTTCACCCCTGGTGCTTTTGACTGGAGCAGTCTACCAGATGATCTTTCTTGTAATGAGCAATTATTTGCTAGTGATTGTCAACATGGTGGTGAACATCCTTTTGGGAATCTTTCTCTAATGGCCCTGGAGTCTACTGAGGGTTCATGCTCCAATACATCTTCATCACAGGTAACCCAGGTATCCTCTGAGGCTAAGGCCAAGCTATGTTCTGAATCTTGCATAGCTGCATTTATCTCTATTAGAGAGGCAATGTAGCTTTAATAAATCAAAATCTTGAGCTTGAGCAAACTCTTTCCAAAAGAAAAGCTGAGTATGAGTCTGTCCTTAAAGATAAAGATGATGAGATATATAAGCTTAAATGCCAATTAATTGATGAAAAGGCTAAGCTAGAGGTCATTCTTGAGAACCACAGAGATCTCGAAGAAACACTTGCAGCTACCCAAGTTGAGTGTGACCGCTGGGTATCATCCTGCAAGGGATTTGAAATGCTTCTCAGCAAGCAAACAACTTCAAATGTGATGTTTGGAATAGGTTACAATCACATTGCACCACCTACAAATTTTACTCCAAAATCAATAGTAAAACCTGAAGGTGAAAGTAATTTCCAAACCACATCATCATGTGTATCATCCTCAAGTGATCACCCAAGATCAGAAGATGAAATCAGTGTTGATACCTCAGCAAATCAATTGCCTGATGGATTAACTACTGATAAGCACATGAAGCTGAGTACTTCAGATGTTGTCCCTCAAAGTACCTCAAGTACTGAAGGGCAAGTCACAACATCTGAAAAGCATTTCAAATCAACTGAAATAAAAGGGTTAACAACTGCTGAGGAATCTATCATACGGTCTTTCAGGACGGATAGAGAACAACTGAAGAACAAGTCTTCAGTTGTTACAGATCCTTCAGTACTTAACACAAGTACTGAAAGGAGCAAAGTACTGAAGATCACACCTTCAGTAGTTTCCACTTCAGCAGTTGATCAATCCAAGATGAAGAATAAGCCATGTGAAATATGTGGTAAATTCAATCATCTTTCTGATGAATGTTGGTACAAAAAGGGTTCCAAACTCAACAGAGATAAGCTCATTAAAATGCAGATTGATGAAATGAAAAATGAGTTTGAAACCAAGTTTGTACCACAGTCATCCCAATGTGATAAACCCAAGGCTTCACCCAAATTCAAAAAGAAGAATAGGGTTTATCATAAAACAGCTGATAGTGTTCCTAATGGTAAACATCAGATTAAGTTTGTGAATTACAAGGAGGAAATGGTGGGTCATAGGAACTTATCAAAACCAAGTACTGATGTGTCACAAGAGCTGAAAGCTTTAGCTACAAATCAGACACAACTTGTTATGATGGTTCAACGTTTGTTGGGGAGAGTTAACCAACTAGATGCACCTGTGATCAAACCACTGAAAAGGTATTCCAAGCCCGAATCCAAGGAATCCATTTCAGCACCATCTCCACCTTCATCAGCTGTTAATCATGAGAAACAAGTATGGTTAAATCTGTTGATGAAAACAGACCCAATACCAAAAAGGCTTGAGTCTCAAAACCTAACTAGTTCCTTGTGATGAATGCATGGTTCTTCAGCATGCCAAAGGAGCATCTGGTATATAGACAGTGGAGGATCTATGCATATGACAGGGAGCAGTTCTCTTCTTAATGACTACTCTCAAGGAAAGAAGGGATTTATTTTTTTGGAAATGATGCTAAGGGTTACATCATCGGAAAGGATATGTGTCTAATAGAGAACTCAGATTTGATGATGTTAACCATGTGGAGAATCTCAAGTATAATCTACTAAGTGTCAGTCAGATGTGTGATAAAGGGCATGTTGCACTTTTCACAAGCCAGAACTGCAGGATTCTGTCTTCCCAAGTTCTGAGGCTTATTGACAAAGTATTGGATGAACATACTCTCCTGAAGGCCAACAGGATTGGAAGAGTATATGCCATGGATTTGTCAAAGAAGATTCATTTGAAGGGTCATCCTTACTTGTTCTCCAAAGCCTCTCCTCAGGAATCTAAACTGTGGCACAGAAGGCTGGGTCATGTAAATCTCAAAAACATGAATCAGCTGATCCACAATAGTTTAGTGAGAGGTCTACCACTAAAGGAGTTCCACTGTGATGAAACCTGCACTGCTTGTTTGAAAGGAAAACAACACAAAGTCTCATTCCCTACTATTGAAGAACCTAAGTCCACTGCTTGCTTGCAGTTACTGCACATGGATCTATTTGGTCCTATGAGAGTGATGAGCATGGCAAAGAAGAAATATTGTCTGGTAATTGTGGATGATTACTCCAGATTTGTATGGACTTTCTTCTTGCATTCAAAGGATGAGGTTGCTCAGACGATTATCAACTTTGTGTTGAATGTTGAGAAGCAGTATTCCCTATTAGTCAAGTGTATAAGGAGTGATAATGGAACAGAATTCAGAAACCATACACTTGATGATTTTTATCTTTCAAAGGGAATCAAGAGGCAGTTTAGCATCCCAAGGACTCCAGAACAAAATGGAGTAATGGAGAGAAAGAACAGGACCCTAATTGAGGCTGCAAGGTCCATGTTGGCTGAGTCTGGTTTGCCATTGACCTTTTGGGCTGAAGCTGTCAACACAGCTTGCTATGTGCAGAATAGAGTTTTAGTAAATCAGAGGTTGATGAAGACTCCATATAAAGTTCTACATCATTTGGCCCTCTAATTTCATTCTTCAAAGCCTTTGGGTGTCCTTGTTTCATTCTCAACACAAAGGATCAACTCCACAAATTTGATCCTAAGGTGGATGCAGGGTATTTTGTAGGATATTCATCCACATGCAAGGCTTACAGAGTCTTCAACTACAGAACAAAGATAGTTGAAGAAACCTTGCATGTGAAGTTCAATGAATCTCCTAAGGATAAAATTCCACAAAACCCTGTGGAGTTGTTTGATCTGATATACTGCAATATGTTCCTTATCAACCTCCACCTGTTGCAGATCATGTAAATAAATCATCTTCTGTAGCAAGTCTTTCACCTGGTGGTACTAAAGATGATGATGATATCAGTACGCACCTTTTCAAGTTTAGTGATCAACTGCCTGAGTCCACTAAACTTGATGTTCCTGTAGCTTGAGCAGCTCCATCCACAAGAAATGCTGATGAGATTTCTGACTCCTCTACATCATTTGAATTGCCATCTCATACTTAGTTTCCAGATTCTAGATCAACATCTGTTGCTGCTAAACCTGCTACAAACACTTGCACTGATCTTATAGTGTACCAAGAGCTGAAGAATCACCCCATGTCTCAAATCATTGGTGATATCAATGTTGGTGTCTCAACCAGAAGTCAATTGTCCAACTTCTGCTTCTATGCTCTCTTCATCAGTCAGCTAGAGCCAAAGAACTATCATGTTGCTTTAAGAGACAATGGATGGGTTGAAGCCATGCAGCTTGAGCTACTTCAGTTCAAAAAGCAGCAAGTGTGGGAACTGGTTCCTCTACCCCCAGGTAAGTGTGCAATAGGCGCTAAGTGGGTGTTTAGGAATAAAATTGATGAAAATGGGCTTATTGTCAAGAACAAGGCTAGACTGGTTGTACAAGGGTTTTCACAAGAAGAAGGTATTGATTGTGATGAAACCTTTGCCCCTGTAGCCAGACTGGAAGCAATTAGATTGTTCTTAGCCTATGCTGCATTCCATAATCTTAAAGTTTTTCAAATCGATGTCAAAAGTGCTTTTTTATATGGAAAAATAAAAGAAGAGGTTTATGTGTGTCAACCACCAGGTTTTGAGGACAATAAACATCCTGATTGGGTGTATAAACTTGATAAGGCTCTTTATGGGTTAAAGCAATCTCCTAGAGCCTGGTATGAAAGACTTTCAAATTTTCTTCTTCAAAATAATTTCACTAGAGGCTCCATAGATAAAACTTTGTTTGTTAAGAAAGTGGATAAGCATAAGCTACTTGTTCAAATTTATGTTGATGATATAATTTTTGCATCCTCTGATTCCCACTTGTGTGATGATTTTACAAGTTTAATGAAACAAAAGTTTGAAATGAGTGCAATGGGAGAATTACAGTTCTTTCTAGGCTTGTAAATCAAACAAAAGGCTGATGGAACCTTCATTCATCAGTCCAATATACAAAAAATCTTTTGAATAAGTTTGATTTACAAAACTGTAAGCCTTGTTCTACTCCCATGTGCAACACCACATAACTGGATGTAGATCAGAAAGGTAAAGCTGTTGATGAAACACTTTACAAATGTATGATTGGGTCCTTGATGTACTTAACAGCTTCTAGACCAGATATTATGTTTGCAACTTATGTTTGTGCCAGATTTCAGGCTACTCCAAAAGAGTCTCATTTGATTGCAGTCAAGAGGATCTTCAGATATCTACAAGGTACACAATCTCTAGGTCTTTGGTATTCCACTGGACACTCTTGCAAATTAGTTGCTTTTTCTGATAGTGACTATGCAGGGTGTAAGTTAACCAGAAAGTCAACTTCTGGGGGATGTTAATTCCTAGGCAACTGTTTGATTTCTTGGCAGAGTAAGAAACAAACATCTATTGCTACACCCACTGCTAAAGCAGAGTACATTGCTGCTGCAAGTTGTACATCTCAGGTACTCTGGCTTAAGAACCAATTATTGGATTATGGCATTACAGAGATTAAGACTCCATTATTAATGGATAGTGCTTCAGCTCTGTGTATTGTCAAGAATCCAATCCAGCATTCTAGGACCAAACATATAGAGATCAGATACCATTTTATTAGGGATTGTTTTGAAAAAGGTCTGATTGATCCAAAGTTTGTGCCAAGTGCCGATGAGCTTGCAGATATATTTACTAAGCCTTTGGATAGTTCAACTTTCCAAAACCTTGTGTTAAGGCTTGGTATGCTGCAGCTACAATAAGTGACAACTACTGATGATCTCAGTAAACAAGTACTGATGACCATTAGTAAACATGTCAAAATATGTACTGATTCTGTTAAAAGAAACTGATACACTTACAAACTACTAATGTAGTTATAACTACTGATGTCAGTAAAAACGGATAAGTACTGATGTCCTATGAAACAACTGAAAACACCTAAAAAGTCTGACGAGTAAGTGTTGAGGACAGTATGAAACAGCTGAAAAGCTAAGAATTGACGAAAACTACTGATGAGAATTTGCTCTTCAGTCGTTTCCACAAACTGCTGTTTCACCTTAAACAACTGATGACAAAACCATGTCTTCAGTAGTTTCACAACTACTGATGACTAACACCAAGTTCTCAGTTGTTTCCTACACCTGAAGACAAAACCATGGTTTTCAGTAGTTTCATAACTACTGATGACTAAAACCAAGTCTTTAGTTGTTTTCAAATGTCTGATAGTTAAAACCAATTCTTCAGCTGTTTTCATACAACTGCTGACAACACTAACACTTTCAGTCGTTTTCTTTTTAGCCTTTTCTTAACCTGTAAATACCTGCACTTATAGCCGAACGTTTCATTAGCCGTTTTCTATCCTTTTCTTTCTCAACAATGGTGACCATGAAACTCAAACCCAGACACAACTGTGTTCCCTACCTCTCGAAATCGGCCTTCTGGAACAAATTTGATAATGCCATCGATCTTATGGTGGATTCCCAATACCGAACCGCCTTTCTTTTGAATCCTACCATATACCCCGATTCCTTACACCAATTCTAGACCAACGTCTTTGTCACAACTGGTGAAAATGATAGCCAAATCACTCTCCAGTCGTTGGTTAACCACAAACAGGTGATAATCACCCCCGACATCATTCGCAAAACCCTAAATTTGCATGATGGCACCTGTATTATAGAATACCCGAAAGGCACCATTGATATGTCTTTCATCAACAACGGGTACGAATGAGACTTAAGTGCTACAACCATTCTCAAAAAGCACTTCCATGATGCTGAAAGACTTATCTTCCACATGGTGAATGTCTGCCTTGCTTCAAAGACATCTTCATGGGATCAGATTTCCACAAGATGGCAACAGGTATTGTACTCTATCTTTGAACGACAAAATCGAAATTTTTCTGAGATAGTGTTTATGGAACTAAGGGTCTGGCTCAGAAACCTGTGACAAACAGATGGCTACTATATCCCAGGTTTCTGATGGCCATAATTTTAAATCAATTAAAATCTAAAGGCCTTGTTGGTCTTGGAGTCCCTGCTCCAGTTGTTTTAGCTGAGGTGTACTCGAGACATAACTCTGACCCTACTCTCAAAGGGGCTGCCTAGCTACTCAAAACCAAGCAGAGGGAACCCACAGCCTCCACCTCCAGATCCAAAGTCCCCACCAAACCCAAACCTCAAAAGTGCTACTCAGGGAGATGAGTCCCCTGCGGATGCCCCTGTACCACCAATACAAGATACACATACTGGTTCTAACCCCCCAGTCATGTCAAAGACTCAACCAGTTGAAACCGCACAGGTATCCTCTCCACAAGATCCTGTTGCAACCAAATTTGGGGATACCACATTACTGGAACTTATCTCAGTTGAGAAGGTTACCATTGAAGAGCATCTCTCACCCTGGGTGCAATCTGCTTTTGACCAATCTCCAACTGCAACCGCCCCTCAAAGCCCAACCCTTATAGTTGCTAAAGTGCTGAGTCAGCTGCATTCCTCACCCCCTCCCCAGAAACCAATTAACACTGGGAATACCTCAACAATTGAGGGAGAGGACCACAATACTGCTGATAACCCACAGCACAGGGGTTATAATGTTCAATCTCCAAGTGTAGAAGAGGAGTTCGAACATCTAGTCAGGCTGCCACTTCTACTATTTCAGGAAATGAACAGGATGAAGTTGGTAACATATATAAGACCTCACCAGAGGCAACTGCCAATGAAAGACAAAGTCCTGAGGCAGGAAGTCCCCAGAACCAAGAACAAGGGGCACATGCATATACTGATCTACACTCAGGGCATGTACATCCTGATTTAATCAGGAGGTTAGATGATTCAGCAAAGACTGATGATGACCTAGGCTTTTTCTTTGATGTCTTAGCCCATAACACAATCCTAGAGACTGAGGTGACCAGACTCATAGAGCTGCTAGCCAAAATGTCTCAGGATGAAAGTCCATCTACCCCCATTGACCCACAGATGGCACCTTCATTTGAAGGTTCACCAAACACACAACCAATACACTTAACTAAGCCACCAGTCATTGCTTTTGGCACCACCTCTCAGCGACAGAACCCTTCTGAGCAGATGGTTGCAACCTTTCAAAATCCTTACCTCTCATCACTCCCATCATCACTGAGATAGTAAATAAAGCATTAAGAGAGGATCTCCTCAAATCTCCAAACACTCATTGATGATGTGTTCACAAGTCACTTTCTGCCTTTCAAGCCCCTGATCCCAATGCATCCAAAAGGGGGAGACTACTAAGTCTAAGGCAGTGAGAGAAAGGAAAAGGAAGAGAGTAGAAGATGAGAAAGAACCAGAAAAAGAAAAGGAGTTGGAGAAAGAACAAGAACTGATCTCAGGAAACAGCTGATCACAGTGCAAGAGCTGAGCACAAACAAAGAGCAGAAAGATCAGCTGATCACTTACAAAAGGAGAAAAAGTGCTGAGTCAAAGCCTGATGGTGAAAAGTCCTTAGAAGATCTTGTCAAAGAAGCTGATGAAGCTCATATCAGATCTATGGACAAAATAATAGATCAGCTCTTCAAACAGGGTCATCACATAACCACCTTAGATGTTGAGATTAGAAGGCTGGAGATAAATGAGATTCAAGCAAGATGGGCTAGTTACAATGTGATGGATAGGGAAAGATTGGAGATTATGATCAGATTTATTGCCAAATATCTAGGAAGATCATTGATAGAGATGAAGTCTTGGTCCAGAGACAGTATATTGGAGATAACCAAGAAAATCTGTTCTGCTAGAAGCTACAACAAAGGGTTGATCATCGAAGCACTGGATGAAGCAGGTGTTGGGAAGAGAACTGAGATGGCAAAGCTCTCAAAAGCCAAACTCACCACTAAACTACTAGATCAGCCTTCTCATACTCCCACTCAAAAACAACCTTCAAAGCAATCATCTCTAAAATCTGCCAAGTCTATCCCTAAACCAAAACCACCCACAACTCAACCCACAAAACCAATTCCATTACCCCAAAAACCATCTCAAACCATACCTAGTGATACACCTAGAAGGAGGAGAAGGGTGTTGAGGGTAGAAGAAGAAGAAAAAGAGGATGATAATGAAGACAGTCTGCCAATCTCTACTCCTCTCAAACTTCAAACACCTGAGCCCAAAAGTCAACAGATAATCACACCTAACTTGCAAATGCAAATGGTGAAAGTGAAGATTGAAGAAGCACAACAGCAGAAGCAGCATGATGAGCAATTTCTCAAAATGGTTGACAAGGACTTCCCTCAGTCCTCATCCATTCAAGAAATGAAGAAACAAGCTCTGAGGCTGTACACTCGTAGACATACATTCCAACATCAAAGAGAAAGAGTGAGAATTTGGCCAGACCCCAGGGTAAGTTCCAGAATTCACAAGAAGAACATACCAAGTAGATATCATGGCCAAGTAAAAAAGACTTTGAATGCTGTAGTTATGTTGGCTATGGTAGTCTCACCCTGGGAGATTATAGAAGAATTCAAGAGAGCACACAACTCAAAGACAACCCCTTAATCTATACTTGAGAACAAAATGATCAAGAAGGGGCTGTTATACAAGAGACTTGAAGATCTTCAAAAGAGTAAACTCCAGTTGTTGCTGGAAGGCTCTCATCCAGATGAATTCGCATACAGAGAGATAACAACTGTTGAGTTAAAGAATGGGAAGACAGTATGATATTTGTCTGAATATTATGGCCCAGAGTTCTTCTTTGAGGGAGAAGCAGAAGAACTCACCAAGGAGGAACAAGTTGTTCTCCTTGAGGCCTATGCAAGTGAGTCTTATAGACTCATCAATGGGAATTAGGATTCATGGTTGGGACAAGACTCTGTGTCCAGTTTCCCTAAGACAGAGTTCCCTTCCATACATAGCCAATCAAAAGATCAGAAACCTTTTCCCGGCCTATGCTTACATGATTACCTCTAAAGCTGATCAAGAGGGTGTTTCTGCCAAAGAATAAGTGGGATCATCAATAAACTTAGAGGTTTTGGCTGCATTGGTTCAGGGGGAGTTTGTTGGAATAAAAGAACCAATGAGCCTGATTAGAAAAACCTCTAAGTTCCATAGAAATTACAACTGCTGAAGAAGATCACAATAGCTGAAGACATCAGCTGATTACAAGGTCTGAAGACAAAGTCTGAAGACAAGATCAGAAGATTTCTACTGCAGACAAACTCTAAAAGTAAAGTACTGAAGACAAAGTCTCAAAGTGAAGTACTGAAGACAAAGTCTCAAAGTGAAGTACTGAACAAAGTCTGAAGCTATCAGCTGAAGACAACGTCTGAAGTAAAAGTCTGAAGAACAAAGACTGAAGACAAAGACTGAAGACCAGAGTGATCAGTAGTTGTCACAAGAGCTGAAGTTATTAACTTTAGTAGTTGTGATGATTTTCCTTTTTAGTACTTGTAATTTACCTTTTTAGTAGTTTATAGTTTCAGTAGTTTTAGTTCTGTAGTTTTATGTTATTGTACTTAGCATTCTCTGAGATGTGATTAGTTGTTGAGAATATTCTTAGTAGTTTGCATAGTTTCAGTTGTTTGTATAATTCTGTTAGATGTCACTATCAAGTGACATCAGCAGATGTCACATTCCTTATATAAGGAATGTTGACCTAGTTGTAACGTGTGACATTCAGCCACCACGAAAGCATTTGAATGAAATATTTCTTTTGCAGAATTCTCTCTCTCTCTATAACCGTGTGCTTTTCTATTGAATATCAATTGAGTTCTTGCTAAATTGTCTAATTCATTGTTCGAATTCCGCTGCAATCTACTATAATTGATCAAACTTAGATCACTGATCCTAAAAAATCTAATTTGAGCCTTTTGGTGGTTGCTTGGTACATTGAGCTATCATATCTTGTATTATTATGAACCAATTCATAAATACCATTACAAGGTATAGCCTTAAAATAAAACACATGATTTAAAGAAACATGAATATCATTATCAACAAACTTGAAATCATAATCACATTGTCTTAAACGGGAAACAGAAATAATGTTCCTAGTCAAGCTAGGAGCATACAAAACATTCTTTAAAATAACTTCCAAACCACTTGGAAGTTTCAAAATGTAGTCTCCTTGAGCTTGTACATTAACCTTTGTAGCGTTGCCCATAAAGAGACTAATTTCCCCTTTTGAATAATGTTCACTTCTTTTAAACCCCTGCAACAAATTGCAAATATGAGTTCCACATCCGGTATCTAATACCCATGTGTTTGAAGAAATAACATTTAGCTCAACATGTATCACAAAGATTGTACCCAAGGTTTGCCCCGCATCCCTCTTCGATCTCAATTCTTTGAGATAGACCGGACAATTGCGTTTCCAATGGCCTACCTCACCACACTCAAAACACGGGTCTTCATGAGCAACCTTTTGCTTCTTTTCTTTCGGTTTGGTTGGTTCCACTTTAGCCATACCCTTACCCTTTCCCTTGACGTGCCCCTTCCCTTTGGCAACACTTGCCCTAGGGTTGGGGAGGATCCTTTTCTTACCACCTCCTTCATTGATCGTAAGGACCGGTAGAACCTTTCTACCCATGCCTGCCTTGGCTGTTTTGAGCATTGAATGAAGCTCACCAATGCTCTTGTCCCATCCATTCATGTTATAGTTCATAACAAAGCTATCAAACTTCTTGGATAGGGAGCTGAGGATCAAATCCGTTGCCAACTCGTTGGACACATGACAGTAAAGCCTTTCAAGGCGATCAATGTGGCTCTTCATCTTGAGAATGTTAGATGATACCGATTGGGTCTCGTCCATCCGACATGGATGAAGTGCTCGAACCGTTTCGAAGCGCTCCACCCTTGATTGTTGTTGGAACATTTCCTTCAACTGGGTGATCATGTCATAGGCATTGTGGTTCTCAAAGTCCTTTTGCAAATCGGGAATCATACTCGCTAGCATGAGACATGAGACTTGCACAGAGTCCTCGGTGTATTTGACCCACTCGGCAAAAGCCTCTACGTTATTTTCATCGGGTTGATCGGGAATGGGATCGTCAAACACATAGGACTTCTTTTCTTGTTTGAGAACGATTCTCAAGTTTTGATACCAGTCCATGAAGTTCCCATGGTTTAGACGTTCCTTTTCAAGGATAGTCCTTAGTGATAGGTTATGGACAGTCGGGATTGAGTTGTTGTTGTTAGCCATCTACAATTTTACAAAGTTCAATATTTAGTATTTTGATATCAAAGTATTTTAATTATTAATACCCTTCTATGTCTCATAGACAATTAATAATTAAAGTCTAGAATCCAACGTTATATTTAAATATCGGTTAGGTGATCTTTATCCCTTTATTTAAATTAACAAGGTAGTCAACGTTTGACAATTGTAACCTATTACAATTTCTAGTTGAATGGGACCAGTTTAAACATCTTATGTTTTGTTTGGCATGTTTATCCCATCAACACCATTTGTACGTCATGATTCGGTGATCCTAATGCATGATTTCCAAATCAAGTCTTCCTACTTAGACACACTGTGATTTTACAAATATAAGTGGTTAGATGACCTTTATCCCACAATATGGTAATTTCACCTCAACTTCACAAGTTTCTACATATATGGTTAGGTGACCTTTATCCCATAAATAGTTGCAAGTAAATTGAGTGTTGTTTAAAAGGATGGTGTTAGACTTGTTTAGAAAAGCGTTTTGTGGTTCTAAAATTCTAGTTTTTAGAAAACCTTTTATACCCTACTATTTGTATGCATTCAAATGCATGGTATTTAATGAAATATTATTTTCATGATTCCTTTTAACAAAACTCATTTTTATTAAATCATTAACCCTTAATAAACTCATTTTATTAATTCCTATAATGATAGAACCAATTTTATGTTTGTTTTAATTTTAGTTGATTAACTAGTTTATCTATTTTCAATTAAAATATCAAACTCATCCAAACAACTAAATAATCAACCAAACATAAAATATAAGTGCATAACCATAGCTACCTATTTTGACCACACTTGCTTGCCATAACAAGTGTGTCAAGAGGTCAGTTCTAGGGTAAAAACATGACACATTGTTGTGTTGATGAACTCCCACTTGAACTTGCATCCAAATACTTCAAGTATTCCTTTTGTGTTGTGATTCCACCACCATCTTTAGGCACCTTCTTTGTCTTACAAATCAGCCCCAAAATGCTTGTTACATAGGAAATATCCTAATACATTTTTCTAGGAAAATAAAGTGCACACTAATCTACTTATTACATACCAAATGAAAAAAATAAATTACATAGCCTTTATTACAACCAAATGAAATCACAACCACAAACAATCAAACACAAGGTCATGGCTAGGTTTTATGCACTAAAACACATCCAAATATGTATATAAAATCCGAAATTGGTAGCCCCTTTTGAACCAAAATCTCGGCCAACATAAACCAAGAACAAGTGGGTTTTTGTCCAAACAAACAAACCATCTTATGATTTTAATTTTTCAAGATCCTTACATGCATATACAAATAATATCTTGAAAAACAAAGGGACTTCCATGGGAGAAATTTCCAGCCCACTTTTATAAAAAAAAAGGACCCGAAAATCTCAATTTTTGAAGCATGTATCCATATAACCGGCTCTTGATGCCATTGTTGGGTTTTGTAGAACATCACCAAAGTCATATTAACCATTTTGTTATGAAAAACGCAGTGGAGATAAGGTCAAAACCGTGAGTATATGTAACATATATATACTTGTTAAATAAAACCCAAGACAAGGATCTATGTATATGGAAGAACATACTATCAAAAGCAAAAAAACAACCACATAAACTACCTTTAGAATCGTGGATTGAAGGGCAGAAGATGATGTTTGAAAGCCATGACTACAAAGTAGGAGCCCTCAAGAGATGATACCCACAAACCTTTCTAACACCTTGCTTGTTAGGATGCTCCACCAAGGATTGCTTCTTGTTTGTTCCTCAACAAAACGAAATCACAAAGCTGTTTTTCAGCTCTTCAAAACCCGAAAATAATGCTGGAGTTTTTGATGTTTTATGATCTCTTTTAGAGAGAAGTGTTCTACAAAAGATGGAGTGTAAGTGAGGAGAAAAAGCATGAAAATGACAAAGACCAAGGCAAAGCCTTAATGGTCCCCTTAGGGCGGCCGAATCTCCCCTCAAAAGGGGTTTCCCCCCAAAAACTTTTATAAAAAAGTTACACTTTAACCCTTTGTTTTATAAAATTAAAACCCTTTTAATTTTATAACACTAGAACACTTTCATTTGTCATTGTTTAAATAACTTAATTTAATGAAACAAATGAATTATTATGAACAAATCATCTTCATAATGTTGTTCATTTACAAAAGCAATATTTTAGAAAACCCGTTTTTCAAAATTGGTGCTAATATTTATTTGTATGATCTCATCAACGAACAAATATTTATTGGTGTTTGTTTGGCTTGTTATTGGGTATGACCCGACTTGGATCATAACGTACTAAACACATCAATCTTATATGTGTATTGGGCATATCAGATCTAACAGTTCCCGGGTGTTGATACATATGTCCCTAGTTTACACATATGTAATGAATGAGTTAAATGAAATAAAATATGTGATTGATGTTTATATTGTTTAATATGTCATACTATTATTGTGTGTTAAAGTATAATGAACTTACTATATAGGTTTGAGGTTGTTGTGCATAGTTCTTAGTCAATAATGATTCAGAAATGTGTTCAAACTTAGTCATATGAATCTTCATGCGAATGGACCATGCTAATGGACCATACGCATGAATATCTTATACTAATGGACCAGTCGCACGACTGAACCAGGAGACTGGATCAGTCACACGATTGAGACATAAGATTGATTCAGTCGCACAACTGAAACTTCAGTCGTGCGTATGGATCAATCGCATGATTCAATCTCACGACTGAACCATGCGAATGGTTCATTCGTACGATTGGAAATACATAACCTATAAATACCACCTAATTCGTGGAAAAACGTAACACTTGAAGACTTTTGACACATACTCATAACCTAGCTGTCCAGAGCGTCCACAAAGCCTGTTCCAAGTTCATAGTTCGCATCTGATCTTGTTCTACTCGTTCCTACCGTTTCTTTAATCGTTAGATTGATCGGGATTGCGTTCTCACTGATTGGATTGCCAATCAAATAGGATTCCGCCCTATTTGATCTAGTTTCATGCATTATTAATTAGTACTCCGTATGTACACGGTCCTCTAACAAGTGGTATTAGAGCCTTGGCTCTTGATTTTGAGTGTGAGTCGATTAGTTTCGGTGTAAAAATCACGTTTTTCATTCAAACGAGTCACCTTTTGAGTAAAACAGTGTTTTTGACGTGTCCAGGTCTCAAAGTTTACATTTTTCGGCATACGACATATTAGATTCTTGAAAACTCGTGTTTTTGTGTCAAAGTGTAAAAAACCTTCGATTTTGCGAAAACAGCAACCTTTAGTCGCACGATTGGCCCAATCACAAGACTGAACTCAATCACAGACCCCATTCGCCCGATTGAGCGGGGACTTCTACTCAAGTACCAATGAGCCATGGACCCACTCTATCCTCTATTAGGGTAAAGGAACAGCTAGCCAATCTCAACTAGATGGTGCTAAAGCTGCTCTCCCACGATGAGCAAAGAGCTACACAGATCAACCAGCTTATGGAGCTCAATGTGCTTAAGCTCAGTAGATTACACAGTTGTATGAACAAAATGCACATTCTGTTCAGAGGATAGAGGAGCTAGAGAGAAAGAACAAGAAGATCATGCTCAGGCTTAAAGGATCCAAAGATGAGCCTTTAAATATCAGGGAAGGAGATGATGATGATGATAATGATGATGATGATGATGATGATGATGATGATGATGATGATGATGATTTTGGTGAAGAAGATGAGGGTGATGATGAAGGACAAAATGCAAAGAAGAAAGGGGATGATGATGACAAAGAAGGTGATGCTACTGCAGAGCCTCTACTCAGGGTCAAGTGAGGCGTTCTAAGAGAGCTCAAGATCATGGAGCGTCGTCTTCAGCTCCTCCAACTGAAGAATTGATAGATCAAGATAAAAGTAAAGATTAAATGTTTTGTATTTGGAAAACTTTTGTACTTGATTTGTATATTATGTTAATCTAATTTATGATTATCTATGTTTATCTATGTTTAAATGTCTTGATTAACTACTAATGATTGATATGTTAAATGTTTAAATCAAGCAGATAAAACTTCAAAGCAAGATGAATATGATATTTCTCCCCTTCGGCAAATCAAGTCTCAATTACCATGATTCTTGATTTGCAAGGAATTATGAGAAGGTCAGTGAGCTACACTCCTAAAGAAGGAGAAATATACACGACCTGAATAATGAGCAACTTGTTGAGATGTTCAGACTGAATCCTGATGAGCTCGTCAAAGACGCTCCAAAGGTCAATGTTATGAGTGATGATGAGCTGAACGATGTTGATGAAATAGAGATTGAGGATGTCATGTCTGATCACTATTGACCAAGAGGGAAATGTGATCCCCAAATTGGGTGACACTCTTGGCAATGCTACATTTGGAAAACTGGATGAAATGGAGAAAAAAAGGATAAGGATGAAAGCCAACCCCAAGCCTCGGATGTAGATGTTGATATAAAGAAGGCTGAATGGGCAGCTTGTTTTGCTAAAATAAAAGCCCAACGCACAACTCAAAAGCAAACTGCCTACAACAAACACTACAATGTCAAGAAACATGAGAAGGTGTCTGGTAAGATTATAGCAAACATGAGAAGGTGTCTGGTAAGATTATAGCATGGGTGTATTTTGAGGACTTAAACGTTTATACGGTAAAAAGGGAGAAGGGAATAGAGTACTTTAGGTATCCTCATGATCTGAAGACTGTTCCAGGCTTTGAGCTCAATCAACTGGCATGCTTATATCTACTGTATGTAGATCCAAGAAAGATGTTAGGTTGGTTTGAGTCTGCATTAAAAAAGGAATACCACACCAGATTGGTAAACTCAATACCTCAACAACCATAGAGGTATATCCGTAGGTCTGAAGTGGATCCCATATCTGGAAAGCCTAAAGTAGTGTTGAAGTGGAATCCCCACGCACAATGTCAAAGATTCCCTTACGGGAAATGCCTCAGGACTTCACTCCACTCTTCAAATGGTGGTATTATGACTGGAGGACGGGTGAAGCAGTCATTATTCTAAACAGAGCGGGCAAAATGGAAACTATCAGGGTATTTGACCCAATGTGGCTTACCAACTTGTCAGCTGACGA
Organism: Flaveria trinervia; assembly: GCA_025506515.1. Taxonomy (NCBI): domain Eukaryota; kingdom Viridiplantae; phylum Streptophyta; class Magnoliopsida; order Asterales; family Asteraceae; genus Flaveria; species Flaveria trinervia. The sequence goes on along the minus strand of CM046443.1, from coordinate 84,105,740 downwards.
TGTCTACGCATTATACAAGTGGCCACTGTTCTATGACGCTCAGATATTGTATAAGCTCTCCAATTCTGGAATGTAATACGGCTCTACTTTCTATTTGAAATACACGCAGGAGTCACTAGAGAGGAGAAGTACAAGAAATTTTAAGAGCTTATGAAGACAATAAAGTAAACTAGGTCCAAGGGGGAGTTTGTTGATACATATGTCCCTTGTTATGTGCTTAATATAAAAGTCTGTCATGTCGTACACATATGTAATGAATGAGTTAAATGAAATATAATATGTGATTGATGTTTATAATGTTTAATATATCATAGTATTATTGTGTGTTAAAGTATAATGAACTTACTATATAGGTTTGAGGTTGTTATGCATAGTTCTTAGTCAATAATGATTGAGAAATGTGTTCAAACTTAGTCGTATGAGTCTTCACGTGAATAGACAATGCTAATGGACCATACGCATGAATATCTAATGCTAATGGACCAGTTGCACGACTGAACTAGGAGACTGGACCTGTCGCACGATTGAGATATAAGATTGACTCAGTCGCACAACTGAACCTTCAGTCATGCGTATGGATCAATCGCATGATTCAGTCGCATGACTAAACTATGCTAATGGTTCAGTCTTACGATTGGAAACCCATAACTTATAAATACCACCTAATTCATGGAAAAATGTAACACTTGAAGACTTTTGACACATAGTCATAACCTAGCCGTCCAGAGCGTCCAAAAAGCCTGTTCCAAGTTCATAGTTCGCATCTGATCTTGTTCTACTCATTCTTAATGTTTCTTTAATCATTCGATTGATCGAGATTGCATTCTCACTAACTGGATCGCCAATCAAATAGGATTGCGCACTATTTGATCTGGTTTCACGCATTATCAGTTAGTACTCCGTACGTACACGGTCCTCTAGCACCAGGGGCATAGTAAGTTTACTTTTTGAAGTCAAAGATGATGTGATCGGCGTGAATGATGATGATGATGATGATGTTATGTATGATGTTATGCCTGATGCTATGTGTGATGTATGTTATGTATGCATGATGTTATGTATGAAGATTTGCATGATCATGTTGATGTTCCTGGTTGTGTATGTTCATCTTCCTGTGCCTTTGCATTGAATGTTAATGAAATAAATGACTAAGTATTATGTAACGTAACGTAAAGAAATGACGATGTCAACACTTTATACAAGTGGCCACTGTTCTATGACGCGCAGATATTGTATAAGCTCTCCAGTTCTAGAATGTAATACGGCTCTACTTTGTATTTGAAATGCACGCAGGAGTCACTAGAGAGGAGAAGTACAAGAAATTTGAAGAGCTTATGAAGAATGTCAGACAATAGAGTTAACTAAGTCCAAGGGGGAGTTTGTTGATACATATGTCCCTAGTTATGTGCTTAATATAAAAGTCTGTCATGTCTTACACATATGTAATGAATGAGTTAAATGAAATATAATATGTGATTGATGTTTATAATGTTTAATAAATTATAGTATTATTGTGTGTTAAAGTATAATGAACTTATTATATATAGGTATGAGGTTGTTATGCATAGTTCTTAGTCAATAATGATTGAGAAATATGTTCAAACCTAGTCGTATGAGTCTTCACGTGAATGGACAATGCTAATGGACCATACGCATGAATATCTCATGCTAATGGACCAGTTGCACGACTGAACCAGGAGACTGGATCTGTCACACGATTGAGATATAAGATTGACTCAGTCACACGACTGAACCTTCAGTCATGCGTATGGATCAATCGCATGATTCAGTCGCATGACTAAACTATGCTAATGGTTCAGTCGTACGATTGGAAACCCATAACCTGCAAATACCACCTAATTCGTGGAAAAATGTAATACTTGAAGACTTTTGACACATAGTCATAACTTAGCCGTCCAGAGCGTCCAGAAAGCCTGTTCCAAGTTCATAGTTCGCATCTGATCTTCTTCTACTCATTATTAATGTTTCTTTAATCATTAGATTAATCAAGATTGCATTCTCACTGATTGGATCGCCAATCAAATAGGATTGCGCACTATTTGATCTGGTTTCACGCATTATCAGTTAGTACTCCGTACATACATGGTCCTCTAACACCGGGGGCATAGTAAGTTTACTTTTGAAGTCAAAGATGATGTGATGGGCATGAATGATGATGATGATGATGATGTTATGTATGATGTTATGCATGATGCTATGTGTGATGTATGTTATGTATGAAGATTTGCATGATCATGTTGATGTTCCTGGTTGTGTATGTTCATCTTCCTGTGGCTTTGCGTTGAATGTTAATGAAAGAAATGACTAAGTATTATGTAACGTAAAGTGGAAGATAATTAAAATAGGAACCTAAAGAATGAATGCATGCATTAATGAACGAATGAAAGTGTGAAAGGCTTGCAAGCAAATGAAGGAGGTAGACAACTTATTGAGAGTTGTTAGCTCAACTGTGTGTGTCTACAGCGTGCGATTTTGGCTAACACATAAGAGTTCACACACAAAGGGGGAGTCAATCCTGGTAACTACTCCATACGTGCGATATGGGGTCCTTGTTGCTTAACCCTAGATGATATAGCTTTGTGCTAAAGAGGGGGGGGTTAAGTACGGGACCTAGATGGAAGTGAAAGATAAAAAAAAGTATGAAAAGTGCAATAAATATGAAAAATGTGAAACGTGCGATGTATACAAAACGAACGATGATGAAGATAATAACTATTATCTTTGTGTACGTATGAAGTGTGACCACATACAAAAGTGAAGAACGATTTTAAAGGAAAGATAAAGTATGTTTTATTTTAAAAATAGAACTCACTCAGCAATGCTGACGTTTTTGTGTTTCTAGTTGGTAGGTGAAGGTTGCTGAGGATGGCACGGGACGGCTACTTGACTCTTTTTGGATGACATCCATTTTTATAATGCTTTTGTGATGTACTGCAACAAGTATTTTGTAATGTGATAACGATGTATTATTTTGCAAGAAGCCTTTATAATGAAATGAAATGTCGTGTTTGAATGTTTCTAATGCAACGTTTATTTAACATAAATGTAAATTTATGTTTTATGTGTGATGATTGACCAGTGTGAGCGTCCCAGGAACGGGGCCCTACAAGTTGGTATCAGAGCCAAGGTTTAAGTGAAATGGGTAAAATTTTAAAATAAACCTAAACTTAAACTGAAAATGGGATGCAAGGGAAAGGGATGCCAGTCCGAGTAGCTGCGTGGCATTAGGTATTTTCTTAATGTTAACCGACATTGTGTGCGCATGTTATATGTTTTATGTGCTGCTTGTAGATTTAGATACTGATGTAGTCAGGATAGGTAATCCTTGAGCTATGAAGAGTAAAGTAAGTGACGAATCACAAATGGAATTGTAATTAGGGACTTACTATACTTGACATAAACTAAGCTGTTCCCTTGAATGACTATGTTGGTGTTTGAATCTTATAATGTGTTTTGAGGATGGCCCGTGGTAGATCATCGAAAGCTTCACATGGTGGAGGTCATGGTGCTGAACCACAGGCTACGAGAGGAGACCTCGAGTTAAAAAGGTGGTTCATGAAGAACCCGAGACACCTCATCTAGAGGGTGGAGATGAGAGTGCTAACCTGAGAGCCTCAGTGAAGGAGGCTATTGTGGAGGAAGTGCATCAGGTCATGCAGACGATCCTACCATCTATGGTGACTGAGGTGATAAAGGCTGTGCGAGAAGGAGAGAGGAAGGAGAGGAACAGGTCCTCAGGAGGATGGGAGAAACTGAAGCCTGGAATGGTTCTCTGTGATGATGAACGGGAGGAAGAAGAAGAGCCTGTGCCGGAGATGACACAAGGCTGTAATTATGGGGCATTTCAAAGATGCAAGCCCCCAACCTTCGATGGTAATGGCACTGCTGCTACTACACACCGGTGGGTGAGAGAGATGGAAGCTCTCCAAAATATTAGCGGGTGTCGGGAGGATCAGAAGGTGAATTTCATCGCCCACTCGTTTGTGGATTCGGCTCTGTGTTGGTGGGACAATATTGTCCAAGTTGAGGGTAGCAGGGCTATCCAAAGGATGAGGTAGGTAGAGTTAAAGAAGTTGGTGATTGAGGAGTTCTGTCCTCATAGGGAGATGGATAAGGTTGAGAGTGAGTTCCTGCAGTTAGAGGCGGGGACTATGACCCATCATCAGTACACCACCAAGTTTAACAAAATGGCATGGCTGGTTCCTGATCAGGTGACACCTCTGTCACGAAAGATCAAGAGATATATACAGGGCTTGCAGGCGGATGTCCGCAAGCACATGAACGCGACCTGACCGAGCACGTTTAGGTCGGCAGTTGACTTGGCGGGGAGGTTATATGATGCAAGGACTGTGGTGGTGGCTGAGGGGAGCAAGAAGGGCGGTGGTGACCAAGACTGGAAGGGGAAAAGGTTTGGTCGGGGTGGTGCCCTGATGATTAATAAGAAGGCACGGGTGGATGACCGTTGTGTGGTCACACCTGGTGCGGGGTCGAATTGGTGCGGTAAGTGCGGGAAAGAGCATTCGGGAGAATGCAAGTGGGGATCAAACGTCTGCTTTAAGTGTGGGAAGCCTGGTCATATGGCTAGTGATTGTAGGGTGGTAAGATGTTATAATTGTTAGGAGACTGGCCACATGAGCTGGGACTGTAAAAACCAAGGGTTGAAGGTTCAAGGATAAAGAAGATTGGAGGAGAAGGGCAGAGGGCGAGTGCCAGAGCATTCACGATGACGCAGGAAGAACCTAGGACAAACCCCAGTGTTGTGTCAGGTACGTTTCTAGTAAACCAAACTTTAGCCTCTGTGTTATTCGATTCTGGTGCTAGTAAAAGTTTTATTTATGCTGCTTTCTGTGCTAAATTGCATGTTTGTAGTAAGAGTATAGATACGCCCTTCGATGTTGAAACTGCCATAGGTAAGTCTACCAGGATTTTAAAGATAATAGAAGGCTGTGACGTAGAACTAGAAGGTCACAAGTTTCCTATTAGACCATTTTTGATGACCTTAGGCGGGTTTGACGTAGTCCTAGGAATGGATCGGTTGGCGGACTGCGAGGTGAACATTGTGTGTCGCAAGAAGATGATTTGATTGACAGCAGCCAACGGGAGTTTGTTGACTATTTATGGTCATCGAGTCACGACAATCCCAAAAGTGATTTCGATGGCAGTGGCGGGAAAGTGCATGAGGCGTGGATGTAGTGCCTACTTGGCCTACGTAAAGAACTTGAATACGCCTACACCACAATTGACCAACGTACTAGTGGTGTGTGACTTTTCAAACGTGTTTCCCAAATACTTACCAGGAGTGCCACCTGACCGCGAGATCGAGTTCCAGATTTACTTGATACCGGGTGCCCAACCTGTAGCCAAGGCACCGTATCGGTTGGCTTCGACTGAGATGAAGGAGTTGATGAAGCAACTACAAGAGCTGCTCGATAAGGGGTTTATTAGACCGAGTATCTCTCCTTGGGGTGCTCCGATCTTATTCCTAAAGAAAAAGGACGGTAGTATGAGGATGTGTATAGACTACCGTGAGCTGAACAAGTTGACGATGAAGAATTGGTACCCGTTACCAAGGATTAACGATTTGTTTGATCAGCTCCAAGGTGCCAGTTGGTTCTCGAGGATAGACCTTCAATCTAGTTACCATCAGCTAAAGGTTATGGAGCAAGACATTCCTAAAACAGATTTTCACACGCTTTACTGTCACTACGAGTTTCTTGTTATGCCATTTCGCTTTACCAACACGCCAGCTGTCTTTGTGGACTTGATGAATCGAGTGTGTCGGCCGATGTTAGATAAATCAGTGATTGTGTTTATCGATGATATCCTGATTTATTCAAAGGGCGAGAATGAACATGCCAGTCACATTCGTGAGGTGTTGGAGACATTGAGAAAGGAGAAGTTGTATACTAAATTCTCCAAGTGTGCATTTTGGTTGTGCGAGGTTTAGTTTTTCGGTCATGTAGTGAATCTCGAGGGGATTATGGTGGACCCAACAATGGTGGAGGCGGTGATGCAATGGAAGTCTCCGAAGACGCTATCCGAGATTCGTAGTTTCTTAGGTTTGGCGGGCTATTTGAGAATATTTATCCAAGACCTCTCTAAGATAGCTTCTCTGTTGACTAAGTTGATCCAAAAAGATGTAAAGTTTGTATGGGGTCAAGCTCAAGAGAAGGCATTCGAAGAGTTAAAGGTGAGGTTGACTCAAGTTCTAGTTTGTCATTACCCGATGGAAGCAAGGATTTGGTGTTTATTCGGATGCTACTTATACGGGGTTGGGATGTGTGTTGATGCAGAGAGGAATGGTTATAGCCTATGCATCCCGACTGTTGAAAGTTTATAAGGTTAATTATCCTACTCCTGACTTGGAGCTAGCAGCTGTGGTCTTCGTGTTAAAGATATGGAGGCACTACCTATACAGTACAAAGTGCACTATATTCACAGACACAAGTGCTTGAAGTACTTCTTCGAGTAGAAGGACTTGAGCATAAGGCAGAGGAGATGTTTAGAGAGCATAAAAGATTATGATTGCAAGATCCATTACCATACGGGCAAAAAGGCAACATGGTGGTGGATGCCCTTAGCCGGAAAGAGAGACCCGAGCTGATTCGGGTGAAAGCTTATCAGTTGATCATGACCTCTGATGTGATGAAGCAAGTCAAAGAGTTTCAAGATGAGGCATTGAAATAAGATCATTTTAACTCTGAAAGAATGAGAGGTATGGTCGTGGAATTGGGTGAAAACACACTTGGTACTAAGACCTGATTCGGGCGGATGTGGATTCCTCGTTATGGGGATCTATGTATGAAGATTATGGATGAAGCTAACAAGACTCGATACTCCATTCATCCTAGTGCTACAAAGATATACCAAGACATGAAGAAAGATTATTGGCGGTCGGGTATGAAGCTTGATGTGGTGGAGTATGTGAGTAAATGCCTTACTTGTTTACAAGTGAAGGCCGAGCACCAAAAGCCGTATCGGAAGATCCAACCTTCTGATATACCAAAGTGGAAGTGGGAGTACATCACCATGGATTTTATTACGAAGCTACCGCATACCCCGAAAGGGTATGATGCCATATGGGTGATAGTTGACCATTTGACAAAGAGTGCTCACTTCCTACCTATCCGCGAGACAAATTTATCTGAGAGGTTGGTGGATCTATTCATCATGGAAATTGTAACTCGTCATGGTGTGCACATGTCTATTGTGTCTGATCCTGACACCCGCTTTACATCTAGATTTTGGAAGAAATTCTACGACGCGATGGGGACGAGGATACATATTAAAACAACTTATCATCCCCAAACGGATGGTCAGTCAGAAAGGACCATTCAGACATTGGAAGATATGCTTCGGGCATGTGTCATTGATTTTGAAGGAAGTGGCGATGACCACTTACCGTTAGCTGAGTTCTCATATAACAACAGTTATCATGCCAGCATTGGTATGCCCCCTTATGAGATGCTCTATGGTAGGAGATGAAGGACACCCGTCTGTTGGGGGGATATTGGTCAGAAAGAGTTAGGAAGCATCATGGTGATCGAGTCTATGACTGAGAAGCTTGAAGAGATCATGGCCTTAATGAAGGCATCCAAAGATAGACAGAAGTCATATGCTGATGAACGATGTAGACCGATTGAGTTCCAGGTGGGTGACAGGGTTGTGTTGAAAGTCTCACCTTGGAAGGGTATCAGTCAGTTCAGAAAGCGGGGCAAGTTGAGCCTAAGATACATAGGGCCTTTCTGAATCATTGCTAGAGTAGGAGAGGTGGCCTATAGATTGGAGTTACTAGATAAGTTAAGTGGAATTCACCTGACATTCCATATATCTAATCTGAGAAAGTGCTTAGCAGACGAGGACATGATTGTACCACTAGAGGATATCGAGGTAGATGAACGACTCAATTGTGTGGAACAACTAGTGGGGATCATTGATCGTAAAGAGAAGAGGTTAAGGAATAAAGTGGTTCCTCTTGTGCGTGTACAGTGGAAGAAAAGAAAAGGATCTGAGTCTACATGGGAGATTGAAGAAAAGATGAGACAACATTACCCACAATTGTTTGAGGAATAACAGGTTTCGGGGACAAAACCTATATAAGGGGGGTGGACTTGTAACACCCGATTATTCTTTTAAAGTTAATAAAGAAAGAATAAAGTGAAGGGAAAAGAAAGAAAGGAAATAAAGCTCAATTGGATGGACTAAAGGTGTCAAAAGGACAAAACTTTGAACAACTTGGTAAGTAAAGGTGATGGCAGCCCACTTCTTGCACATCACCTTTCTACTTACGGATTCTAGAGAGAGAAAGTGCAGAGCTTTCGGGTTTGAAGAAGAACAGAAAGAAAAGTGTGAAGTCAATGTAAGAAATCATGTGTTTATGATGTTCTTAACTGGTTATATCCTCGATTGTATGCTTATGTGTGATTATGTGTGTTCGGGTATGTGTTTTTAGCGGGTTTCTAGGTGAGAACTTGTAGCAAACGGGTTTTGAAGGAAGTCTTACCTAAGAGGCTGCTAAGGTAAGTTCTAGAACCCCCTTTTTACATGTTTTTAATTGCTTTGGGGTTGGAGATGCATGTATGAAATTTTTATAAAAGTTGGGTTTATACCCGTATGTATGTGTGTTGTATGTTGCAGGTGGGGTTTGATTCTTGGGCTATGTATGTGTTCGATATTGTTATGATGATCTTTCTAAGGCTTAGAATGCATGATTTAAGCTTAGAATAAGTTTGAAACTAATTAGGGACTCAATTATGATGTTTAAGCATGAAATATGTTGCTCATGCGCCCAAATAGGGTTCATGCGCCTAGTATGTAAAACTGCCTAAGCACTCATGCGCCTAGAAATAGGCTAAAATTGACTAAGTGTTCATACTCCCAAGATAACTCATGCGCCTAAGCACTCATGCGCCTAGAATTTGCCCAGAATAAACTAAGTGTTGACTCATGCGCCCTAATAGTGCTGATGCGCCTGAAAGTTGCCCATGCGCCTAAGTGTTCCTCATGCGCCTGAAAGGCCATGCGCCTGCATAGTGCTCATGCGCCTGCATAGTGTTCATGCGCCTAAAGACTTGTATTATTTTTCTGAATTTTTGGGGAAAAATGTAAAAGTAGGCTTTGACTTGGGAGGTTCCCGGGGGCATAGTAAGTTGACTTTTTGAAGTCAAAGATGATGTGATGGGCATGAATGATGATGATGATGATGTTATGTATGATGTTATGAATGATGGAATGTGTGATGTATGTTATGTACGCATGATATTATGTATGAAGATCTGCATGATCATGTTGATGTTCCTCGTTATGTATGTTCATCTTCTCGTGGCTTTGCGTTGAATGTTAGAAATGACTATGTATTATGTAACGTAAAGTAGATGATAATGAAAATGGGAACTTAAAGAATGAATGAATGCATTAATGAATGAATGAAATTATGATAGGCTTGCAAGCAAATGAAAGGAGGTACACAACTCATTGAGAGTTGTTAGCTCAACTGTGTGTGTCTACAGCGTGTGATTTTGGCTAACCCATAAGAGTTCACACACAGAGGGGGAGTCAGTCTTGGTGACTACTCCATACGTGCGATATGGGGTCCTTGTTGCTTAACCCTAGATGATATAGCTTTGTGCTCTAGAGGGGGGTCAAGTACGAGACCTAGATGAAAGTGAAAGCTAAAAAAAGTACGAAAGTGCGATAAGTGTGAAACGTGCGATATGTACGAAACGAACGATGATGAAGATAATAACAATTATCTACGTGTACGTATGAAGTGTGACCACATACAAAAGTAAAGAACGATTTTAAAGGAAAGATAAAGTATGTTTTATTTTAAAACTAGAACTCACTCAGCAACACTGATTTTTATGTGTTTCCAGTTGGCATGTGATAGTTACTGAGAATGGCACGAGGCGGTTACTTGGCTCTTTTTGAATGGCATCCATTTTTATAATGCTTTGTGATGTAATGCAACAAGTATTTTGTAATGTGATAGCAATGTATTATTTTGCAAAAGCCTTTATAATGAAATAAAATGTCATTTTTTAATGTTTCCGCTGCAACATTTATTTAACATAAATGTAAATATATGTTTTATGTGCGATGATTGACGAGCTGTGAGCATCCCGGGAACGGGGCCTTACATGAACTGTTCGATAAGAGGAAGCCTTTGATTGATTTCTTTGGGCCTTTTGGATGCTCGTGTACTTTACTAAATACCAAGGCACAAAAGAAGAAATTCGGTGTTGTTTCTGACGAGTGTTACTTTGTTGGCTACTCCTCTTCTCAGAAAGCTTATTAGGTGTATAACACGAGAACCTGTATTGTGCAAGAGTCTTTCTATGTTGATTGGAAGGAATCTAATTCCTCTAATGTCCAATCCGAACCTGTATGTTTGTTTGACTACAATACGGTTTTCAATTCATTTTATCTTCTAGTCTTTGATAATCATGTTTCAACTTCTAATGTTCAAACAAATATCATTCTTCTAGATCCTTTACATATCCTTCCTCCTACTCATCATCTCCTCCTTAATCATCACCTAATAATGCCACATCTGTTGACATTGCCTCTTCCACATCATCCTTTGACATTCCACCCCCATCGGTTTCTACATATCTTCCCTTATGATCTACATCTACTTCATCTCAACCTGTCTGGCCACATCACCAATTGTGTCTACCCAACCATCTTCCTCTCTATCCTATTAGCCCACCTTCTTTAAATACCCTACCCTTAATCATTGATTTCAAAACCCTAAAAGACCACCCTCATGATAACATTATTGGATCCATCGCCGATGGAGTTCGGACGAAGAGTCAATCTAGCTTTATTAATGTGTACTTATTCTCTTGTTTTATATCCCAAATCATTCCAAACAATGTTCATGCAGCACTTCAGGACCTCTGCTAGGTTTATTTGATGCAATTTGAACTACAACAATTCAGGTAGCTCAAGGTGTGGACCCTGGTTGATCTTCCACCAAAAAAATGCCCAATAGTCATGAAATGGGTCTTCAAGAATAAACCTGATGACCGTGGTATTATAGAAAGGAACAAGTCCAGATTGGTGGTTCAGGGCTTTTCTTAAGAAGAATGGATGGACTACACGATGTCTTCGCTCCGGTAGCACTTCTTGAAGCTATTCGAATCTTTCTGGCTCATGCTACCAACAAGCTGTTCAAAGTATTTCAGATGGATGTCAAATGTGCATTTCTATATGGAGACATTGATGAAGAGATATATCTGTGTCAACCACCAGGGTTTTTGAGGATCCTAACTTTCCTTACAAAGTCTAAAAGCTTGATAAGTCTCTTTATGGTCTTTATCAAGCTTCTTGCATCTGGTACAAAATGTTAACAGAGTATGTTCTAATCAATGGTTTTTCTCATGGCACCATTGATATGACTTTGTTCAAGAAGGAAATGGATGGTGAGATGCTAATTGTGCAAGTCTAGGAGGATGATATTAGTTTTGGCTCCACAAATCCAAGTTGTGTTGGGATTTTGAGGAGGTTATGCGTAGTTGTTTCGAAATGAGCATGATGGGGGAGATGTGCTTTTTCCGTGGGTTGCAGGTTGAACAAAAACCAAAGGGAATTCTCATGCATCAGGAGAAGTATATCAGAGAAATACTGAAGAAATTCAAAATGAATGATGCTTCCCCTGAACTCACCCCATGTACTGCACAAACATGCCTCACTCCAGATGAAAATGGGAAACCAGTTGATCCTTATTGATATAGATCTATGACTAGTTCCCTTATGTATCTTACAGCAACTCGTCCACACATCACCTTTGTTGTAGGATATTGTGCTCGATACCAATTAGCCCTAAAAGAGTCTTATGGAAAGGTTGTAACAGGGATCTTTCTTTATCTTAAAGGCTCCTCTTATTTAGGGCTTTGGTATCCTTATGGTGGGATTTGGATTTACATGCTTATTCTGGCAGTGACGAATGGTTGTGGGTTAAACTGAAAATCGATCACCGAAGGATGTCAATACCTAGGTAATTGTCTTGTATCATGGCAGAGCAAGAAACAGAATACTGTCTTTCTTTCCATGGGGGAGGCAGAATACATTGTTGCTTCAGGCTATTGCTCACAAGTTCTCTGGATACAACATCAGATGTTTGACTATGGCATCAACTTTCTTCAGACACCGTTGTTCTGTGACAACGAGGCAGCTATTGGCATCGCAAAGAATCCTATTCATCATTCCCACACCAAGCATATCGAGACACAGATTCATGTAGTCCGTGTTGCTTAAGAAAAGGGTTTTATTGATATTATTTCCATTAACATTAAAAATCAAAAAGCAGATCTTTTCACTAAAACATTCGATAAACCTCGTTTTTATGAATTGATCGCTATGTTAGGATTAATATCATTTTAAAACCCATTTTTATATAAACTATCTCCTATGAATATTGTTTTTTTCTTCTTTTTTTGTTCTCTTCCTTTCCTTTATTGTTTTTCCATATGCTCCACAATCTTTCACCATTTCACATAAGAAAATTATATATATATACATATATATATATAGTATACGTAGAGTTTTCTTAGAAATTTCTCCAATTCTGCCGACTCATAGAAATTTCAGGGGGAGAATAATAAATGTTTTCTTATCTCCTATTTTGATTTCTCCTAAATAAAATTTGATGCCGTCAAGATGATGTGAAGGAGGTCATTAGTATTGTGTTGGATATGCGTGATAAGTTCAGCCAGAAAACAAAGTAGACGGTAACTTGTGGCTTAGCTTATAAATTAAGAAACTTAGTGACTCAGATTACCCCTAAACATTTTTGGCCTTCATAAAGTTACAAGTACTTATTCCAAATGGGTTGAGAACATGATATATCTTTGTTAATGCATTTTTTACCAAAATTATTCTTCTTCCTCTTCCCTATCTAGTCGCAAAAGCAATATGCTTGCTTATCTTTGTATCTAAGAAACTCCTTGTTGTACTCTACCACTTGCTTATCTCCTCTGCTATGTGTGAACATTGACTTGGAGTGTTGATCTCCTTTGCTATATGATAGTACTGGCCTAGAGCTCTCATGGCACAACTTGATAATCTTCTCTGTTATACGTAAGTATAGACCTGAAGTTCTCATCTGTAAGACTCAATTGATCAACTCCTCTGTTATACGTGAGTATAGACCTAGAGCTCTCATCATTTGATGTTTATAAGGACTGTGCTTCTTTTGAAAAAGGACCTTTGTTGATTTTAAAAGGAATAATCAAATAGAGTGTTTCATTTGTTCAAAATATCATGAGGATAGGATAAGTTTCTTTGCCAAATGTCTGTGGGGACTGAGTCATGCAAGTATTCTTTAAATAAGCCAAAACATGATAACTGTAGTTGCGGTTCACTTGTTGAAAAAGGAAGGCATGGACTTAATAGGACAAGTACATCAGCAATCCCACCAATCTATGACTCTCTAGAAAATCTCTTCAGCTTCTCGTTTTTACCTATCCTTTATTTTCTTTTATTCTGTTAAAATTTTATAAAGTTTGGTGAGGTCTTGTCGGGCAATTCCTTTTTATTTTTTAATTTTATTTTGCTTTTGTTTTAGTTTTAATTATTTTTCTAAATATTTTATTCTACTTTTTAAAGAAAATAAATATTTTTAAAGTTTATGTTTCGAGCGAAATTATTCTTTCGTTGATAGTTTCACAGGGTGAAACTAAGATTCATCGGCTCTTTCGCTCATATCAGTTTCATTTCTATTCAAAGCTCTTACGGTCGAAACTATAGTTTTGCTGCCAACGAAACTACGTTCTATATAACACATTTTGGGAAATTATTTGTTCATTTTTGCACCATTGAGGGTTTAACGTATCAAAGCTTACACCGAGACCTCTTCTTACGATTTTCAGTTTTTGCGTCTTTGATTCGTGTTTGATGACCATTTTATCTTCATATGTGAGTTTCAAACCTTGGACTGTAGTTTAATCTAGGTTTAACCAACTCATTTAGAACCTATTAGGATGTGAGTCTTCAGTACTCTTGCACTTCTTACTGCGAAAGTACTAATAGTCAGCGAAACTAAATGAAAGTTCAAAAGTTTTGAGCGAAACTATGAAGTTATGCTATTTGTGTGAAGTTGACAGTTTCACTGGTCAAAATCTGTTCCGCTTGGCTGAACTTAGGGTTTCAGCATGCCAAATCTATTACCTTGACATGCTAAAACTGCATTCTGTCCTTTTCCGAAACTATATTATCACCTGCCGAAACTATTGTTTCGGCTAGCGAAACTATACTTTTGCCTAGCGATTTCAATTTGATTTTACATTAGTTTTATTCTTTTTAATTATGATTCGTTCTAATATATCTTTCTAATGCGTGTCATTTGCTTTTCTAGAGAAAATGGCTAATCTGAAGTTTGATAAGAGGAAAAACATCACTGGTATGATTGATGATACACACCATAAAGCAGCAGTACTTAGAGACTGTATACGTTGGCTTGAGTGATCACTCATTGCTTATGTAGTCACTCATTCTCCCACTATCTATGATCTTCATATTAGATATTTTTGGCATACTGCCAAATATGACACTAGAGAAAATCCTCTGAGGATTGTTGCTAGAGTTCTAGAGAACGATATATCCATTACTACAGAGATCATTTCTTGGGTGTTGAGACTCCGTGAGGACAGTGGAGAGGAGGTTGTTTTGAAAGATTAGGAGTTTTTTGATGCCTTCAGGGCTATATGTTATGAGGGTCCTCCTTTTGGGACTAGAAAGGATATCAAGAAGTCCTTTCTATCCAAGGAGTGGAGATACATTGCCTATGTCTTCATCATGTGCTTAGATCACCGAAAAGGTGGGTCCGATGGGCTGATCTTGACTGGGCCAAAGCTACGGTTATATTGCCCAACTTATATTTGACTGCATGGCTAAGAATGTGATGGCTTTAAAGAAGGATAAATGGCTGTTGTACCCCAGATTCCTCCAAATGATTATAGACGATCTAATTCCTAATATACAGAGACATATGGAGATTAATAGATTGGTTGAGATAAACACACACATATTTACTGACTGCTATGCAATAAGGCATGATTTCAGTGGGAAGATAACACACTTATGGGAGAACATATACCCTCCAGAAAGATGGATCTATATATGGAGGGTGATTGAAACTGAGGAGAAGAGGGTTGAGGAGACAAGACATAAACAAGCTGAATCGATGAAGAAAAGGATGCGATATGCAAAAGAGAAAGATTATGACTTTGAAGATGATGTTCATGAAGCTACACATGAGGTAAGGGCTGAGAAGGAGAAGAGGTCAAAGAAAAGGGCTCAAGAGGGGGATATGGAGAGAAGGACTAAGCAAAAACATTAGGCATTTAAAGAGCCTTAGAGAATGGATGATAGGGCTGGTCTGGATGACGATGTTATAAGGAACCTCAACTCCTCTTTAGCCAGTGAGCTTAGTATGATAAAGAAAAAGTTAACAAATCAGAAGTTGAGAGAGAAACAGAAGGATGAGATGCTTGAGGGAATGACAAAGATGTTGGCTGATCAACAAAATTTGATTAATAGACTATTGACTGAGGTGAACAAGCGAAAATTTGCAGCCAGCCTGCCTAATCAGCTAACTCAATCTGAGTTAGATGATTTTACTAATACTTCTAAGTAGCCATTTTTGAATGTGGGTACATCTTCTCGAGCAGGAGAGGCCCTTCTAGTGTAGGAACTAAAGCGGATGTGGGATAAGGAGTTAGAGATGATACTGAGGCTCAGAATGTGATTGGTAGGTTTGAGAATGTGGAGGAGGTGATAGAAGCTGGGTTTGTTGATATATGGATGAACCTAGACGACTTTGGAGGAGAGGAAATGTTTGCAGAGAGAGCTAAAGAGGGTGTTGAGAAAGCTGTTGAAAAAGGGTTGGTAGGTGAGGAAGAAGAGGATGAATAGCTGGTTGACTATGATTCTAAGCCTGAATATTATGAGGTTGATGAGAGACCATTGACTTATATGCCCAAGAAGGGGTTGAATGAAAATGATATGGTCGAGATGTCAATGTATGAATAGTTTATAAAGGAAAAGGAACCTGAGGAGCTAACACCTTTATTTAAGAATATTCAAGGGTTGAGCAAGAAGAAAGCTGATAAGAACATCATAAGTTGGAATACAACTCCAGCCTTAAGATGTTCATGATTAAGAGGAGAGGAGGAGGAATTACATACTTGCATAAGAGGAAGGCATTTAAGACCTTGCCAAAGTAGGATTTAAAGAGGTTGGTTGTGCTACCCATGATTGATTCTAATATGAGTGAGAGGACTAAGTTATTGGATGAAGAGATAAGAAGGGACTAAATGATAACCATTAGGTGTTTGGGTTTATCAAGGCTGAGGGAAGGAGGTCATAGAAAGACAAGATTGGGAGACAGGTAAGGAAGGATTGTGTTGAGAGTGAAACCCCTAAAGACGGTGACCAGGGTGAGGCTACTAGATTCCCTTCCCTGACAACTTCAAACCTTTGAGAATAGTTTTACGACAACAATACTAGGGAAGCGGTTATCAAAATAAATAATGGGAGAGAATATAGGTTCTTTGTTCCTATGATGATATTTGCCTTTTGTGATGAAGATTTGAGTGTACTCTATGAGAATCATATAAAAGAAAGGGCTGGATCTGAGACGCGAAAATAAGCAAGTTTGTTTATGACGGTTGCTAACAAGGTCAGGGGAGTTAGAACTGAATTGAGGGACTTGGCACAAAAGGTTCGACAAGAAGATGAGCTGAGGATGAATGTGTAGGATCTAATGAGCCAATTTGCACAGACAAGTGCACATGCTGAGGATGTAGCTGCAAGAGTAAATGAGGAATTATCAGAGGCGGCTAAAGGTGATGGAGCTGAAAAGACAAACGAAGATTGATCAAGACGGTGAGATCCAACCTAGGGGGATTATTGTAGATCAAGTATAGGTTGGACTCACCATAGATAAGAGTTTGATTATGTTTGATTGTAATAGGATTAATGTTATCTTACTTTTTTATGTTTGACTATTTGTTTAGTTTTGCTGCCCAGCGAAACTATGAGCAAAACTGTAGTTTCGCTCATAGCAAGCTGCTAGTTTCACCCGACGAAACTGTCAGCCTCAGCCGGGCGAAGCTATGTTTGGCAGGATAGTTTCGGTGACAATGAAATTATCTTTACTATATACTTTTTGATCTTTACATTGTTGGTCATCCTTGCAAAACCCTAATCTGATTATGATTGTTGCAAGTGACTATTGTAAGCATATTCTTCACTGAAATATATTGAGCTTTATCATATCGTTAGTATTGGATCATGATTGTTATAATTTTAATACTTTTTGGATTCTTCTTCATCTTCATATTTTTTGTTGTTTATTTATTGTTGATATTGAACGATTCAACATCACAAGTGTAATGTAATTCGATCATTTGGACCAACAGTTTTTCATTACATTTCTATTTTTGTCCTCTTAATATTGTAATTATCTTTAAAAAATAACAATTTTAAAAACTAATAGGAGGAAAATATTTTTGGTCAAGTTCTCATAAAATCATCCAAAGTTAATCATTCCAAATATTTGACAAGAAACAAAAACGTAAATGGTTAAATGCTTTAGTAAAGAAGTCAACAATATATTCATTGGATATGACTTGGGCTAGACGAATAAGTTTTCTATCTAAACAATCACATAAAAATGCATGTGTATATTAATGTGTTTTTTTAATGTTGAAATGGATTTTTGATAATGATATAAACTACAGAGTTATCATACCAAATGGTAGTGTTAAAGAAGTTGTTGTATCCAAAGATTTTGAGAACAACAGCTTGAATTAGCCACATATTTAGCTCTTTTCAATCGATGTTGAAACAATATTATGCTTTTGTATTACCTTAAAATCAACCTATTTCTAAGAAATTGACAACCACCAATAGTTGATTTCTTGTCCAAATTACAACCACCATAATCACTATCAATATAAGCATATAAATTGAATTTAGAATTTCTAGGATATCAAAGTCCAAGTTGTGGTTGGCGTTTGAGATACTTGAAAATATGCTAGAAAACTTTGATGTGAGACTCATTCAAATTAATTTAATAACATGCACATTGACAAATATGAAACATAATATCTGGCCTACTTGAAGTGTGTAGAGATTAATGAAGAGAATGATGCAACCTAAACATCTTTAGTCTTTCCTGCATGTTGCATAAGTACATTGAAGTGGAATGCTTCGGAAGTTTCACATGTGCAACAGAAATACTCTAAGTGTGAAATCTTCCGAAGCCAAGACCAACATCTTCCGAAGCCAAAGATGAAGTCTTCCGAAGCCTCAGAGACAAAGTCTTTCGAAGCTTCAAGTTCATGAAGACAGATTTCTTCTGAAGACTTTTAGTAACATGCTTTATCAGATGTACTGTTCCATAAAGCTGGACACCTTTCTGCTGCAACTCTGCTAGTCACCAACTAACATGGTTTGGTGAAAAGGTCCATGCTTTTGGTAACTGTACATTGAGGTATTGAGTCTGTAACTTTCAACTTTATGTACTTTATCCTTTTTGTAATAGATAAGGATGTGAGCTATGGCATGTCATAGTCACTAGTCAAAAGGCAATCTGCTTTTTTAATCTACAATTGATTTTGTGTGTGTCTAGTCAATTGTATCCAGCTAGCTTTCAAAGTATAGCTGGCTGTAGGATGTTGTATAAGTATCTCATGTTCTTGTATCTTTCGAATATGCTTTGTAACACTTGTAATAGAACACAGAGAAAGCAATATACTACATTCTTGAAAACCATACACCTGTGTTCTTTATGTTCTGTCTCTTACATTACTTGTGTTCTTAGTGTCTTATCTTGGTTAATCCAGTTTACTATTTGATTAAAGTTTGGTTAATCTCCTTTTTGTGTTGTTGTGTTGTAATTCACACACTTCAACGATCTTGCATTTGGTATCAGAGCTTTCAGGCTCTTGATATAAGTTCTCACCATCTTAAGATCCCTCACACACACAAATACCAAACTTTTCAAATGGCAACCATTTCCAAAACCGATATGGAAATTGGAACCATGAACAAGTCCCCACTGATCACTCTTGATGAGTTTGACACCTGGTGTTTAAGAATGGAAGGTTTTATCAGGTCTCTTGATTCAAGAATATGGGAGTCTATTGAGAATGGACCTATCATACCTAGCACACCCTCTGCTACTGGTGCTGGTATGATCCCCAAGGATGTGGCTAACTACTCTGATGAATATAGGAAGAGAGTAGAGATAGACAGAAAGCCATGACAGCTCTTCAAACTGCCCTTCCAAACTTGTGTACAGAGGTTTCAAGAAGTGCAAAACAGCTAAGCAGCTGTGGGATGCACTAAAACTGATGTATGAGGGTTCTTCTGAAGCCAAGGAGAACAAGAAGATCTCCTGAAGCAGCAGTTTGAAAACTTCACCTTCAAAACAGGTGAGACCATGACTCAGCAATACTTCAGGTATGTTGAGATTGTGGATACCCTAGTGGATGGAGGAGTTTCTCTTGAGAATAGAGACATTGTAAGGAAGTTCATGTCCTCACTTCCTAGGCAATGGACACACTACTGTGTGGTGATCAAGAGAACTGAAAATCTTAAAAGTCTCACTTTGACAGAGTTATATGGGATTCACAGTGGCTACTAGATGGAGATGAACACAGGGTTCATCTGGCAACTCCAACAATCAAATGGGTTCAGCCCTACATGTGCTTGAAACGGATAGCATAGAACGCAAACATCATCTTATATGCTCCCTGACAACTCACCCAACAGTCCTTTCATCACCTTCCGAGAGACACCAAGGGAGAACTACACTCAAGGAAGCCCATTCCAAGAGACAAGCTCTTCTCAAGCATTTGTGTCTTCTGATGAAAGCTATGGCAACTCTCTTTTACTCTTGAAGACGAGGACTGTATCCATCCAGATGGTCTGGAGTACATGGAAATAGTCCAGCAGATGGCTCTTCTCAGTCACAGAGCCAAGAAGTTCTACAAGAGGACTGGAAGGAAGTTCCCGAGCAATGCAACCAGTGGAAAGTTTGGACTGGACAAAGGCAAAGTCAAGTGTTACAACTGTAACTTGATGGGCCACTTTGCCAGAGAATGTAAGGCACCTAGAACCAATGGTGGCCAAACACAATCCAGACCAAACTACACTGACAAAGTTCTCCATAATGAGAAGTCAAAGCAGCAAGCTGCTGTTGCGGTTGAAGAAAGAGGCTTTGACTGGAGCTTTCAGGTGGAAGATGCTTCTCCAAACCAAGCACTGATGGCAGAGCATGATGAAGCCAAGGTATTGGAACATCTTTGTACTCCAGAATGCATTGCTAAAGTTAACAGGTACAGGTCCTATAACTTGGAACTGAGATATGATATTGAGTCCTTAAACATTTTAAAATCTGATTTTAGAAAGTCTGAAAATGATTATACGCTGAAAATAGAGGACTTAGAGAAAACAATATCAGTTCTAAAACATGAACACACAGATTTTAGGACTCAAATTAAAGATCTCATAACCAAGTTAACTGAGGGCCAGTCTGAGCTTGTGATCAGCAAAGCCAGGGCAGAAAAGAGTGTTCTTAAAGGAGAGACCGTCAAGAACATGATATCCTCATCCATGCACAACAAAGTGTGCTATCAAAATAGACAGGGACTGGGATCCAATGAGATAGCTCCTCCACACACAATCTTGTAAGTAAGATCTCCAAGGTGTGGAACTTGTGAAGATGAGCTTCCTCTCATAGATCCTATGAGTGAGGAGGATGAAGAAGAGATAGTGAAGAATCCCTCTACTAAGAGTGAAGAGGAGGATTCCAAGAAGGGCCACTATCCTTCTGAGGAGAAAGTGAAGACTGTGATGACCAAGTCCATGAGAAAGAACTTGATCAGAAAGAGCAAAAGAAAGGCAAGGAAGGCTCAAGAGATCAAGGCTACTTTTGACTCTAAGCAGAAACAAAATTTTTTTCTGCAGGGTTTAAAGTGGTAGGACTGAAGGGATCAACCAAAACACTGCTAAGAGTTTTGGTTCTTGCTCAACTCATCTTAGCAGCAACAAGAAGACTGATCTGCTGTGTACCACTGCTGCACAACCTGGTCCATCAAACTCCAAGCACAGCTCTCAGCCCAAAAGGACTGTCTTAGCATCTGCAAAGATGAAGGTGGAGAAGGGAAGTGACCAAAGACAGTCTTACTCTCAAGACAAGGCTCTTGTGAAGAAGAAGATGAATTGTGTAATGTGTGACAGCACCACTCACATTGCAAAGGATTGTCCCTTCAATCCTA
The DNA here is from genome assembly GCA_025506515.1 of Flaveria trinervia. Classification (NCBI taxonomy): domain Eukaryota; kingdom Viridiplantae; phylum Streptophyta; class Magnoliopsida; order Asterales; family Asteraceae; genus Flaveria; species Flaveria trinervia. The sequence goes on along the minus strand of CM046443.1, from coordinate 84,084,426 downwards.
AAGGTATTGTCCATATGGCCAAAACAAAGGTTTCAAAGAAATCTAAGAAGATTCAGGCTTCGGAAGGAAAACCAGTTTCCTTCGGAAGTTTCAAATCTAACAAGAGGGAAGTGGAAAATTCTCTTCGGAAGAACATTTGGTCTCGGAAGAAAGAAGTTCTTCTGAAGCACTGAAGTCTGCTGTAAGTTTGCAGAATCTTCCGAAGGTTCAGTCATCAAAACTTCTAAAACTCCAAAAGTTTCTAAAGTTTTGAAGGTCAAGTCCAAGACTCCAAAGGTGGTGTGGACGTCTAAGAAAGACCAAGTGACTGAGATTTCTCCATCAACAACAGCTCAAGATCCTCTTAGTACAACCATAGGATCTATTACTGTTAATATACCTTCTACAAGTGAGCCCAAGACAAACAAGGCTTGGGTTTCCGATGTAACTAATCATTCTCTTTTGTGCAGAGACAGCTGAAGACAGACAGAAATGTTTGGATCATAGACAGTGGCTGCTTTAGGCACATGACTGGTAATAGGTCACTACTCCAGAACTTTGAAAGGATTGAAGGTGGTTACATTTCTAGAAGGGGCAAGGTCACAAATGGTAAGCTCAGCATTGAAAAGGTCAACCTTGTTAAGGAGCTTGGATACAATGTTCTGAGTGTATCTCGATGTTCTGATCAGAGTCATAACATGCTCTTTACTGAGCATGAGTGCATTGTTCTTAAGCCTGGTGTGGTCATTCCTCATGAGCATATCCTGCTTAGAGCCCCCAAGAAAGGAAACATGTACAAGATGGATTTGCAAGAAACCTCTCCCTCTGGATAAGTTTCATGCTTTCTATCTAAAGCCAATAGTGATGAGTCTTTCCTATGGCATAAAAGAATGTGCCATGTAAACTTTATGAACATGAATAAATTGATTAAGCATGATCTGGTAACTGGAATGCCAAAAAAAGAGTTTACAAGTGATGATCACTGTGTTGCATGCCTGAAAGGAAAACAACATAAGGTATCTCATAAGCCTAAGGAAATGAACTCCATCACTACACCCCTACACTTGTTACATATGGATCTCTTTGGCCCCACCAGTGTAATGAGTTTAGGAAGGACCTTATACTGTCTAGTGATCAAAGATGATTTTACAAGATTCACTTGGGTCTTTTTCCTTAGAACTAAGGATGAGACTCCTAAGATTCTGAAGAATTTCATCTTAAAGATTAAGAATCAGTCTGATCACAAGGTCAAAATCATAAGATGTGATCAAGGAACAGAATTCAAGAACCAAATCCTTGATACATTTTGTGATGAAAAAGGTATTGCAAGACTATTTAGTGCTCCCAGGACTCCTAAGCAAAATGGTGTTGCTGAGAGGAGAAACAAGACACTGATTGAAGCTGCAAGAACCATATTGTCTGACTCTAAACTGCCCATCACCTTCTGGGCAGAGGCTGTCAACACTGCCTACTATGTGCAGAACAGAGTTTTAGTAGTTAAGACTCATGGCAAAAATCCTTATGAACTTTGGCACAAGAGAAAACCTTTCATTGGTTTCTCAGGTAATTTGGATGTCCTTGCACCATCTTGACTACCAAAGATCAAATTGCCAAGTTTGCTGAGAAATCAAATGATGGACACTTTATTGGATATTCTTCACAAGCTAAGGCTTATAGAGTGTACAATCTCAGAACTAGAATAGTTAAGGAGTCAGCCAATGTGACCTTCAATGAACACACACCATGTGTTGCTAGTTCTGGTCCAGATTGGCTATTTGATCTTGATTTGGTTACCAACTATTTTAACAAATCTTGTGAGAATGTTTTAGGATCTGCAGAAAATTTAAATACAGGTGATCCTGACCCAAGATTTGAGCTAGGAAGATCTTCAAGTCATACATCTTCAGCTCCAGTTAGAACTACTTCTGCAAATGAGATTTCTATCAACACAACAATGAAAATTAGCTGATACATCTGGTATGCCTTCAAATTCCAGCTCAGAGGCTCTAAAACCAGATAAGAACACCTCAACTGTGGAAGGCAACAATGGTGATGGTGACAGTGACCAAGAATTTCTTGATGCACTAACCACACCATAGATGAGAACATCAATGATGTCACACACTGCTTGGATCAAGTTTCACTTGAAAAGTGTGCTGATGTTGTGGGAGAAACATCTATGCCAGATCTAAATTTTTCTAATTTAGATCTTTCTCAACAACTTGCTGTGATTCCTCAGCTTAGGATCCACAAGTCTCATCCTACCACAAACATCATTGGAGATGTTGTCTCTGGGGTAAAAACAAGAGGACAAACCCATGAAGCAAATGTTTGTCTTCACTCTTGTTTTCTATCTCAGATAGAGCCATAGAAGGTTGAGGAAGCTCTAAAGGATGGAAGTTGGGTTGAAGCTATGCAACAAAAGCTGCTTCAATTCAAAAGACAAAAAGTTTGGAACCTTTGACCTCTTCCTTTTTGGAAGACTACCATAGGAACCAAATGGGTGTTTAGGAACAAGAAAGATGATAGAGGCATCATCATCAAGAATAAAGCTAGACTGGTTGTTCAAGGATACACACAAGAAGAAGGGATTGACTACACTGATGTCTTTGCTCCAATGGCAAGATTAGAAGTTGTTATGATATTCCTGGCATTTGCTGCATCCAAGAACTTCAAGGTCTTTCAACTTTATGTGAAATGTGCCTTTTTATATGGAGTGATAGATGAAGAGGTTTATGTCAAACAGCCACCTGATTTTGTAGATCCTGATCATCCTGATTATGTCTGCAAGCTTGACAAAGCTCTCTATGGGCTGCATCAGGCACCCAGGAAGTGGTATGAGACACTGTCTGAGTATCTCTGTAAACATGGATACAGGAGAGATACTACAGATGGAACTCTCTTCATCAAAGGACAAGGAAAATACATATTGCTAGTTCAAGTATATGTGGATGACGTCATCTTTGGTTTAACTAATCCAAAGCTCTACAAAGACCTTGAGAAGCTGATGAAAGATAGATTTGAAATGAGTGCCATGGAGGAACTCAATTTCTTTCTGGAAATTCAACTGAAGCAAGTTGAAGATGGCATCTTCATAAGTCAGTCAAAGTATGTTCAAGACATACTCAAAAGGTTCATATGACTGACTGTAAGATTGCTAAGACACCCATAGCCAGAAACCACTCCCTTGGTCCTGATCTTGAGGGGGAGTGTGTAGATGAACACTTATACAGGGCTATGATTGGGTCTCTTATGTATCTTACTGCTACCAGGCCTGATATCATGTTTGCTACATGCATCTATGCAAGGTATCAAGCCAACCCTAAGATGTCTCACCTTATCACTGTCAAAAGGATTCTAAGATACCTCAAAGGTGCATCAACACTTGGTCTATCGTATCCCAAGAATTCTGACTTCAATTTGTATGCTTATACAGATACTGATTATGGTGGTTTCAATATGTCTACAAAGTCTACATTTGGGGGATGTCAATTTCTTGGTGGAAGGGTTGTCTCATGGCAATGCAAGAAACAATCCTGTGTCTCTGCATTAACTGCTGAAGCTGAATACATTGCTGCCGCTAGCTGCTGTGCTCAAGTTCTTTGGATTCAAAATCAAATGCTAGACTATGGGTTAAATTTCAAGGAGACTCCAATCCACATAGACAACAACAGTACTATCTCAATTACAGAGAATCCTCTGCAGCATTCAAGGACAAAGCACATCAATATCAGGTATCATCTAATAAGAGATAATTATGAAAAGGGATTAGTTAAACTAGTCAAGGTTCACACACATGAACAATATGCTGATTTGTTTACAAAAGCTTTTGATGAACAAAGATTTAAATATCTAATATCAGCTATTGGGATGATCAACCATGAGTAAATTTTTCTTAAAACTAATTCCTATTATTTCTTAAAAAATGTGTGTTATAAGTTGTCTAGTCCATCATCTTCATAAGCTCATGTTTTCCTTGGATTAAAAAAAACTCTTTCTCTAAAGACTTTCCTTAGATTAATTGATGATTTTATACTTTGGAAGTTATGCATTTTAACTTCGGAAGAGAATCATACCTTCAAAATATTTAACTGTCTAAAAAAAATTTACCTTCGGAAGAGATTTCAATTTTATCTTCCAAAGCTTAAATAGTTATCTTAGACACTTATTTTCAAGGACCTTTTCCTTCCGAAGCAAAAATTAACTCTTGGAAGCTTTGTTGATCTCTATACAAAGCACTCAAGTCTTAAGTTTTCCTTCCGAAGCAAAATCATCAAATACTCTCAGGAAATTCTTCCGAAGTCATTTTAGCTTCCGAAGCTTTTTCATTAAAACTTCCGAAGATAATCACCCTTCGTAAGCTTTTTGACTTCCAAGAAAACTAGTTTTTGAACAAAAAGTAAACTACTTTTTCAGAGGTGGGACTAACATCCGGATTTCAAAGTTTATCCTCTTTCATTAAACTTTATCGGAAATCCCTCCCTCATATAACCCAACGGTTTCCCCCTCTTCTATCATCTGCTCTTCCTCCAAACCTAAAAACCCAAATTTCTCTCTGAATTTCTTTCTTTCTTTCTTCTTCATCTCTAAGCTACCTCACAATGGCTAACCTTACTCACAGAAATGATCCCAACTTTACCATGCAGCTACACAGACAACACAATCAAGTTGCTCTGTTATGCTCTGAGAAAGATCCTCATTTCTCAGAGGTTTGCCGTTTCTTGTCTCTGTCCAACTACTTCACCTCCCTAACCATTGATCCTGCACTCTATGAGGATCAGTTGCTTGAATTTTGGAAGACCTGCCAAGAGGTCATTATGGATGGGGAGAAGGCATTGTCTGCCACAGTGCAGGGGAGAACAATCTTCATCACTCCAGCCATCATCAACCGACATCTTCAGCTGGATGATAAAGAAGGTGAGGTGTTCTTCCCAAAGGAAGCTGTAAATCATTCCTTTGCGCAGATGGGGTATGAGGGAGATTTCTCTGTAAAGACTTTCAGGAAAGGGAAGGTCTCATCCAATGGAGATTCCTGCTCCATGTGGTCATTCACAGCTTATCAAACAAGCATGGTGGATGAGACCAGATTCCTGAAGATCTCTCCTTCATAGTCCATGGAATGGTTCAAGGGGTCAAATTCAGGTACTCTCAGTTTGTTTATATAGAGTATTACATGTTTCCTATATATGTCGAGTACATTCTTAACTGTGAACTGGGCTCACAGTTAAGGGAAACAGGTAACATTCTTAAATTGGGACAGATGAAGCCTGACATCTTTAAAACACTGAGAAAGTCCACTGTTGGATTCTCTGGGGTAGAAACAACACAAGTCCCAAAAATGTTAGAGCTCATTGCTCAAGGTGACAACCTAGCACTACAAGCTAGTGTTGAACCCACACCTGCTACTTTCCAACCACCTACACAGCCTCAAATCTCCATTACCTACCAAAGAAAATCCAAACGAACCCCTGCTCAGACTATTCAGTCTGTGGAGGCCCCCATACACACACCCATACAGGAAGAAGTGGATACTGGAGCTCCCACTTCTCCTGAGGAGAAGACCACTCCCATCTTTTCAAGAATCAGTGCTGAGGTTCCTCATGCTCAGCCTGATTAGCTCATTAGCCCTACTACCTTAAGCCATCACTCTGAGTCTCAACACTCAAGTGATCAACCTTCAGGGGATAGTTACCATCCCCAGCCTATAGATTTCAACCAACCAATTCCCAACCTTGACTTCTATACTGATGAAGATCTAGGTTTCAGTGAGTATAATGAGTCTCTCTTCTTTTCCCCTACTCAAAGAGAGATGAATACTCCTGAGTCTCCTACATCTATCCCATATTAGTCACCTACAACTGAGGTGGACACTCCTCAACCTGTTCAGGATGTCCATATAGAAGAGGCTCTCACTTCTGCAAGTGATTAGATCATTAAGACCTCAACCATGGCAACTCAGCCTACTGACATCTCAACTGAGACTACCAGTATGCAGAGGAAATCCAGTGGCCAAGAACTTAGAACTGGTCATGAGAGAAAGGACTCTGGTCCAATCTTCTCCACCCCAGTGATTCTTCTGATGAAGATGAGGGGGATCTGAGACTAAAAGTGCAACAACTATCCAAAACATGCACCTATTTAGTCTCAAAGGTCAGTCACCTTGAATCTCAGACCTTACATAATACGATCAATGATCAGCAACTTGAGATTTTATATCTTAAGGAAAAACTAGCTAGGAGACCCTTAAGGAGAGCTCAACCAGGAACACAAGAACCTATAGATGTGATTGATCTATCCTCCAGCTCTAGGTCAGTACTATCATATTGCTTTTGCTTTTGAGACCCTTAAAGATGAGTTTGTAGTAAATAATGAAGAGGCTGATGCAACCTAAACATCTTTAGTCTTTTCTGCATGCTGCACAAGTGCATTGAAGTGGAAAGCTTTGGAAGTTTCACATCTGCAATAGAAATACTCTAAGTGTGAAATCTTCTGAAGCCAAGACCAACATCTTCCGAAGCCAAAGATGAAGTTTTCCGAAGCCTCAGAGACAAAGTCTTCCGAAGCTTCAAGTTCATGAAGACAGATTTCTTCCGAAGACTTTTAGTAACATGCTTTATCAGATGTACTGTTCCATAAAGCTGGACACCTTTCCACTGCAACTCTGCTAGTCACCAACTAACATGGTTTGGTGAAAAGGTCCATGCTTTTGGTAACTGTACATTGAGGTCTTGAGTCTGTAACTTTCTACTTTATGTACTTTATCCTTTTTGTAATAGATAAGGATGTGAGCTATGGCATGTCATAGTCACTAGTCAAAAGGCAATCTGCCTTTTGACACTACAATTGATTTTGTGTGTGTCTAGTCAATTGTATCCAGCTGGCTTTCAAAGTATAGCTGATTGTAGGATGTTGTATAAGTATCTCATGTTCTTGTATCATTCAAATATGCTTTGTAACACTTGTAATAGAAAATAGACAAAGCAATATACTGCATTCTTGAAAACCATACACCTGTGTTCTTTATGTTTTGTCTCTTACATTACTTATGTTCTTAGTGTCTTATATTGGTTAATCCAGTTTACTGTTTGATTAAAGTTTGGTTAATCTCCTCTTTGTGTTGTTGTGTTGTAATTCACACCCTTCAACGATCCTGCAAAATGAGATATATAAAGTTCCAATCATTGATCTATACATATGCTGATCAATGTCTTCGCCTATGATATCAAGAGATAAAATTGGATGAGATGACATAGAAGTTGGAGCAATCTTGGAATCTTGAAATTTTTATTTTCTAGAATACTATGTGTATAATTTTCATTATGTATCAAAATACTCTAGTCATCTTGGTTAAATTGGATAAATGATATTTCTCCAAGAGAGTGCATCTCAAACTTCTTATCGTCACCTCTACAAACTCCTTACACATGTCATCATTTGTAGATAACGATAATGCCATCAACATAGATTTAAACAAGAATGAGATAATCACTAGTCTTTCATATCAACAAAGTTTGGTCAATAGCACCTCTAGTATATCCATTTTCAAGCAAATATTTAGTGAGAGTGGCATACCAAGCATGTGGTGCTTGATGTAAACCATAGAGGGCTTTGACTAACATGTAAACATAGTCAAAATGATACTGATCTTCAAAATCAAGAGGTTAGAAAACGTAATTTTCTTCTTCATTTTGCCATAGAAGAAAGAAGTCATCCATCCATTTGATAAACTTTGAAGTCCATGAAAGAAGTATATGCATGAAATATATGAATTGCTTCTAGTCTTGTCACGGGAGTGTAGACATATTCATAATCACAACCATCAACTTGATAAAGTCCTTATACAGTAAGTATGGCCTTGTTGCAAACAATAAAAACTTTTTCATTCGTCTTGTTGCATAGTATCCATTTGGTTCTCATAGGCAACTTATCCTTTGGTAATTCAACAAATGGCACACATCTAGCTTTTTGAATTGCATTATTTCATCGTGCATTGCTCTAGCCCATGCATGTTCTTTCAAAGCCACTTCCATATTCTTTGCCACTATTTAAGAAATGAAACAAGTAGAAAAAAATTATTGATGGCTCCTTATTGGCTTCTTGTGTGAACATCTTCAGATAATGAACCAATAATTGCATGAGCTGGACGGTTACTATGAATTCATAATTGAGGAATCGCAAATTTCGAAATAATATTATCTAAGTCATATATGTGTACAATGGGTTCATTCTGAACAACTCCTTCTCGTTGATTGTAAGGCCTCGTTCCCAAAACGCTTACAGTTGAACCTTCATCACACATAATACATAAAAACACATTATCATTTATGTAAAAACATTGCACTTAAATAATTGAACAAAAAACCATTTCATGCACTAACAATTACTTTTGCAAGATAATACATCATCATTAACGTTAAAAAATGTCGTAGTTCCATTACAACACAAAAATATCATTTCTGCATAAAACTGACGGAAGTCTTTATTCGCCAAGTAGCTTCACCCTCGTGCCATCCTCAGCAACATTTACCTGCCAACTAAAAATGAATAAAATTCAGCAATGCTTTTGCACGTGATCATACATCGTGATCATACATCGTACATGCACATAGATAATAACATTATTATCTTCATCATTATTAGTATTCATATGCATCACATGTTTTGTGTATTCATCGTTATCTATCACCTCTATCTAGATCCTGTCATATGCTAAACCCCCCTCTTAGGCACGAAGCCATCTCATCTAAGTTAAGCGACAAAGATCCCATATCGCAGGTATGGAGCAGTCACCAAGACTGACTCCCCCTATGTGTGAACCCTCATGGGTTAGCCAAGATCACACACTATAAAAGACAGTTGAGCAACAACCTAATGGAGTTGTGAACCTCCTAACATTTTTCTTGCAAAGACTTTCATTTGTTAATTCATTATGTTCCACTTTCATTATCTTATATTTTTCACTTCGTTAAAACAATACTTTACGTTCATTAGCATAATCACACCACATAAAGCCACGTAATATAATAGGTGATATGGAACATAAAGAAACATTCCACAAACATACATAACATCATCATACATCATCACCAAAAACATCTCAAGCATAGCCTAAAAATCCTTCTTTCCAAAATTTCATAATATTTTCTACATTCTCTGGGCACATGGCCACTATGCGGGCGTATGACTGCTTAGGCGCATGGGTACACTTAGGTTCATGGGAACACTTAGGTTCATGGGAACACTTAGGCGCATGGGCACTATGCAGGCGCATGAGCACTATGTGGGCACATGGCTTACACTTAGGCATCCTGGGAAAATTCAAGTCGCAGGGGCACTATGGAGGCACATGAGGCTAACTTAGGCGCATGAGGCTGACTTAGGCACATGAGCCTGACTTAGGCGCATGGGCACTTAGGCGTATGGGGAAAATAGGCACATGGCTAACACTTAGGCCTTTGAACCTTAGGCGCATGGGAACACCAAGGCGCCTAGGCAAAATTCTAGGTGCATGGATACTATTTGGGCGTATGGACAACTATTTTCAATTTTAAATCATTTTCAAACACCAAATCCGTTTCTAAACGGTTTTTAGCCTAGTTTCTTGCATACTAAACATCATAACAAGTATAAATCATCAATCATAGACAAAAACATTCCCAAACATTCACCCACTCAACCGGGTACACACACATACATACGGGTACACACCCAACATAAATAAAAACGCCACAACTTGCATTTCTATCCCCAAAACAAGTTAAAACATTTAAACCGAGGACCTAGAAATAACATCTTGAAAATTTCGAGTAAGACTACTTCAAACCTGAATGTTTATGAGTCAAACACCTAAAACAACAAAAACACACTACCGAACATACACAAACACATAGGCACAAACCCAAAGTCTGAAAATCAGCCAAGAACAACTCAAAACATCAAAAACTAACCTGAAAAACCGAATTCTTCTTCTTCTTCTCTCTAGAACCAGCGAGTGATCCACTTTCTCTCTCTAATATCCGATGGAAATGGTGAGGGTACAAGGGGTGTGCATCCATGCTACCATTTGTACAAAATATTATTAAATTTTGCCCCTTGTTCAACTTTAACCCCTTAACTTGGGTTATTTTGATTTTCTATCTTTTTATTCATATTGTTCCTTTCTTTTAAATTTCTGGGTGTTACAAATCCACCCCCTTATAGATTTCGTCCTTGAAACCTCCTCGAATAGTTGTGTGTAATTTTGTCTCGTCTCTTCTTCAGTCTCCCAAATAGACTCGCACCCCTTTCTATGCTTCCACAATACTCGCACCAAAGTAATCACTTTATTCCATAACCTCTTCTCCTTTCGATCAATGCTTTCCACTGGTTGCTCCATGTAATTCAGTCGTTCATCTACCTCAATGTTCTTCGGTGGTATAACCATGTCTTTATTAGCTAAGCACTTTCTCAGGTGAGATACATGGAATGTTGGATGAATCCGGCTTAACTCATCATGCAGCTCCAACCAATAGGCCAGCTCTCCTACTCAAGCAACAATTCGGAAAGGCCCTATGTACCTCGGACTCAACTTGACTCGGTTTTAAACCGAATGATACCCTTCCAAGGTGAAACCTCCAACATAACCTTATCTCATTCCTTGAATTCAATTGGTGTATGTTTTATATCAGCATACGACTTTTTCCTGTACGTTTCATAAAGGCCTTGATCTTCTCCAATTTCTCAATCGTAACCTCAATTACTTCAAGGCTCCCTAACTCCTCTGACATACGAGCGTTCTACACCTCCTACCATATAGCATCTCATTTGGTGGCATATCGATGCTGGCATGATAGTTGTTATTGTATTAGAATTCAACTAACGGTAAGTGTTCGTCCCAACTTCCTCCAAAATCAATAACGCATGCCCGAAGCATATCCTCGAGTGTTTGTATAGTTCTTTCTAACTGACCATCTGTTTGAGGATGATAGCTGTGCTAATGTGTAACCTCGTCCCTATCGCATCATGAAATCTCTTCCATAACTTGGAAGTAAACTAGGTCTTACGGTCAGACACAATAGACACCAGTATACCAAGACAAGTTACAATCTCCTTGATAAACAGATCCACTAATCTTTCAAAGGAATACATTTCTAGGATCAGTAGAAAGTGAGCAATCTTCGACAGATGGTCAACTATCACCTATATAGCATTGTACCATCTCCTGGTACGTGGTAGCTTCGTAACAAAGTCCATTATGATGTGTTCCCATTTCCACTCGGATATATGTTGGATCTTTTCATATGGATTCTAATGCTTCGCCTTCACTAGTAAGCAAGTAAGGCATTTACTCACATAATCACGCTTCATACCAGGCCACCAATATTTTTTCTTCATATCATGATACATCTTTGTAGCACTAGGTTGAATTGAGTATCGAGTCTTACGAGCTTTATCCCAGATTTTCCCTTGTAGGTCTCAATAATGAGGGATCCACATTCGTCTGAAATGGGTTCTAACTTTGAGAGTGTTTTCACCCAAACGCATGACTAGATCTCTCATCCTTTCGGAGTTAAGGCGACCCTCTTTCAACACCTCATCTTGAAATTCATTGACCTATGTCATCATATCAGAGGTCATCACTAGCTGATATGCCTTAACCTATATTGGTTTGGGTATCTCCTTTCGGCAAAGGGCATCCGCCACTCTTTGGCCTTGCCAGGATGGTAATGGATATCACAATCGTAGTCCTTTATGAGCTCCAACAATCTCCTTTGCCTCATGTTCAGGTCCTTCTGCTTGAAGTAGTACTTCAAGCTATTGTGGCAATAAAGATAATGCATTTCATCCCGTCCAAGTAGTGCCTCCAAATCATTAATGCACAAACCACAGCCGCTAACTCCAAATCATGATTAGGGTAATTAACCTCATGGACATTTAATTGTTAGGATGCATAGGATATAACCCTTTATCATTTCTTCAACACACAACCCAATCCCAAATAAGAAGCATCTGAATAGACTACCAAGTCTACGCTTCCTTCAGGTAATGGCAAGACTGGAGCTTGAGTCAACCTCATCTTTAGCTCATCAAAAGCCTTCTCTTGTTCTTGACCCTAAACAAACTTCACATCCTTACGGGTCAACTTGGTCAATGGAGAAGCTATCTTGGAGAAGTCTTGGATGAATCTCCTGTAATAATCTGTAACTCCCAAGAAACGATGAATCTCGAATAGTGTTTTTGGCGACTTCCATTGCATCACCGCTTTCACCTTTGTCGGGTCTACCATAATTCCTTTGGGATTTACCACGAGACTCAGAAACTAAACTGTTGCAACCAGAATGTGCACTTGGAGAACATGGCGTACAATATTTCCATTCTAAGCATTTTCAACACCTCCCGAATGTGTCCAGCATGTTCCACTTCGCTCTTCAAATAAATCAGGATATCGTCAACAAAAAAAATCATTGATTTATCAAACAACGCTCAACACACTCCATTCACCAAATTTATTAAAGCAGCTACCGCGTTGGTTAAACCAAAAGACATAACAAGGAACTCGTAGTGTCCATAACCCATGCGAAAAACTATTTTAGGAATATCTTGATCCTTCACCTTTAGTTGGTGATAGCCAGATCAAAGATCTATTCTTGAAAACCAACTGTAACCTTGGTGCTGATCAAACAACCCATCAATCATTGTTAATGGATATAGGTTCTTCACCGTCAACTTATTTAACTAGCGATAGTCGATGCACATCCTCATACTACTGTCCTTCTTCTTTACAAACAAGACCAGAGAACCCTAGGGAGAGATATTCGGTTGAATAAATCCCTTGTCTAGCAGTTCTTGCAACTAAACCATTAATTCCTTCATCTCAGTTAGAGCCAATCGATATGGTGCCCTAGCAACCGGTTGAGCAACAAGTATCACGTCAATCTGAAACTCGATCTCACGATCCAGTGGCACACCTAGTTAATCTTGTGGGAACACTTCTAGGAATTCATGCACAATTGGAATTCATGCCAATCGATATTGGTGCTAACGTGTCCATATCCTTCACGTAAGCCAGGTAGGCACTACATCCATGTTTCATGCACTTTCCCGCCACCGCAATCAAAATCATCTTCGGAACCTTAGTAACTCGATCACCGTAGATCATCCCCGAACTCCCGTCAGGTGCTGTCAATCGGATCATCTTCTTGCCACACACAATATTTGCATCATAGGCTGCTAGCCGGTCCATCCCTAGGACTGCATCGAACCCGCCTAAGGTCATCACAAACAGTCTAGAAAGAAATGTATGACCATAAAATTCTATGACACATGTTGGACCAAAAGAACCAATGAGCCAGATCAGAAAAACCTTTAAGTCCTACAGACATCAAAACAACTAAAGTGATCTACAACAGCTGAAGACAAAGTCTGAAGACAACTGCTGAAGACAAAGTCTGAAGACAACTGCTGAAGACAAAGTCTGAAGACAACTGCTGAAGACAAAGTCTGAAGATCAAGTTCTCAGAAGTTGTCACAACAGCTGAAGTAGTTCTCTTCACTAGTTGTGATGGTTTACATTTTAGTAGTTTGTAATTAGTAGTTTTATGTTATGTAAAACATCTAAAGTTCTTATACTTCAGATGTTATAACTTCAGTAGTTGTAATGTTAGTTTATACTTAGCTTTTAATGAAGGTGTCCTCAGTTGTTGTGGACATCTTCAGTAGTTTAGTTTACTTTCAGTTGTTTGTATAAATCAGTTAGATGTCACTATCAAGTGACGTCAGCTGATGTCACATTCCTTATAAAAGGAATGTTGACCTAGTTTCCCCCTACGGGAAGTTTGTGCATGAATGAAAACATTCTTTTTGCAGAAAACTCTCTCTCTATAACTGTTACTGTTTAATTGAATATTCATATTATTCTTGCTAGAATTTCGTCCAATTCGTGTGCTATTCCGCTGCAAATCCTAATCTAATTGATCAAACTAGATCTCGATCCCTTCAAATGGTATCAGAGCAGGTTAATCATTGATCGATTTAACAATTGATCATTGAAATTGTTCTTTTGATATCTTAGTTTGATCGAATTAGCAAATTTGCAAGAATTGGTTATAGAGTTTGTTTTTCCGTTGCTTCCTGTGAATCAATTTGAGATTCTTCTTGTTTCAAACTGTGTTGTTGTGTTTTTGAGTTAGATCTGTTAAACTCTTATTGAACCTGTTTGAATTGGTAAAAATGGCTGCATCAATCAATGATCCTCAAAATATTGGCTCCTCAACAAAGCCTCCGATGCTTGTTAGGAGTGAGTACAACATATGGCAACGACAAATGCTCCATCACCTGTCTGTTAATAGTTTAGGTTGTTGGAAATCTGTGGTTCATGGACCATATAAGCCTATGGTGAGTAATCCAGAAACCAATGAAATGATTCCGAAGAAGAAAGAGCAATGTTTAGATGAATATCTGAAACTGTTTGAAATTGATGCTAAAGCCCATGGAATTCTGGCCATGGGACTGCCTAATGAAATCTATTCTGGACTTATGCATCATGAATCTGCTCATGACATCTGGTTGCTCTGAAAGAACAATTTAGAGGAGCTGATGAGGTCTTAGCAAACAATAGAGAAATCCTTGCCTAGTAATATGAGACATTCTCTCATAAAAAGGGTGAGTCACTGACTCAACAGTTTGAGCGATTCTCCTGTTTGATATCTAAGTTGAAAATGGTTAAACATGAATATACAAACAGTCAGATGAACAACAGATTTCTCAGATCTCTGCCTGAGAGATGGGACACATATACCATTGTCCTACGCTCCAGTGCATATCTAGATATCTATCTCTCACCCAACTCCATGGGAAACTGCTAACATTTGAAAGAGAGATAGAACAGAAAAGAAAACTAACTTCATCCGGGAAGCTCACTAATGATTTTGTACCAGGGAATACTGCTCTGGTTGGTCATGAGTCAGAATATGCTACATCAGAAAGTTCCTATGCTGAGCATATTGATTTCTCTTCAAACAGTGGAGATCATGCTTTTCCTGGTATTGATTGTAATTCAGGATGTAATAGTGACAATCTTTGCTCTTTGATGGATGATTTGAAAGGAATTGCTGATGATGATTTGGAAAAGATGGATATTTTGAGCCAAATGGCATTATTTAATATCAGATCTCAAAAATTTTACAAAAGGACAGATAGAAAATTCCTGGTCTCTATGGAAAAACCAAAGTTGGTTTTGACAAGAGCAAGTTGAGGTGTCACAAGTGCCATAGACTTGGAGATTTTGCAAGAGAGTGTAGATCATCTGGATCTAACTCTTCTGCACCCTTTTTGACCTTTCCAAGCAATAATTCACAAAACAAAGGGCAACATTCTACCAGTTCTAGTCATCATTCACAAAATCAATCATCTCCTGTATATTTTGTTCCTCAAGGTCAAATGCCATATCATTATCCCTATTTTTACATGCCACAGTCCAATCAGGTTCATGTACTCATAGCTCAACAATCACATGCCCTACCTGAGCCTCCACCATCTCAATCAAGTCAATAATCTCAATGTCAATCTCAATCACACAAAGCTTTTTCACTCCTGGTGTTGTTGACTGGAGTTGTCTACCAGATGATCTTTCTGGTTATTCTGAACAAATGTTTTCTGGTGCTGGTCAACATGGTGGTGAAAATCCTTTTGGAAATCTTGCTCTTATGGTTCTGGAGTCTACTGGTGGTTCAAGCTCAAATGCTTCATCATCACAGGTACCACAAGTATCTTCTGAGGCTAAGGCCAAGTTGTGTTCTGAGTCATGCATAGCTGCTTTCGCCTCAATTAGAGAAGCAAATGTAGCTTTAATTAATCAAATTCTTGACCTAGAGAAAGTGATTTCCAAAAGAAAAGCTGAGTTTGAGTCTGTTTTAAAAGAAAAAGATGATGAGATTTACAAATTAAAATGCCAAATCACTGATGAAAAGGCTAAGGTAAGGTCATTTTAGAAAATCACAAGAGTCTCAAAGAAACACTTGCAGCTACTCAAGTGGAGTGTGAACGCTGGGTAACATCTTGCAAGGGGTTTGAAATGCTTCTCAGTAAGCAAACTGCTTAAATGTGAAGTTTGGGATTGGATATAATCACACTGAACCTCCTACATATTTTACTCCCAAGACAGAAGTAAAATCTGAAGGTGAAATCAATTCCCAAACCACATCATCATGTGTCTCATCCTAAAGTGATAATGTACAATCAGAGGATGAAGTCAGTAATAGTACCTCAGCTAATCAATCTGCTGATGGTCCTACTACTGATGAACACATGATCAAAGAAAAGCTGAGTACTTCAGGTGTTGTCTCAAAAGATATTCAAAGTACTGAAGAGCAAGTAACAACACCTGAAGAACATTTCAAACCAAATGGAACCAAACATGATTTGACAACTGCTCAAGTGTCTATTAGGAAATCCAAATGTACTGATAGAAACTTCTTAAGAGCAGGTCTTCAGTTGTTACAAATCCTTTAGTACTTCACATAAGTACTGAGAGGAAGAAAGTACTGAAGAACACACCTTCAGTAGTTTCATCTTCTTCAGCAGCTGATCAACAGAAGATGAAGAAAAAGCCATGTGAAATATGTTGTCTATTCAATCATCTCACTGATGAATGTTGGTATAGAAAGGGTTCCAAATTTAACAAGGATAAAATCATTAAAAAGAAAATTAATAAAATGAAAGATGAATTTGAAACCAAGTTTGTGCCACAACATCTCAACCTGATAAACCAAAGTCTTCACAAAAATCTAAACAGAAGAAAGAGTTTATCATAAAACAACTGAAAATATTCCTCAAGGAGTATCAAAACAACAGACTAAGTCTGTGTCTTTCAAAAAGGAGGACATGGTGTATCACAGGAACCATTCACAAACAAGTACTGATGTGTCTGCTGAACTGAAAGCTTTAACACCAATCAGACACAACTTGCTATGATGGTTCAACATCTGTTGGGGAGAGTTAACCAAATAGATGTACCTGTGATTAAACCACTAAAAAGGAAAACTAAGCCAAAATCAAAGGAATCCTTTTCAGCACTATCTCCATCTTCAAAGGCTATTAATCATGACAAATCAGTTAGTATAAAATCTGTTGATGAGAACAGACCCAAAACCAAAATGGTTTGGGTCTTAAAAGCTAACTAGTTGTTGTGATATATGCAGGGTTCTTCAACATGCCATAGAAGCATCTGGTATGTGGACAGTGGAGGATCTATGCATATGACTTGGAGCAGATCTCTTCTTCATGACTACTCTCAAGGAAAGAAGGGATTTGTATCTTTTGGTAATGATGCTAAGGGTTACATCATTGGCAAAGGCTTTGTTTGAAATGGTGAGATAAGGTTTGATGATGTTAACTATGTGGAGAATCTCAAGTACAATTTGTTGAGTGTCAGTCAAATGTGTGATAAAGGGCATGTTGCACTTTCACCAGTCAGAACTGTCGAATTCTGTCTTTCAATGTTTTGAATATGATTGATAAGATATTGGATGAACATACTCTCCTGAAAGCCAACAGGATTGGAAGAGTATATGCCTTAGACTTATCAATGAAAATTGATCTAAAAGGCCATCCATGTCTCTTCTCCAAGGCCTCTCCTCAGGAATCTGAGCTTTGGCACAGAAGGCTTGGTCATGTGAATCTTAGAAACATGAACCAACTGATCCTCCATGGCTTAGTGATAGGTCTGCCATTAAAGGAGTTCAAATGTGATGAAACTGTTCTGCTTGTTTAAAAGGAAAGCAACATAAAGTATCATTCCCTTCAATAGAACCAAAGTCCACTGCCTGCTTGCAATTACTGCATATGGATCTTTTTGGTCCAGTAAGTGTGATGAGCATGGCAAAGAAAAAATACTATCTGGTAATTGTGGATGATTATTCTAGATTTGTATGGACTTTCTTCTTACATTCAAAAGATAAGGCTGGTCAAATTATCATCTACTTTGTGTTGCATGTGGAAAAGCAGTATTCTTTTTCTGTCAAGTGTGTGAGGAGTGATAATGGCATATAATTTAGAAATCACACACTTGATGAATTCTATTTCTCTAAGGGAATCAAGAGGCAGTTTAGCATTCCAAGAACTCCTGAGCAAAATGGAGTGGTGGAGAGAAAGAACAGGACCCTTATTGAAGCTGCAAGGTCAATGTTGGCTGATTCTGGTTTGCCACTAACCTTTTGGGCAGAAGCTGTTAACACAGCTTGTTATGTGCAAAATAGAGTATTGGTAAATCAAAGGTTGATAAAGACTCATTATGAAGTGTTACATCATTTGGCTCCTCTGATTTCCTTCTTTAGAGCATTTGGTTGTCCCTGTTATATTCTCAACACAAAGGATCCACTTCTAAAGTTTGAATCAAAGGTGGATGCAGGGTACTTTGTTGGGTATTCCTCTACTTGCAAGGCATACAGAGTTTTAGTTTGCAGATCAAAGATTGTAGAAGAAACCTTGCATGTAAAGTTTAATGAATCTCCAAAGGAGAAAATCCCACAAAACCTTGTGGAGTTATTTGATCTGGACATACTGCAATATGTTCCTTATCAGTCTCCAAATGTTGCAGGTTCTGTGAATCCATCATCTTCTGCAACCTGTTATCCATCTGTTGGTATAATATAAGTTTAGTGATCAACTGCCTAAGTCTACTAAACTTGATGTTCCTATAGCTTCAGCAGTTCCATCCACAACAAATGCTGATGAGATCTCTGAATCCTCTGCTTCATTTGAATTGTCATCTCATTCTACGTTTCAAGAATCCGGATCACCATCTGTTGCTGCTGAATCACCTACAGACACTTGCACAGATCTTATTGAGTATCAAGAATGAAAAATCATCCTATGTCTCAGATCATTGGTGACATCAATGCTGGTGTTTCAACCAAAATCAATTGTCCAACTTTTGCTTCTATGCTCTGTTCATCAGTCAGCAAGAGCCAAAGAATTATCATATTGCATTAAGAGACAATGGATGGTTGAAGCTATGCAACTTGAGCTTCTTCATTTTCAAAGCAGCAAGTGTGGGAACTGGTTCCTCTTCCCCAAGGTAAGTGTGCCATAGGCACTAAATGGTGTTTATGAATAAAACTGATGAAAAAGGCCAAATTGTCAAGAACAAGGCCAGACTGGTTGTATAGGGGTTTTCACAAGAAGAAGGTATTGATTATGATTAAACCTTTGCCCCTGTAGCCACACTGGAAGTAATCAGATTGCTTTTAGCTTATGCTGCCTTTCATAATCTCAAAGTTTTTCAAATGGATGTCAAAAGTGCATTCTTATATGGTAAAATAAGAGAAGAAGTTTATGTGTGCCAACCACCAGGTTTTGAAGACCATAGACATTCAGATTGGGTGTATAAGCTTGATAAGGCTCTTTATGGGCTAAAACAAGCACCTAGAGCCTGGTATGAAACACTGTCCAATCTTCTTCTTCAAAATAATTTCACTAGAGGATCCCTAGATAAAACCTTGTTCATTAAGAAAGTAGGCTTGCATAAACTCCTTGTTCAAATTTATGTTGATGATATATTTTTTGCATCCTCTGATCCACAGTTGTGTAATTCCTTTACTAAGTTGATGCAACAAAAGTTTGAAATGAGTGCCATGGAGAATTACAGTTCTTTCTGGGGTTGCAAATCAAACAAAAGGCTGATGGACTTTCATTCATCAGTCAAAATATACAAAGGATTTGTTGAAAAAGTTTGATTTACAAAACTGTAAGCCCTGTTCTACTCCCATGTGCAGCACCACACAACTGGATGCTGATCAGAAAGGTAAAGCAGTTGATGAAACTCTTTACAGATGTATGATTGGTTCCTTGATGTACCTTATAGCTTCTAGACCAGACATTATGTTTGCAACTTGTGTCTGTGCTAGATTTCAGGTAGCACTAAAGTATCCCATATGATTGCAGTCAAAAGGATCTTTAGATATTTGCAAGGAACTCAATCTCTAGGACTTTGGTATTCCACTGGGCACTTTTGCAAATTAGTTGCTTTCTCTAATAGTGACTATGCAGGGTGTAAATTAACCAGAAAATCAACCTCTGGTGGATGCCAATTTCTAGGAAACTATTTAGTTTCTTCCTGGTAGAGTAAGAAACAAACTTTTGTTGCTACATCCACTGCTAAAGCAGAGTACATTGCTGCTGCAAGTTGTACATCTCAGGTACTCTAGCTTCAGAATCATTACTGGATTATGACATTACATAGACTAAGACTCCTTTACTGATGGACAGTGCTTCAGCTCTTTGTATTGTTAAGAATCCTGTCCAGCATTCTAGGACCAAACATATTGAGATCAGACATCATTTTATCAGGGATTGTTATGAAAAGGTTGATTGATCCAAAGTTTGTTCCTAGTACTGATGAGCTTCCAGATATATTTACTAAGCCTTTGGACAGTGCAACTTTTTAAAATCTTGTGCTACGGCTTGGTATGCTGCAGCTTGAATAATTTGACAACTACTGATGATCTCAGCTCCCAAGTACTGATGAGCATCAGTATACAGCTGTCACAAATAGGTACTCAAGCTATTTTATCTTCAGCAGTTTTTCATAACTACTGAAGACTAAATTCCTTAAAGTACTGAAGTAATTTATCTGTTGCAAAGTACTGAAGTGGTTACAACTACTGACGTCTGTTCAAACAGATAAGTACTGATGACCAATGAAACATCTGAATATCAGATAATCTGCTGAGTAAGTGTTAAGGTCAAATGAAACACTGAGATATGTGAATTGACGACAACAACTGATGAGTAAGTTTATTCTTCAATTGTTTCAAACAACTGCTATTTCATTTCAAAACAACTGAAGCCAAACCAAGTCTTCAGTAGTTTTCAACTACTCATGACATACACCAAGTCTTCCGTTGTTTACAATATCTGAAAGTTAAAACCATGTCTTCAGTCGTTTTCTAACAATTGATGACTAACACCAAAACTTTCAGCTGTTTTCTTTCATCCGTTTCAAACCTATATATACCTAACCCTAACTTCAAACTTTTCATAAATCGATTTCCGAACGTTCATCTCCCATTAATGGCGACCATGCAAATCAAACCTCGACACAACTGTGTTGCCTACCTCACAAAATGACCTTTTGGACTAAGTTTGATGATGCTATTGATCTGATGGCTGATTCCCAGTATCGAACTGCTTTTCTTCTGAATCCCACCATCTATCCCGACTCTCTTCGTCAATTCTGGACAAATGTACCATCCATACTGGTGAGAATGATGTCGCGATCACTCTCCAATCATTTGTAAACCAGAAGAAGGTGGTAGTCACTCCTGCTATCATTCGCCAAACGCTAGATCTGAATGATGCTACCTTTGTCACAAATACCCGAAGGGCACCATTGATCTCTCATTCATTAACCATGGATATGAGGGCAACCTAAGTGCTACAACCATTCTGAAAAAGCACTTTCATGATGCTGAATGCCTAATCTTCCACATGATCAATGTTTGTCTTGCCCCCAAAACCTCTTCATGGGATCAAACGTCATCCAGGTGGCAGCAGGTATTGTATTCTATTTGAATGCCAAAGCTTAAATTTTTCTGAAATATTTTTTAGAATTAAAAGATTTGGCAAGAGCCTGTAGAATAAGATGATTATTATATCCAAGGTTTCTTATGGCCATAATCATGAATCAATTACAATCTGATGGCCCTGTTGGCCTTGGAGTCCCTGCTGTGGTAGTTTTGCCAGAGGTATACTCCAGGCACAACTCTGACCCACACCTTAAAGAGGCTGCCAAACTGCTAAAACCCAAGCAGAAGGTACCCACAGCCTCTTCCTCCAGATCCAAGTTCCCTCCAAACCTCATTCCAAACAAACCAAAAAGGTTACTTAGGGAGTTGAGTCCCCTGATGATGCCCTGCAACACAAGGCAGGTTGAAACTATAGGTAGTAATCCCCCTATAGTTTCCAGGACTCTACCAGCTGAAAAAGCTCAGGTATTCTCTCAACGAGATCCTAATGCACCAAAAATGGGAAACCACATTACTGGAATCTCTCTCACTTGAGAGAATTGCCATTGAAGAGCACCATTCACCCCAGGTGCAATCTTTTCACACCTATCTCCCACTGAAGCCACCCCTACAAGCCCAACTGTGGTTATTGCACAAGTGCTGACTCAACTACATTCCTTTACCCCTCCCCAGAAACTATTACACTGGGAAAACCTCAACAATTGAGGGAGAGGATTATAATGTAGCTGATAACCCACAACACAGGGATTACAAAGCTCAATCACCCTATGTAGAGGAGGAGATTAGAACATCTAGTGAGGCTGCCGTTCTCCTTGTTCAGCACATGATCAGGATGAAGATGGTATCATTTCTAAGTCCTCACCGGAGGCAACTGCCAATGAAGGACATCATCCTGAGGCAGGAAGTCCCAGTTCCGAGAAATAGGGGCACATGTGAATACTGATCTACACCAGCACATGTTCATCCTGATTCATCAAGAGGTCAGTTGATTCAGCACAGACTGATGATGACCTGGGCTTTTTCTTTGATGTTCTAGCCCACAATACTATTCTTGAGACTGAGGTATGCAGACTACAAGAATGCTTGCCAAAATGTCACAAGAATCAAGTCCATCTGCCACATTCACCCACAGATGGCAGTTTCTCCTTAAACTATCCCAACACTGAGCCACTCTCAACAAATTTGCCACCAGCCTCTGCTTCAGGTGCCATTTCTCAGGGACAGAACCCCTCTGAGCAAATGGTTGCTGCTTTCAAAAATCCTTACCTCTCATCACTTCCATAATCACAAACACTGTACATCAAGCCATTGATCAGATGCTTTCCTCAATCTTCAATCTTTAGTTGATGTGCCGTTTCTAAGAGACTTTCTGACATTCACACCCCTAAACCCAATGCAACCAAAAAGGGGGAGTCTAAGTCAGTGAAAGTAGACAAAAGAAAAAGAGCTGAAGAGGAAGCAGAAAAAGAGAGGAAAGAAAGGAAATGATCACCTATAGAGGAAGAAAAGCTCTGAAAAAGACGGAGGATCTGAAAAGACTGAGAAAAAGTTAGAAGAATTGATCAAAGAAGCTGATGAGCAACATAGCAGGTCTATGGAAAAGATTATTGATCAACTCTTCAAACAAGGTTGACACTGCCAAACTTGACTCTGAGATCAGAAGGTTAGAATTCAAGAATTGAACAAAGATGGGCAAGTTGGAGTGAGAAAAGAAGAGAAGGCTGGAAACTATGCAAGATTTATATCAAAACATCTGGAAGGTCAATCATTGAAGTAAAATCATAGTCCAGAGACGTATTTTGGAGATAACCACCATAATCTGTTCTTTTGAGTATCTAACAAAGGATTGATCATAGAAGCTCTTGATGAAGCTGGTGCTGGGAAAAGGACTGATATGGCAAAATTATCCAAAGCTTCCCTCACATCCAAGATGCTAGAGCAGCCTGCACTATCACCCAAACCAAAAACACACCTTCACAACCCTTAAAACCAACTCCTTTACTTAAGAAACCTAATGAACCCATTACCAATGATGCACCTAAGAGGAAGAGAAGGGTGTTGAGAATGGAAGAAGAAGAAGAAGATGATGAGGATGATAGTCTGCCACTCTCTGCTGTTCTCAAAATAAAAATGCCCAAGCCTAGGAGTCACCAACAAATCACACCTGACTTCCAAAGGCAAATGGTAAAAGTCAAACTTGAAGAAGAAGACAGCACAAACAACATGATGAGCAACTGTTAAGGATGATTGACAAAGAGTTTCTCAAGTCTTCATCCATACAAGCTACGAAGAAACATGCTCAGAGGTTGTATGCTCTCAGATTTAAATTCCAATATCAGAAAGAGAGAGTGAGAATCTGGCCTGACCCCCGAGTAAGTGACAGGATTCACAAAATGAAGATTCGAAGCAGATACAATGGCCAAGTAGAAAAGATTGTAGATGCTGTGATAATGCTTGCCATTGTAGTGTCACCCTGGGAAATCCTTGATGACTTCAATAGAGCTTACAAGTCTAGATGATGACTCCACAACCTTACTAGAAAACAAAATGGTAAAGAAGGGATTAATCTACAAGAAGCTTGAAGAAATAAGAAGAAATGAGCTCCAGTTATTGCTTGAAGGCACTCATCCTGATGAGTTTGCATACAGAGAGATAACAATATAGAGCTGAAAAATGGAAAGCATATTAAGACTTATCTAAGTACTATGGGCCTGAGTTCTTCTTTGAAAGTGGAGTTGAAGAATCACAATGGAAGAAGAAGTGTTTTCCTTGAGGCCTATATCAGAGAGTCTTACAGACTTATCATTGGAAGTAGGTTTCATGGATGGGGTTACAGCTTTGTGTCCAATTCCCTAAGACAGAGTTCCCATTCATCATTTGCCAATCAAACCTTCTGACATCTCTTCCCTGGCTGAGCTTATACTGAAGAATTCTGAGCTGATCCAGATTTTGTGTCTGCCAATAAGCGGGACCTCAAATATTTAAAGGTTTTGGCTGCATTGGTTCAGGGGGAGTTTGTTGGACCAAAAGAACCAATGAGCAGATCAGAAAAAACTTTAAGTCCCACAGACATCAAAACACTAAAGTGATCTACAAAAGCTGAAGACAAAGTCTGAAGACAACTGCTGAAGACAAAGTTTGAAGACAACTGCTGAAGACAAAGTCTGAAGACAAAGTCTGAAGACAAAGTCTGAAGACAACTACTGAAGACAACTACTGAAGACAAAGTCTGAAGATCAAGTTCTCAGAAGTTGTCACAACAGCTGAAGTAGTTCTCTTCAGTAGTTATGATGGTTTACATTTCAGTAGTTTGTAATTAGTAGTTTTATGTTATGTAAAACATCTGAAGTTCTTATACTTCAGATGTTATAACTTGAGTAGTTGTAATATTAGTTTATACTTAGCTTTTAATGAAGGTGTCCTCAGTCGTTGTGGACATCTTCAGTAGTTTAGTTTACTTTCAGTTGTTTGTATAAATCAGTTAGATGTCACTATCAAGTGACGTCAGCTGATGTCATATTCCTTATAAAAGGAATGTTGACCTAGTTTCCCCCTACGGGAAGTTTGTGCATGAATGAAAACATTCTTTTTGCAGAACACTCTCTCTTTATAACTGTTACTGTTTAATTGAATATTCATATTATTCTTGCTAGAATTTCGTCTAATTCGTGTGCTATTCTACTGCAAATCCTAATCTAATTGATCAACTAGATCTCGATCCCTTCAACACAACCTTTTATCAAATCAGAAATCCTGGTAGACTTACCTATGTTGTTTTTACATTGAAGGGCTCATCAATGCTTCTATTTCTAACAAGCAATTTAGCACAGAATGTAGTAGAAATGAAACTCCTACTAGCACCAAAATCAAATAACACAAAAGCAAGAGTTTCCTTTGCCAGAAATGTACCTGACACAACATCAAGGTCCGTCCTAGCCTCCTCCCGGGTCATCATGAATGCTCTGGTGCTCGTCTTCTTCCCTTCATTCTCGGCCTTCTTCTTTGCCCTTAAACTTTCAGCCCTCCTCTTCTTGCAATCCCTACTAAGATGGCCCTCTTCACCTCAACTATAACACCTTACAGCTCCATACTCTCTTGCCATGTGACCGGCCTTCCCACTTACACTCCCCCGAATGCTTTTTTCCGCACTTACGACACCTTTTTGACCCCACACCAGATGTAGCTACACACCGGTCATCCACTTTTGCACTATTGTTGTTTCGAACAACACCACTGCATTCAAACCGCTTTCCACTCCAATTCCTGTCACCACCACCCTTCTTGCTCACCTCAACCACTGCCACCTCCCACTAATCATACAGCCTCCCCGCTAGATCAATTGGCGACCTAAAAGTGCTTGGTCGGGCAGCGATCATATGCCTGTGGATATCCGTCGGCAAACCTTGAATATACTATGAGGCTTCGTTCCCGGGACGCTTACAACTAGTCAATCATCACACATAAAACATATAATTTCATCATATTACATAAAAACTTTGCAGCGAAAACATTTAAACAAAACATCCCATTTCATAATAAAGGCTTTTGCAAAATAATACATCGTTATCAAGTTACAAAATACATGTTGCATTACATCACAAAAGCATTATAAAAATGGATGACATCCAAAAAAGCTAAGTAGTCACCCCGTGCCATCCTCAACAATCATTACCTGCCAACTGGAAACACATAAAAGTCAGCGTTGCTGAGTGAGTTCTAGTTTTATAGTAAAACATACTTTTCTTTCATTAAAACCGTTCTTTACTTTCATGCGATCATGCATCATACGTACACATAGATAATGTCATTATTATCTTCATCGTTCATTAACTTCCATTCATTCATATATTCTTACTTTCATTCATTCGTTCATCATTACATTTTTTCTTTGTGTCAAAACCATGAACTTTACCCTTCCGTCACATGGTACTGGGCCGAAGCCTATCATATACCTTCCATCACAGTGCACAACACCTCTAGCCATAGTACCTAAGACAAAGTTTAGGTGTACCATTGTCATGTGCTATGCCTTACTGTTACATGGTACTGGGCCGAAGCCTACCATAGACCTTCCATCACGGTGCACAACACCACTGGCCACAGTATCGAAGGCAAGCAACAATGGTTCCATACAAATGGTCAATCACAAAGAAAGACCCTGATGTGCATCTTTCTGGGGAAGCGAACCCGCACATCGTTGGGCAAACACCCTACAATGGGGTGTGTCCCGACATACAAGGCTTGCGAGACTTCCATTACTTTCATCATTCATTAATGCATGGATCCATCATGTTCCTCTTTTCATTATCTTCCACTTACGTTACATAATACTTTCATTTCATTCATTTACCTTCCACATAAAGCCATGGGAAAGATAAACATACAAAGCAAGGAACATAACATACACAGTCAATAAGATCATCATACAGGGCATCATCATACATACATAGCATACATCATGCATAATCATACAACATCATACATCACCAACATCCATGCCCAACATAACCTCTAAGGTCACAAAAGTCATCTATATGAACCCTCGGGAACCTTCCACGTCAAAACTTACATCTTCACTTTCCCTCGAAAGTCAGTAAATACACAACGTTTTCCCCGAGTGCATAAGCCCTACTTGGGCGTATGGGCACCCTTCAATCACATGGTCGTCCAGGTGACTGAACATCATGCGGATGGGTAATATACGAATGGAAACCTATGTGAATGGACCTAATGCGGATGAACACTTGTGCGAATGGACCTAATGCCAATGAAACTAGGCTTATGGGCCTTAGTCGCATGACTCCCCATGCGAATGACCCTGAGTCGCATGACTAGCAGATGTATGGGCTCCTGTCGAACGACTCACATGTGAATGAACCTCAATCGCATGACTAGCATGCGTATGGACTTCAGTCGCATGACTCACATGCCATTCGTTCGCATAGCCCTAACTGGTGCAGAATGCAGTTCACCCCAAACCCAATTTGCCATTTTCGACCTCCAAGCTCTTCCAAACCTCTTCTAAGCCCAAATCAACCATCCTAAACCTTATGAAAACATACCACAACACCAGTCAAGCACACACAAGCCCGAAATCATACATCACTCGCATCACCACAAACATATACACACGGGGCAAACACACACATTTCAAAAACGGGTTTTCACTATATGTTCCAGCCCCAAATCAGTTGAAGACGTGTAAAAGAGGGGTCTTAGAACTCACACAAACAACACCGTTGAGTAGAGCCTCGATTAGACCCGCTACACTTTGATTTCCACGCTCGAATCCACACGAACCAAACTTGAAACCCCCTTTTCTCCTTCTCTTCTCTCTTTGGGCAGAATTTTGCAAGTGTGGGGAGCGTGTGGGCTGCCCTCCCCTCTTATTCTCCCACTCTTCCGAACTTTCTCCCGTTTTGGCATGTTTGGTCCCCCGACATTAGATCGTATTACCTTGTCTTGTTTCGTCGGCTTCAAAGAAAATATTTGGGTGTTACAAATCCACCCCCCTTAAATAGGTTTCGTCCTTGAAATATGTTATTCCTTGAATAAATGTGGGTAGTGATGCCTCATTTCTTCTTCAGTCTCCCACGTTGACTCAGATCCCTTCTTGTGCTTCCACTGTACACGCATAAGAGGAACCACTTTATTCCTTAGCCTCTTCTCTTTTCGATCGATGATTGCCACTGGTTGCTCCACATAATTAACCGTTCGTCTACTTCAATATCCTCCAAAGGAACAATCATATCTTCATCTGCCAAGCACTTTCTCAGATGAGATACATGGAATGTCGGGTGAATTCCACTTAACACATCTGGTAACTCTAGTCTATAGGCCACCTCTCCTACTCGAGTGATGATTCAGAAATGCCCTATATACCTTGGGCTCAACGTGCCCCGCTTTTGAATCGGATGATACCTTTCCAAGGTGAGACTTTTAACATAACCTCGTCACCCACTTGGAACTCAATCGGTCTACGTTGTTTATCAGCATACGAGTTCTGTCTATCTTTGGCTGCTTTCATGAAGGTTTTGATATTTTCAAGCTTCTCAGTCATAGTCTCGATCACCTCGACGCTCCCTAACTCCTTCTGACCAATGTCACCCCAACAGACAGGTGTTCTGCATCTCCTACCATATAGCATCTCATAAGGTGGCATGCCAATGCTGGCATGATAACTGTTGTTGGATGAGAATTCAGCTAACGGTAAATGGTCATCCCAACTTCCCCCAAAATCAATAACACATGCCCGAAGCATGTCCTCCAATGTCTGAATGGTCCTCTCAGACTGACCATCAGTTTGAGGATGATAAGTTGTGCTAATGTGTAACCTCGTCCCTATAGCGTTGTGGAATTTCTTCCAGAATTTAGATGTAAACCGGGTGTCACGATCAGACACAATAGACACCAGTACACCATGACGAGTTACAATCTCCTTAATGAAAATATCGGCCAACCTCTCGGATGAATATGTCTCACGGATCGGTAGGAAGTGATCACTCTTCGTCAAGCGGTCAACACCACCCATATAGCATCATACGCTTTTGGGGTACGCGATAGCTTTGTATTGAAATCCATGGTGATCTGCTCCACTTCCATTCCCGTATATCCAAAGGTTGGAACTTCCTATATGGCTTTTGATGCTCGGCCTTCAGTTGTAAGCAAGTAAGGCACTTACTCACATACTCCACCACTCACGCTTCATCCCCGGCCACCAATAATATTTATTCATGTCTTGGTACATCTTTGTAACACCGGGATGAATAGAGTATCAAGTCTTGTGAGCTTCATCCAAACTCTTCACCCGTAGATCCCCAAAACAAGGAATCCACATTCGTCCAAACCGGTTCTAACACCAAATGTGTTTTCACCCAACTTCACAACTAGACCTCTCATTCTTTCTGAGTTAAGATGATCTTCCTTAAATGCCTCATCTTGAAACTCTTTAACTTTCTTCATCATGTCAAAGGTCATGATCAACTCATATGCTTTCACCTGAATTGGCTCGAGCCTCTCTTTCCGACTAAGGGCATCCGCCACCATATTGGATTTGCCCGGATGGTAATGGATCTCACAATCATAATATTTTATAAGCTCCAACCATCTCCTCTGCCTCATGTTCAAATCCTTCTGCTCAAAGAAGTACTCCAAGCTCTTGTGGTCAGTGAATATGGTGCACTTCGTCCCGTAAAGGTAGTGCCTCCAAATCTTTAACGCAAAGACCACGGCTGCTAGCTCCAAGTCATGAGTAGGATAATTGACCTCATGAACCTTCAACTGCCATGATGCATAGGCTATAGCCTTCCCTCTCTGCATTAACACACACCCCAACCCCGAGTACGAAACATCAGAATAAACTACCAGATCTTCACTTCCATCGGGTAATGATAGAACAGGAGCTTGAGTCAAGCTCGCTTTCAATTCTTCAAATCCCTTCTCTTGAGCTTGACCCCATACAAATTTCACATCTTTTCGGGTCAACTTGGTTAGTGGAGAAGAGATCTTGGAGAAGTCTTGAATGAATCTTCTGTAGTATCCCGCCAAACCCAAGAAACGACGAATCTCGGATGGCGTCTTTGAAGACTCCATTGCATCACTGCCTCCACCTTTGCCGGGTCCACCATAATCCTGTCAGGATTTACCACGTGACCTAAGAACTGAACTTTGCGCAACCAGAACGCGCACTTGGAGAACTTGGCGTACAACTTCTCCTTTCTCAACGTCTCCAAAACCTCCCGAATGTGACCGGCATGCTCAATCTCGGTCTTCGAATAAACCAGAATATCATCGATAAACACAATCATTGATTTATCCAACATCGGCCGACACACTCAATTCATCAAATCCATAAAAGCAGCTGGCGCATTGGTCAAACCAAAAGACATGACAAGAAACTCTTAGTGACCATAACGCGTGCGCAAAGCTGTTTTAGGGATATCCTGTTCCTTCACCTTCAATTGATGGTAGCCCGATCGAAGGTCTATCCTTGGAAACCAACTGGCACCTTGAAGTTGATCAAACAATCATCGATCCTCGGTAAGGGGTATCGGTTCTTCACCATCAAATTGTTTAGCTCATGGTAGTCAATACCCATCCTTATACTTTTGACTTTCTTCTTCATAAACAGGACTGGAGCACCCCAAGAAGAATACTCGGTCTAATGAACCCCTTATCAAGCAGCTCTCGCAACTGCTACATCAGCTCTTTCATCTCCGTCAGAGCCAACCGATACGGTGCCTGGCAACAGGTTGGGCACCCGGTATCAGATCAATCTGAAACTCAATCTCTCTGTCAGGTGGCACTCCTGGTAAGTCTTATGGGAACACATCTGGAAAGTCACACACAACAGGTATTCAGAAAGTTGTGGTGTTAACGTATACAAATCCTTTACATAAGCCAGGTAGGCGCTACATCCACACCTCATACACTTTCCCCCTACCGCCATTGAGATTACTTTTTGGATCGTCATGACCCGGTCCCCATAAACAGTTAGCGAACTCCCGTCAGGAACTGTTAGGCAAATCATCTTCTTGCGACACACAATGTTCACCTCGAAGTCCACTAACCAATCCATCCCAAGAACCAAATCGAAACCACCTAAGGTCATCACGAATGGTCTAACAGGAAATTTATGACCTTCTAGTTCAACATCGCAATCCTCTATCACCTATGAAATCTTCGTAGACTTACCTATGGAAGTTTCTACATCAAAGGGTGCATCGACATGTCTACTACTAACAGGCAGCATAGCATAGAAAGCAACATCAATAAAACTTTTACTAACACCAGAATCAAATCACACAGAAGCTAAAGTTTGGTTCACTAGAAACGTACTAGACACAACATCTGGGTCCGTCCTAGCTTCCTCCTGTGTCATAGTGAATGCCCTGGTGCTTGCCCTTGTCCTTCACTTCCCGTCTCCACTCCAGAACCCTCAGCTCTCGGCTTCTTACAATCCCTACTCATGTGGTCCTCCTCGCCACAGTTAAAACACCAGACCATATGACAGTCCTTTGCTATGTGCCCCACCTTCCCACATTTGAAGCACAAGTTTGACCCCAGCCTGTACTCCCCACTATGCTCTTTTCCACACCTACCACACTTCTTCAAACCCGCACCCAATGCGACCACACGGCAGTTGTCCACCCGTGCCTTCTTGTTACCCGTCGAGGAAACACCCCGACCAAACCTCTTCCTGTTCCAGTTCCAATCACCTCCACCCTTCTTGCTACCTTTAGCCACCACCACCACGGCTCTCTCATCATACAATCTTCTGGCAAATCCACTACCGACCTATATGTGCTTGGTCGGGCAGCGATCATGTGCCTGCGAATATCCGCCGGCAAGCCCTGAATATACCTCTTGATCTTTCGAGACAGAGGTGTCACCTGATCCGGAACCAGCTATGCCATTTCATTAAACCTGGTGGTGTATTGCTCATGTGTCATGGTTCCGGCCTCCAGCTATAGGAATTCTCTCTCAACTTTATCCATTTCCCTGTGAGGACAAAAGTCCTCAATCACCAACTTCTTCAGTTCGGACCATCTCATCCTCCCAATTGCTCGACTACCCACGGGTTGGACTATATTGTCCCACCAACACAGAGCCGAGTCCACAAAAGAGAGGGCATCAAACTTTACCTTCTGATCCTCCTGGCACTCTTTGATATTTAAAACAACTTCCATTTCCCTCCCCCACCGGTGAGCAGCAGCAATAGTGCCATTACAATCAAAAGTAGGGGCTTGCATAATTGAAATGCCCTATAGTTACAGCCTCATGCCGCCTCTGGCGCGGCTCTTCTTCTTCCTCTTCTTCATCATCATAGAGAACCGTTTCAGGCTTTGGTTGCTCCCGTCCTCCCAAGGACCTATTCATTTCCCCTTCCCGTACAACCTTGATAACTTCGGTCACTACAGACGGCAAGATTGTCTGCATGACCTGATGCACCTCTTCAACCATCGCCTCTTTCACCGAGGCCCTTAAGTTTGCACTCTCATCACCACCCTCCAGATGAGAGGTATCGGGTTCTTCATGAACCACCCTTTCAATTCTGGGTCTTCCTCTCTTAGGTCACGGCTCAGCACCAAGCCCATCGACCACCACCACAAGAGGCTTTCAAAGATCTACCACAAGCCATTCACACGCACACTGAAAGATTCAAACACCAACACGGTCATTCGAGGGAACAACTTAGTTTATGTTAAGTATTGTAAGTCCCTAATTACAGTGGCCAGTTGTGATTAGCCATATACTTTACTCTTCACACCCCGAGAATTACCTGTCCTGACTACATCAGTATCTAAATCTACCAGCAACACATAAACCACATAACCTGTGCACATAATACCAGCTAATGTTACGAAAATACCCGATGGCACACAGCTACTTAGACTAGCATCCCTTATCTTTTCATCCCATTCTCAGTTTATGTTTAGGTTTATTTTGAAAATTTACCCATTTCACTTAAACTTTGGCTTTGATACCAACTTGTGAGGCCCCGTTCCCGGGGCGCTTCGCTAGTCGATCATCGCACATAAAACATATAATTTCATAATATTACATAAAAACGTTGCAGCGGAAACAATTAAACAATACATTCCATTTCATAATAAAGGCTTTTGCAAAATAATACATCATTATCAAGTTACAAAATACATGTTGCATTACATCACAAAAGCATTATAAAAATGGATGCCATCCAAAGCAGAGTAGCCGCCCCGTGCCATCCTCAGCAATCATTACCTGCCAATTGGAAACACATAAAAGTCAGCGTTACTGAGTGAGTTCTAGTTTTATAGTAAAACATACTTCTCTTTTATTAAAACCGTTCTGTACTTTCATGCGATCTTGCATCATATGTACACATAGATAATGTCATTATTATCTTCATCCTTCATTAACTTCCATTCATTCATACATTTTTACTTTCATTCGATCGTTCATCATTAGATCTTTTCTTTCTGTCAAAACCATGAACTTTACCCTTCCGTCACATGGTACTGGGCCGAAGCCTATCATAGACCTCCATCACGATGTATAGCACGTCTCGCCATAGTATCGAAGATAAAGTTCAGCTGTACCATTGTCATGTGCTATGCCCTTCCGTCACATGGTGTTGGGCCGAAGCCTATCATAGACCTTCCATCACCGTGCATAGCACTTCTGGCCACAGTATCGAAGGCAAGCAACAATAGTTCCATACAAATAGTCAATCACAAAGAAAGACCCTGATGTGCATCCTTTTGGGGAAGCGAACCCGCACACTATTGGGATAACACCCTACAATGGGGCATGTCCCGACATACAAGGCTTGCAAGACTTTTAATACTTTCATCATTCATTAATGCATGCATCCATCATGTTCCTCCTTTCATTGTCTTCCACTTTATATTACATAATACTTTCATTTCATTTATTTACCTTCCACGTAAAGCCACAGGAAAGATAAACATACAAAGCAAGGAGCATAACGTACATAGTCAATAACATCATCATACAAGGCATCATCACACATGCATAGCATACATCATGCATAATCATACAACATCATACATCATCAACATCCATGCCCAACATAACCTCAAAGGTCACAAAAGTCATCTATTTGAACCTCCAGGAACCTTCCACGTCAAAACTTACATCTGCACTTTCCCCAGAATGTTAGTAAATACACTACAATTTCCCCGAGTGCACAAGCCCTACTTGGGGGTATGGGTACCCTTCAGTCGCATGGCCATCCAGGCGACTGAACATCATGCGGATGGGTAATATGCGAATGGAAATCCATGCGAATGGACCTAATGCGCATGAACACTTGTGCGAATGGACCTAATGCACATGGAACTAGGCGTCTGGGCCTCAGTCGCATGTCTCCCCATGCGAATGACCCTCAGTCGCACGACTGGTAGGCGTATAGGCTCCAGTCGCATGACTCACATGCGAATGAACCCCAATCTCATGACTGGCATGCGTATGGACTTCCTTCACATGACTCACATGCCATTCGGTCGCATAGCCCTAATCGGTGCATAATGCAGTTCACCCTGAACTCAATCTGCCATTTTCAACCTCCAAGCTCTTCTAAACCTCTTCTAATCCCAAATCAACCATCCAAACCCTTAGAAAAACATACCACAACACCAGTCAAGCACACACAAGCCCAAAATCATACATTATTCGCATCACACACAAACACATACACACGGGTCAAACACACACATTTCAAAAATGAGTTTTCACTTTGTGTTCCAGCCCTAAATCTGTTGAAAACATGTAAAATAGGGGGTCCTAGAACTCACACAAACAACATTGTCAAGTAGAGCTTCGATTAGATCCGCTACACTTCGATTTCCATGCTCGAATCCACACGAACCAAGCTTGAAACCCCTTTTTCTCCCTTTTCTCTTTCTCTTCTCTCTTTGGGCAGAATTTTGCAAGTGTGGGGAGGGTGTGGGCTGCCCTCCCCTCTTTTCTCCTAGTCTTCCAAACTTTCTCCCCTTTTGGCTAGTTTGGTCCCCCGACTTTCGACCGTATTTCGTATTCTTCTTTCATCGGCTTCAAAGAAAATATTTGGGTGTTACATATACCTTTTGATCTTTCTTGATACCGACATTACTTGATCCAACACCAGCTTCTCCATCTAGTTGAACTGGTTGTATACCGCTGGTGTGTCATGGTTCTTGCCTCTAACTATGGGAACTCTCTTCTGATCTTGTCAAGTTCCCTGTCAGAACAAAACTCCTCGATCACCAACTTCTTAAATTCACTCCACCTTATCCTTCCAATCACCCTGCTACCCTCGGTCTGGACAATATTGTCCCACCAATACTGCTCTGACATCCGGTAAATTTCTGTTACCAAACTCTGTTAGTTCCGTTAAGTCTTGCATACACGTCTCGTGAACACACACTAGTTGTCGTTTAACGTTGGTGACCTAATAATAATAAATAATGTTAAATTAATGAGAATCTAATTGATTATGTGATTATTGTGTTATGCTTATGTGTTTACACAATTTAAACGTTAACGGTGAATTTTATCGCGTAACGCGAAAACGTGCCCGTTTATTCGTATGTCTTGTGTTTTTATAAAGATAAGATATATAATGTTTTTAATGAGTTTATATCTTTATATTATTAATTTAAAAACACTTTAAAAAGATTTTAAAGCCTAGTTTTATAAAATACAAATTACAAGGGCTAAAAGGGTAAATATGGAAATTAAAATTAAACAAAACACCCAACCCTAATCCCCACCCCTATTCGGCCGCGACTTCACCTCTCAACCTCTCACCATTGTGATTTCGACCTAGAACAAGCATCAAAGCATCGATTTGGTTCGATTACAAGGCATACACACGTAGGAATCATCAATTGCAAGCTATAGCATGTTTAATGGTTAGATTTTTCGTGTTTTTGTGGATTCTTGTTGAGGGCCGAACCTAAATGCGTGAATGGGGCTTCATGGGGTCGAATTTTATGTTGTTTGATGATGTTTGTATGTTAGTTGAATTGATTACATGTTGTTTAACGTTGATTATGCATGAATTCTATGTTTTTATTGGATTGATCATGAACTTTCATTACGAAGCAAACCCTAGTTCGAAAATGTCATGATTATGTGAAGTTGATGATTGTTTGATGAATGTATGATGATTAGTAGGTTGTATGAATGCTAGGTTACATTGATTTTGCAAGAAATTGATGAATTGAAGTTGTGTTCATAGGTTACTAATAATAGTAACTTTATTTTCATGGCATGATGATCTAGTCATGGATTGATGTTATTGATGTGTTTATGATGATGATTAGATGCTAGATTGTTGTTATGAATGCTAGAAATATTTGATTGGATGTTGTTGTTCATAGCTTGCCAAAAGTAGAAACTTTTGTTCATGAAGATTGATGAGTTATGATGTTTGGATGTTGTTGATCATGCTTAGATGATGATATGAGCTTGAATTGGTATATTATTAATGAATTCATGAATGCATAGGACGTTTGATGGATTTTGGGATGTGCTTTTCCCAAAAGGGAAACTTTATATATGCAAAATGTGAAAGATGATAGTTTGAACATGTTTGGGATGTTAGAAGCATGTTAGTAAGTTCGTGGATGAATTCTAAGGTGATGAAACATGTTAAATTAGTTGTATGGGATGTTTTGGATAATCATGGGTGATGTTTGGACTTTGATGATCATGTGTGATGTTGATGTTGATGAGTGGTTAGGTCATCATGTTGGGATTGGAAATTGATTGTTGTGATGTTGTTGAATGCAATGTACATGGCTAATGAATATGATTATGATCATCATACACGCGTGCGAATTTGAGGCCCCTACTTAGTAGGATTGGCAAGGTTAGGATGTGAAGTCGTGAGGGGCTTCACATGGCATGTGGTGAGTGGTTGATCCTTGTGTGACATGATTAGTTGTGTTATAATTGGTGGACATGTTAATGTTCAAGATTCGCATGACTTGTATGATACTTGGTTGTATGATGATCTAAGTGATACACCTGGATGATATAGCATACATATGATCTCTTTTAAATGTTAACTATGTATGATATGTGTGTATGATTACTTGAATGGCTTACAACACATAAAGTCACCAACGGGTCAAACGGGTCAACTAGGTCAAACCTGTCTGTTTTGTTTGAAATCTTGAGTCCTTGGTGTAGTGTACTTAGGGTTTCACATGTTCTTTGATTACACGTACTCATGCACTTGTATGATCTAGGTAACCTCTCAAGGTCATCTGTCTATTCTGTTTGTCAAGTCAAACTCTAAGTATCTATACGCATATCAGGTGAGTTCATGCCCCACTCTTTGTTTAATCTATTTTGGGGGAGATAGCATACTGGTAAATCACAAACGCTTTGTATATTCAAGTTGTGTATAATATTTTATAGTGTTGATATCATGCGAAAGTCCTCACACATTCGAATTGTTAATATTGAATAGCGGGGAAATTTGGGTAGTACTACTGGGTCTGACGAGCCCCACCTGTGTGACTCGAGGTCAACCGGGTGCAATTTGTCCTAATAAACATTGTCACGACCTGTTAAGTCAAGTCAAACTCTAAGTATCTATACGCATATCAGGTGAGTTCTTGCCCCACTCTTTATTTAATCTATTTTGGGGGAGATAGCATACTGGTAAATCACAAACGCTTTGTATATTCAAGTTGTGTATAATATTATATAGTGTTGATATCATGGGAAAGTCCTCACACATTCGAAATGTTAATATTGAATAGCGGGGAAATTTGGGTAGTACTACTGGGTCTGACGAGCCCCACCTGTGTGACTCGAGGTCAACCGGGTGCAATTTGTCCTAATAAACATTGTCACGACCTGTTAAGTCGTGACAGGAGGCAACAACGCAACACAGTCAGCTTCAATTGTGAAATTACTATGAAATGATATTTATTGTTAATGGACTAGCTATCTGTTACAATACACTACTTTTATATCTCTATTACTAAACTGTTTATGTTTGAATATCTCTTGAACTCACCAACCATTGTGTTGACATTTTAGTATGATATTCACAGGTCATTAGCTTGCTTGCCATAGGAGCACAGCATGGTTCACTTGCATTCTAAGACTCGGTTCCCAACACATTTTTTAGTATTTTAATGATTATTGTTACTCTTTTGGGTTGGCACATGTTTTGCCATAGTTATACTTTTATTTCTTTGGGTTGTTTTCAAAATGCTTCTGCAAAGTTTAAAGTTTGTACTTTGGTTGATTTTATTTAAATTATGGCATATAGAGTCGTTCTGAGTAACTGTTGACTGTGATCCTGGTTTGTTCACATGCCTCGCAGTAAAACTCTACAAGTGGATTTTGAGGGTGTGACAGATTGGTATCAGAGCCATTGGTTATAGGGAACTAGGTTGCATACACACTAGACTATAACCACACACAGTTAATTAGTTACGTGTGCCTTATTCTCATCTACTGTATACTCATTGGCATACACGTCACACTCTCTGTAGCATGGCATCGTCATCGAGAGCTCCGGGAAAATGACCTGAATCACCTTCACGATCTGAATCCGCACCTCCGCACCTGTACCTGATGATGGATTCGATTGGCCCCGACTGGCTTATCCTCGAGAGGAGATTGACTGGGATGAACCCTTTGCATTGATGAAGCGTGACCCTCCGCAAGACTGGCGTTTCTATCCTAGATTTGTTGATCATATCATGTTTAGGGAGCGCGTACCTGTCCCGAGGCCCAGGACTAGGAACAATGTCGACCAACCAATGCCGACCAACCAATTCCTTCACTCCCACGGACGGTGCAGTCCAACGAGCAACTGATTGCTGCACTACTGGCTGCACTGGATACTGAACAGCATCGATTAAGGCGGCTCACAGATGATGTCTGTACACTACAGCAAGAGGTGTACAACCTGAGACATCAATTAGATGAACTCAAGGAACAACACGGGAAGACCCTAAACGGGTGTCACCATATGCAAGATGGTCTCATGGCACTCAAAGGGCGCGTGACTGCTCGTGAACAGCGGGACGCCGTAGCTGATAATAGGATTGCCATTTTAGAAGCTCAACGAGTGGCACTTCAGATTGCTATAGCTCCTGCTATTGCAGCAGACCCTGAGGATGAGGAGGATCCCGAGGAGGGACCCGAAGAGGAGGAACCGGAGGAGATGGAGGATGACAGTGATGGGTCAGATGTTGTCGATTGACTTTTTTATATGACTTAGACTATGTAGTGTTTTTCTTTTTTGAAACCTATGTGGGAAGGGTTGTTTCCCCACACGAACGAAAAACTTAAATTTTGACATTGAGAAATACATTGTGACTCATTTACAATTTATTTACTTTGCTTATTATTTTTGTTATGAATGTTGTGGTTGTGATGATTCGTTATTTCTTTTATTTACTCTTTACTATGCTTCAATGAGTAAAATATGTTTGATGTTACTCATTATTGTATTTGTGAATGTAAAGTGAAAAGAATGGACGCCCGTGGACGTCGACGTGGACGTGGTCGTGGACGCGGGCGTGGACGTGGCACCGGAGAACAGGGTGGTAGTGCTATTAACATGACCCCCGCAGAATTAGCTGCTCTAATTAATGAGCATGTTCAGGCAGCAGTGGCTGCTGCCACGTGGGTCAGCCAGCAGGTAAACAATGATAGAAAGATAAAACTGATATCCTTCAACACTGTATGGGATGTCTGATTAATGTGTGTTGTGTTAAAATAGGACCACCAGTGTGTACCTACAAGTCCTTTATGGACTGTAAGCCACACACCTACAGCGGTACAGAGGGTGCTGTAGGGCTTGTGTGATGGTTTGAGAAGACTGAGTCTGTCTTCTTTAAATGCAATTGTCCACCTGCGGATCAAGTAAAGTATGCCACCGGGACTTTAGAGGGTGCTGCTCTGTCTTGGTGGAACGCGCAAGTCCAGATGCTTGGACAAGCGACGGCGAATGGACTTCCATGGATGAGTTCAAAGCAATGATGACTGAGGAGTACTGTCCTCGCAACAAAGTGCAGAAGTTAGAAATGGAGTTCTGGCAATTGAAGATGCAGGGCTCGGAAATCGAGGCTTACACCACCAGAACCCATGAATTAGCAACTCTGTGCCCAGGAATGGTGAATGAGGTGCATAAAAGGGTAGAGTATTACATACGGGGATTGGTACCCGAAATCCAAAGTATGGTAACTGCTTCCAATCTAGCCACAATTCAGCAAACCATCCAGCTAGCTCACAGGCTAACTGACCAAACCGTGGAGCAGGGACGTCTACCCAAACGGGGCACTGTGGCAAGCGTGCCCGACAACAAAAGAAAGTGGGGGATAATGCCAACAACACCAAAGCATCATCATCTTCTAGCGGTCAACCTCAACAGCAACAACAGCCGGTTCAGCAGCAACGGAGGTTCGACAATAACCGTAACTTAACCAAACACTTGCAAATAATCAAGGACCCAGTGGTTATGGTGGTAGGCATCCGAAGTGCACTCGGTGTAATTACCATCATGTGGGAAGGTGTGATAGTTTCAAGTGTCAACGTTGTGGAAAAATTGGACACGCTGCAAAGGATTGTCGTGGTGAACTGGTAAGGAGGCCACAACAACCTCAAGAAACTCCCAAGGGTTGTTTCGAATGTGGGAAAGAAGGGCATTACAGGCGGAACTGCCCACAACTAAGGAGGAATGGTAATGGCAACAACAACAATAACAACAACAACACCAACAATCACGGTAACAACAACAACAACGGTAATAACAACAACGGTAATAACAACAACGGTGGAAATGGTACTGGTAATGGCGGCAATAAAGATGGAGCCAAGGGGAGAGCCTTCGTCATTGGCTCAGGTGAGGCTCTAAATGATCCAACAACTGTTACCGGTAGATTCTCTGTTAATGGTTGTTTTGCTACGGTATTATTTGATACTAGAGCCGATAGGAGTTTTGTGTCCTTAAAGTTCTGTAGTCTTTTAAGTGATATACCCTCTGCTTTAGAATCTAAATACACCATGGAATTAGCTGATGGTAAATAAATCCATGTAACGCATATCCTTAAAGACTGTAAGATAGAACTTGGTGGTCATACTTCTGTTATAGATCTTATGCCTGTTACACTGGGGAGTTTTGATGTTGTGATAGGCATGGATTGGCTCTCTAGCAAGCAAGCGGAAGTCATATGTCATGAGAAGATTATACGAATCCCTGTTGATAATAAAATCCTCACCGTCAGAGGTGATAGAAGTGGTGCTGTGATAAGCATCATCTCATACATGAGAGCTCAAAAGTTATTACGAAAGGGTCGTGTGGCTATTCTGGCAATTGTAACAGATAAGCAGGCAGAAGAAAGGAAAATGGAGGATATTCCCATAGTACGCGATTTTCCAGAGGTGTTCCCAGAGGATCTTCCTGGATCACCACCTCACCGCCAAGTGGAATTCCAGATTGAGTTGACTCCCGGCGCAGCTCCGATTGCTAGGGCACCTTATCGATTGGCACCAAACGAGCTACAAGAGTTGTCATCACAACTTCCAGAGCTTTTAGATAAGGGTTTTATTCGACCTAGCACATCACCTTGGGGAGCTCCTGTTCTCTTTGTTAAGAAGAAGGATGGCACATTCCGGATGTGCATCGATTATAGAGAGTTAAACAAAGTAACAGTCAAGAACCGATACCCTTTACCTCGTATCGACGACTTGTTCGATCAGCTCCAAGGATCAAGCTATCATTTGAAGATTGACTTGAGATCTGGTTATCATCAACTTAGAGTTCGAGAAGAAGACATTCCCAAGACTGCTTTTCATACTCGATATGGTCATTATGAGTTCTTGGTCATGCCTAATGCACCTGCTGTGTTCATGGACCTCATGAACCGCGTGC
The DNA here is from genome assembly GCA_025506515.1 of Flaveria trinervia. Classification (NCBI taxonomy): domain Eukaryota; kingdom Viridiplantae; phylum Streptophyta; class Magnoliopsida; order Asterales; family Asteraceae; genus Flaveria; species Flaveria trinervia. The sequence continues at coordinate 84,042,549 of CM046443.1, read as the reverse complement.
AATTTGTCCTAATAAACATTGTCACGACCTGTTAAGTCGTGACAGGAGGCAACAACGTAGCACAGTTAGCTTCAATTGCGAAATCATTATGAAATAATATTTATTGTTAATGGACTAGCTATCTGTTACAATGCACTACTTTTATATCTCTATTACTAAATTGTTTATGTTTGAATATCTCTTGAACTCACCAACCATTGTGTTGACATTTTAGTATGCTATTCTCAGGTCATTAGCTTGCTTGCTATAGGAGCACTGCATGGTTCACTTGCATTCTAAGACTTGGTTCCCAAGACATTTTTTAGTAGTTTAATGATTATTGTTACTCTTTTAGGTTGGCACATGTTTTGCCATAGTTATACTTTTATTTCATTGGGTTGTTTTCAAAACGTTTCCGCACAGTTTAAAGGTTGTACTTTGGTTGATTTTATTTAATTATGGCATATAGAGTCGTTCTGAGTAACTGTTGACTGTGATCCTGGTTTGTTCACACGCCTCGCGGTAAAACTCCGCAAGTGGATTTTGAGGGTGTGACAACTGCCTCCATCTCCCTTACCCATCGATAAGAAGCAACAGCATTGCCATTGCCATGAAAAGTCGGGGGCTTGCATCTCGGGAATGCACCATAATCACAACATGGTGTTGTTTTTAGCACAACTTCTTCCTCCTCCTCATCACTAGAAACAACCCTCTCAATCTTCGGTTGTTCCCTTACTCCTCTCTCAGAGGTCTTCTTCTTTTCCTTCTTCTCGTCCTCCCTCACAACGCTAATCACTTTGGTCACCACAGACGACAGAATCGTCTGCATAACCCGGTGAACCTCCTCAACAACAGCCTCCTTCACTAAGGCCCTCAGGTTAGCAATCTTGTCACTGCCTTCCGAATGATGAGTCTCGGGCTCTTCAGGTGCCCTCATAATAGCCTTAGCCCTTCCTCTTGTGACACGCAGTCCAGCACCACATCCCAACAACCTCCACCTTGAGAAGACTTTGAAGATCTATCTCCACCCATCCTCTAAACATACTATAAGATTCAAACACTAACACGGTCATTGAAGGTAATTGCTCAGTTTATGTCAAGTATAGTAAGTCCATAATTATAGTGTCTAGTTGTGTTTAACCACTTACTTTACTCTTCATACCCCAATCATTTCCTATCCTGACTACATTAGTATCCAAATCTACTAAAGGTACATAGATCAAATAGCATGCGCACATAATACCGGTTAACATTAAATAAAATACCTGATGTCACGTAGCAACTTAGGCTGGCATCCTTCCCTTGGTCCCATTCTCAGTTTAAATTTATGTTTTTAAATTAATTTACCCATTTCTCTTAATATTTGTCCTTGATACCAACTTGTAAGGCCCCGTTCCTGAAATGCTTACAATTGGACATTAATCGCACATAATACATAAAACACGTTATCATTTATATAAAAATTTGCAGCAGAATAATTTAACAATAAACCATTTCATGCGTTAATAATTACTTTTCCAAGATAATGCATCATTGTTAAGGTTACAAAATATCGTAGATGCATTACAACAAAAAATATCATTTCTACATAAAATGGATGACAGTCTTTATTCTCCATGTAGCTTCACCCTCATGCCATCATCAACAACATTTACCTGTCAACTGAAAATGCATAAAAGTCAGCATTACTGAGTGAGTTCTAGTATTAATAAAAATACTACCTTTCTTTAGTTACAACATTTTCTTTACTTTTGCACGTGATCATGCATGGTACATACACATAGATAATAACATTATTATCTTCATCATCATTCGTTTTCATACGCATCGCACATTTCATACATTCATCTTTATCTTTCACTTCTATCTAGATCCTGTGATATGCTAAAGCCCACTCTTGGTCATGAAGCCATCTCACCTAGGGTTAAGCGATAAGGATCCAATATCACACATATGGAGTAGTCACCAAGACTGACTCCCCCATGTGTGAACCCTCATGGGTTAGCCAAGATCGTATGCTATAAAACACACAATTGAGCAAACAACTCTCATGGAGTTATGAACCTCCATACATTTTGCTTGCAAAACTTTCATTCATTCATTATGTTCCACTTCATTATCTTATATCTTTCGCTTCATTAAGATAATAATTTACATTTATTAGCATAATCACACCACGGAAAGCCACGTAATATAATACATAATATGGAAAATACAGAAACAAGCCACAAACATACATAACATCATCATAAATAATCCTATAGCCTAAAAATCCTTCTTTCCAAAATTTTAGAATATTTTCTAACTCCTCTAGGCGCATGGGCACTATGAAGGCACATGCCCACTATGCAGATGCATGATTGCTTAGGCGCATGGAAATACATGCGTGCATGGGAACTATACATGCGCATGAGCACCACGTGGGAGCATGGCCTACACTTAGGCATCCTTGGCAAATTCTAGGTGTATGGGCACTATGCAGGCACATGAGGTTGACTTAGGCACATGGGAACTTAGGCGTATGGGGAAAGTGGGCACATGGCTAACACTTAGGCGTTTGAGCACTATTGCGGCACATGAACCTTAGGCGCCTAGGCAAAATTCTAGGTGCATGAACACTATTGGGCGCATGGACAACTATTTTCAATCTTAAATTAATATCCAACCCTAAATCTGTTTCTAACCGGTTTATAGCCTACTTTCTATCATATGGAGCATCATAACAAGTATAAGTCATAAAACATAGCCAAAATCATTCCCGAACATTCACCCACCCAACCAGGCACGCACATCCATACGGGCACACACCCAACATATTTAATAACATTACAACATGAATTTCTAGCACCAAAACAAATTAAAACATTCAAAACCAGGAACCTACAACTTACCTCATGTGTTTTTCGAGTGATACTTCTTCAATACCGAATACTTATGAGTTCAAACACCTAAAAACACCAAAAACACACAACCGAGCACACACAAACACATAAGCACAAACCCGAAGGCTAAAAATTAGCCAAGAACAACTCAAAACATCAAAAACTAACCTGAAAAACCAAATTCTTCTTTCTCTTCTCTCTAGATGCAGTAAGAGCTCTCTTTTCTCTCTCTAAAATCCGATGGAAAAGGTGAGGGTACACGGGGTAGGCGTCCATGCCACCTTTTGTACAAAATATTATTAAATTTTTCCCCTTGTATAACTTTAACCCCTCAACTTAGGTTATTTTGCTTTTCTTTCTTTTATTCTTCTTTTCTTCTATTTGAAGTTTCCAGGTGTTACATTGATAAATAATTGTTTTCTTAACAAAGTAGTAAGAATGAGTATCTGATGAATAAGACTCAGTACGTGAATTTTCAAAAGATACTTGAATGGTTTCAATTGAAATATCTTGAGTAGATGTACTTGTTGTGCTTGAAGATTATCGATCTTATTCAACATCGTGTTTGTTGAGACTTATATCAGGCATTTGTGATAAAGAGTGATATGATTCAAGATCTTGATCAAGGTTTGGATGAGCTTGTTGATTAGCTAAAACATTTGAAGAAAAACTAAGGACTTAAGATGTTCCTTTAATTTATGATGAAATAGGGCTAACGTTATTAGAAAATACATCATTAATTGATGATGTTAGAAGGGTTATATTTGAAGTAACATAAGAATATCAATTAAAAATGTCAAACAATAAAGCATAATTATATACTTAAAAAGAAGCAGATCCTACATTAGTTTTGTTAGATTCTTACCAATCTATAGTAAATGACTCTATAATCTGCTTTGTTCTATTATTATAAATCAGATATACAACTTTTTTAGCTAAATAGCCAAAATAATAACACTCACTAGCTTTCTCATCAAATTTGGATTTGAAATTAGTTGTGTAACAATTTACAACAACCAAATTCCTTAAAATATTTGAACTTTAGGTTTATGTTTAAAGAAAATCTCATAAGAAGTCCAATTTTGTTGTTATTTATTAAGACACGATTATGAAAATAACAATCAGTATTGATACTCTCCGCCCAAAAGAATGACGGCAAATTTGCAATAGATAGCATTGTTCGAGCTGCTTCAGTCAATGTTAAGTTTCTTTGTTCAGCAACTCCATTTTGTTATGGATTTCCTTCTGGATTTAAGTGTCTAACTATCCTCTTTGAATCACAAAAATCATTCAATGTGTGACTGCAAAATTTTGTTCCATCATCACACTTGATGCAAATTATCTTCTTATTAGTTTGATTGTCCACGAGAGTCATGAACCTTATTGGCAAGTGAAGTGTTTCATCTTTCAATGCTAAAAAGAAAACCCAACTAAATCTATAAAAATCATCAGTAACAACCAAACAATATGCATGGCGTCCTAAGCTTAACACACTGACAGGACCAAACAAATCCATGTGCAACATTGGTGGATTGATTCAACTTTAGTATGTGCAGCTAGTTTATAAGGAAGTTTGTGTTGTTTACCCTTGGAACATGACAAACAATGTTCAACAAGTTAAAAGTATTTCAATGGTAAACTCACAACATTATTTCCTCTCACTAAATTATTCATATTTTTTATATTGACATGTCCCAAAAGATGATGCAATAACATTGAATCACTCTTCAAGGCTTTGATAACAAGCAGGATGCAGTTACCAAAGAATGTCAACTATTTCTATCCAACAAATATGTATCTTTGTCTATCAGACTTCTCAACAATACACATTCATCAGCCTTTACAATAATTTTCTATTTCTTAATCATATTTATTTTGCTCAAGTTTTATATTGAAATCTTTGGGTTTACAACAAAATACTTTAATTAAGTTGACTTTTACTAAAATTGGCATTGACAAAAAGTTTATCTATGATGTGAAATGGGATTATGAAATCGTTATCTACTTATTCATTTGCATTAATGAATAAAATTTCTTGACATACGATTCTGCTTTTCACAAATATAACAACATGGTTTCTAATAGAGCTCATTCGCTCGCATTTTTCTCTCAAGCTATTTATGATAACCACCAAACTTATCATAGAATCTAGATTTATTATATCTTTGACCATGTGATTGTGTAAAAAATCCCTCATTTCTCTGTATCAACATGAACTTTTCTAGCTTGTTAAAAAAGAATTGAGGATATTTTCTTTGTCGTTTGATTTTGACCTAAACCTTATAAGGCATGATGTATAGCTTTAATATGTTGAGACACAGATATTAGTAATGACATCCAAACTAGAAACACTTGTTTCACATGGTTAGCATCATTAGGAAGTTTATTTTTAAAGAATCGAATATTTGTTTCTTTAAAAATATAATCTTCCTTATCTACATTGCCTTTTGAAACAAATGTATTATTGAAATCAATTTTCAAGTCAAATGATGATGTATTTAATTGTTTTCTTTTAAAAGTTGTCACTATATATGATTTTTGCTTTTAACTTCTCTTGTTTTGTAGAACTTGTTAAACAATCATTCTTGAGAACAGAGAGATCAATGTTTTCAAAACTATAATCATAAGCTGATATATTTTCAATATAATTCTTATTTTGTTATTTTGCAAATATAATACATCGTCACTATCCCAATCTTACATAAACCTTCTTTCTTCCCATTTTCTACACAAAAATTAGAGTAATTAAATTTAGTTTTAGTTTTACGATTAGATCAACAGTAAAATGAGTGTTAACAGAAGGTTTTAAGTCACACCTTTGATTGAAATCCAAAACCATAGTTCATATCTTCGTCAGTTATAGTAATTAATGAATTCAAACATGAATAATCATGATTAGTGGGTGGTTACCACTCTTAAGACCATTTATCTATTGTGTCATTTGGGATTTAATATACCTTTGACCATTGATGTGAAGCACATCAATAATCTTCCTAAATATCATCCTCAAAATTATGACAATGAACATAAAAATGTTAGATTGTGTTTTCACGTGTTTAAAAGGTCAAGATTAACTATAGAAGCATACTTAACAATAATTTGAAAAAAAACCAAGATTTGAAGTCCAAGAATGGGTTTGTGTGTCATTAAGCATGGTATCTGAGCCATTGGTTATAGGGAACTAGGTTGAATACACACAAGCTATAACCGTACACAATTAGTTATTTACTCGTTGCTTATCCTCTTACTGTATACTCATTGGCATACACATCAATACAGTGCAGTATGGCATATTCATAGTCTTATCCCCTGTTTGACACATACCAGGATAGGAACCCGAGGTTCCTATTATTCCTTCGTCTTCTATGAGTTATGGTTCTAGACCTCCAATATTTATATCGCATGTGTACTTTCCGGATGAGCCAAAACTTAAGCGGGACATGGCTAATCCTAACATTTAGGACTAGTATCGCACAACACTAATTAGGATGCTCGAGAAGGAGGGTGTTCCATTTACGATTCCTACTATGATCAGAGACACCATATTATACCTCCTTACCCTGCACCCCTCAAAGGGCTGTTGATGCTTTGTTGGCCTCATATAATTGACTGAAATGAGCGATCGAGGAGAAATTTAAATGGTTGGATGCCCGACAGGAGTACGAAAGTAGTGTTGGAAGCCTCATGGTTCGATACACAAGGACACCCAGATGGTCTAGACAGGAGAGATCTAGGCTTTGCGTGGCCAGGTTGCTGAGTTCACAGCTACACTTAACGTGACATGTTATCAGCTTCATGAGGCAATAGTTCATATACATGAGCAGAAAATCCAACTCGAGCCTAAGTAGGCCCAAGGAAGGAACCTGAGGAGGAGCCAAAGGAACACTAGAATAATGGTGTAATGCTCAAGCCTAGATGAAGTCCAGGAACTAGAAGCAATGGTGATGGAGGAATATTGTCCTTGAGATGAAGTTCAAAAGCTGGAAGCCGAATTCTGGCACTTAATGGTTGAAAGGTTTGACATCGAGGTTTAGGTAACGAGGTCTCATAAGTTGGCTACACTTTGTCCTGGCATGGTTAACCCACCAAGTAGGCGAATTAAGCTCTATCTGCGTGGCTTGGTGCCTAAGATACAAACCATGTGTCTACTGTGAACCTCCCTACTATTTAGCAAGTTATCCGACTAGCTAACTAATCAAGCTGTGGAGCAAGGAAAGTTACCCAAACGGGGCACCATGGTAATCGTTCCCGACAACAAACGCAAGTGGGATAACTCCTGCAACACGAACTCGTCGCCTAGCCAACCATAGCAACATCAACCACAACAATAGGAGTAGCAAAGGAGGTTTGATAACAACCGCAACTACAATCACTCATCTTTATTATCCTAAGGACCGAGTGGATATGTGAGGAAAAACCCCAAGTGCAGCTGATGCAACTGCCACCACACTGACAAATTTGATAGTTTTCGACGCCAACATTATAGGAAGGTTGGAGACGCGGCAAACACTTGTCATATGGAGTTGATGTAGAAACTCCAGCGGCCCTAGGAAACACCAAAAGGTTTATTTTAGTGTGGAAATAAAGGGCATTACAAGAGGAATTGCCCTCAATTGAAGAGATGAAAAAGGCACCAGGAATGGTGGCAATAACAACAATGGTGGAAATGGTGAGAATAATGGTGGAAACAACGATGGAGCTAAAGGGAGAGCCTTTTTCATTGGTTCAAATGAGACTCCCAATGATTCTACTATTTTTATTAGTAAATTTCTGGTTAATGGTCATTTTGCTACTGTACTGTTTGACACTGGAGCCGATAAGAGTTTTAACTCTACTAAGTTATGTAGTCTCTTAAGTGATATGCCTTCAACGTTGGAATCTACGTATATCGTAGAATTAGTTAATGGTAAGAAAATCTCCGTTATGCACATCCTTAAGGATGGCAAGATAGAACTCGTTGGTCGTACTTTTGATACCGACCTTATGCATGTTACAGATGGAAGTTTTGATATGGTCGTAGGCATGGATTGGCTATCCAAGAAGCAGGTAGTGGAAATTTTTCACACGATAAGGTCATTCGCAGTCCTGTAATCGACGGGGAAATTATCTCGGTTAAGGGAAAAAGAGTGGTGTTGTAATAGGCATCATATCATTTATGAAGGCGCATAAGTGGCTAGGCAAGGGTCACTTAGCTATATTAGCCTTTGTCACTAACAAGCCACATAAGGAAAAAAAGATTAGGGATATTCTGGTGATTCATGACTTTCTAGAGGCGTATCCTGAGGATCTGACTGGACTACCACCTCATCGTTAGGTTGAGTTTTAGATCGTTTAACTCTCAGAGCAGCTCCAATTGCAAGAGCACCTTACCGTTTAGCACCAAAAGAACGGAAAGAATTATCTTCACAACTTCAAGAGCTGTTGGCTATAGGGTTTATTTGACTGAGCTCATTATCATGGGTAGCACCCTGTCTTTTTGTGAAGAAGAAGGATGGCACATTCCGAATTTGTATTGATTATAGAGAGTTGAACAAATTCACCGTCAAGAACCAATACCCTTTGCCTTGTATACATGGCTTGTTTGATCAGCTTCAAGGGTCAAGTATTATTCAAAGATTGATCTAAGGTTTGGTTATCATTAACTGAGGGTTTGAGACGAAGAGATCTCAAAGACTGCATTTCATACTTATGATGGTGATTAATGCACCAGTAGTATTCATGGATCTCATGAATTGCGTGTGCAAACCCTATCTCGATTAGTTTGTCTTTGTGTTTATCGATGACATCTTGATCTATTCTAAAATCAAGGAAGAACACAAGGAACACCTACGTCTAATTCGGAATTACTTGGAATGGAACATTTGTAAGCCAAGTTTTCTAAGTGTGATTTCTAGATTCGTGAAGTGAAATTCTTGGGTCATATTGTTAATGAGAAGGGTATACATGTGCATCCTACAAAGATTTAAGAAATAAAGAATTGGTCAATTCCTAAGTGCCTAGTGAGATAAGACAATTTCTTAAACTGGTAGGATACTATCGAGGTTTATATAGGGGTTTTCTAAGATAACCCAACCTCTCACATCTTTGACCAATAAAAAAACAATTTATAAATGGGGTAAGAGTCAAAAAGCTACTTTAAGTTGTTGAAACAGAAACTTTGCAGCGCACCGATATTAGCATTACTAGAGGGAAGTGATGCTTTTGTGGTTTACTGTGATGCTTCTATCCAAAAACTTGGTTATGTCCTAATGCAACATGACAAAGTAATCACTTATGCTTTACGACAACTAAAGGTGCATGAAAAAAGTTACACTACTCATGACTTAGAACTAGGTGTAGTGGTCTTTGCCCTAAAGATCTAGAGAAATTACTTGTACGGTGCCAAATGCACTATTTATACTGATCACAAAAGTCTACAGCATATCTTTGAGCAGAAAGAGCTTAACATGCGTTAGCGACACTAGGTGGAATTGTTAAACGATTTTGATTGTGCTATTAAATATCACCCGAAAAAGGCAAATGTAGTTGTTGATGCGTTGATTAAAAAAGAAAAATGCTAAGTCCCGATGAGTTCATTATTTGCAACTTACAATTAGCACTCACATGCCTGAACAAATCAAGGAAGCCCAAATAGAAGCTTTGAAAGTGGAAAAAATTGGATCTAAATCCTTATGTGGTATGGACAAACAGTTTGAGGTGAAATCTGATAAAATTTGGTATTCATGGATAGACTTTGGATACCTTTGTGTGAAAATCTAAGAGACTTGGTTATGAGTAAAGCATATAAGTATAAATGGTTCTAACAAAATGTGTCATGATGTGAAGGCGTATTATTGGTGGCCTAATATGAATGCAGACAAAGCTACATATGTGAGCAAGTGTTTGACCTGTTTTAAGCAAGCAAGATACTCATAGTCAAAGTTTGTTAGAACTCAAGATGTGGAATGGAGTTCACGTGGGAATACGTGGATTAGATGAAGCTCAAGTATCCTCATTTGTTTGAAATAACGGTGACAACCGGGAAATGTACTAATAAAATTTCAAGACGAAATTTCTTTCAACATGGGGATGATGTGATAACTTACTCAATTTCATTATGCCAATGCAGTTAAACTGTAAATGTAACACAACCATGTAACGTAATTTTTGGGATGAAAATTCTTTCAAAATGGGATAATGTGACATCCGATAATTTTCCATTACCAAACTCCCTTAGTTTCGATAAGTCTTGCACACACGTGTCATGAGCACACAACAGTTGTTGTTGAACATTGGTGACTTGATAACATTTACCTATGATAAACAAATAATAATATAATTAATAACATTGATTATTAGTTCATGGTTATGTGATTTTATGAATTTTGAGTGTTATTTGTGAATGTTACTTGATAACGTGACTACATGCAATATATATTTCATGAGGTTTTTATTAATTTAAAGATGTTTATGATTATCATTGTTGATTAATAATATTTATAGTTTGTACTTAAAGTTGTTAAAAAGTGCTAAAGAGATAAAGTTGGTTAAAAGGGGGTTTATATGGAAAAATCTATTTCTGTTAAGTTGAAAAACAATCCTCACCTAGCCAAACCCCCCATTCAGCCACAACTCCTCCCAAACACACTCATATTATTCGATTTTGATCAAAAGCATCAAGAAGAAGTCGATTTTGATTGAGATTCAAGTTATACAAGTTGAATACAAGGGCTAATCATCATTTAAACACACCTAAAGGTATTTTAATCAAGTTGTTCATAGTTTTTTTATATTGATGACCGTAATCTGAAAATTATGCATGAAAAGTTTAAATTGATGATTTTTAGATGGTGATATTTTGTTAGTTAGGTTGTATGAATGTTGGGTTATGATGATTATGCAAGAAATCCATGATTTGATCATGTACTTCATACATTGCCTAAAGTAGAAACTTTTCTCTTCTTGGAATTCATGATTTGATGATCATGTGATGTTACATACATTGCTTGGATGATAATTTACATGGATTATGCAAGAAAAATCACAAAATTTAGTGATTGTTCAGAACTTAATATAAGTAGAAACTTTTATGTATCATGATTGTGAATTACGATCAATGGTGATGATTATCATGTGTCACACCCTCAAAATCCACATGCGGAGTTTTACCACGAGGAGTGTGAACAAACCAGGATCACAGTCAGTAGTTACTCAGAACGACACTATATGCGAACATCAAAATAAAATCAAACAAAGTTTAAACTTTAAACTGTGCGGAAGCGTTTTGTAAAACAACCCAAAGAGCATAAATGCATACTATGGCAAAACATGCGCCAACCCAAATGAGTAAACATTTTAATCATTAAAAACAATAAAGATGTCTTCAAGACCAAGTCTTAGAATGCAAGTAAATCCATGTAGTGCTCCTAAAGGCAAGAAAGCTATTGACCTGAGAATAGCATATTAAAATGTCAACACAATGGTGGTGAGTTCAAGACTTGATATTCAAACATAAGCAGTTTAATAATAGAGATATAAAAGTAGTGCATTGTAGCAGATAGCTAGTCCATTAACAATAAATATTAACTCATAGTGATTTTGCAATTGAAGCTGACTGTGTTACGTTGTTGCCTCCTCTCACGACTTAACAGGTCGTGACAATGTTCATTAGTATAAATTGCACCCGGTTGACCTCGAGTCACACAAGTGGGGCTTGTCAGACCCAGTAGTACTACCCAAATTTCCCCGCTATTCAATATTAACAATTCAAAAGTGTGAGGACTTTTCCATGATAACAACACTATTTAATATTATGCACAAGTTGAATATATAAGGCGTTAGTAGTTTACCAGTATGCTGTCTCCCCCAAAAGAGATTAAGTAAAGAGTGGGGCATGAACTCACCTGATATGCATAATGGATACTTAGAGTTTTACTTGACAGACAGAGTGGACAGACAACCTTTAGAGGTTACCGAGATCATAAAAGTACATGAGTATGTGCAAACAGAGAACATGTGAAACACTAAGCACACTACAGCCAACGATTCAAGGTTTCAAAAAACAGACACGTTTGACTCAGTTGACCCATTTGGCCCGTTGGTGACATTATGTGTTGTAAACCATTTAAGCAATCATACACATATATCATAAATGGTTAACATTCAAATGGATCATATGTATGCTACATTACCCAGGTGTATTACTTAGATCATCATACTACCAAGTATCCTACAAGTCATGTGAATCTATACATTAACATGTCAACTAGTTATAACATAACTAACATGCCACACAAAGATCAAATCACGCACTACATGCCATGTGAAGCCACTCACGACTTCACACCCTAAACCCTGCCAATCCTACTAAGTAGGGGCCTCAGATTCGCATGCGTGTATGATGATCACAATTATATTCATATTATGTTCATTGCATTCAACATACCCCACAATAAACAAATTCCAGTCCTAAACATGATGTCTTAACCACTAATCAACTTTCAACATCACACATGATCATCAAAGTCCATACAACTAAATTAATATATTCTACCACCTTAGAAACCATCCATGAACACACTAACATGCTCCTAATATCCCAAACATGTTCAAACTATCATCTTTCAACCTTTGTGCAAATAAAGTTTCCCTTTTGGGAAAGTACATTCCAAAACCTATCAAACACCTAATGTATTCATGAAATCATCACTAATATACCTTATCAAGTTCATAACAACATCTAGACATGATCAACAATGCCTAATCATCATAATCCATCAATCATCATGAACAAAAGTTTCCACTTTTGGCAAAGATATGAACAACAACATTCATTCTAAGATTTCTAGCATTCATATCAACAATCGAGCATCTAATCATCATCATAAACACATAAACAACATCAATCCAACATTAGATCATCATGTAATGGAAATAAAGTACTATTATTAGTAACCTATGAACACCAACTTCAGTTCATCAATTTCTTGCCAAATCAATGTATGTTAGCATTCATACAACCTACTAATCATCATACATTCATCAAACAATTATCAATCATACATAATCTCATCAATTTCGAATTAGGGTTTGTCAAGAATCAAAGTTCATGTTCAAACCATTTAAAATGTATCATTCATGCATAATCAACGTTAAACAACATGTATACTATCTAACAAACATACTAACATCATCAAACAACATCAATTTCAACACCATGAACAACCATAAATGAATTAGGGTCCGGCCACATGAAGATCCCACAAAAACTTGTAAAGTTTTAACCTTTAAACGTGTGTTAACTTGTAATTGATGATTCCAAAGTGTAGTAATCTTGAAATCAAACAAATCCGAGGCATTGATGCTTGTTCTTAGTCGAATTCGCAATGGTGAGGGTGTGTGAGGAGTGTTTGCGGCTGAATGGGGGTGGGAATTAGGGTTTGGGTTGTTTTGTTTAATTAATTTGCATAATTACCATTTAAACCCTTGTGTTTTGGTATTTTATAAAAACTAGACTTTAAACACTCTGTAAAGTGTTTTTAGCTTAGTTATACAAAGATATGAACTAATGATCATCATTATATATTTTATCTTTATAAAAACACAAGACATATGAATTAATAGGCCCGTTTCCACGTTACGCGATAAATTTCCTAATTAACATTTAAAACATGCAAACACATAAACATAATACCATAATCACATTGTTAATTAGATTATCATTAATTTCACATTGTTAATTATTATTAGGTCACCAACGTTAAACGACAACTAGTGTGTGCTTACGACACGTGTATGCAAGACCTAACGGAGTTTGGTAACGGAAAATTACCGGATGTCATATTATCCCCATGTTGAAAGAATTTTCGTCTTGAAAATTGCGTTACATGGTGAGAGTGTTCCATCACTGGTCTACTGCATTGGCACACAGAAACCGAAATCGAGTGAGTTTTGGATGAGTTGTCACATCATCCCAATGTTGAAAGAAATTTCGTCCCGAAATTTTAAATCAATACATTCATATGCTAGCATCGTCTTTTCGAATAGTTGAAGGTACTTAAGCTTCATTTGATCTTCTCATTCCCATGTGAATTCCGGTCCACGTCACGAATTCCAACGGATTTTGACAATGGGTATCTTGCTTTGCTTAAGTGTTTTCACCTCACTGTCCATCACCTCGACTGGTTCTTTGATAAAACGCAATTGTTCATCCACTTGAACTTCTTCTAGTGGTACGGCCATTGTTTCATCAGTTATGCACTTCTTTAGGTTCGACACGTGAAATACATCATGGATTCCACTTAGCGAATCAGGTAGGGCTAGTCGATAGGCCACCGGGATTATTCTTTCCACTATTTCAAATGGTCCAACATACCTCGGATTTAGCTTCCCTCGCTTGCCAAACCGAACTACACCTTTCCATGGTGAGACTTTCAACAAAACGTTGTCACCAACCTAAAACTCTAAAGGTTTTCGTCTCTTATCAGCATAACTCTTTTGTCTGTCTCGCGCTACAGCCATACAATTTCGTAACTGCAAAATCTTCTCGGTTGTCTCATGAATTAACTCGGGACCTATTAGCTGACTATCACCAATGATCTACATTTTCTCCCATACAGCGCCTCGATAGGTGCTGCCTGTATGCTAGTATGATAACTGTTGTTATAAGAAAACTCCACCAATGGCAGGTGAATTTCCCAGTTATTCCGAAGTCAATCACACAAGCAGGTAGCATATCCTCCAACATTTGTATGGTACGCTCACTCTAGCCATCCATCTGTGGGTGATAAGCAGTACTCATATCGAATCGTGCACCCAAATATTTCTGCAATGATTGCCAGAAATGTGACGTGAAACGAGCGTCGCGGTCGGAAATAATTGAGATCGGTACACCGTGTCTCGAAACGAGCTCTTTAAGGTACAATCGAGTTAATTTCTCCTTCTTATCTGTTTCTTTAATTGCAAGGAAGTGAGCAGACTTTGTCAACCGATCCACGATAACCCATATCGTGTCACAACCAGTATTAGTTCGAGGTAACATGGTAATAAAATCCATGGAGATTTGTTCCCAATTCCATATTGGTATCTCGGGTTGTTGCAACAGTCTGGATGGTTTTTGGTATTCCACCTTTACTTTCAAGTAGGTCAAACACTTGCTCACATACGTAGCTACATCCGCTTCATGTTAGGCCACCAATAGTGCGCCTTTAGGACATGGTATATCTTGTCGGATCCAGGATGTATAGAATACTTAGATTTGTGTGCCTCACTCATAACTAAATCCCTTATATTTCCATAGATGGGCACCCATAGTTTATCCATGAAATACCGAATTCCATCCTCTTTCACCACCAGTTGTTTATCCATTTCCCTTAACGACTCAGAAAAAACATTTTTCGCTTTTAAGACTTATATTTGTGCCTCTTTAACTTGTTGGGGCAGTGGGTACTGATACTAAGCTGTAAAGCACGCACCCGTCTGGGTTTAGCTGTTTCCTTATGGCTTAAGGCATCAGCAACCACATTCGCCTTTCCCGGATGGTACTTGATAGCGCAATCATAGTCGTTTGCCTCATATTCAACTCCTTTTGCTCAAAGATATGTTGAAGACCTCTTGTGATCGGTATAGATAGTGCACTTGGTACCGTACAAGTAATGTCTCCAAATCTTTAAGGCAAAAACCACTGCACCCAACTCTAGGTCATGGGTGGTATAGTTCTTCTCATGAACCTTTAGTTGTCTCGAGGCATAGGCTATCACCTTTTCCCGTTGCATCAAGACACAACCCAATCCTTGAATGGATGCATCACAATACACCACGGAATCATCCGTTCCCTCTGGCAGTGCTAATATTGGGGCACTATAGAGTTTTTGTTTCAACAATTGAAAAGCCAATTCCTGGATCTCACCCCATTTGTATATCGTTCCCTTGTGAGTCAAGGCCGTGAGAGGATGTGTGATTTTTGAAAATCCTTCAATGAATCGTCTAATATCCTGCTAGTCCTAGAAATTTTCATATCTCACCCGGCGTTTTGGGTGTAGTCCTATTCTTTATCGCCTCAATCTTGGCAGGATCAACATGTATCCCTTTCTCATTAACAATATGACCTAGAAATTGCACTTCTAGTATCCAAAAGTCACACTTAGAGAATTTGGCATACAGCTGCTCATTCTTCAATAGTTCTAAGATCACTTGTAAGTCCTCTTCATGATCCTCCTTGGTCCTAGAATATATTAGTATATCATCGATAAACACAATGACGAATTGATCGAGATAGGGTTTGCATACGCGGTTCATGAGGTCCATGAACACAGCAGGTGCATTAGTCAACCCAAAAGGCATGACCAAGAACTCATAATGACCATAACGAGTACGAAACGCGGTCTTGGGAATGTCTTCTTCTCGACTCTAAGTTGATGATAACCGGATCACAAGTCAATCTTCGAATAATAGCTTGATCCTTGAAGTTGATCAAACAAGTCATTAATACGAGGTAAAGGGTATCGGTTCTTAACTGTTACTTTGTTTAACTCCTTATAATAGATGCACTCCGGAATGTGCCATCCTTCTTCTTAACAAAAAGAACGGAGGCTCCCCAAGGTGATGTACTAGGTCGAATAAAGCCCTTATCTAAAAGCTCCTGAAGTTGTGAAGACAACTCTTGTAGTTCGTTCGGTGCTAATCGATAAGGTACCCTAGCAATCAGGGCTACGCCAGGAGTCAACTCGATTTGGAATTCCACTTGGCGATGTGGTGGTTATCCAGGAAGATTCTGTGGAAACACCTTTGGAAAGTCGCGCACTATGGAAATATCCTCCATTCTCCTTTCTTCCGCTTGCTTATTGGTTACGAGTGCTAGAATAGCCAAACGACCCTTTTGCAACAATTTTGGGCTTTCATGTATGAGATGATGCCTATCACAGCACCACTCCTATCACCTCTGACTGTAAAGATTTTGTCACCAACAGGAATTCGTATGATCTTTTGATGACATATGACTTCCGCTTGCGTGCTAGAGAGCCAATCCATGCCTATCACAACATCAAAACTCCCCAGCGTAACAGGCATAAGATCTATAGTGAAGGTATAACCGACAAGTTCTATCTTACAATCTTTAAGGATATGCGTTACATGTATATGTTTACCATCGGCTAATTCTACGGTGTATTAAGATTCTAAGGCAGAGGGTATATCACTTAAAAGATTACAGAACTTTAAGGACAAGAAGCTTCTATCAGCTCCAATGTCAAATAACACCATAGCAAAACACCCATTAACAGAAAACCTACGAGTAACAGTTGTGGGGTCGTTTAGAGCCTCACCTGAGCCAATGACGAAGGCTCTCCCTTTGGCTCCATCCTTATTTCCACCATTACCGGTACCATTGCCACCGTTGTTGTTATTACCGTTGTTGTTGTTGTTGTTGTTGTTGTGTGACCATTGTCGTTGTTGCCATTACCATTTGTCCTTAGTTGTGGGCAGTTTCGCCTGTAATGCCCTTCTTTCCCACATTCAAAATAAGCTTTGGGCGTCTCCCAAGGTTGTTGTGGCTTCCTTAACAGTTCACCATGACAATCCTTAGCAGTGTGTCCAATCTTACCACAGCGTTGACACTTGAAATTATCACACCTTCCCACATGATGGTAATTGCACCAAGTGCACTTCGGATGTCTACCACCATAACCACTGGGTCCTTGATTATTTGGAGTCGCCTGGTTGAAGTTACGGTTATTGTCGAACCTCCGTTGTTGCTGAACTGGCTATTATTGTTGTTGAGGTTGAGGTTGACCGCTGGATGATGATGATTTGTTGTTGTTGGCACTATCCCACTTTCTCTTGTTGTCGGGCACGCTCGCCACTGCGCCCCGCTTGGGTAAATGTCCTTGCTCCACTGCTTGGTTTGTTAGCTTATGAGCTAACTAAATAGCTTGTTGAATTGTAGTTGGGTTGGAAGCAGTCACCATACTTTGAATTTCGGGTACTAATCCCCGGATGTAATGCTCAACCCTCGTGTGCACTTCATTCACCATTCCCGGGCATAGAATGGCTAGTTCATGGGTTCTGGTGGGGTAGGCCTCGATTTTCAAGCCCTGCATTTTAAGTTGCCAGAACTCTATCTCCAGCTTCTGCACCTCATTGCGAGGACAACACTCCTCAGTCATTATCACTTTAAATTCATCCCAGCGAAGCCCATTTGCCATTGCTTGTCCTAGCATCTGGACCTGCACATTCCACCAGGACAGAGCGACACCTTCTAGAGTCCCAGTGCCATATTTCACCTTATCAGCAGGTGGACAGTTGCATTTGGAGAAGACAGACTCAGTCTTCTCGAACCATCGTACAGCCCTACAGCACCTTCAGTACCACTGTAGGTGTGTGGTTTACAGTCCATAAAGGACTTATAAGTACACACCGATGGTCCTGCATAATCATAACAACATTGATTAAGCATCCTATATGATTATTCAGGATATTTTTTTAACTTTCAATCATTGTTTACCTGCTGGCTGTCCCGTCTGGGTAGCAGCCACCGCTGCCTGCACATGCTCATTTATTAGGGCAGCTAGTTCTGCGGGGGTCACGTTTATAGGACCACCGCCATGGTCTCCAGTGCCACGTCCACGTCCGCATCCACGGCCATGTCCACATCCACGACCGTCCATTTTTCACTTTACATTCACAAATACAATAATGAGTAACATCAAACACATTTATCCCATTGAAGTACAGTAAAAGGTAAGGAATAATGAATCATCATAACCACAACATTCATAACAAAAATGATAACCAAGGTAAATAAATTGTAAATGAGTCACAATGCATTCATCAATGTTAAAATTTAAGTTTGTTGTTCGGGTGGGGAAACAACCCTTCCCACATAGGTTTCAAAAGAGAGAAACACTACATAGTCTAAGTCATAAATAAAAATAATCAATCGACAACATCTGACCCATCGCTGTCATCTTCCATCTCCACTGGTTCCTCCTCTTCGGGTTCCTCCTTGGGATCCTCATCCTCGGGGTCTGTTGCAGGATCAGGAGCTATAGCAATCTGAAGCGCTGCCAATTGGGCTTCTAAGATAGCAATTCTATCATCGGCTACGGCGTCTGTTCATGAGCAGTCACACATCCTCTGAGTGCTATGAGGTCATCTTCCATGTGGTGACACCCATTTAGGGTCTTCCCGTGTTGCTCCACAAGTTCATCCATTTGATGTCTGAGTTTGTACACATCATGCTGTAGTGTACAAACATCACTCGTGAGTCTCCAGACTCATTGTTGCTAGCCACCAAGGCAGCAATCAGTTGCTCATTGGACTGCACTGTCCGTGGAAGTGAAGGCATTGGTTGATCGGCGTTGTTCCTAGTCCTGGGCCTGGTGACAGGTACACGCTCCCTATACATAATATGATCAACGAATCTGTGGTAGAAACTCTAGTCTCGTGGAGGGTCCACGCACCATCAGTGCAAAAGGTTTATCCAGTCAATCTCCCTTCGAGGATAAGCTAGTCGGGGCCAATCGAGTCCATTGTCAAGTATAGGTGCGGGAGGTGCGGATTCAGATCGTGAAGGTGATACAGGTCGCATACCTGGAGCTCTCGATGACGATGCCATGCTGCAGAGAGTGTGATGTGTATGCCAATGAGTATACAGTAGATAAAAACAAGGCATATGTAACTAACTAACTATGTGCGATTATAGTCTAGTGTGTATGGAACCTAGTTCTCTATAACCAATGGCTCTGATACCAATCTGTCACACCCTCAAAATCCACGTGTGGAGTTTTACCACGAGGCGTGTGAACAAACCAGGCTCACAGTCAGTAGTTACTCAGAACGACACTATATGCCAACATCAAAATAAAATCAAACAAAGTTTAAACTTGAAATTGTGCGGAAGCATTTTGTAAAACAACCCAAATAGCATAAATGCATACTATGGCAAAACATGTGCCAACCCAAATAAGTAATCATTTTAATCATTAAAAACAATAAAGATGTCCTCAAGACCAAGTCTTAGAATGCAAGTGAATCCGTGTAGTCCTCCTAAAGGCAAGCAAGCTATTGACCTGAGAATAGCATACTAAAATGTCAACACAATGGTTGGTGAGTTCAAGAGTTGATATTCAAACATAATTAGTTTAATAATAGAGATATAAAAGTAGTGCATTGTAACAGATAGCTAGTCCATTAACAATAAATAATAACTCATAGTGATTTCACAATTGAAGCTGACTGTGTTACGTTGTTGCCTCCTGTCACGACTTAACAGGTCGTGACAATGTTCATTAGGACATATTGCACCCGGTTGACCTCGAGTCTCATAGGTGGGGCTCGTCAGACCCAGTAGTACTAACCAAATTTCCCCGCTATTCAATATAACAATTCGAAAGTGTGAGGACTTTTCCATGATAACAACACTATATTAATATTATGCACAACTTGAATATGTAAAGCGTTTGTAGTTTACCAGTACGCTATCTCCCTGAAATAGATTAAGTAAGAGTGGGGCATGAACTCACTTGATATGCGTAATGGATACTTAGAGGTTTACTTGACAGACAGAGTGGACAGACAACCGTCAGAGGTTACCTAGATCATATAAGTACATGAGTACGTGCAAACAAAGAACACGAGAACCCTAAGTACACTACAACCAAGGACTCAAGGTTTCAGAAAACAGACACGTTTGACTCAGTTGACCCGTTTGACCGTTGGTGACATTATGTGTTGTAAACCATTTAAGCAATCCTACACATATCATACATGGTTAACATTCAAATGGATCATATGTATGTTACATGAACCAGGTGTATTACTTAGATCATCATACTACCAAGTATCCTGCAAGTCATGCGAATCTATACATTAACATGTGAACTACTTATAACATAACTAACATGCCACACAAAAATCAGATCACGCACTACATGCCATGTGAAGCCACTCACGACTTCACAACCTAAACCCTGCCAATCCTACTAAGTAGGGGCCTCAGATTCGCACACGTGTATGATGATCACAATCATATTCATAACTATGTTCATTGCATTCAACAAACACCACAATAAACAATTTCCACTCCCAAACATGATGTCTTAACTACTAATCAACTTTCAACATCACACATGATCATCAAAGTCCATACAACTAAATTAATATATTCTACCACCTTAGAAACATCCATGAACACACTAACATGCTCCTAATATCCCAAACATGTTCAAACTATCATCTTTCACCTTTGTGCAAATAAAGTTTCTCTTTTGGGAAAGTACATTCTAAAACCTATCAAACACCCAATGTATTCATGAATTCATCACTAATATACCTTATCAAGTTCATAACAATATCTAGACAAGATCAACAATGCCTAATCATCATAATCCATCTGAAGAAAAGTGTCCACTTTTGGCAAGATATGAACAACAACATTCATTCTAAGATTTCAAACATTCATATCAACAATCGAGTATCTAATCATCATCATAAACACATCAACAACATCAATCCAACATTAGATCATCATGCCATGGAAATAAAGTTACTATTATTAGTAACGTATGAACACCAACTTCAATTCATCAATTTCTTGCAAAAATCGATGTATGCTAGCATTCATACAACCTACTAATCATCATACATTCATCAAACAATTATCAATCATACATAATCTCATCAATTTCGAATTAGGGTTTGTCAAGAATCAAAGTTCATGATCAACCGTTTAAAACCTATCATTCATGCATAATCAATGTTAAAAACATGTATACTATCTTACAAACATACTAACATCATCAAACAACATCAATTTCAACACCATGAACAACCATAAATGAATTAGGGTCCGACCACATGAAGATCCCACAAAAACTTGTAAAGTTCTAACCTTTAAACGTGTGTTAACTTGTAATTGATGATTCCAACGTGTAGTAATCCTTGAAATCAAACAAATCCGAGGCTTTGATGCTTGTTCTTGGTCGAATTCGCAATGGTGAGGGTGTGTGAGGAGTGTTTGCGGCTGAATGGGGCTCGGAATTAGGGTTTGGTTGTTTTGTTTAATTTAATTTGCATAATTACCATTTAAACCCTTGTGTTTTGGTATTTTATAAAAACTAGACTTTAAACTCTTTGTAAAGTGTTTTTAACTTAGTTATACAAAGATATGAACTAATGATAATCATTATATATTTTATCTTTATAAAAACACAAGACATATGAATTAATAGGCCCGTTTCCACGTTACGCGATAAATTTCCTAATTGACATTTAAAACATGCAAACACATAAACATAATATCATAATCACATTGTCTATTAGATTATCATTAATTTCACATTGTTAATTATTATTAGGTCACCAACATTAAACGACAACTAGTGTGTGCTTACGACACGTGTATGCAAGACTTAACGGAACTAACGGAGTTTGGAAACGGAAAATTATTGGATGTCACATCATGTTTATATGAATGCTATGAACTTGATTAGCTATAAAGTTGTTGAATATGTGAATGCATTGGATGTTACATTGAGTTTGGGTATTACTTCCCCAAAAAGGAAACTTTATTTTTGAAGAAGATTGGATATGATGATTTGGGCATGCTTATGATGTTAGGATCATCTTAGAATTCTTATGGATGATGTATAATGTAATGGAATGTGTACTTGATTTGTATGGATGCTAGATTGATCATTTAGGGAATTTAGGTTCTTGATGGTTATATATGATTATCGATCACGTGAGTGATTAGAGAATCATGTTTGGGATTGAAATTGATCATCTTTGTGTATGTTGGTTGGAATGAATCTTGTTGATGAATGTGATTATGATTTTCATACACGCATGTGAATTTGAGGCCCCTACTTAGTAGGATTGGCAGTGTTTAGGATGTGAAGTTATGAGTGGCTTCACATGGCATGTAGTGCATGATTAGACTCTATGTATGATTCATTAGTTGTGATGTATATATTATTGTGTTGTGCATGTTGATTATTTGTTATTCGCATGAGTTGTATGATAATGTAGTGTAGTATAATGACGTTGGTAGAACTTGGGTTGATGATGTGATACACAAGTATAACTTGTATGATAAGTTGATATGCTTGATTAAAGGAAATTTCAATTATATGCCACCAACGGCTCAAACGGCTCAACTAAGTTAAATGAGTCTTGTTTTCTAAAACCTTAGGTCAACATGTTTACTGAGCACCAGGGTTCTTAAGCTTTCTATGTACATGTACTTATGTACTTGCATGTTCTAAGTAACCTTTGAAGGATTGTCTTTCTATCCATCGTCAGTTTTCTTTTATCATTATTCGTTTACGCATTAGATGAGTTCATGCCCCACTTTTTATACACTCTGTTTTGGAGGACATATCATACTTGTTTACAAATGCTTTATTTTTGTAAGTTGTCTATAATGTAACATAATGTAATATACCTTGAAAGCCCTCACACTTTTGGTACGTTAATAATGGTAACTAGCGGGAAATTTTGGGTAATACTACTAGGTCTGACAAGCCCCGCCTGTGCGACTCGAGGTCCAACGGGTGCAATATTGTCCTAAACACAAACATTATCATGATATGGAAAGTCTATTTGGGAGGAAACAAACGCAACATAATCAGCTTCAATCGCGAAATCAATATAGTTATTACTTATGAATATAGACTAGCTATCTATTTCAATGCACTTCTTACGTTTTGCAACTATTACTGACTATGTTAAACACGAACTCTTGTACATTTTAATAGATAAAAAAACCATAAATAGGAGCACATCATAGGTCCAACATGCATTCTAAGACTTCATATTAAGACATAACGCTTGGTTTTTTTATTTATGAGTTTTTAAATATTGGGTTGGCATGTGATTTGCCAAAATTGCATTTACAAACTTTTGGTTTGTCTTAATACAAAACGCTTCCACACAGTTTTAAAGTCTGGACTTTGGTTGTTTTATTTTAAACGTGGCATATAGTGTTCTTTTGAGTAACTAGTGACTAAAATCCTAGTATGTCACACACCTTGCGGTAAACTCGGCACGTGGAAATTAAGGGTGTGACAGATTGGTATCTGAGCCATTGGTTATAGGGAATTAGGTTGCATACACACTAGCTATAACCACACACAATTAGTTAGTTACTCATTGCTTATCCTCTTACTATATACTCATTGGCATACACATCACATACACTACAGTATGGCATCTTCATCATCTTTTTCCAATGTTCGACACGAACCCGGAAAGGAACCCTAGGTTCCTATTTTTCCTTCGTAGTCTATGAGTTATGGTTCTAGACCTCCTGTATTTATATCGTATGTGTACTTTCTGGATGAGGCAAAAATTGAGCGGGACATGGCTAATCCTAACATTTCGGACTAGTATCGCACTATACTGCTTAGGATGCTGGAGAAGGAGGTGTTCCATTTACAATCCCTACTGTGACCGGAGACACCATATTATACCTCCCTTCCATGCACCCCTCATAAGGCTATTGATGCTTTGGTGGCCTCCTATGATCAACTACAAGTAGCGATCAAGGAGAAATTTAAAGGTTGGATGCCCAATAGGAGCACGACAGCAGAGTTGGAGGGCTCATGGCTTGATACACAAGGACGTCAGGATGGTTAGACAAAAGAGATCCAGTCTTCGCATGGTCAGGTTGCTGAGTTGACAGCTACACTTAACGCGATGTGTGATCAGATGCATGTGGCTATAATTCATATACATGAGTAGGAAAACCAACTCTAGCCTCAGTAGGCCCCGAGAAAGGAGCCTGAGGAGGAGCCAAAAGAACACTAGAATCGTGGTGGAATGCACAAGCCTAGATGAAGTCCAGAAGCTGGAAGCAATGACGATGGAGGAATATTGTCCTCGAGATGAAATTCAAAAGTTGGAAGTTGAATTCTGGCAGTTAAAGATAGCAGGGTCTAACATCGAGGCTTACACTACAAGGTCTCATGAGTTGGCTACACTCTATCCTCGCAGGGTTAACACACCAAGTAGGCGAATTGAGCTCTATCTGTGTGGCTTGGTGTCCGAGGTTCAAAGCATGTGACTGCTGCAAACCTCCCTCCTATTCACCAAGTTATTCGACTAGCTCACAAGCTTACTGAGCAACCTATGAAGCAAGGAAAGTTACCCAAACGGGGTGCCATGGAAAGCTTTCCCAACAACAAACGCAAGTGGGATAACTACAGCAAAACATGCTCATCGTCCAATAGCTAACCCCACCAACATAAGCCACTACAACAACAACAAAGGAGGTTTAATAACAACCAAAACTAAAATCACTCATCTTTATTATCCCAAAGACCGATTGGATATGTCGAGAAAACTAACAAGTACAGCCGATGCAACTACAACCACAACGGAAGATATGACAGTTTTCGATACAAGCGTTGTGGGAAGGTTGGACACATGGCAAAGGATAGTCATGGGGAGTTGATGTAAAAACCCAAGCAGCCCTAGGAAACACCAAAAGGTTACTTCAAGTTTGGAAAGAAAAGGCATTACAATAGGAATTGCCCTCAATTGAAGAGAAATGGAAAACGCATCGGGAATGATGGCAATAAAAACAATGGTGGCAACATTGACAATAATGGTGACAACAATGGTGGAGCTAAAGGAAGAGCCTCTGTCATTGGTTCAATTGAGGCTCTATAAGATCCTACTACTGTTATTGGTAAATTTGATGTTAATGGTCAATTTGCAACTGTACTATTTGACACTAGAGCCGATAAGAGCTCTAACTCTACTAAGTTCTGTAGTCTCTTAAGTGATATGCCTTTTATATTGGAATCTGAGTATATCATAAAATTAGTTGATGGTAAGAAAATCTCCGTTACGCGCATCCTTAAGGGTTGCAAGACAAAACTCGCTGGTGATATTTTTGACATCAACCTTATGCCTCTTACATTTGGAAGTTTTGATATGGTCGTAGGCACGGATTGGCTATCCAAGAAGTGAGTAGAGGTAATTTGTCATGATAAGGTCATTCGCATTCCTTTCATCAACGGGAAGATAATATCGGTTAAGGGAGAGAAGAGTGGTGCTTTGATAGGCATCATATCATTTATGAAGGTACAGAATTGGCTACGCAAGGGTCACTTGGCTATATTAGCCTTTGTCACCGACAAGCCATAAGAGGAAAAGAAGATAGTGGATATTCTAGTCGTTTGTGACTTTCCAGAGGTGTTTCGAGAGCATCTGACTGGACTACCACCTCATCGTTAGGTTGAGTTTCAGATTGATTTCACTCCCAGAACAGCTCCAATTACGAGAGCACCTTACCGGTGAGCACCAAATGAACTGCAGGAATTATCTGCACAACTTCAAGAGCTGTTGGATAAAGGGTTTATTCGTTCGAGCTCATCACCATGGGGAGCACCCTTTTCTTTTTATGAAGTATGGAACATTCTGAATGTCTATTGATTACATAGAGTTGAACAAACTCACACTCAAGAACCAACACCGTATGCCTTGTATAGATGACTTGTTTGATTAGCTTCAAGGATCAAGTTATAATTTAATGATTGATATGAGGTGTGGTTTTCATTAACTAACAGCTTGAGATGGAGACATCTCAAAGACTGCATTTCGTACCCACAATGGAGATTATGAATTCTTGGTCTTGCCCTTTAGGTTGACTAATGCACCAACAGTATTCATGGATCTCATGAATCGTGTGTGCAAACCATATCTCGGTCAGTTTTTTATCGTGTTTATCGATGAGATATTGATCTATTCTAAAACGAAGTAGGAAAACGAGGAACACCTACGTCTAATTTTGGAATTACTTAGAATAGAACAGTTGTAAGCCAAGTTTTCTAAGTGTGATTTCTAGATTCGTGAAGTGCAATTCTTGGGTCAAATTGTTAATGGGAAAGGAATACAAGTGGATTCGGCAAAGATTGAAGTAACAAATAATTGGTCAATCCTAACACGCCTAGTGAGATCCGGAGACATTAATTTGCGGTGCCAAATGCACTATTTACACCGATCACAAGAGTCTACAACATATCTTTGAGCAGAAAGAGCTTAACATGGGTCAGCAATGCTCGTTGGAATTGTTAAACAATTATGATTGTGCTATTAAATATCACCTAGGAAAGATGAATGTAGTTGCTGATGCCTTGAGTAAAAAGGACAATGCTAAGCCCCGACAAGTTCGTGCTTTGCAGCTTAAGATTAGGACTCTCTTGCCTAAACAAGTCAAGGAAGCTCAAACAGAAGCTTTGAAAGCAGAAAATAATGGATTTGAATCCTTGCGTGGGATGCACAAACAATTGGAGATAAAATCCGATGGAATTTGGTATTTCATGGATAGTCTTGGGTACCTTTGTATCGAAATCTAAGAGACTTGGTAATGAGAGAAGTGCATAAGTCTAAGTATCTATACACCCTTGTTTTGACAAAATATATCATGATCTGAAGGAGCATTAATGGTGGCCTAAAATGAAAGCAGACAGCTACATATGTGAGCAATTATTTGACATGTTATAAGCAAATCATTATACCCCTAGTCAATGTTCGTTGGAACTCAAGACGTGGACTGGAGTTCATGTGAGAATGCGAAGATCAGATGAAGCTCAAGTATCCTCATTTGTTTGTAATGATGGTGACAACCAGGGAAGGTACTAGTTAAATTTCAGGATGATATTTCTTTCAACATGGGGATGATGTGACAACTCACTCGATTTTATTATGCCAATATAGTAAAATAGTATTGTAACACAACCATGTAATGCAATTTTCGGGACAAAAGACATCCCGTAATTTTTTTTTAGCACACACGTATCATGAGCACACACGTGTCGTGGGCACACACGTGTCGTGGGCACGCACGTGTCGTGGGCACGCACGTGTCGTGGGCACGCACGTGTCGTGGGCACACACGTGTCGTGAGCACACACGTGTCGTGAGCACACACTAGTTGTTGTTCAATGTTGATGAGTTAATAATAATTACTTATGATAAACAAATAATAATCTAATTAATAACATTGATTATAAGTTCATGGTTATGTGATTGATGAATTTTAAGTGTTATTTGTGAATTTTACTTGATAGCATGACTACGTGTAATATACATTTCATGATGTTTTTATTAGTTGAAAGATGTTTATGATTATTATTATTATTGATTAATAATATTTTTAATTTGTAGTTAAAGTGGTTAAAAATGCTAAATAGAATAATTTTTATAAAAGTTGGTTAAAAGGGGGTTTATATGCAAAAAACTATTTTTGTTAAGTTGAAGAACAATCCAAACCCTAGCCAAACCCCCCATTCAGCCACAACTCCTCCCAAACACACTGATAGCATTCGATTTTGATCAATAGCATCAAGAACAAGTCGATTTTGATTGAGATTCAAGTTGTACAAGTTGAATACAGATGCTAATCACCATTTAAACACATCTAAAGGGTAAGTTTTATCAAGTATTTCATAGTTTTATATATTGATGAACCCTAATCCGAAAATTATGCATGAAAAGTTTAAATTGATGATTTTTAGATGGTGATATTTTGTTAATTAGGTTGTATGGATGTTGGGTTATGATGATTATGCAAGAAGTCCATGATTTGATCATGTAGTTCATATATTGCCTAAAGTAGAAACTTTTTCTTCTTGGAATTCATGATAGATGAATGTGTGGTGTTAGATACATTGCTTAGATGATAGTTTACATGGATTATGCAAGAAAAATCATGAAATGTAGTGATTGTTCATAACTTACTATAAGTAGAACCTTTATGTATGAGGATTGGGAATTATGATCAATGGTGATGACTATCATTTTTATATGAATGCTATGAACTTGATTAGTTATAAATTTGATGAATTTGTGAATGAATTGAAAGTTGGATTGAGTTTGGGTATTACTTTCCCAAAAGGGAAACTTTATTTTGAAGAAGATTAGATATGATGATTGGGCATGCTTATGATGTTAGGATCATGTTAGAATGCTTATGGATGATGTCTAATGTAATGGAATGTGTACTGGGTTGTATGGATGCTAGATTGATCATTTAGGGAATTTAGGTTCTTGATGATTATATATGATAATGGATCATGGTGAGTGATTAGGGAATCATGTTTTGGGATAAAAATTGATCATCTTTGTGTATGTTGGTTGGAATGAATCTTGTTGATGAATGAGATTATGATTTTCATACAGGCGTGCAAATCTGAAGCCTCTACTTAGTAGGATTGGCAGGGTTTAGGATGTGAAGTCATCAGTGGCTTCACATGGTATGTAGTGCATGATTAGACTTTATGTATGATTCATTATTTGTGATGTATTTATAATTGTGTTGAGCATGTTGATTATTTGAGAGTCGCTTGAGTTGTATGATAATCTAATGTAGTATGATGACATTGGAAGAACTTGGGTTGATAATGTGATACACGTGAATAACTTGTATCATAAGTACATGCTTGATTAAACAAGATTTCAATTATATGTCACCAACGGGTCAATTGGGTCAACTAGGTTAAATGATTCTTGTTTTCTAAAACCTTAGGTCAACATGTTTACTGAGCACCTAGGGTTGTTAAGCTTTCTGTGTACACATACTTATGTACTTGCTTGTTCTAGGTAACCTTTGAAGGGTTGTCTTTTTATCCATTATCAGATTTCTTTTATCATTGTTCATTTGCACATCAGGTTAGTTCATGCCCCACTTTTTATACACTCTTTTTAGGGGAGATAACATACTTGTTTACAAATGCTTTATTTGTGTATGTTGCGTATTGTTAGATCAGTGATCTACGTTTGATTGATTAGAGAGTATAGCAGCGGAATTCTAACAATGAATTAGCCAATTCAAAAGAACAAAGAGATATTCAATGTAAGAACAAAAACGACTATAGATAGAGAGAATTCTGCAAATATATTTCATTCAATATTCGCTTTCGTGGTAACGGAATGTCACAATTACAATTAGGTCAACACCTCTTATATAAGAGATGTGACGTCTGCTGATGTCACTTGATAGTGACATCTAACAGAATTTATTACAAACTACTGATAGTTAACACAACTACTGAAGATGTCAAACAGCTGACATCTTCTTACAAAAATGCTAAGTGTTAACTATTATTACAACTGCTCAAAAGAAACTACTGAAACTATAACAACTGAAGAACATACTCTTCAGTTGTTTTACAAATACTGAAACAAAGAAAACTACTGAAAGGTAAACCATCACAACAACTAAAGAATGCTTCTTCAGCTGTTGTAACAAACTCTAATGGCTTCAGTACTTGTACTTGAGCTTCAGCTGTTGTCATCAGCTGATGTCTTCAGTCTTTATACTTCAGCTGTTGTACTTCAGTACTTTAGTCTTCAGCTGTTGAAGTCTTCAGCACTTTAGAACTTCAGCTGTTGTACTTTAGTACTTTCAATCTTCAGCCGTTGGTCTTCAGCACTTTAGAACTTCAGCTGTTGTTCTTCAGTACTTTAGTTCTTCAGCTGTTGCAGTCTTCAGACTTTGTTAAACAGCTGATCAAGTCTTCAGCAGTTGTTGTGATGTCTGTGGGACTTAGAGGTTTTTCTGATCAGGCTCATTGGTTCTTTTGGTCCAACAAACTCCCCCTGAACCAATGCAGCCAAAACCTCTAAACTTATTAGAGTTGTCCCACTTATTATGGCAGAAATGTTGGTCTTTTTGTCTTCCAGATCAGCTCAGAAGCGACCCTTTTTAAGCACCGGCCAGGGAAGAAGTCTCAAAGATTTGTTTGGCAAAGTATGAATGGGAACTCTGTTTTGGGGAATTGGACACAGAGTTGTTACCCCATTCATGAGATCTATTTCCCCATGATGAGTCTGTACGACTCTCTTGTGTAGGCCTCAAGGAAGGTGATTTGTTCCTCCATGGTTAGCTCTTCAGCACCTCCTTCAAACAATGATTCAGGCCCATAATACTCAGACAGGTATTTGGCCTGTTTCCCATTCTTTAGCTCCACAGTTGTTATTATTCTATAAGCAAACTCATCCGGGTGATTACCCTCTAGGAACAACTGGAGCTCATTTTTCCTGACTTCCTCAAGCCTCTTGTAACTAACCCCTTTTTCACTATTTTGTTTTCCAGCATCTTCTGAGGGATTAGATTAGCTTATAGGCTTTCTTGAAGTCCTCTAGGATTTCCCAGGGTGAAACTACAGAGACCAGAGAGATCACTTCATCTACGATCTTTTTCACCTGGCCAATGTATCTCTGAGGTATGTTTTTCTTATGAATTATGTGAGACACCCTGGGATCAGACCAAATCCTCACTCTTTCCTTTTGATATTGAAAGGTGTGCTTGAGAGTGTAAAGTCTGAGGGCTTGTTTCTTCATATTGATGATAGAAGATGTGGCTGCATAAGCTTTGTCAACTCTCTTCAGCAATTCCTCATCATGCTGTTTATGAAGCTCTTCTTCTTCTAGCTTCACTTTAACCATTTGTCTTTGGAATTCAGGAGTAATTGCTGAGGAGTGACTTGTGGCCTTAGGCAACTGAATCACAGCTGAGAGTGGCAGCCTATCTTCATCATCTTCTTCATCATCTTCTAGCCTCAATACCCTTCTCTTCTTCTTCAAGGGTATATCATCGGCTATGGGTTTTGAGGGTAAGGGAGTTGGTTTGGTGGGTTGTGTTTTGGGTGGTTTTTTCGTGTGGGAATGTTGACAGGCTGTTCTAGCATTTTTGAGGTGAGTGTGGCTTTTGATTGCTTGGCAAGCTCAGTCCTGCTCCCAGCACCCGCTTCATTCAAAGCTTCAATAACAAGTCCCTTAGTATATGCTTCAGACGAACAGATCTTGGTGGTGATTGCCAAGATACTGTCCCTGGACCAAGCTTTGATTTCGATCATTGATCTTCCAAGATATTTTGCAATAAATCTAATCATGATCTCAAGCCTTTCTCTTTCTAACACTTCATAACTTGCCCATCTATAATGGATTTCTTCAATCTCTAATCATCGAATCTCAGAGTCAAGTTTATGGTGTCATGGCCTTGCCTAAACAGCTGATCAATGATGTTGTCCATTGATCTGCTGTGTTCGGCATCAGCCTCTTTTATCAGTAGCTCCAAGGCTTTCTCTTTTTCCTTCTCTTTATCGGTCTCCACATTCAACTCCAACTCCTTTTCCACTACTATCCCTTCTATTTTTCTTTCTCCTTTCTTTCTCCTCTGTACTCCTCTTTCTTTTGCTTTCACTGACTTAATCTCCCCCTTTTTGTTGCATTGGTTGCAAGGGGTTGATTGTCAGAAGTTGTTTGCCCACAACCTCCTCTATCAATGGTTGTATTACTGAGGAAACCTCTCATCATGGCTTTGATCACTATGTCAGTGATTATGGGGTGATGAGAGGGAGGGAATTTTGAAGGATAGCAACTATTTGCTCAGGAGGTTCTGTTCCTGAGAAATAGTGCCAGAAGCAGTGGCAGGTGGCTGAGTTGTTGGGAGTGGCTCAGTGTTTGGGAGACCTTCAGATGAAGGTGCCATCTGTGAGGTGGTAGAGGCAGATCGTCTTTGTTCCT
This sequence comes from Flaveria trinervia, assembly GCA_025506515.1. Lineage (NCBI taxonomy): Eukaryota > Viridiplantae > Streptophyta > Magnoliopsida > Asterales > Asteraceae > Flaveria > Flaveria trinervia. The sequence continues at coordinate 84,010,177 of CM046443.1, read as the reverse complement.
TAGAAGTTTTGGCAAGCAGCTCTTTGAGTCTGCTCACCTCCTCTTCCAGGATGGTGTTTTGGGCGATTACATCATAAAAGAAACCCAGGTCATCATCAGTAGTAACTGAATCACCTGACCTCCTAATAGGATCAGGATGAACATGCACTGAGTGTAGCTCAGTTGTAGCATGTGCCCCTTTGTCTTGGAACTGGGGACTTCCTGCCTCAGGACTTTGTCCTTCATCAGCAGTTGCCTCTGGTAAGGTCTTAGTAATGGTACCAACTACAACCTGATCATATGTTGAAGCAGGAGAAGTGGCAGCCTCACCAGAAGTTCCAATCTCCATTGCTACACTAGGAGAAGGAACATTGTAACCCCTATGCTGTGGGTTCTCAGCTGCACTTTGGTCCTCCCTCTCAATGGTAGAAGTATTCCCAGTTGTAATTGGTATTTGGGGAGGGGGTGAGGAGTGCAACTGAGTCAGCACTTGTGCAACAAGTAATGTAGACTTTGGGGGGCGGTTGCATGTGGTGATTGGGTGGAAGCAGATTGCACCCGGGTGAATGGTGCGCTTCAATGGTAACCCTCTCAAGGGAGATAGGTTCCAGCAGTGTAGGTTCCCAATGTTGGTTGCAACAGGATCCTGTTGAAGGATACCTGTGCGGCTGTGGCTGGTGGGTCGTGTCACAACTGGGGGGTTAAGACCAGTGTGTGGTTCCTGTTTGTTGGTACAGGGGCATCCTCAGGGGACTCAGAGTAGCCTTTTTTGGCTTTTTGGATTTTGGTGTTTGGTGACTTTGGTTCTGGAGTGGTGGCTGTGGGTTCCAACTGCGTGGTTTTTCGCAGCCTGGCAGCCTGTTTCAACGTTAGGTCAGAGTTGTGCCTGGAGTATACTTCAGGCAATACAACCGTGCAGGGACTCCGAGACCAACAAGTCCCTCAGCTTTTAGCTGATTCTCTATTATGGCCATAATGAACCGAGGATATAATATCCTCGGTAGAAATAGACTTTGAGCCATGTCCTTAAGTTCCAGAAAAATGATTTCAGAGAAGTTTAGTTCTGTTGCTCAAGGATAGAGAATAGTACCTGCTGCCACCTGGTAGACATTTGATCCTAAGGGAAGTCTTAGGAGCCAAACAGACATTTACCAGTGAAATATGAGACGTTCAGCATCATGGAAATGTTTCTTCAGTATGGTGGAGGCACTAAGGTTTCCCTGATATCCATTGGGCAAAGGATAAATCAGTTGTGCCCTTTGGATATCCAGCAGGAAAAGTGGCATCATCCAGGTGTAGGTTTGACGAAGTATATCGGAGTGATGACCACTGGTGGTTGTTGACGACCGACCGGAGACTCTGTGTTGTTCTCCCCAGTGGTGAGGGTGACGTTCATCCAAAACTGGTTAAGGGATTCGGCATGAAGTTGGATTGAGAAGAAAGGCCATTTTGTAGGGTGACTGGACCATAAGATCAATACGTTATCGAACTTAGCCCAGAATGGCGATTTGGTGAGGTAAGCTACACAGTTGTGTCTCGGTTTGAGCTGCATGGTCGCCATTAATGAGAGAGAAGTTTTGGAGATATGAACGTTAGGTTTGAAGAAGATGAGGCTCTGAAGGATTAGGTCGGGGATATTATAGGGTACGGGTTAGAAAATGACTGAAGGGTTTGGTGTTAGTCATCAGTAGTTTTAAAACGACTGTTGACATGGTATTACCCTTTCACGTTGAAACAGCTGAAGTCGTGGTTTTAGGCATCAGCATTATAAACTACTGAAGACCATGGTTTTGACTTCAGATGTTTGAAAACAACTGATAACTTGGTATTAGTCATTAGTAGTTGTGAAACTACTGAAGACATGGTTTTGTCATTAGTTGTTGTAAACAGCTGATGACTTGGTATTAGTCATCATAGTTGTGAAACTACTGAAGACATGGTTTTGTCATCAGTAGTTTAGGATGAAACCAATTGTAGAAACACTGAAGAGAGAGTTCTCATCAGTAGTTTTCGTCAATTCATAGCCTTGCAGCTGTTTCATACTGTCCTCAACACTTACTCATCAGCCTTTTTGCTGTTTTCAGTTGTTTCATAGGACATCAGTACTTATCTGTTTTGACAACATCAGTAGTTACAACTACATCATAGTTTTTACTTTATCAGTTGTTGTAACATAAGCAGTACAATATGTGATATGGTCACTAATGATCAGTACTTTTTTACTGAGATCATCAGTAGTTATCACTTATTCTAGCTGCAGCATACCAAGCCTTAACACAAGGTTTTGGAAAGTAGAACTATCCAAAGGCTTAGTAAAAATATCTGCAAGCTCATCAGCACTAGGCACAAACTTAGGATCAATCAGACCTTTTTCAAAACAATCCCGAATCGATTGATGATCTCTATATTTTTGGTCCTAGTGCTGGACTGGATTTTTGACAATACAGAGCTGAAGCACTATCCATTAATAATGGAGTCCTAGTCTCTGTAATGCCATAATCCAGAAGTTGGTTCTGAAGCCAGAGTACCTGAGAAGTGCAACTTGCAGCAGCAATGTACTCGGCTTCAGCAGTTGAGTGTAGCAACAGATGTTTGTTTCTTACTCTGCCAGAAATCAAACAGTTGCCTAGGAATTGACAACCACCAGAAGTTGACTTTCTAGTTAACTTGCACCCTGCATAGTCACTATCTGAAAAAGCAACTAATTGCAAGAGTGTCCAGTGGAATACCATAAACCTAGAGATTGTGTACCTTGCAAATATCTAAAGATCCTTTGACTGCAATCAATGAGACTCTTTAGGAGCAGCCTGAAATCTGGCACAGACACAAGTAGCAAACATGATATCTGGTCTAGAAGCTGTTAAATACATCAAGGACCCAATCATACATCTGTAAAGTGTTTCATCCAGTTGTATGGTGTTGCACATGGGAGTAGAACAGGGCTTACAGTTTTGTAAATCAAACTTATTCAAAAGATCTTTTGTATATTTTGACTGATGAATAAGGTTCCATCAGCCTTTTGTTTAATTTGCAAGCCTAGAAAGAACTGTAATTCTCCCATTGCACTCATTTCAAACCTCTTTTTTATTAATGTTGTAAAATCATCACACAACTGGGGATCAGAGGATGCAAAAATGATATCATCAACATAAATCTGAACAAGTAGCTTATGCTGATCCACCTTCTTAATAAACAAAGTTTTATCAATGGAGCCTCTAGTGAAATTATTCTTAAGAAGAAAAGTGGAAAGTGTCTCATACCAGGCTCTAGGAGCTTGTTTCAACCCATAAAGAGCCTTATCAAGTTTATACACCCATTCAGGATGTTTATTATCCTCAAAACCTGGTGGTTGACACACATAAACTTCTTCCTTTATTTTACCATATAAAAATGCACTTTTGACATCCATTTGAAAAACTTTAAGATTGTGGAATGCAGCATAGGCTAAAAACAATCTAATTGCCTCTAGTCTGGCTACAAGGGCAAAGGTTTCATCATAATCATACCTTCTTCTTGTGAAAACCCTGTACAACCAGTCTAGCCTGGTTCTTAACAATAAGCCCATTTTCATCAGTTTTATTACTAAACACCCATTTAGTGCCTATTGCACACTTACCTGGGGGAAGAGGAACCAGTTCCCACACTTGCTGTTTCTTGAACTGAAGTAGCTCAAGCTGCATGGCTTCAACCCATCCATTGTCTCTCAAAGCAACATGATAGTTCTTTGGCTCTAGCTGACTGATGAAAGAGCATAGAAGCAGAAGTTAGACAATTGACTTCTTGTTGAAACTCCAGCATTGATATCACCAATAAATTGAGACATTGGGTGATTCTTCAGTTCTTGATAAACAATGAGATCTGTGCAAGTGTTTGTAGGACCTTAGCAGCAGCAGATGTTGATGCAGACTCTTGAAACCAAGAATTGGATGGTAACTCAAAAGATGTAGAGGAATCAGAGATCTCATCAGCATTTGTTGTGGATGGAACTGCTGAAGCTACAGGAACATCAAATTTAGCAGACACAGGCAGTTGGTCACTAAACTTGAATAGGTGAGTATTGATATTATCATCATCATCATCAATACCACCAGGTGGAAGACATGCTGCAGAAGATGATTTATCCACATGATCTGCAACAGCTGGAGTTGATAAGGAACATATTGCAGTATGTCCAAATCAAACAACTCCACAGGGTTTTGTGGAATCTTGTCCATAGGAGATTCATTAAACTTCACATGCAAAGTCTCTTCAACTATCTTTGTTCTGCAGTTGAAGACTCTGTATGCCTTGCAAGTAGATGAATAACCAACAAAATACCCTGCATCCACCTTAGGATCAAATTTTTGGAGTTGATCCTTTGTGTTGAGAATAAAACAGGGACACCCAAATGCTTTGAAAAATGAAATTAGAGGAGCCAAGTGATGGAGAACTTCATATGGAGTCTTCATCAACCTCTGATTTACTAAGGCTCTATTATGCACATAGCAAGCTGTGTTAACAGCTTCAGCCCAAAAGGTCAGTGGCAAACCAGAGTCAGCCAACATGGACCTTGCAGCTTCAATTAGGGTCCTGTTCTTCCTCTCCACTACTCCATTTTGTTCTGGAGTTCGTGGGATGCTAAACTGCCTTTTGATTCCCTTTGAAAGATAGAAGTCATCAAGTGTATGGTTTCTGAATTCAGTTCCATTGTCACTCCTTATACACTTGACTGAAAGGGAATACTGCTTCTCAACATACAAACAAAGTGATAATCTTCTGAGCAACCTCATCCTTTGAATGTAGAAAGAAAGTCCATACAAATCTGGAGTAATCATCCACAATTACCAGACAGTATTTCTTCTTTGCCATGCTCATCACTCTCATAGGACCAATAGATCCATATGCAGTAATTGCAAGCAGGCAGTGGACTTAGGCTCTTCAATAGGAGGGAATGAGACTTTGTGCTGTTTTCCTTTTAAACAAGCAGTGCAGGTTTCATCACAGTGGAACTCCTTTATTGGTAAGCCTCTGACTAAACTATTGTGGATCAGCTGATTCATGTTTTTGAAATTAACATGACCCAGCCTTCTGTGCCACAGTTTAGATTCTTGAGGAGAGCTTTGGAAAATAGGCAAGGATGACCTCTGAGATCTATTTTCTTGGAAAGATCTAAGGCATACACTCTTCCTGTCCTGTTGGCTCTGGAGAGTGTGATCATCCAACACCTTATCAATCAAATGCAGAACTTTGGATGACAGAATCCTACGTTCTGACTGGTGAAAAGAGCAACATGGCCTTTATCACACATTTGACTGACACTCAAGAGATTGTACTTGAGATTTTCCACATGATTAACATCATCAAACTTTATTTCTCCATTGGAGACAAAGCCTTTTCCAATGATGTAACCCCTAGCATCATTGCCAAAAGAAACAAACCCCTTCTTCCTTGAGAGTAGTCATGAAGAAGAGAGCTGTTCCCAGTCATGTGCATAGATCCCCCACTGTCTACATACCAGATGCTACTTTGGCATGTTGAAGAACCCTGCAATTATAAACAATCAGTTAGTTTTGGAGACCCAAACCTTTTTGGTTTTGGGCCTGTTCTCATCAACAGATGGTAAACTAACAGGTTTGATGGAAACAACAGCCTGAGAGGAAGAAGATGGTGAAGAATAGGAATCCTTTGGCTTGGACCTCCTTTTCTGTGGTTTCAACATAGGAACATCTAATTGGTTAACTCTTCCCAATAGATGTTGACCATCATAACCAGCTGTCTGATTTGTGGATAAAGCTTTCAGCTCTTCAGACACATTGGCATTGGAGTTTGATAAGTTCCTATGTTGCACCTTCTTCTTTTGAGCAATCTCAGCTGTTACCTGTTTAACCCCTTCCTTTTTGGATTTCTTTATGAACTTAAGGGTTACAGGATTTGATGTTGCTGATACAAATGTGGCTTCAAACTCAGTTTTCATTTTAACCATTTTCTCTTTAATTTCCTCTTTATGTTGAGTTTGGATCCTCTTTTGTACCAACAATCATCTGTAAGATGATTGAACAAGCCACATACTTCACATGGTTTCTTCTTCATCTTATGTTGATCATCAACTAAAGAGGATGAAACTACTGAAGACTTGCTCTTCAGTACTTTGGAAGCATTGTTTGCTTTCTTGACTTCCTCTTTAGTAGTCTTCAACTCTTTCTACTGAAAGTTTTCTTCTCTTCAGTACTGACAGTAGTTGGAGTTTGAACTTCAGGTGTTAAATCTTGCTCTCCAGTCCTTTAGGACTTTCAGAATTAACTCCTGAGTGATCAACTCTTGATCATGTGAGTGTCAGCAGTGAAACCATCAACATCAGCTGATAGGTTCTGAGAGGGCTTAGTACTGACTTCTACTTCTGATGGCTGTATTAGAAAGTAGATCACATGATGAAATGGATTGGTATTGCTCTCACATCAGATTCTACCTCTGCTCTGGAGTAAAATCTGTAGGTGGAGCAGTGTGATATAACCAATGCCAAACTTCACATTGGAAGCAGATTGCTTACTAAGAAGCATTTCAAAACCCTTGCAAGAATTTACCCATCGATCACACTCTACCTGGGTAGTTGCAAGTGTTTCCTTGAGATCTCTATACTTCTCTAGAAGTATCTCTTCCCTAGCCTTATCATCAGTGATTTGGCATTTAAGTTTGTAAATCTCATCATTCTTATCATTAAGCACAGACTCAAATTCAGCTTTGCTTTTGGAAATTGTTTGTTCTAGCTCAATGTTCTTGTTAATTAAAGCTACATTTGCTTCTCTAATAGATGCAAATGCGCCTATGCATGATTCAGAACATAGTTTGGCTTTTGCCTCAGAGGATACTGTGATACCTTTGGTATAGAGGCATTAGAGATGAAGTATCAGCAGAATCCAAAGCCATAAGAGCTAGATTTCCAAAGGGACTGTCACCACCATGTTGACCAGCACCAGTGAACAGTTGTTCATGACCAGACATATCATCTGGTAAACTGCTCCAGTCAACAACTCCTGGAGTGAAGAAGCTGTGTTGTTGAGGTTGAGTTTGTTGATGAGATTGGGAAGGTTGAGGTTCAGGCAATGCTTGTGATGTTGTGAAATGGGAGCTTGAACCGGATTAGACTGAGGCAAGTACAGCAGGGAAAGGATATGACATTGGACCCTGGGGAACAAGTATGCAGGAGATCTAGGGTGTGAATGATGACCAGAACCAGCAGGATGTTGCCCTCTGTTTTGTGGACTAGTACTAGGAAAAGTCACAAAGGGTGCAGAAGAGTTAGATCCAGTTGATCTACACTCTCTTGCAAAGTGTCCCAGCCTTTGGCATTTGTGACACCTCAACTTACTCTTGTCAAAACCAACTTTGGTTTTGCCAGAGAGTCCAGGAAATTTCCTGCCAGTTCTCTTGTAGAACTTCTGAGATCTGATATTAATCAATGCCATTTGGCTCAGAATATCCATCTCTTCTAGATCATCATCAGCTATTCCTTTCAAATCATCCATGATGAAGCATAGATTGTCACTATTACTACCAGAATGACTATCAATACCAACAAATGCATGATCAGAACTATTTGAAGAGAAATCAATATGCTCATCATAATTGCTTTCAGATGCAGCATATTCTGACTCATGACCAACCAAGGCAGTATTCCCTGGTACAATTCATCAGTGAGCTTTCCTGATGAGGACAGTTTCCTTTTCTGCTCTATCTCTCTTTCGAATGTAAGCAGTTTCCCATGAAGTTGGGTGAGAGAAGGCTATCCAGATTTGCACTGGCCGTAGGACAATAGTGTATGTGTCCCATCTCTCAGGCAGTGATCTGAGGAACCTGTTATTCATCTGGTTGTTGGTGTATTCCTGTTTCACCATTTTCAGCTCAGAGATCAAGCAGGAAAAACGCTCAAACTGTTGAGTCAGTGTCTCACTCTTTCTATGAGAGAATGTCTCATATTGTTGAGCAAGGATTTCTCTGTTGTTTTCTAAGACCTCATCTGTGCCACCGAATTGTTCCTTCAGGGCATTCCAGAGATCATGAGCAGTTTCACGATGCATAAGCCCTGAATAGATTTCATTAGGCAGTGCCATGGCCAGAATTCCATGGGCTTTAGCATCAATCTCAAACAGTTTCCGATCTTCATCAGAGTATTGTTCCTTCTTCTTCGGAACCATTTGATTGGTTTCCGGATTGTTCACCATAGGCTTATGTGGTCCATGTACCACAGATGTCCAACAACCTGAACTGTTAACAGACAGGTGATGAAGCATTCTTCGCTGCCATATGTTATACTCGGTCCTAACCAGCATCGGGGGCTTGGTTGAGGAACCGGTATTGTGAGAATCATTAGAAGGAGTAGTCATCTCATTCAATCAAATTCAATTAACTATAACAGATTGAACAAAACACAACAACCATTGAACCAAGAGAGATCTCAAAATAAATGAACGAAAGCGTCAGAAATTCAATAATCTATAACCAGTTCTTGCAAATATGCTAATTCAATCAAACATAGTTATCAATTAGCAGTTTCAATGATCAATTGTTAGATCGATCAATGATTAACCAGCTCTGATACCACTTGTTAGGATCAGTGGTCTACGTTTGATTGATTAGAGAGTATAGCAGCGGAATTCTAACAATGAATTAGCCAATTCACAAGAACAAAGAGATATTCAATGTAAGAACAAAAACGGTTATAGATAGAGAGAATTCTGCAAATATATTTCATTCAATATTCGCTTTCGTGGTAACGGAATGTCACAATTACAATTAGGTCAACCTCTTATATAAGAGATGTGACGTCTGCTGATGTCACTTGATAGTGACATCTAACAGAATTTATTACAAACTACTGAGTTAACACAACTACTGAAGATGTCAAACAGCTGACATCTTCTTACAAAAATGCTAAGTGTTAACTATTATTACAACTGCTCAAAAGAAACTACTGAAACTATAACAATGAAGAACATACTCTTCAGTTGTTTTACAAATACTGAAACAAAGAAAACTAGTGAAAGGTAAACCATCACACAACTAAAGAATGCTTCTTCAGCTGTTGTAACAAACTCTGATGGCTTCAGTACTTGTACTTGAGCTTCAGCTGTTGTCATCAGCTGATGTCTTCAGTCTTTATACTTCAGCTGTTGTACTTCAGTACTTAGTCTTCAGCTGTTGAAGTCTTCAGCACTTTAGAACTTCAGCTGTTGTACTTTAGTACTCAATCTTCAGCTGTTGTCTTCAGCACTTTAGAAATTCAGCTGTTGTTCTTCAGTACTTTAGTTCTTCAGCTGTTGCAGTCTTCAGACTTTGTTAAATAGCTGATCAAGTCTTCAGCAGTTGTTGTGATGTCTGTGGGACTTAGAGGTTTTTCTGATCAGCTCATTGTTTTTTTGATCCAACACGTATAGTGTAACATAGTGTGATATACTTTGAAAGCCCTCACACTTTCACGATCTGGTAAGTCGTGGAAGGAGCACCATGCAACACAATCAGCTTCAGAGCATGAAATCACTATAGTTATTACTTATGAAACAGACTAGCTATATATTTCAATGCACTTCTTATATTTTACAACTATTACTACTATGTTAAACGCAAACTCTTAACTCACCAACCATTGTGTTCACACTTTTTAGTTGTTATTCTCAGTTGGTAACTTTCCTTGCCAATAGGAGCACACCCCAGGTCCCGCACGCAATCTAGGACTTCATATTAAGACATAACGCTTGGTTTTTTTATTTATGAGTTTTTAATATTGGGTTGGCGCATGTTTTGCTAAAATTGCATTTACATACTTTTGGTTGTCTTATTTACAAAATGCTTCCGCACGGTTTTAATGTTTGGATTTTGATTATTTTATTTTAAATGTGGCATATAGTGTCGTTCTTAGTAACTAGTGACTGTGATCCTGGTATGTCACACGCCTCACGGTAAACTCCGCATATGGAAATTAAGGGTGTGACAATTTGGAGGAGCTTTTGGTGAGGGTTACCCCACTGATTTCTCTTAAGAATCAAACTTGAAGACCCTTGGAAGGATTAGGAGGTTCATACAATACTTGGAAGAACCTGAAGAATGTCTAAACTTCATTCATTATGGATCACCGGTTTGATTTTCTATTTCACCAATGATTCATATCTATCTTCTGTGTTGTTTATTTTTATGTTTAGACTCATTATGAGCTAAATCTTATTATCAACCTAAATGGATGAAACTTATGTAATTTGTGATAAACTAATTGTGTGATTTTGTTATGTTATGTTAATGTTATGGTAATCTTGGGCAAACTTGTGATGGGTACTATCTACATTTGAATGGGAAATTATAACTTATGGTTTATAATTGTAAATATCATACAAAGTCAATGTACATATGAACTTGCTTTCATTCATGAAACTAGTATTCATAACAAATTCATGGCTAATAAACTAGAAATTGTTATTAGAAATCATATACCTTTTGTATTCTAATCATTTACGGGTTCCCTTTTATTAGGCAGAGAAAACTATAGTAATTGTTTTGTTTTTCTAAAAGTAATGGTATGTTAAAAGGGAACTTGATCAATTCTCTTTCTATAATTTAGTTATATTTTTAGAAATTTATGTACAAAGGTTACATGAGATTTACCTACATTACTAATGGCTTGGAGTATCAACCTTGTAAGTAGCTCGGTGTTGGTATCCTTGTTACTAAGGAGCTAAGAAATCCATGTTGGCTCACATCTATAAACATTAATATGACAACTTGAACATAAATCTTTAATCACACGATGAAATTCATTATAGTTACATAAGTCTAATCTAATTAGGGTGATAGCCTTAACTTGTTTTAAAACCCAAAAGTCTTGAATTTATTTTTACGTTCATTTTTAATTGATGTTTTAAAAACTCTAAAAGATAATTATATCAATGCAACTTATCATTTTCTCAAAACAAGACCCATCAGATAGTTAATTATAAAGGTTGTTGAGTGCGCTCGGTGTGTCCATGGACTTATACTTGATTCTTATCACACTATATGACCACACGGCATGTACATTTGCCTTTTTTTGTGCCCAATTTAGTATAAGTAAAATCATTTAAAATAAAAAACTGGTGTTAAAAGTATTTATCAAAATGAATACATCTTGTGACAACTCTAAAGCCAAGATTGGGAAAACTAACATTTTATGAATTATTCTAAATGGATAATATCTACCCATATACTTTAATAGAGATTGTTAAGTTCATTTTAAGCGATTAACCTTATATGAATTTCTGATTTTTTTGCATGATGATACGTGAATAGGGGTGTTCAATATTCGAATGAGTATCGAAAAATCCAACATTTGATTCGATTCGAGTAAACTTATTTGAAATTCGATTTAAATTTTCAATTCGAATTTGATTCAAGGTAATTATTGAATTCGAATCGAATTGCGAATTTGTGATTTTCGATTCGAAATTCAAATTACAAATATACACCATACATTTATTTATTTTGTATATTAATTTAGGAATATGCATATGAGAAATTAAGAATTAAAAGTTTAAAAATATATAATCTAAAATATTAATGCCTAATTTATACCTTTTGACTTATTTGAAAATTGTAATATCCTAAATTGTTACGCTTGTTTATATATTTTGAGTATTTAAAATTGGTTTTGTAGAATGTATTTTGAAAATGATAGTCGGTTAAACATTTTTTTTATTAAATACAAATTGAATAAATACATAGTCGTTCGAATTCGAATTTTTTTTCAAATATGAATCGAATTTGAATCATGTTCAAAAGTTTCGAATTCAATGCAATTCAAATTTGATTTATCATTTTCGAATTCGAATTCAGTTTGAAAATTTTAAATTTCTACTTATTCGATTCGATTAACTTGAATTAGACTCGATTCGATTCGATGAACACCCTATACGTGAACATGCATGCATGCATAAATGTTTACTTGTGTATGTATGTGATTCTTGTGTTAACCTTGTGATTGTCAAATCATTAGTATGCGAGTTACTAAATCATTGGATTATGTGATTACTTAGTTGAATATTAAATGCTTTTATCTATATATAATAAGATTTGAAACTTCAAACACTACAAATCAAGATTAACATCTAGAGACCTTATGTCAAAAACCGAAACTAAATTAATCCTAAACACTTCAACACTAACTAAAACACCAACTTAACACTAGTATCGGCTCATTAAGACACTAACTAACCTAGATTAATCACTAATCATAACTTAAGGACTAAGTGAGTCATTAGCCTCCTAGTTCAACACCTATCAAAACAAGACACTAATCATCCCTCAAAGTTTCCCACCTATCACCTAACAGGCCACCTAATGAACCCTAAAACACCACCTCATCAACCTAGCATAGATCTACTGATCATGATCCCCACCCTTTTGAAACCATTTGCCGATAGGACTACCACAACTGTAAACCACCACAATCGCTACCTTCATCATTCTCTCGGCCCCCTTTCCCTCTTTCTCCATGCTCAATCACACCATCATAAACCTCTTGTTTTCAGTCCTCACATCGCTCAACCGACCTCATCATCTCTTGCTCCAAAACCAACCGAATTCTATCATCAAGAACATCATAACCCTAGCATCAAATCTTCTTCAACAAGTTTGTGATCAATCTTTCAAACTCAAGAGCCACCTCATCAAGTGGGTTATCAAGGATTTATCTAGCAACTCCCTTAGTCTTTCTTCACCCTAAGTAAGGTTTGATTCTCAAGTTTATAACTAAAAACTTTAAGAAGTGTATATGTGTTTAACTAACACATATAACCAATCCTTTAAGTTAAATCATCAAGGTTATTTACAAAATTTTATGAACACTTACTTTCAATAAAAATATAAGTAAGAAAAGGGTTCAAAAACAGAAAATTTGAGAATTTTATATAATTCAAGGATTTGAACAGAAGAAAAAGATTTGAAGGTTGAAACAAGTGTTATTCATGATAAATTAGATTAGATACTTAAATAACTGTGATTGTGAGAATAAAATTTAGAAATTGTTATAACATATTAGAACTAACAATATGTGGATTGTAGGATAACTATATACACTATACTAATATATATAAGGCTGATGCACCTAAAAATCCAAAGTCTATCCTTTATAAATGCAATAAACTACAGAGTAGAGATGCTTCAGAAGTTTTACACCATGCACTTGAAATGCTCTAAGTGTAAAATCTTTCGAAGCCAAGAACAATATATTCTTAAGCCAAAAGTGAAGTCTTCTAAAGCGTCAAAGACAAATCCTTCTAAAGCCAAAGTGAAGAAAGGTTATCTTCCAAAGACTTTTGAATACATGCTTTATCTCATGTACTTTATCATAAAGTTGGATCACTTTCCACCGCAGCTCTAATAAGTCACCAACTATCACAAGTTGGTGAAAAGGTCCATGCTTTTGGTAAACTGTACATTGAGGTCTTGAGTTTGTGCTTTCTACTTTATGTACTTTTATCCTTTTGGTTATATATTAGGATGTGAGTTATGGCATGTCATAGTCACTAGTCAAAAGGCAATATGCCTTTTGACTCTACATTTGATTTTGTTCTCTAGTTCAAATGTTTCCAGGTGACCTTCAAAGTATGGCCGACTGTAGGATGTCGTACAAAGTATGTTAGGTCTTTGTATTTTTTAATATGCTCTTAACACTTGTAAAAGAACTTGAGAGCAATATACATCATTCTTGAAAACTATATACTTCTTGTTGTTTGTTCTTGTTTTGTCTCATATTTTGCTTGTGTTCTAAGCATCATATTAGTGTGTTACCAGTTCTCTATTTGACATATTAAACGTTCTAAAACAACTCCTCATTGTGTGTTTGTGTTGTAAGTAACCAACCTATCTAAACGGTTGTGCATTTGGTATCAGAGCATTTCAGGCTCTTGATTATAAGATCTCACCATCTTAAGATCCCTCACACACACAAGATACTTACCATCTCAAATGGAAGCTATCACTAAAGCTGATATGGAAACTGGAACGATGACAAAGTCCCTACTGATCACTCCTGAAGACTTTGACATTTGGTGCCAATGAATGGAAGGGTTCATCAAGTCACAAGACTCCATGATATGGGAATCTATTGTCTCAGGGCCTTACATACCTAGCATATTTTCAGCTGTTGTTGGAGGTAGTATGATTCCAAAGGTTGTGGCTGACTATTTTAAAGAAGATAAGAAGAGAATAGAGATTACTTAGAGAGCCATGACAACCCTTCAAACTACTCTTCCAAATTCCATATATAGAGGCTTCAAGAAGTCAAAACAGCTAAAGAGCTAGGGGATGCACTAAAGCTGATGTGTGAGGGGTCAAACGAAGCCAATGAGAATAAGAAGGGTCTCCTGGAGTAGCAGTTTGAAGACTTCACCTTTAATCAATTGAAATCATGACTCAACAATACTTTAGGTATGTTGAGATTATGGATACTCTAATGGATGTTAGAGTGACTTTTGAAAACAGGGACATTGTAAGGAAGTTCATGTCCTCTCTTACCATACAATGGACACATTACTGTTTTGTTATCAAGAAAACTCAAAACCTTAGGACTCTTACTTTTACAGAGTTGTATAGTATTCTTAGTGGATACTAGATCCAACAATCAACTTTAGCCCTTCATGTGGTTGAAAGGGATAGTATAGAACCACAAAATCATCTTATATGCTACCCTGGCAACTCACAAAAAGGTCCTTTCATCACCATCCTAGAGACACCAAGAGAAAGCTATACTTAAGGAAGCCCATTCCAAGAGACAAGTTGTTCACAAGCCTTTGTGTCTTATGATGAAAGTGTTAGGACTGTGTACGTATAGTACTAACTGATAATGCGTGAAACCAGATCAAATAGTGCGGAATCCTATTTGATTGGTGATCCATTAAAGTGAACGCAATCCTGATCAATCTAACAATTAAAGAAACGTAAAGAATGATTAGAACAAGATCAGATGCGAACTATGAACTTGGAACAGGCTTTCTGGACGCTCTAGATGGCTAGGTTACGAGTAGTGTCGAAATTCTTCAAGTGTTCTATTTTTCAACGAATTAGGTGGTATTATAGCTTATGGGCTTCCAATCGTATGACTGAACCATTAGCATGGTTCAGTCGTGCGACTGAATCATGTGATTGATCCATACGCACGACTAAAGGTTCAATCGTGCGATTGAGCCAATCTTATGTCTTAATCGTGCGTATAATCCAGTTTCATGTTCAGTCGTGCGACTAGTCCATTAGCATGAAGTATTGATGCGTATGGTCCTTTAGCATGGTCCATTCGCATGAAGACTCATACGACTAAGTTCGAAGACATTTCTCAATCATTATTGACTAAGAGCTATGCACAACAACCTCACACCTATATGGTTAGTTCATTATACTTTATCACACCATAATACAATGAAACATTAAACATTATAAGCATCAACCACATTATATTTCATTCAACTCATTCATTACATATGTGTAAGACATGACAGACATTTACATTAAGCTCATAAACTAGGTACATATGTATCAACAAACTCCCCATTGGACCTAGTTTCCTTAACATCTAACATTCATCATAAGCTCCTCAAACCTCTTGTACTTCTACTCTCTTGTAACTCCTACATGTATTTCAAATGCAAAGTAGAGTCATATAACATTTGGAACTGGAGAGCTTGTACAATATCTTGTGTATCATAAAACATGGCCATTTGTATAATGTGTAGACATCTTCTGCAGACAAGTTTGTAAGCCACATAGGGTTGAATACCCGAATAGTTTCCATTTTGCCCTCTCTATTTAGAACTATGACCGCTTCGCCTGTTCTCCAATCATAATACCAACATTTGAAGTGTGTAGTGAAGTCCTGAGGCATTTCCCGTAAGGGAATCTTGGACATTATGCATGGGGGACTCCACTTCACATGACTTTAGGCTTTCCAAATATGGGATCCACTTCAGACCTACAATGTACCTCTTCCGTTGTTGAGGTCTGAAGTTTATCCATCTGGTGTGGTATTCCTTCTTTAGGGCAGCCTCAAACCAACCTGACATCTTTCTAGGATCAAGATATAGCAGATTTAAGCGTGCCAATTGGTTGAGCTCAAAACTTGGGACAGTCTTCACATCATGAGGATACTTGAAGTACTCTATTCCCTTCTCCCTCTTTACAATATAAACATTTAAATCCTCAAAATACCACCACACAATAATCTTGCTAGACACCTTCTGATGTTTCTTGACCTTGTAGAGTTTGGTGTAGGCATTTTGCTTTGGAGCTGTGCATTGGGCTCGTATTTCAGCAAAACAAGCTGCCCATTTAGCCTTCTTGATCTCAACATCTACATTTGAGGCTTGGGCTTGGCTTTCATTCTATCGTTTCTTTCTCCATCTCATCCAGTTTTTCAAATGTAGCACTATCGAGAGTGTCACCCAAGTCGGGGATCATATTTCTCTCTGGTCAGTGTACTCTGGATAGTGCTCAGACGTGACATCCTTAATCTCTATTTCATCAACATCGTTCAGCTCGTCATCACTCATAAGATCAACCTTTGGAGCATCTTTGACGAGCTCATCAGGATTTAGTCTGAAAATCTCCGCAAGTTGCTCATCGGTCAGGTCATGTATGATTTCTCCTCTTCGGGAGTGTAGCTCACTGACCTTCTGACAATCCTTTGCAAATCAGAATCATGGTGAATTGAGACTTGATTTGCTGAAGGGGAGCAACATCATATTCATCTTGCTGTGAAGTTTTATTTGCTTGATTTAAACATTTAACACACCAATTATTAGTAGTTAATCAAGACATTTAAGCATAGATAAACATAGATAATCATAAATTACATTATTGTAATATTTGAATCAAGTACAAAGATTTCTAAATACAAAACATCTAATCTTTACTTTTATCTTGATCGGTCAATTCTTCAACTACAGGAGCTGCAGATGATGCTCCTTGATCTTGTGCTCTCTTAGTGCGCCTTTCTTGACCCTGAGAAGAGGCTGATGCGGTAGCATCACCTTTTTCCTTATTATCATCTTCTCTCTTCTTTCCAGTCAGTCCCTTTTCATCATCCTCATCTTCTTCACCAGAATCATCATCCTTATCATCGTCATCATCATCACCTTCCCTGATCTTTAGAGGCTCATCTTTTGATCCTTTCAGCCTGAGCATGATCTTCTTGTTCTTTGCCTCCAAATCCTCAATCCTCTTAACCGAATGAGCATTCTGCTCCTGCAACTATATAATCTGTTGGGCTTGAGCAGCATTGAGCTCCACAAGCTTGTTTAGTTGTGTAGCTCTTTGCTCATCGGCAGCTAGCAGCTTTAGCATCATCTGGTTTAGGTTGGCTAGCTGTTCCTCTACCCTGGCGGAGGGTAGAGTGGATCCATGGATCAGTGAGACGTGAGCAGATTTCCCTACTCATTGGGTGGTGGTGGTGGATGTGGTGAATATGGGGGGTGGAATATAAGTGGATGGTGAAGGGGTGGATGTGGTGGTGGTAGGAGGTGTGATAGTGGTGGTAGGGGGTGTGGTAGTGGTGGTGGTAGCTGTGGTAGAGGTGGTGGATATGGTGGTAATCAATGGAATCCTTCTCCTCTTGCTCTTTATGTCATAGGGCTTAGCCATCCTCTTCTTCCTCGAGCCCTTAGAAGAGGATGCTCCCCCTGGGCTAATGGGATGGTCAGGGATGTATAATGGATTAGTAGTAGCAGTAGCAGCATCCCTGGACTCATCCTTGCATCCACCAACCGCCGCAAGCCCTCTCTCAGTGGCAACTACATTCCTGCCCACTGTCCTCACCAGTGGCTACTTATCCGACTCTTCCTCCTCATCTATCTGAAAGTCGGGGTGGATTAGAGCCTACTCAGATCCACCCAGAGCCTCACCGCCTTAACCATCACCATGGTCGTCGTCGTCATTGTTTGAATCATCAATGAGTAGCTTAATAGACTCGACGTCTGAATCACTCTCATCGTGACACCACTTCTTGTGAGAAGGCGCCACGTAATCAACACTGGCCAAGTGCCCAAACAATCTCCTGACAGAGGGTTTCACCTGCTTCCCCCTATTTACCTTCATCCTTCCCAGAGTGGTGTCATCCATCACCTTTAATATCACTGCATCCTCCTTCTCCTTTGGCAGTAGAGGAAGCTTCTCATCTATGATCATTTGCAAAAACACCTAGGTACATGCAGAAGCTCTCCTTACCTTTGGCCTCAAGGTTCTCGATCATGTAAGAGAAAATCATGTTGGTTAAGCTGAAGGGGTGATTTAGCAACAGTGCCACATAAGCATTCTTGATTTGGTCAGATAGATCATCAAATCCTCCCCTTCGTGAAGCAATGCACTTCAGCATGACATGTGCCAAGTACTTGAACTGGGGACATAGGTTGCTTTTGTTGAGCACACCTGCGTTGATGTCCCCAGTGTACCTCATCCTTAGAAAACATCCCCTTACTGTCAGAGGATGTAACCTGGTCGGGTGAGCAGCATCATCAACCAGATCCAGTACCCGTCTAAGGTCTGCTGTAGTAAACTCAATCTCTTGCCAAAATGGTCCTCTGAATGCAGTAGGGCTCAGCAGATCTATCAAATAAAGCAGCTTCCCAGAAGTCCTGCTATATAGACCAATAGGGTGTGCATGGAGCAGATATAGCTCTGTAGATCCTTGATCTCTCACAAACGCAATAATACCAACAAACTCAGAAGCATTCCGAGTGGTGGCATCCAAGTGGCACAAAGTTGTGCTTGGTGTTGATGATCCACCTATCTGCCATGTTTCTGTAACACAAGACACATAAATATGAGGTTTGTGCATAAGAGAAGACTGTTGAAATTTAAACTGTTCTGAGATCAGTCTGGTTCAATCGTGTTATTGACCATAAGACTGAGTTCAGTCATGAGATTGAGCATGCGGCTGAGTTTAATCGGGCGATTGAGCATGCGGTTGAGTCCAATCAGGCGATTGAGCATGCGGCTGAGTTCAATCGTGCGATTCAACTCATACGCCTTGTTCATTTGGTCGATTGAGTCATTCGCCCAGCTCAATCATGCGATTGAAGTTCATTCGGAGTGTCTAGTCACATAACTCTCTGTTCGACACTCTAACCCCGAATCTAGGTCAAAACTTTATGTTAAATGTTGTGTTTAGACTCGTTAGATTCATAGGGACCCTAACTATCACTGTATGTCCTTCATTTTAGCGATTATGAAGATTTAAGTGGTCTATTTGAAGGTTTTTACAGATTTCTTGATATTAATCAATTTGGGCAGTTAGGGTTTGATTACACGAACTCTTTTTGTTCGATTTCATTTACTAAGTACCTGTAGATGAAGAGAGTACACGTTAGTATCACAATCACAAAGCTAAATCGATGAAATCAAATTTTGGTAGAGTAAGGTTGCTTTCGTGCGATTTGGGAGCGATTGAAGGGTGGTGAGAATGTGCGACCGACTTCACCCTATTTATACTGATTTTATCTTCAGTCATGCGACTGGACCTATTCGCACGCTTCATTCGTGCAATTGGGGCTCAGTCATACAACTGGCTTAGTCGGTCACATCCATTCGTGCAACTGGGATTCAGTCGTGCGACTGACTCAGTCAGTTACCTTCATTCGTGCGATTGGTTCATTCTAGCGATCCAATTGCATGGATTGACCCATGCTTATGGTCCGATGGTACTTCTAGTCCATACGTATGGTTCAATCATGCAATTGGATCATGCTCATGATCCAATCGTTCGACTGGTCCATACTTATGGTCCAGGCATGCGAATGGTTGAGACTTATGAGTTTGACCTCATGCAGTTTCAAACACTTAACTTGTTAACTATAGATAAGACATTATTACCGTTGATCATCTCATACATGACCTTTTTAATTTGAAAAATTGTTGATCACCTCAGACATGATCCTTTTAACTTAAAACCCAATTGGACACCTCAGACGTGACCCCTTTAAGTGAGTGATTCATAGATTGAATTCAGATGGATAGTTCGACTTTTACCTACCAAATGACTAAAAATAAATAAATAAAAACAACTAGAAATTTAAAAAACAAAACCAAGACATATGTTTGTATTTTTGAATGGAGATGTTTAAACCTAGTAGAGTACTTCTAACCGATTTTACTTCCTGGACGGCATAGCTTCAATTCTATTTTATCATTCTAGTACGATTCATTATGGAATCATACGGGTATATCAGAATCATTTGGGACATTTTAATAAAATATTTTGATGATAGATTCTTGTTTTGACCGAGAGTCAATAGCAATTTTAGGAAATTATACTAGAGCTACAAGATGCACACAATGATTTGACTTTCAAGAACTGCAGCTCACGATGATTGGCAGTATACTTGTCCTCTTAAATCCATACACAGATTTTTGACACACATTAGTGATGAGTTAAAGTTTAATTATTTCAACAAGCATTTGTGGATCCCACGCTTATATGATAATCAACGTTCCTCAGAAGATTTTTGAGCGGTCTATGGGTATACATCAAGAAGAAACTATTCTAAGAGCTTTAAAAGAGATGCCAAGCCTCAGGTTAGTGCCATTGCACAGCAGAGAGGCGCAAACAATAATGAATTCTAGAATATTTAGGTTATGCTTATCCTCAGGTCAGTGCCACCGCACAGTAGAAAGGCTCACAACCTATCTTCTTGTTAGAGCATTTATTTTCTTTTTACACATAACGCACCAACAACATAAGTTATTAGCTTGATTTCATTTTGCATTTTTTCATGTGCTTTGCTCATTTATTATGGTCGTCCGCACACATTTGTGGCGTTTATTTTGCTCTTCACCCCTTATTGGAACTGCGTTGATTGTGTTTTAACCAGGGATAAGATAGAAATCCACAGCAAGTTGAACAAATTAGTTTGCAATCGAAACCACTATGAGGTCTACTCATCTATTGTGTTGAATCTACCGACACATCATATAATGATCGAGCAGCCTCTAGGTCTACTTGCTCTATGTTATCTTGGTAGCATACTAGTTTTACTATCATTTCTCCTTTTATTTTGCTTAGACTTTTTAGACTTATACTTAGAATTTTGCATCTTATTCGGTTAAACTCCTTTGAAGTCCCAAACACTTTGTTCCCTGTGTACTATCATTTTCCATAAATGTTGAATTAGTATCACAAATTTGATTACTTTCCTTTTAGCTAAGTTGTCCTTCTCCCTAGTGTTTTTTAACTAATTAAATAAAGCAGCTAATTTAATACTATCTAACTTATTCTCCCCCTAAAATTCTAAAACCAAAAATATTTTTGTGTTTTTGGATTTTAATAAACAGGAAAATAAAAAAAATAAAATAAAAATAAAGAATGTCGGAACAGGCATTTTCTTCCTCTGAAAGCACATCACTTTTCTTTTTTATGCAATTAACCTCTAATAGATATAAAAACCTCGGTTTATCAAATGCTTTTGTGTAGAGGTCGGAGCGTTGAAAATCCGTATTTATTTTAACCACATCGATTAATTCTTTTTCAAAACAGTCACGTATAAAGTGATACTTAATACCGATGTGTTTAGTTTTAGGACGTTGGACTGGATTTTTTGTTACGGCTATAGTAGCAGAATTATCAACATAGATAGGAGTGTTAGAAAATTGCAAACCGTAGTCTCGCATTTGCTATTGAATCAAGATGATTTGTAAACAATAACTTGCAGCAGCAACGTATTTAGCTTCACATGTTGACAGAGCAACGAAGGTCTGCTTCTTACACCGCCAGGTGACTTACCGTTTACCAAAGAACTAACATCCAGCTCATGTTGACTTGTAATTCATTTTGCAACCGCCATAATCCGAGTCACTATACGCTGTAAGCTCAAAATCATCATCATGAGGATACCACAACCCGAGTGTTGGAGTACCCTTCATGACAGAAAATCTGTTTAACCCTATGAGATGGTTAACTTTCGGTTTTGCCTGATATCTGGAGGAGAGACACGTCGCGTACATGATATCAGGTCGGGACGCTATGAGATACATAAGGGATCCAATCATTCTTCTATACATTGTAGCATCAACCAGATCACCATTTTTGTTAGGTGCCACATCATGGTTCGTGGCAAGTGAGTTCCAGCAGCTAAAGCATTCTCCATGTCAAACCGATTGAGGATGTCCCCTACATATTTAGTCTGATGTATGAGATTCCTTTGGTGTCTGATCCACCTGTAATCCTAGGAAGAACTTCATCTCCCCCATTGCACTCATCTCAAATTCTGCTTTCATGATAGATTCAAATTGTTTGCATAACTCTTCGTTTTTGGAACCGAAGATTATGTCATCAACATAAATGTGTACCAGCAGTAAGTCGCCATCCTTTTCTTTGATGAATAGTGTATAGTCAATAACTCCTCCGCGAAAATCGTGTTTCAGCAGATGAGTTGAGAGTTTCTCATACCAAGATCTCGAGGCTTGATAAAGCCCATAGAGAGCCTTATCAAGCTTGTAAACTCTATCCCGATGATAAAGATCCTCAAATCCTTCAGGTGGACTGACATACACTATCTCACAGATTTCACCATGAAGGAATGCACTCTTGACATCTAGTTGATAAACTTTGATCTTCATCCTGGTCGATAACTCATCATCAGGAAGGTAGAAAGGGATGTTGAAGGACTTAAAGAATCCATCATAGTCGAAGAAGAATGAGGGTCCCTTTCCAGCAGGGGGGTGGTGTATCTCTGAACATGAACATTGCACCACACTTCTACTTGACCTATTGAGTTGTTATAAACTCTCTTATTTGGTATATTGTATCCTAGAAAAATCCCTTCTTCAGCCTTCTCACTGAACTTCCCTCACTGAGTTTTCTTCATTAGCGTACATGGTCCGCCAAATGGTTCGAGGTACTCCAGATTAGGTTTACGTCACTGGAGCAACTCATAACACGTTTTACCATGACGTTTGACCACCAAGACTCAATTTAGGGTGTAACAAGCATTGGCAACTGCCTCGTTCCAAAATTGGATGGGCAGTTTCGAGTCGGCTAGCATCGTTCTTGTTGCCTCTCTCAAGCTCCTGTTCTTTCGTTGGCAACTCCATTCATTTGTCGGGTGTAGGCAGATGTGAACCGGTGTACAATTCCTTTCTCTTTGAAGAATGACTCCATCCACTGGTTCTTGAACTTCGTGCTGTTGTTTGAGCGAATATGTCTCACTTTTTAGCTTGTAGAGAGATTCCAATGTAGTCACTAGCTTTTTGAAAAAATCAAATGTCTCTGATTTGGATTTCAGAAACATCCCCTAAGAGAATCTTGAGTAGTCATCAGTGACTACAAAATAGTACAAATCACCAACGATGCTCTTGGTGCTGACAGGACCAAACAGATCCATGTGTAGAAGTTCGAGAGGCAGGTGAATGGAATTTACTCTCTTTGCCTTGTGAGACTTCTTGGTTGGTTTACCTTTCTTGCACGCTTCATAGAAATCCAGAAGTTGAAAATTCTTGACATTTACTACATTCACTAAATCATTTTGTATCAGATGATTCATTTTCTGTGGATTTATGTGTTCTATTCTCTTATGCCAAGAGATCGAGTCCCTCTTTGTTTTCTTTGACAAGAAGCATTGAACTTGATAATCGGTTGTGGTGGCTTTTGATAGATCCAAGACATATAAGTCATTATATCTTGAAGCTGAATTAAGATTTGATCCTTAGGGATAATGTAATCCTTATTCAATACATAGCACTTCTTGTTGCCAAAAACAACTTTGAATCCTTTGTCACATATCTGGGATACTGAAAGCAAGTTATCCTGTAGTTGTTGAACGTAGTTAACCTTATCAAACTTTACTTTCTTGTTTCCCACTTCGCCTTGAGCGGTGATGTATCCTCCTTTATTTCCAGCAAATGATAAATGTCCCCCTTTAGTTTGTTTGACATTTGAAAGGAGAGACAGGTTCTCAGCCATGTGCCTAGATGCCCCACTATCAACAATCCAGGTATTTGTGATAGCACTGTAACGGACACCCTGCACATTCAGAGAAAGTTATCAGTTTAGGTTTGTGACCCAAGCCTTAACTAGCTGGGTGACCCAGAGGAATCACACATCAAGAACTCAACCCACTATCCATTTGAGGGTGAGGGCATATCATTCTTCTTCTTGTTCTCATTATCAGACAATGGACTTGACTTTTCTTTCCATAAACCAGTTTTGTGTAAGGCCTGTTTATGATAAACAGACGACTGGCTTACAGTTTGAACTTTAGGTTCATTAATTCTTTTTAGTGGAGTAATAAACTATTTTTCGAAGAACTTGGTTTATGATCATAAAGTTCAATTTTCTGTCTGAGGTCTGATAATAAGGACAAGTAGAAGAGATGTGTCCTCTCTTTCCACAACTGTAGCATGATCTCCCTTCTACATGTTGAGGAAACTGTTTATGTGGGATTGAGTATGATACTGGGGTGACATGTGTCTGGTTGGATTTAGTCACTTCTCATATAGATGTATCACCTTTATAACAAAATAATTGTTTTGATGTTTTTAACATCTTTAACATTCAGTTTATTTGGACTTTGACGTGTAACACGGGTTTGGTTAACTGGTTTTGTCATTTTGGGTTCAGAAGAAGACATGTGTGAACCTGAATTTACATTAACCTTTTCAAAATTTTCATCCAAATTAGTAATAGGCATCTTTCCTTTTGATTTCAAAGTAGCCTCCTTCTGTTTAGTGACAGATTCCACCGGTTTACCCGTGAAATCAGGATCACTAACCAAAGGAGTGGACACCACATGATCCTTGATTGGTTGTTATTTACAGGTCTACATTTTGTATTTAACAGGATCTCATGTGGTGGTGGAACTACTTTGTAACCCAACCCTTCCTCATTATTTCATTCTTTCACTAAGTGTTGAACTATATGAGAAGAACTAGTCCAGCTATGCAGTTTTTGTTCTAAAGAATTGACTTCGACTTCTAAATCTGCTTTTTCTTTCTTTGTTTCTTCCAAAGTATTTAAATAAAACTTTATATCATTAGCTTGATTAAAAGCAACAACCTCGGCTTCCCTTAGTTGTTTCCCTAAAAGTTCTATTTTTTCCTTATAAGTGCACTCATTATGTTTCAAAATACGATTAGCTTCT
Source organism: Flaveria trinervia (assembly GCA_025506515.1). Taxonomy (NCBI): domain Eukaryota; kingdom Viridiplantae; phylum Streptophyta; class Magnoliopsida; order Asterales; family Asteraceae; genus Flaveria; species Flaveria trinervia. The sequence goes on along the minus strand of CM046443.1, from coordinate 83,985,083 downwards.
GTGCACAGTTGTAAGTCATTTACTAAGCTATCATTATGGTCTAATAACCTAGAAAATTTTAAATCTATGATTTCTCTAAATTTGTAACATTCAATACAAGCATGATTCTCAAAGAGTTGGTCTTTTGTACTTACCTGAAGAATTGTTTGAATCAGCCATCAATGCGGAGTTTGACTTTTCGGATGATGGAGATTCTGAACATGTCGTTCTGAGTTCTTCTTCAATCAGGTGATTGACCACATTCACAGCTTCTTCATTATCTGACATTCATTGTTCAACTGTGATTTCACCTTCACTCGCAAATCCATCACCCAATCCCTTGACACAGGAAATGTTTGATTCACCCGGAGACACAAAGCTGAAGGTCCAATCCTGTCCTTCGTCACCTTGAGCAGTCAAGGCCTTAGTCTCTTTGTTTGACGAGGTAGACCTGCTCCTGTCTTTGTCCTGACGGTTGAAGGTTGAGAACAGATTTCCGTTACTAGTTTTCTTGGGCATTACACATTCACGTTTGAAATGGCCCTTTTCACCACAATTAAAGAAAGCAACTTTGGTTTTGTCGAAACCTAAATTTGTGTCTTTTGTGGCTAACAAGTTCTGTCATGTCTTTTTCACAAACTTTTTCACCCTTCGGACAGCACTAGGCAAAGGCCACATCATATCCATTCTCTCTAGTTCATTTTTCATCCACCTGCTCGTAATATTCATCTGCAAGATGGCAATTTCCAATCTTCCCTGCAACTAGACCATCATAAGAATGGACAACAGCTGCTAGGAGATCCATATCCCCTTTGCTACTTCCACAGTGATATTACTAAGATTCTCAGTCTTCAACTTTGTAGTGTCGGCTTCAGGCACTATATATTGGGTAGCGGATGACCCTGACATTTCAAGTCCTGAAGCGGTGGTTTGGCAATTAGTTATTGAACTAGACACAAAGGCAGTTTGAAGTGGTGCTCCTCAACTAATTGGAGTGGGAGATGAGTTATAAAGTGAAGGATTTTGGTCGTAAGATCCTTTCTATGACCTGTACTTCATCCTCAGTTCCTCCTCCTCAATTTCAGGATGAAGTCATTTATGTCTAACTTTGCAAGTATATTGTTCTGTCTCAAGTTAGACACAAACGAGTCCCATTTCTTCGGCAAACCATCAGCAAAGCTTGAAACTTTATCTTCCATAGACGTTGTTACCCCATGAGAGTGCAGCTCACTCATCATATGGTAGAATCTGTCGATAATATCGTCCAAGCTTTCTTTACCTATTGAAGAGAAGTTATCAAACTCCTTTCTAAGAGCCTTTGTTTTTAATGCCTTTAATGTTGCATCTCCATCGTATCTTTTCTCCAAAGCCTCCCATAACTTTTTCGCCTGTTTGTTCTCTGAGAACTGATGAGAAATAACTATTGGAATCGACTGAGTCAACAGGGCATACACCTTCTTTTCAGCATTGTACTTAGCTTTCTGACTGTTAGTCATACTGTAATGTTCCGTAGTTTTCATTTATTTTTTATTGTAATCCTTCTCTTTCTTCAATCCTTGTAATGTCAAGACTTGATCATAGTGGAAATAGTTATTTTATATTATTCTTGTTCATTATATGCTTGTTTAACAATTAAACAATTACGAATACGCATTTTAATGCAAAACCAAGCAATTTATCGAGACTTATTTTTTGGATAATTATTTATAAGGTATCTTTTATGGTTCATATGTTAAAATACCCAAAATATATTCAATCATTAGTTTAGGATGCAAATTGATAAATAACATAAGTTGAAGGGTTAATTTGAAACTATTGAATTTACTTCCACTCATCTCCCCAACTACTTTCATTAATGTCCAACCATAATTTTTATCTATAAATACTAACTCAAATCACTCTCTAATCACTTTCATCACTCTAAACTCTCTCTAAACTCTCTCATCCATCAAAAAACTTCATCTTTTTAGCAAGAACAACTTGTGAGTTTTAATTATTTAATTAATTATTTATTTATTTATATATTATACTTTCTTTCTTACTTTGTTCTTCATTTTCTCTACCACTTGGAATAACCTCTAGTACATAACCATTTAGTCACCAAGGTGACACAAGTATGGTAACCCCCATTTAGAGGTTCAAGTTGGAAATATTATACTCGATTCTTTCGTACATGTTTTCTTGTTTTATTTTTAAACCTTTTTATATACTAAACCAAGTTACCAACAACTGTAATGTTGGAAAGCTTCTGTTGAAGTTATATTTCTGAAATTTTAAGTCTTTTACACTCTATTCTTTCATCTTTACAAAACACTAAGTGATCTACAAATCAAGAAGTGGATGAAACCGGACCGAGCTTCCAACCAATGTTGAAAGGCTTGTGTTATGGTATGAAATGGTGATGTTGAACCTTGGTTCTACAACTAATTTATTCACCATACCCCACTTGAACACTTAGTCAAACTAGTCAATTTAGTTTAGTATTTTCATTTATATACTCATGACCATCCGAATCACCCTTATGTGGAGATTTTGTGCAATGATGACAATATCGAGGTTTGTGGATATCCCTACCTCTAATACATGACCTATATGAATATAACACTTGAGGTTTGTGGATTACCCTACCTCTAATGCATGATTTATATTATATCTACATAATACTTAGTCAAAACCAAACCATAATATCAATCAACCATGGTTGAATGTTATGTGTTAAGGTAGACATTATACTAATCTTATGATTCCTTATTTTGGACTTCCAATGGGTGACTAAACTCATAAAGAACACACACAATACATGGTGTCCAAATAAGTGTCTAAGTAGTATATACTTTCATTTACTCTCGTATTTGTAAATTTTGTATACTTTCCAATTGCTAAAATCTCAAACTTTGAATCCTAACTTACACACTTTCATTTACCTTTTAGGGTGACTTTGGTGAATCATTTAAACTCAATCATCTATTCTTATGGATTCTAATCGCCAAACCGTGAGTCATACTTCACCCATTTTGTTTTAACACTATTTGGGTTGCAACATGTATCAATTATCAAATACACTCAATTATTCATTCAATCAAAATCATTCTAAAACTCAATTCATACAAACATGCTTACTTGTTATACTATTTGTGAATACATTCTAGGATACATTATCTTGCAAGCAATCTAAACCTCCCTTAACATGTATAGCGCTATAGGAATAGCACATCCGCCCTATTATGATGGGTCTATGTTAAGTTATTCAATATTTACGGTCTTGGTCATTTTTAATGCTAAGATTACGCTAGTGGACACTTTGGTTTGATTATCGGCTTTGCATGCTAGCAATGTACAAACTTTAGTATACTTTACTCATGTTGAATTGAGATTTATTCACTATTATACTATGTATTCAAACTTGTATGCTCACCAACATATTCATATGTTGACCTATATTTTATACATGTTGCAGGAAATGCTTGAAGTTTTATCAAGAAACTCAATTAGGTGAACTTAGAAACACACCAAATCTACTATTTTGTTATGCTTGTTTTAAACTTGTATTTCTCAAAATTTTTGTATGTTTATTTCAAGCATTGTAATGTTATGTTAATTAATAGAAATGAAATTTAATTTTAATTTATTGTCACTTTAGTTCTATGATGTCTTTGAACAATCTATCACTTCTCGCGCCCCGATGTTTCCGCCATCGGTTGGGGTGTGACACATACCTCCCAAAGTGAGCTTAACACCATGAGCACCGACTAGCATACAATAACCTATCTCAATTGATTCCCAAATATTAGGATCAACTCCATTTAAATAGATCTCGAATCGCTGCTTCCATTGTGGGTAATCATCTAACGTGGTAAGTTTAGGTGGTTTATTATGATTCCCAATTTCGTTTTCTAGAAGCAGAAGGTTCTGGATGCGAGAGTCCTTTCCGGCAGTAAAAGCAGAGTACTGATCTTCCATTTCTTCAAACTTTGAACTACAAAACTTGACTGACTCACTCGTGTGAATGGACTATACGATTGAATCACTCGTGCGAATAAGGAGTGTGAATGAATTCAATCGGGCAATTGGATTCAGTCGTGCGATTGAAATGGACGAATGGACTCAAATGACTGGAGGTGTTCAGTCGTGGGGATGAAGTATGCAACTGAGGTGTGCGAATGAATTCAATCGTGCGATTGGATTTAGTCGTACGTATGGAGTGTGTGATTGAAGACAAGCAAATGGGGCTGTTCAGTCGTACAAATGAGTGAGCGACTGAGTTCTATCGTGCGATTGGAGTGTGCAATTGAGTTCAGACGTGCGATTGGGCCAATCATGCGACTGAGGCTGCTGTTTTTGCAAAAACTAGGGTTTTTTACACTTTGACACAAAAACACGATTTTTCAAGAACCCTAATCTTTCGTATGCCGAAAAACGTAAACATTGAAACCTGGAGACGTTGAAAACACGGTTTTACTCAAAAAGGTGATTCCTGTGAATGAAAAACGTGACTTTTACACCAAAACTAATCGAATCACACGCAAAATCAAGAGCCAAAGCTCTGATAACACTTGTTAGGACCGTGTACGTACGGAGTACTAACTGATAATGCGTGAAACCAGATCAAACAGTGCGGAATCCTATTTGATTGGCGATCCAATTAGTGAGAATGCAATCCCGATCAATCTAACGATTGAAGAAGCATTTAAGAATTATTAGAACAAGATCAGATGCGAACTATGAACTTGGAACAGGCTTTCTGGACGTTCTGGACGGCTAGGTTACAAGTATGTGTCGAAATTCTTCAAGTGTTCCGTTTTTCCATGAATTAGGTGGTATTTATAGGTTATGGGCTTCTAATCGTACGATTGAATCATTAGCATGGTTCAGTCATACGCACAACTAAAGGTTCAATCGTGCGACTAAGTCAATCTTATGTCTTGTCATACCTCAACCTTGACGGCAGAAACGTCGAGGAGTGAGATTTAAGATCGTTCAAAGCCACATAACGCTATTAATAATCCCAAATATATATATTAGACATAAATTCCAATTGTACCATTACAATCATAAGTCTCAAAGAAATTAAAAACATAACATAAGATGTAACAAGTAATTTTATTTCATTTATTTATCTAGGTCCATTCCTAGATGTGTAAGCTTCAAAGAGTAGAAATCAAGCTTGAGTATTTTCTAAAACATGTTAAAAAAAAGGTCAACAATAATGTTGGTGAGATTTCCATAGTTGTAATACATAAGTATATAAAAGATAGCAATTCATATTGTAAATTAGAGAACAAAGTAAACTAGGGATGTAAGACAGAAATGCACAATCAAACCTCGACAAAGTTTACAAGTCTCAAACGTTTAAAAGTATATACGATTAGCTAGGTGTACTTGGATCAACCAAGCATGCTTGTCTGGCCCATAGATCTATGACTTCGCTAGGTTAGCAATAGTTAATGATTGTACATATATTCGACATTACATGAAATAAATGATACCATAGGTTTACAAGAATCAAATGTGTTTACAAGTGCAAAGTTTATAATGTAATATGTTTCACCCCAAAAGTGTACAAATATAAAAGGGGGTATAGAAATACTCACGTGGTCAATAAGTATATAATTGATGAATAATAAGAAAAATAATAGGCAACATTTCAACGTAGTCCTTCACAATGCTCCTAAAATAAATATATTTACAAGGTTAAAGTTTAATTGTGTGATTAACATTTCAACGTGAGTTAGGGTTTTGATGGAAATTTGGGGCTTGTCAAATAATTATGTTTAACAAAATGGTATCAATTATATTTAACAAACTCAAATAAATTTATTACATGTTATATATATAAAAGAATATAGCATTTATAACAATTTGAATACATGTATAAAGATTAAAGAAAATGTTGTAACCATAATTTAGAACAACAATTTGAAGATAACGGATGAAATAATAATATTTAAGTAAAAAAATTTATTATCTAAAGTCTACCTTTTTACAAAATTAAACTATTTATATATCTCTCCTTTATTTTATATTTAATAAAATATAAAAGCGTTTCTTTTTAAGTATCTACTTACAGAAAAATTATTCAAATGATTTGAAATAATCATAGTTTATAAAATGACCTTTTATAATTTTTAGAAATTTTTATTATTTAATCTAAAGGCCAAAAATGCCTAAAAAAAATATGTGAGGCTCCCCGGGTTCGAACCCGTGACCTCTTGTGTATGGGCCTTGCATCTTACCAGCGTACCAATGGCCTCAGCCGTGTTAAGAAATGATTTTAAAAACTTATAAACACAATCCCCATGCATTTTCCTCAACTCAAGAACCCTAGATTCGATTTATCCCAAATTAAACCATAAAACGATATTGTTAATCAAGTTAACCATGGGGCTTTTGTTTCCCATGTTTAAACGAATGTGTAGATGTATGAATTACCTGTTAATTTGTTTGATTGTTGATACCACGACTCAAAGGTTAGCAGCGACTGACGTGGGATTCAATGGAGGATCAAATGAAGACAATAATTAAATTAACTTCGTGGGAAGCTTCTTCGATGATAAATGATGATTTTCCCTCAATCAATTCGAACTAGGAGAGCTTGGAAGTTTAGTTTGGACAAGGTTGCACGTCGCGAGTACAAGGGGTAGTCGAAATCGATGTTAGTGTTTGTTTCAGGTGAAATTGAGACCGGTAATCGTTTACAGATAGTTAATCTATTGTTTATGTGTGATTAATTGAATTATTATTGGATTTTAATGCTTGAATGACTATAGAGTAAAAGCTTCAGTTATGAAGTCGTTTGATCTTAGTAACCGGTGTTTTAAACCACGATTATGTAATGCATTCAGTTCGAGACATCCACACGAAGCGTTTAGGTGCGGTTTTATTACAAATTTGAGGGTTTCAAGTGGTTTTGGAGGTGGCCGGAGCCGCAGCCGGCGGTGGCCGGAGGGCCGGCCGGAAATACGCAAAAAGGGAAAGGGGGAAATGGTTATTTACATAATTTACCCTTGTAGTTTGTTTTGTTGTCATTTCATGCACAAAACTTCTATTTTAAGTTTACAAATTTACATAAATACCCCTTGAACTCAATTTAAGTTTAAATTTTTAACTAATTTATTAATTTCAAAGCTTTTATAATAATAATAATTATTATTATTAGTGTTATTAACATTATAATTATTATTATTCATTATTATCGTTGTTATTGCCATTATCATTAATGTTATTACTATTATGATTATTATCCTTGTTCCAATTATTATTATAATTTTAACTTAATAGCAAGGTTATAGTCTTTTACATTGAAATTTTAAAGGCAAACCAATAATTAAACATAAGTAACCCATACGTTTCATAAATGGCAATAATGGCCCTTACAAGAGATTAACGATGTTACTTTAATTAACTCAAAAATACATAATGTTACATGTCTCAATCGTGCGACTGATCCAGTCTCCTAGTTCAGTCATGCGACTGGTCCATTAGCATGAGGTATTCATGCGTATAGTCCATTAGTATGGTCCATTCGCATGAAGACTCATACGACTAAGTTTGAACACATTTCTCAATCATTATTGACTAAGAACTATGCACAACAACCTCAAACCTATAGAGTACACCATAATGCAATGAAACATTAAACATTATAAGCATCAACCACATATTAAATTTCATTCAACTTGTTCATTACATATGTGTAAGACATGACAAACATTTACATTAAGCTTAAAAACTAGGTACATATGTATCAACAGAAAGCACAGGAAACTTTCTTTTCACCCTTGAAGATCAGAACTATATCTATCCAGATGACCTTGAATATATGGAGATAGTTCAGCAAATAACTCTTCTCACTCTAAGACCCAAGAAGTTCTACAAGAGGACAGGGAGGAAGTTTCCAAGCAATGCAGCCAGTGTAAAGTTGGGCTGGACAAAATCAAAGTAAAGTGTTACAACTATAACCAAATGGGTCACTTTGCAAGAGAGTTGAAGGCACCAAGGACAAATAGTGGCTAAGCACAAGCCATGCCAAACTACATTGATAGAGCTGCCCAGAATGAGAAGCCAAAGTAGCAAGCTGCAGTTGTTAAAAAAGAGGCTTTGACTGGTGCTTTCAGGTGGAAGATGCATCTCCAAACCAAGCATTAATGGCTAACCATAATGAAGCAAAAGGATTAGAACATCTCTATACCCCTGAATTTATTACTAAAGTGAATAGATATAGATCCTACAACATAGAGATGAGATATAATCTTGAGTCCTTAAATATCTAAAAATCTAATTCTAAACGAGCTGAAAATGACTATAAGTTAAAGATAGAGTACATAGAGAAAACCATTTCAACTCTTAAACATGAGCATACTAACTACAGGAATCAAATCAAAGATCTCATAACTAAGTTGACTGAATACTAGGCTGAGCTTGTGATCAGCAAAGCCAAAGTAGAAAAATATGTTCTTGAAGAAGAGACCTTCCAGAGAATCATATCCTCATCCTTGCATGAAAAAGTTTGTTATCAAAATAGCAGGGACTGGGATCTAGTGAGATAGCTCCTCCACACACAATCTTGTCTATAAGATCTCATAGGTGTGGAACTTGTGAAGATGAGATTCTTCTCATAGACCCGATGACTGAAGAGGATAAAGAAGAGATAGTGAAGGATGCCTATGAGAATAGTGAAGAAGAGCATTCTAAGTAGGGCCGCTATCCTTATGAGGAGAGTACGAAGGTTAGGATGACCAATTCAATGAGGAAGAACTTGATCAGGAAGAGCAAGAGAAAGGTAAGAAAGGTAAGAAAGGCTTAAGTGATCAAGGCCACTTTTAATTTCAAGAAGAAACAAGTTTTTATCTTTGTTGGTTTTGAAGTATTTAAGACTAAAGACACAAACTTAAACTATAGTACCAGGAGTTCTAGTTTATGTCCAACTCATCCTAGCATCAAGAAGAAGGCTGATCAGTTGTGTACCACCACTGCTACACAACATGAACCATCCCACTCCAAAGGTAGTTCTCACCCAAAAAGAATTGCCACACCATCTACAAAGATGAAGATGGAGAAGGAAAGTGATCAAGTTCAGCCTATTTTACAATAGAAGGCTCTTAGGAAGAAGAAAATGGATTGTGTTATGTAAGGAGTACCTCTCATCTTGTTAAGGATTTTCCTTACAATCCAAAAGGTAATGTTCACATGATGAAGAACGAGACTTCTAAGAGTGATAAGAAGAAGCAAGCTTCAGAAGGAAAATCTTTTCCTTTCGGAAGCTCCAAAATGAAGATGAAGACAAGTGGAAAATTGCCCTCGGAAAAAATTTTGGTCTCGAAATAAAGGAATATTTTTGAAGCACTGAAGCCTACTGCAGTGTGAGGAAGAACTTCCAAAGGTCCAGTCATCAAAACTTCCAAAGTAATCAAAACTTTCGAAGTGTTAAACGTCAAGTCTAAGCTTCCAAAGGTGGTGTGGAAGACAAATAAAGACCGAGTGACTGAAGTTCTTTATCAACATTAACAAATGATCCTCAAAACATGAAAATAGGATAAATCACTATTGTATTGTCTTCAACTTCTTTTGATGATCCCAAGGCCAATAAGTCTTAGGTTTCCAAATGTAACTAACCATCTCTTTTATGGAGGAATAACTCAAGAGAAATAGAAATGTATGGATCATTGATAGTGGTTGTTCCAGGCACATGATAAGCAATAGGTCACTACCCTAGAAATTTGAGAAAATTGATGGGGGGGGCAGTTCTTTTGGAGGAGATGCTGGTGATTACATTACAGGAAGGGGCAGAGTCACAAATAGTAAGCTCAGCATTGAAAAGGCAAACTTTGTCAAGGAGCTTGGATACAGTCTTGTAAGTGTATCTTAACTTTGTGATCAGAGTCCTAACATGTTCTTTACTAAGCATGAGTGCATTATTCTCAGGCCCGGGGTGGTCATTTGTTATGTGCATATCCTGCTCAGAGCCCCTAGGAAATGGAACATGAACAAGATGGATTTGCAGGAAACATCTCCTTTAGGAAAAGTTTCATGCTTTCTATTTAAAGCCAATACTGATGAGTATTTCCTCTTACATAAAAGAATGTTCCATGTAAACTTTAAGAACATGAATAAACTAATTAAGAATGATTTGGTAACTGGAATGCAAAAGAAAGAGTTTACAAGTGATGATGATTGTGTTGCATGCCTAAAAAGGAAGCAACACAATGTATCTCAAAACCAAAGGAAAGAAACTCCATCACTACTCCCCTACACTTATTACATATGGATCTTTTTTGCCCTACCAGTGTAATGAGTCTAGGAAGGACCTCTTTTTGTTTGGTGATCACAGATGATTTTATAAGATTCACTTGGGTCTTCTTTCTTAGAACTAAGGATGAGACCCCTGAGATTCTAAAGAATTTCATCATAAAGATTGAGAATCAATGTGATCACAAGGTCAAAACCATAAGATATGACCAAGGAACTAACTTCAAGAACCAAATTCTTTATATTTTGTGATGAAAAGGGTATTACAAGACAACATAGTGCTCCGAGGACTCCTCAGCAAAATGGTGTTGAACTATGTTATCTGACTCTAAATTGCTTATCACATCCTGGGTAGAGGCAGTTAACACTGCTTGCTAAGTGCATAATAGAGTTTTAGTAGTTAAGATACATGGTATGACTTCATATGAACTTTGGCACAAGAGGAAACATTTCATTGGTTTTCTCAGGTCATTTGGATGTCTGTGCATCATCTTGAATACCAAAGATCAAATTGCAAAGTTTGATGAGAAATCAAATGATGGAAATTTGATTGGATACTCTTCTCAAGCTAAGGCTTATAGAGTATACAATCTCAAAACTAGAGTAATTGAGGAGTCAGCCAATGTGACTTTCAATGAGCTGACTCCTAGTGTGAAAGGTTCTGGTCCTGATCAGCTATTTGATCTTGATTTAGTTACAAACTGTTTTAACAAATTTTGTGAGCATGTTCCAAGAACTATAGATATATTACCTACAAGTGATCCTGATCCAAGATCTGAGCTGAGAAGACCTTCAAGCCACACAACTTCAGCTCTAGTTGTAACTAACACTACAAATGAAGTTTCTATTGGCATAGCAATGACAAATTTTAGCTGATACATTTAAGATGCCTTAAAATTCCAGCTTAGAGGCTTAGCAATCAGATAAAGAAGCTTCAAATGTAGAAGACCATGGTGGTGGTGAAAGTGATCAGGAATTTCTTAATGTTGATAACCACTATATTGAAGACAACATGAATGGTGTCACACACTCATTGGATCAAGTCTCTCTTGATAAATGTGCTAATATGGTGGGAGACACTTTAATGCTAGATCTAAATTTCTCTAATTTAGATATTTCTAAGCAACTTGTAGTGATCCCTCAACTAAGGATCAACAAGTCTCGTCTAACCACAAACATCATTGGAGATATTGACTCAAGGGTAAAAACAAGAGGACAAACCAATGATGCAAGGTTTGTCTTCACTCTTGTTTCTTATCCCAGATAGAGCCAAAGAAATTTTATAAGGCTTTAAAGGATAGAAGTTGGGTTGAAGCTATGCAGGAGGAGCTACTTTAATTTATAAGGCAAAAGGTTTGGAACCTATGTCCTCTTCCTCAAGGAAAGACTACTATAGGAACCAAATGGGTGTTTAGGAATGAGAAGGATGATAGAGGACTTGTCATCAAAAACAAGGCTAGACTAGTTGTTCAAGAATACACAAAAGAAGAAGGAACTGACTACACAGATGTTCTTGCTCATGGTGCAAGACTTGAAACTGTTAGGATATTTTTAGCTTTTGCTGCATCCAAGAATTTCAAGGTCTACTAACTTGATGTCAAGTGTGCTTTTCTTTATGGGGTGATGATGAAGAAGTGTATGTCAAACAACCACCTGGGTTTGCAGAACCTGATCATCCTAGTTATGTCTACAAGCTTGACAAAGATCTTTATCGGTTGCATCAAGCACCAAGAAAGTGGTATGAGACTCAATCTTAGTATCTGTGTTAGCATGTATATAAAAGAGGTACTATAGATAGAACTCTCTTCATCAAAGAAACATGGAATGATCTAATGCTAGTTCAAGTATATGTAGATGACATTATCTTCGGGTCAACTAATCCAAAGTTCTACAAAGACTTTGAGAAGCTGATGAAGGATAGATTTGAAGTGAGTGTCATAGGTGAACTTAATTTCTTTCTAGGAATTCAAGTGAAGCAAGTTGAAAACAACATCTTCATAAGTCAATCAAAGTATGTACAAGACATACTTAAAAGATTCAACATGATTGATTGTAAGGTTTCTAATACACCCATAGCCGAAAATCACTCCCTTGGATGTGATCTTGAGAGGGAGTGTGTGGATGAACATCTCTACAAGCCTATGATTGGGTCTCTAATGTACCTCACACCTAGTAGACCTGATATCATTTTCTCCACATGTATTTGTGCAAAATATGAAGCCAGCCCAAGATCTCACACCTAGTCATTGTCAAGAGAATTTTAAGATATCTCAAAGGTGCTCTAACTCTTGGCCTTTGGTATCCAAAGAATTCTGATTTCAATCTGTATGCATATACAGATAGTGATTATGATGGCTACAATATGACTACAAAGTCTACAACAGGGGGATGCCAGTTCTTTAGTGGAAGAATAGTCTTATGGCAATGCAAGAAGCAAGCATGTGTGTCTGCATCAACTATTAAAGCTGAATACATTATTGTTGCAGGCTGCTGTGCTCAAATGCTTTGAATTCAAAATCAGATGCTAGATTATGGATTCAATTTCAAGGAGACTCGTGTCCACATAGACAACAATAGTGTTATTTTTATCACAAATAATCGTGTGCAATACTCGAGGACAGAACACATCAATATCAGGTATCATTTGATTAGAGATAACTTTGAGAAGGGATTCATCAAACTAGTAAAAGTTAACACAAATGAACAATATGTTGATCTGTTCACCAAAGCTTTTGATGATGAGAGACTTAAGTATCTTATATCACCAATTGGGATGATTAACTTTGAGTAGCTTTTCTTTAAACATAATCTTATTATTTATAAAATTTGTGTGTCCTAAAGTTGTCTATATTTATCACTTTCATAAGCCTTGTTTACTTTGGAAACAAAATTCTTTTAAAAGATGTTCCTTAGTATATGAGAATTTTTATCTTTTTATTCTTCGGAAGATAGGTTTTACCTTCAGAAGAATTTTAATTCTTCAAAACAAACAACAACTTATGAAAATTTACCTTTGGAAGAAATTTCCAAAATATCTTCTGAAGCATAACTCTCTTCTAAGTACTTGTATGTTTTCAAGAACAATATTCTTCCAAAAGCAATGAACTCTCGAAATCTTTAACAAATCTTCCAAGTTTTAATCACTTTCGAAGCAAAATTTTCTAAACTCTTTTGAATTTCTTCCGAATCCATTTTGGCTTCGGAAGCTTTTCATCAAAACTTCCAATGTAAAATTATCTTCAGAAGATTTTAGACATCCAAGAAAACTACTTTTGGGCAAAAGCAAATTACTTTTCAGAGGTGGGATCGACATCCAGATTTCAATGTTTATCCTCTTTCATTAACTTTGTTTGAAATTCCTTTCATATATATACCCAAGGGTTCCCCCCTCTTTCACTCTCTTCTTCCTCTGAACTGTTCCAAAACCTAAATTTTACCCCAAAACCGTCTTTGTTCTTCACTTTGTTAACTTTTAAGCTTTCTCAAATGATCAACCTACATTGGGCAAACGACCCTGATTTCTCCATGCAACTTCACAGGCAACATAATAAAGTTGCTTAGTTGAACTCTAAGAAACGTTCTAGTTTCTAAAAGGTTTGCCATTTTCTAGCTTTGTCAAACTACTTCACCTCCCTGACCATTGATCCGTTGATCATCTACTTGAGTTCTAGAAGACCTGTCAAGAGGTCATCATGGACGGGGAGAAGGCACTGTCTGCTATAGTGTAGGGGAAGACAATCTTCTTACTCCAGCCATCATCAACAATTATCTTTAGAAGGATGATGAGGAATATGAATTGTCCTTCCCAAAAGATGTTGTAAACGTAGATGGGCTATGAAGGAGATTTCTCTGTAAAGACCTTCAGGAAATGAAAGGTCTCATCTCAATGGAAGTACTACACCATGTGGTCATCCACAGCTTGTCCAACAAGCATGGGGGTTGGGACCAGATTCCTAAGGATCTCTCCATCATAGTGTGTGGAATGGTTCAAGGGGTCAAGTTCAGGTACTCTCAATTTGTCTATACAAATTACTTGCAAACATGGACTCCTTAGATTATTACATGTTTCATAGATATGTTCAATACATTCTTAACTATGAACCGGGCTCATAGTTGGGGGAAACATGTAATATTCTTAAATTGGGATAGGTGAAGCTCGGCATCTTAAAATCATGAAGAAGCCAACTGTTGGCTTCTCTAGGGTAGAAACAGCCCTTGTCCCAAAATGTTAGAGCTCATTGCTCAAGGTGATAACCTAGTAACACAAGCTAGTGTCAAACCCATACCTTCTACCTCTTAACCATCTAAATAATGAAACCCTACACTAGCTATTCAACTTGTGCAATCCCCTATATCACTACCATACAGGAGGAAGTGGACACTAAAGCTTCCATTTCTCCTAAGGAGCAAACCACTCCCATCTCATCAAGAATCTATGTTGAGGTTCCTCATGCCAGCCTGATGAGCTCATTATCCCATCAGTCTATTACCCTTAAGCCTTCACTCTGAGTCTCAAAATTCAAGTGAACAAACTTTAGGGGAAAGTTACCATCCCCATCCCCATCCCCTTGAATTACTAATGGTTGATGTGTTACATGTTTGAATCAAGCAGATCAAACATCTCATCAAGATGAACTTGATGTTGCTCCCCTTTAGCAAATCAAGTCTCAATTCACAATGATTCTTGATTTGCATGGGATTGTCAGAAGGTCGGTGAGCTACACTCCCGAAGAAGGAGAAATCATACACAACCTGACTGATGAGCAACTTGCGGAGATGTTCAGGCTAAATCCAGATGAGCTAGTCAAAGATGCTCCTACTTTTGATGTGACTAGTGACGATAAACTTAATGATGTTGAAAAAATAGAGATTAAGGATGTCACTACAGATTACTATCCAGAGTACACTGACCGAGAGGGCAATGTGATCCCCAACTTGGGTGACACTCTCGGAAATGCTACATTCGATAAACTGGATGAGATGGAAAAAGAAATAGAGAAGAATGAAAGTGAAGCCCAAGCCTTAGACACTGATGTTGATATAAAGAAGGCTAAATGGGCAGCTTGTTTTGCAGAGATTCGAGGCCAACGCACAGCTCAAAAGCAAAATGCCTACACCAAGCTCTACAAGGTCAAGAAACATCTAAAGGTTTCTGGCAAGATTATTGCATGGGTGTATTTTGAGGATCCTAACGTTTATGCAGTTAAGAGGGAGAAGGGAATAGAGTACTTTAGATTCCCACATGATCTCATGACTCTCCCTGGTTTTTAGCTCAACCAGCTAGCACGCTTAAACTTGTTATATGTTGATCCTAGAAAAATGCTAGGCTGGTTTGAGGCTGCAATAAAGAAGGAATATCACACCAGATGGGTAACCTTCAGACCTCAACAACCGAAGAGGTACATCCGAAGGTCTGAAGTGGATCCCATTTCTGGAAAGCCTAAGGTGGTGCTAAAGTGGATTCCTCCACGCATAATGTCCAAGATTCCCTTACAGGAAATGCCACAGGACTTCACTCCACACTTCAAATAGTGGTATTATGATCGGAGAACAGGCGAAGCGGTCATAGTTGTACAAAGAGAGGGCAAAATGGAAACTATCCGGGTATTCAACGCTATGTGGCTAACTAACTTGTCTATAGACGATGTCTATACATTATACAAGTGGCCATTATTCTATGACGCACAAGATATAGTACAAGCCCTCCAGTTCCAGAATGTTATACGACTCTGTTTTGCATTTTAGATACAATGCAGGAGTTACTAGAGAGGAGAAGTACAAGAGATTTGAGGAGCTTATGAAGAATGTCAGACACTAATGTAAACTAGGTCCAAGGGGGAGTTTGTTGATACATATGTACCTAGTTTAGGAGCTTAATGTAACATGTCAGTCATGTCTTACATATATGTAATGGATGAGTTGAATGAATTACAATATGTGATTGAAGCTTATAATGTTTAATGTTTCATTGTTTATTGTGTAATAAAGTATATTGAACTAACTATATAGGTTTGAGTTTATTGTGCATAGTTCTTAGTCAATAATGATTGAGAAACGTGTTCAAACTTAATCGTATGAAGTCTTCATGTGAATGGACCATGCTAATGGACCATATGCATGAATACTTCATGCTAATGGACCAGTCGCACGACTGAACCAGGAGACTGGATCAGTCACACGATTGAGAAATAAGAGCATGACTGAAACTTCAGTCGTGCATATGGATCAATCGCATGATTCAGTCGCACGACTAAACCATGCTAATGGTTCAATCGTACGATTGACAAACCCTAACCTATAAATACCACCTAATTCGTGAAAAAACATAACACTTCAAGAATTTCGACTCATATTCGTACCCTAGCTGTCCAGAGTCTCCAGAAAGCCTGTTCCAACTTCATAGTTCGCAATTGATCTTGTTCTAATCGTTCTTAATGTTTCTTTAATCGCTAGATTGATCTGAACTGTGTTCTTACTGATTGGATCACCAATCAAATAGGATTCCACACTATTTGATCTGGTTTCACGCATTATCAGTTAGTACTCCATACGTATATTAACGGTCCTAACACTAAATATACGATTTAAATGACCATGATTTTAAGAGGTTTTAACAGGAAGATCGACTTTTCTATAAAAAAATATGTTATACAAATGTGTTAAAATAGAAAAATTTCATGCTGAACAGGCAGCGCGACCCCAGCCAGGGGCGTTGCCCCTTGGACCCCACTAGGGGCTGCTACCCCTAGGACCCGTTGTTAGGGGTTGCCGCCCGCAAACCCCGGCTGTCCCGCAGAGGGTCGGTTATGTTCTATGATGACTTGTACGTGTTGTGAAAGTGTATATGTATAGGAATAGGCGATGCATGATGTTTATGATGATGTGTGATGGGGTATGTGATGTTTATGTGATGCTATGTATGTTCATGTTGTGTTTCCTTATGTTCCTATTATGTATTATTGTGACTTATGTGTTATGATTATGAAATGAACAAAAGGTATTATGTAACATAAAACGGTAGTTAGTGATAATTATAAGAGGAATGTAATGAAAGAATGAATGCACGCATTAATGGAAGAATGAATGTAAGAAAGTCTTGCAAGCACGTAAAGATGTTCACACCCAATGAAGGTGTTAGCTTAACGGTGTACGGGTTAGCTACACCGGAAGGATGCACATTGGGGTCTAATCTTTATGATTGACCATATGTATGGAACCCTTGCTGCTTACCCTGGTATTGTGGTCACGCCACCGGGCACAATGTATGGGAGTCTATTTATAGATTTCGGCCCAGCACCCGCTTTATGCATGATGGTGGGGTATAGCGCATGGCATTGGTCCAGAATGAAAGATGGATGATAATGATGAGTGTACTTGCCCCAGGCCCAAGGGTCAGCTTCGTGCATCATGTTCGGGGTACGGTACATGTCATCGGAAGATAACGAATGATAATGGTGAAGTACGATGATAAACGAATGGAAGTTAAAGATCAATGATGAAAGATAATAATAATAATAATAGTATCTATGTGTATGTATAATGTATCATCACGTATGGAAGTAAAAAATGGTTTTTAACAAAAGAAAAGTATTATATATTTATAAAACTAGAACTCACTCAGCAACACTAACTTTTATGTATTTTCTAGTTGGCAGGTAGATGTTGCTGAGGATGGCACGAGGTGGCTACTTGGCTTATTTTGGATGGAATCCATTTTATGTTGCGATGATTTTTTTGCATTATAATGCGAAGAAACGATATTTTGTAACGATTATGAATGTCGCATTATTTTGCAAAAGCAATTATATATATATATATATATATATATATGAAATGAGTTGTTTAAAACGATTCCACTACAATATTTTAGGAAAGATCATGTATATCATATGTTTTATGCGCTATGATTGACCAGCTGTGAGCGTCTCGAGAACGGAGCCTTACAAGCACTAAGTTTTTGGCTGCTAGATTTCCTATGCACCATGACAGCTTCAGTTAAAGTGTCAATAGATTAGGTTACCATGGTTGCTGTCTTAAGGATGTAATCAGTTGAAGAAGTGAGATACTCTTCCATATGGACCTCTTGAACAAGTTTAGGGATATTTACCTTAGTTGTGGCTGGATGATCTGGGCTAGACATAGGTGAGTGAGAAGCACTCATCTCTCCTTGAGCAGGGGTGGAGGAGAGAGACTCATTGTACTCACTGAATCTCATGTCTTTATCATCATAAAATTCAAGGTTGGAAATTGGTTGGTTAAGGTCTAAAGGCTAGGGATGGTAATTTACCCTAAAGGTTTTTCACTAAAATTTTAAGACTCTGAGTGAAGGCTTAAGGCTAATGGGGTTGTGAGCTCATCAGGTTGAGCATGAGGAACCACGGCACTAATCTGATGGGAGTGGTTTGCTCCTCAGGAGAAGTGGAATCTCTAGTGTCTACTTTTTCTTGTATAGGTGAGTATATAAGGGCCTGCACAACCTAAGTAGGTTGTGCAAGGGTTCTCTTGGATATTTTTTAGTAAGGGAGGGTGATTTGTGACTATGTGGGTGGTGCATATGTGAAAGGTGTGTGTTCAACATTGGCTTGTGTTGCCAACTTGTCATCTTGAGCAATGAGCTCTAAGAGTTTTGGGACAAGGGTTGTTTCTACCCCTGAGAAGTCTATGGTGGTCTTTCTTAATATTTTAAAAGATGTCTAGTTTCATCTATCCCATTTTAAGAATATTACATGTTCCTCTTATCTATGAGCCCAATTCACAGATAAGAATTTATTGAACATATCTAGGGAACATGTAGTACTCTAAGGAGTCTAAGATTGAAAGTAAATTTGTATGTACAAACTAAAAGAACCTGAACTTGACCCCTTGAACCCTGCCATGGACTATGTGGGAGAGGTCCTCTCGAATTTGATCCTAACCTCCATGCTTGTTAGATAGATAGTGAATTACAACATGGAGGATGTACTTCCACTAGGAGGAGACCTTCCCTTTCTTAAAGATTCTTATTGAGTAATCACCCTCATAGCCCATCTTCCTAAAACACTGGTTCACAATAGATTTTTGGAAGGATAATTCGCCTTTTTCATCATCTAGCCGAGATGAGTGTTAATGGTGGCTGGAGTGATGAAAATAGTCTTGCCCTGCACTGTGATAGTTAGTGCCTTCTCCCCATCCATAATTCCCACTTAAGAGGTCCTCCAAAACTCTAAGAGCTTTTAAAAGTATATTTATATACTTTTAAAAAGTGTTAGGAAGTATAATTATGTACTTTTAAAAGTGTTAGGAATTTTGCTAATAAAGAAGAGAGTGAAAGAGGGGGAACTTTTAAAAGTATATTTATATGAAAAAGATTTAAGACAAAAGTATATTATATGAACAAGATTTAAGACAAAGTTAATAAAAAGGATAAACTTTTAAATCCAGATGTTCATCACACCTCTGAAAAAGCACCCAAAAGGTAGTTTTCTTGAAAGTTGAAAATCTTTCGAAGGTAACTTGTCTTCGGATGTTTTATAAAACCTTACAAAGCCAATTTGACTTCAAAAGATATTTATTAGCTTTATGGAAATTTTTCTTCGTAAGAAAAATACTTAGAGCATTTTTACTTCAAAGATATATTTGGTTTCGAAAGAGATTAATTCTAAAAAGTTGTATTTATAAGAGAATAAAGCTTTCGAGGCTTAATTGCTTTCGAAAGAAAACTATCCTTCAACAACATATAAGTACTTAGAAATATATATAAGCTTTGAAAGATATATTATAATTTATTTATAAGGTAAATGTCTTATAGGTAGTTTTTAGATTTCAAGACATTATTCTTCCAAAGGCAACTTAATGTCTTCTAGAGGAAAATATATCTAAAATTTTCATAATTCTCAGGAATATCATTTAAAGAAAATTCTTCCAAAGAAAATTTAGCTTATGTAGGTGATGATATAGAAAACTTAGGACACACATATTTAAAAATAATCTTGAGTTTAGTTTAAGAAAAATATAATCAAAGTTAATCATCCCACTAGCTTATATATAATAAATCTTTTCTCAACAAAAGCTTTTACGAAAAAAATCAGCATTTTGTTCATTTGTGTTAAGTTTGACTCATTTTATCAACCCTTTTCAAAATTATCTCTAATCAAATGATATCAGATGTTGATGTGTTTTGTCCTTGAGTGTTGCGCAGGGTTCTCTATGATAGAGATAGCACTGTTGTTGTCAATATGGATGGGAGTCTTTTTAAAGTTGAATCCATAGTCCAGCATCTGATTTTGAATCCAAAGCACTTGAGCATAGCAACTAGCAGTAGCTATGTATTCAGCTTCATTAGTTGATGCAAACACACAAGATTGTTTCTTGCATTGCCATGAGACTATCCTTCCACCCAAGAATTGACATCCCCTATATATGACTTTGCATTCATATTCCATCCACCATAGTCATTATTTGTATAAGCATACATATTGAAGTTAAAATTCTTTATATACCAAAGGCTGAATATTAGAGAACCTTTGAGATATCTAATAATTCTTATGACAACAAGCAGGTGTGACATCTTTGGGTTGGTTTGATATCTTGCACAAATGCATCTGGCAAACATGATATCAGACCTATTGGTTGTGAGGTACATGAGAGAACCAATCATAGCCCTGTAGAGATGTTCATCCACACACTCCCCCTCAGGATCATGTCCAAAGGAGTGATTTCAAGCTATGATCGTCTTTGCAACCTTACATTTAGTCAATTTGAATTTTGTGAGTATGTCTTTTACATACTTTGACTGATTTATGAAGATGTTATTATCAACTTGCTTCACTTGAATTCCTAGAAAGAAATTGAGTTCCCCCATGGCACTCATTTCAAATCTATTCTCCATTGGCTTCTCAAAGTCTTTCTGAGCGTTGGATTAGGTGACCCAAAAATAATGTCATCTACATAAATATGAACTAGCATCAAGTCATTCTATGTTCCTTTAATAAATAGTGTTCCATCAATAGTACCCTTCTTGTACCCATGCTGATAGAGATACTGAGATAGTGTCTCATACCACTTCCTTGGAGCTTGGTGCAACCCATAAAGAGCTTTATCAAGCTTACAAACATAAATAGGATGATCTAGATCTACAACACCAAGTGGTTATTTTACATACACTTCCTCATCAATCATCACATATAAAAAAGCACACTTGACATCAAGTTGGTAAACCATGAAATCCTTGGATGCAGCAAAAGTAAGGAATATTCTAATGGCTTCAAGTCTTTCCACAAAAGCAAAAACATATGTGTAGTCAATACTATAACACCAGGTTATTTCTTTTAACGAAGAGAAAGAAAAGGAAGAATAAAAGTGAAGAAAAAGAAAGAAAAGCAATTTAACCCAAACTAAGGGATTAAAAGTGTCAAAAGGGCAAAATCTTTAAAAAGTTGGTGAATAAAGGTGATGGCCGCCCATCACCCTCTCTTCACACCTTTCACTCGGACATTTTTAGAAAGAGAAAGAAGGGAGAGCTGAAAACTCTCGGTTTAAAGATGAACAAAAGCAGAAGTTTGAATTCAAGGTAAGAATTCACGATTTTGAGATGTTCTTAATTGGCCTTAGCCTCGGTTATATGCTTATGTGTGTTTGTGTGTCCAGTTGTGTGTGTTTTTGTGGGTTTCTAGGCGGTTGAACTCAACTTGCAAACGGGTTTTGAAGAAGTCACAACAAAAAGCTGCTAAGGTGAGCTATAGAACCCCCTTTTAACTTATTTTAAACTGCTTTGGAGCTGAAAATGCATGTATAAACGTTTTATAAAGGTTGGGTTTTATACCCGTATGTGTGTATGTGTGTGATTGCGGGTAGGGTTTGATTTTGAGCTATATTTGTGTTTGATGATATTATGGTTGTGTTTCTAAGGCTTAGAATGTATGATTTAAGCTTAGAACATGATAGGTGATGTTTAGGGAATGAATTATGATGTTAAGTGTGAATTAGACGGCCCATGTGCCTAAACAGTGGCCCATGAGCCCAACAGAAATAACTGCCTAAGTGTCCCATGCACCCAAATAGTACTCATGCGCCTAGAAATAGGCTGAAATTGACTAAGTGTTCATACGCTCAGGCACTCATGTGCCTTCATAGTGCCCATGCGCCTAGAATTGTCCATAATAAACTAAGTGTTACTCATGCGCCCCAATAGTGCCAATGCACCTGAAAGTTGCCCATGTGCCTAAGTGTTCCCCATGCGCCTGCATATGCCCATGCGCCTAAAGACTTTGAATATTTTCTCATTTTGGGGAAGATGTCAAATGTAGGCTTTGACTTGGGATGTTCCCGAGGATAAAGTAAGTTGACTTTTTGAAGTCATAGATGATGTGATGGGCGATATATGACATGATTTGATGCTGCATGATTGATGCTTATGAATGATCGTATGTATGATGTATGTATGTATATATATTGGTGCCTGGTATGGCGATGTTTGTATGTTCATGTTGATGTTCCTTATCTTGTATGTTTATCTTTTCCATGGCTTTACGTGTTATAGTTGTGAAAAAATGATTAAGTATTATGTAATTTAAAGTGGAAGATAATGAAAAGAGAAACATAATGATAGAATGCATGCATTAATGAAAGAGAAAGTAAAGAAAGGCTTGCAAGCAAAATTTACGGAGGTGCACGACTCTAAAATGTCGTAAGCTCAACTGTGTGTGGTTTAGCTAACCCTTAAGGATATACATAGGGGTCTAGTCTTTGTGACTGGCTAGTGGTATAGTACATGGTTTATAGTGATTACTCACCCTGGTGCTGGTGCCAGGCTATGTGTGTTATGGAAGTGATTTAATATCTTCGGCCCAGTACCCGCTTTGTGATTACGTTTAGGGTGTAGTATAAAGTTGGGATCTTTGTCGCTTGCCCCAGTGCTGGTGCAAGGCTATGTGCGTTATGGAAGTCATTTATGATCTTCGGCCCAATACCCGCTTTGTGCATACGTTTGGGGTATAGCTGATGACACTGATCCGGAAAGAGACAAAGAGATAAAGAAAGAAAGTGATGAACAGTAAAGAACGATAATAATGTTATTATCTATGCGTAAGTACGATGTGTGATCATGTACGAAAGTATAGTATCATTTGAAAGAAAGTAAAGAATGGTTTTAAACAAAAGTAAAGTATGTTTTATTTTAAAACTAGAACTCACTCAGCAACACTGCCTTTTATGTGTTTCCAGTTGACAGGTAGGTTGCTGAGGATGTCACGAGGCGGCTACTTGGCTCTTTTTCGATGGCATTCTTTTGTTTAAATGTTTTTGCATTATAATGCAAACAAATCATGTTTTGTAACGAATGTTGTATTAACTTGCTAAGGCATTTATATTGGAATGAAAAGTTATTTTAATGTTTCCGCTGCAATATTTTATTAAAGTTAATGTAATTATATGTTTTATGTGCGATTATTGACCAGCTGTGAGCGTCCTGGGAACGGGGCCTTAAAAGTACGTATCAGAGCCTTAGTTTAAGTGAAACAGGTAAATTTTCAAAAGAAACCTAAACTTAAACTGAAAAGGGGATGGAAAGAGAAGGGATGCCGGTCTGAGTAGCTACGTGCCATCAGGTATTTTCTTTGATGTTAACCGGTATTATGTGCGCACGTTATGTGGTTTATGTGCTGTTAGTAGATTTAGATACTGATGTAGTTAGGATAGGAAATGCTTGGGGTATGAAGAGTAAAGTAAGTGGCTAATCACAACTGGCCACTGTAATTAGGGACTTACTATACTTGACATGAACCGAGCTAGTCCCTTGACCGACGGTGTTGGTGTTTGAATCTTATAGTGTGTTTAGAGGATGGTCAGGGGTAGATTATCAAAGGCTTCACGTGGTGGAGGTCGTGGTGGACGTGGTGCTGAACCGAGGGTCACGAGAGGAAGGCCTAGAGCCTAGAAGGTTGTTCCTGAAGAACCCGAGACCCCTCATCCAGAGGGCGGAGACGAGAGTGCTAACTTAAGAGCCTCGGTGAAGGAGGCTGTTGTTAAAGAGGTGCATCAAGTCATGAAGAAAATCTTACCATCTTTAATGACAGAATTGATAAAAGCTGTACGGGAGGGGGAGAGGAAGGAAAGGAGTAGGCCTACGGGCGAAAGAAGATAGCCCGAGACTGAGACGGTTCTCTCTGATGACAAAGAAGAAGAGGAAGAAGAAGAGCCTACATCGGAGGTGGCATGAGGCTGCAACTATGGTGCATTTCAAAGATGCAAGACCTCGACCATCGATGATAATGGCATTGCTGCTGCTGCTCAGTAATGGGGGGAGAGATAGAGGTTGTACTTGAAATTAGTGAGTGTAGGGAAGACCAGAAAGTGAAGTTTTCCACCCACTCATTTGTGGACTCAGTTTTGTGCTGGTGGGACAATATTGTTCAAGCTGAGGGTAGTCGGGCGATAGGAAGAAGGAGGTGGATAAGGTGCAGAGGGAGTTCCTATAGCTGGAGGCGAGAACAATGACACATCAACAATACACCACTAAATTCAATGAAATGGCACGGCTGGTGCTTGATCAGGTGACACCTCTATCACGAAAGATCAAGAGATATATCCAGGGCTTGCCGGCATATGTCCGTAGGCACATGATCGCTGCCCGACCAAGCACGTTTAGGTCGGTGGTTGATTTGGCAAAGAGGTTGTATGATGAAAGAACTGTGGTGATGGCTGAAGCCAGCAAGAAGAGCGGTGGTGACCAGAATTGGAAAGGGAAGTGATTTGGATGTGGCAGAGCCACTCCAAGCAACAAAGGTGCACGGGTGGATGACCGACGTGGGGTCACATCTGATGCGGGGTCGAGGAGATATGTTAAGTGTGGACGAGAGCACATGGGGGAATATAGAGTGGGATCCAATGTCTGTTTCTGATGTGGGAGGACTAGACATGTGGCGAAGAACTGCAGAGTAAAGAGGTGTTATACTTGTGGTGAGGAGGGCCACATGAGCAGGGACTGCAAGAAGCCAAGGGCTGAAAGTTTCGGTGCAAGGAAGAAGAAGAACAGGACTGAAGGGCAGATGGCAAGTGCTAGAGCGTTCACAATGACGTAGGAGGAGGCTAGGATGGACCCCGATGTTGTGTCAAGTACATTTCTAGTAAACCAAACTTTAGCCTCTGTGTTATTTGATTTTGGTGCTAGTAAAAGTTTTATTCCTGTTGCTTTATGTGCTAAATTTCCTATTAGTAGTAAGAATATAGATACGCCCATTGATGTAGAAACTACCATAGGTATGTCTAACAGGATTTCAAAGATGATAAAAGGATTTGACATAGAACTAGAAGGTAACAAGTTTCTGTTAGACCATTTGTGATGACCTTAGGAAGGTTTGACGTAGTCCTAGGAATGGATTTGTTGGCGGACTACGAGGCGAACATTGTGTGTCGCAAGAAGGTGATTCGATTGACAGTGCCTATCGGGAGTTCGATGACAATTTATGGAGATCAAGTCACGACGATTCCAAAAGTGATTTTGATGGCGGTGGCGGGAAAGTGCATGAGGCATGGATGTAGTGCCTACTTGGCCTACGTGAATGATGTGAATACGCCAACACCATAATTGACTGATGTATCGGTGGTGTGTGACTTTCCACGTGTGTTTCCTGAAGACTTACCAGGAGTACCACCTGACCACGAGATTGAGTTCCAGATTGACTTGATATCGGGTGCCCAACCTATAGCTAAGGCACCGTATCGGTTGGCTCCGACTGAGATGAAAGAGTTGATGGAGCAATTGCAAGAGTTACTAGACAAGGGATTCATTAGACCGAGTATCTCTCCTTGGGGTGCTCCAGTCTTATTCGTGAAGAAGAATGATGATAGTATGAGGATGTTTATCGACTACCATGAGCTGAACAAGTTGACGGTGAAGAATCGGTACCCATTACCAAGGATTGATGATTTGTTTGATCAGCTCCAAGGTGCCAGTTGGTTCTCGAGGATTAACCTTCGATCTAGCTACCATCAGCTGAAGGTTAAGAAACAAGATGTTCCTAAAATAGCTTTTCGCATGCGTTACGGACACTACGAGTTTCTCGTTATGTCTTTCTGTTTGACCAATACCAGCTGCTTTTATGGACCTATTGAATTGAGTGTGTCGACCGATGCTAGATAAATCATTGATTATGTTTATTGATGATATCCTGGTTTATTTGAAGAGCGAGAATGAGCATGCCGATCACATTCGAGAGGTGTTGGAGACGTTGAGAAGGGACAATTTGTATGCTAAATTCTCTATTTGTGTATTTAGGTTGCGTGAGGTTCAGTTCTTGGGTCATGTGGTGAATCCCGAGGGGATTATGGTGGACCCAGAAAAGGTGGAGGTGGTGATGCAATGGAAATCACCAAAGACTCCATCTGAGATTCGTAGTTTCTTGGGACTGGCGGGCTATTACAGAAGATTCATTCAAGACTTCTTTAAGATAGCTTCTCCATTGACTAAGTTGACCTATAAGAATGTAAAGTTTGTATGGGATCAAGATCAAGAGAATGCATTTGAGGAGTTAAAGGTGAGGTTGACTCAAGCTCCTGTTGTCATACCGGCCCCTCACATCAACAATATTGTCCTCTTTGCCCACGATGAGCTCACGGATTTGCTTTTGGTTGTCCGGGTGAAAACTTCCCAGGGAGGTCACCCATCCCTAGATTGCTCCCACCTGAGCACGCTTAACTGTGGAGTTCTCCTCTCATCCATAGCCAATACGCCCAAAATGCGTTATTGATATTAGAGGCCAGACATTCCTTATGAACAAGGAATCTCTCATGTCCACGGTCGATGTGGAATATGTGTAGGGTGTCATAAAGGGGTCACCCATACTAGTACTACTCTCGCCCAAGCACGCTTAAGTGTGGAGTTCTGATAGGATCCGGTGCATTAGTGCTGGTATGATTGCAACCATTGGGTACTGCATATCATTACAACTAGCATTGGGTACACGGCTAGACATGAGTACTGCATATCATCACCAAACGGATGGCCAGAGTGAGTGTACGATCCAGACTTTGGAAGACATGTTACGCGCTTGCGTGATTGATTTCGGCAGCAGTTAGGAAACTCACTTACCGTTAGTTGAGTTTTCTTACAATAACAGTTATCACACGTCGATCAAAGCTGCTCCATTCGAGGCACTGTATGGGCGTAAGTGCCAATCACCTATTTGTTGGGCGGAAGTTGGAGAAAGTCAACTTACCGGTCCTGAACTTGTGCACGAGACAACTGAGAAGATCATACAAATCCGTAACCGCATGGCAGTAGCACGTGACCGATAGAAGAGTTATGCTGACAAATGTCGCCGACCGTTGGAATTTCAAATTGGTGACAAGGTACTTTTGAAAGTGTCACCTTGGAAGGGTGTGATTCGTTTCGAGAAACGTGGAAAACTAAGCCCTAGATACGTGGGACCGTTTGAGATTGTCAAACGGGTTGGCCCCGTAGCCTATCAGCTGAACCTACCCGAAGAACTCAGTGGAGTACATGATGTGTTCCATGTTTCAAACCTGAGGAAATGCCTTGCAGAAGAGACTCTCGCCGTTCCGTTAGACGAGATACATGTGGATGAACAACTACGTTTCATTGAAGAACCGATGGAAGTTATGGACCGAGAGGTCAAAACACCCAAACATAGTCGTATCCCTATTGTTAAAGTCCGTTGGAATTCAAAGCGTGGACCAGAGTTTACCTGGGAATGCGAGGACCACATGAAGAAGAAGTACCCACAACTGTTCAACGATCAAACACTTACATCTTGAGGTATTCATTTTGTTTTATTATATCTTACCTTTAAATTTCGAGACGAAATTTCTTAAAACAAGGGGATGATGTCACAACTCTGTCAAACCATACATGTCCGACACGTTACAAACCACCAACCCTAACTGAATCTCACACATGTGATCGAACCCACTGAAATCTCATGTGTTTAATCGAGCATAATATCTTAATTTTCGGGACGAAAAGTCTTTCAACAGGGGGATGATGTGACAACCCGAATCTTCGGGATTTACACCGCATTTATTACCTAACACCTCTCCGTTATATTATAATTAATATCCTTCATTATTATAAGACAATAGTCGTTATTAGTATTAATTATAAACTAACTAAACCCAATTAACTTATAATTGTTATACAAGATACAAACTATGTATAATAGAAGGACCAATGTTGCTAACTAACGAAACATGAAAATTATTTAAAAACAACTCCCGTATCTCCCTCATAACCATCCCCATTAGAATCTCCCTCGAAACCCTAATCAAACACTACCGACGGCAACCGTTTTCACCCCTCAACCAACTATCGGTGTTGCACCCTTTGGCCGCAGCCCGTCTGGCAGCCCCAACGCAACCGCGCGACCCATTCCCGATCTCACCGCCTACACCCGTGAACTACCAGTAGCCTTCGCAGCCTCTATTCTCGCAACCGCAAACCGCATCCTAATCGGTACGTATCTTGTTTCACCATTCATACGAAATCTTGATGTTACGGTTCGGTCACTCACGGTTATTGTCGGTTCTTGTGCGATCTGACGTATGTGGGTATATCTATAAGTTTCGTATGTTGCAATGCGTATACATGTCTATCATCATCGTTATTCTTTAATCCGTTTGGGGTGCGTATGTAGTTATGAAGATAGGCATGGTTTTTGTGTGTATATTCTGCAATATATATATATATATATATATGTGATTATATGTATGTATGTATGATTCTGTGCATATATTTATGTGTGTGTATGTTCTTATGGTGTTTGAAGGTGCACGCATGGATTTTCCAAACGTGTGTGTGGCCATTGTTTGTTAAAGTGGGTGCATGGGGGTGAGGGTGGACGCATGGGATACACCATGCGTCCATGTGCGTGTTGTGTGTGCGTATTCTTTTATGAATGTATTGGTATGTTAGGCGCATGGATGAAATTGTATGTTAGGCATGGAATGTTAGGCGCATGAGTGTGAATGTTAGTTGCATGTTAGGCGCATGAGCTGGAATGTTAGGCGCATAAGCATGAAAGTAGGCGCATGGGGTGTGGCTTGCATGAGGTATCTAAGTGTATGTGTTATGCATGCATGTGTGTGCACTTGTGCACATGTAAGTTTCATGTAGGCGCATGGGGTGCACCATGCGCCCATGCGTGTGTTGTGTATGTTGTTTGTGCGTTAGGCGTATGTGTGGTGTTTCTTGGAGCGCGTGAGTGCGTGGTTTATTTTTGTGCATACGTATGACTATATATAATGTGTGCTTTTGTTGTCCATTCGGTTTACATATATATATAACTGTTAGATTTGGAAAAGTTCACATTTGTAAAAATTAACAAATAATATATTATGGAACGTAACACCTTTTCTATAAAAAGCCTCGTAATATATATTTTTCATAAAAATACATGTGTCTTGCGAATGTGTACGTTTTGTGATGTTAATGCATTTGAGTGTGTATGTGTATGAATGAAAATCATCGACAACCAACATCGAACCGAACCGTGATCGTGAAACCGTATGACCCTAAACTTTGTAATTAATAACCAACCTTAATTATGTTTATGATTAATGAAAATTCAGGTTTACCGAAACCCTAACAGTTGTGCGAACATCATTTCTTTGCTGTGCAATCAAGGTGAGTCTTCACGACCCCTATTTTACTTTCTTTCCTTTTTGGGGGAGAAAACATGCAAACGTATTTACAAAATGGTTTTAGTATTATTGATATCGCCTGTTACGTTAGTGCAAACATTCTTGAAAAGTCCTTACATTAATGTATAGCGAGGTAATTCTGAGTAGTACTACTGGGTTTGACAAACCCCGCCCGGGCTAGTCGCGCTAGCTTGATTGGAGGTCAAACGGGTGCGTTATTGACCTAACATTTGTCATTGTCTAGTGAGACATGACGGGAAGGCAACAAACATACGAACATACAAACAGTCAGCCTCGGTTCGAAATGCTAAGTAACTTGTTTATAGGCTAGCTACCTATCGATATGCTTTAATTACTTTACCATTCAAACAGTTATAAACATTTTTATCTGTGATTAAACCTGTGAACTCATCAACTTTATGTTGACACATTTTAGCATGTTTTCTCAGGTAACAGGAACGCTTAAGCTTATGATGCACGATTAAGGAACACACTCAGGACATGCATCATCAAACATATTTACTTGCATTAAACATTTCGTTTTGACTTAGCACTTATAACTTTCAGTATTGTTTACATTTCGTTATTCGTTTCCGCACTATTATTCATTTTAGTTTTATGCTTCCACACTGATATTTATTTCGTTTATGACTACTCTGATTTAAAGTTCAAACGTTTATTTAAATTCATATAGTGTCGTTTGATATGACCGTGTCTGAGATCCTGGTTTGTCACACGCCTCGCAGTAAAACCCCGCACGTGGAATTTGAGGGTGTGACACCTGTTTTGTCGTTACCCGACGGAAGTGAAGATTTGGTGGTTTATTCTGATACTTCCTACTCAGGGTTAGGATGTGTGTTGATGCAGAGAGGAAAGGTTATAGCCTATGCATCCTGACAGTTGAAAGTCCATGAGGTTAATTATTCTACTCATGATCTGGAGCTAGCAGTTGTGGTCTTTGCGTTAAAGATATGAAGGCGACGAAGTGCACCATATTCACTGACCACAAGAGCTTGAAGTACTTCTTTGAGCAGAAAGATTTGAACATGAGGCAGAGGAGATTGTTGGAGCTCATAAATGATTATGATTGCAAGATCCATTACCATCCAGGCAAAGCCAACATGATGTCGGATGCCCTTAGCCGAAAGGAAAGACCCGAGCCGATTCGGGTGAAGGCATATTAGTTGGTTATGACGTCTGATGCCATGAATCAGGTCAAGGAGTTTCAAGATGAGGCATTGAACATCTTAACTCTGAAAGGATGAGAGGCCTAGTTGTGGAATTGGGTGAAAACACACTTGGTGTTAGGACCCGATTCAGGCGGATATGGATTCCTCGTTTTGGGGATCTACGTGTGAAGATTATGGATGAAGCTCATAAGACTAGATACTCTATTCATCCTAGTGTTACGAGGATGTACCAAGACATGAAGAAAGATTATTGGTGGCCGGGTATGAAGCGTGATATTGCGGAGTATGTGAGTAAGTGCCTTACTTGTTTACAAGTGAAGGCGGAGCATCAGAAACCGTATGGGAAGATCCAACCGTTGGATATACCGGAGTAGAAGTGGGAGCATATCACCATGGACTTTATAATGAAGCTACCGCGTACCGCGCGAGGGTATGATTCCATATGGGTGATAGTTGATCGATTGACGAAGAGTGCTCACTTCCTACTGATCCGCAAGACATATTCATCTAAGAGGTTGGATGATCTTTTCATTGACGAGATCGTAACTCGTCATGGTGTGTCGGTGTCTATTGTGTCTGATCGTGACACCCGGTTTACATCTAAATTTTGAAAGAAATTCCACGATGCCATGGGGACGAGGTTACATATTAGCACTTCAATTAATAAACATTCAATTAATCACCATTGTCAAGTTTTAAATAATTAATTATTAAATTAATTATTTCTTTTCGTATATTATACTTAATTTCTATTAAATCAATAACTTAAATTGTTGTGACATTTTTAATTATTATTGGTCTTAATTGATTTATATCATCTTTATTAAACCTAAACGATTTATTATTTTACTTAATTATTTAAACTCCCAAATTCCATTTGAAACCCTAGTTCACATCTTATTGTTAATCCTATTATCGAACTTAATCTTGGAACATATACTGTTGGTCCATGTGATCGATGAACAGTACAATTGATAGGATAATTTGATCAATATCAAACACACAATCCAAATAACAACAATTGAGAAGTGAATATGATGAATCAAGACATAATTGGTACTCAAATGAACAAACTCAATCAATAACAACAAGCACAATTGTATTTCAATGAAGTAACTGCTTAGAAATGGTAGCTTGCAACAGAATTCCACGATTAGGGTTTTGCAAGCTTGCCGTACAAAGTGAAATGACAATAGTATATATAGCAGTCATAGATTCGCTGACAGTTTCGCTACCAGCGAAACTGTCATGCCGAAACTATAGTTTCGCCCGGCAGAACACAAGTTTGCCGGGTAAACCAAAACAGGAAACTGTGAGCGAATGTATAGATTCACTCACAGTTTCGCTGGACTTCCAAAACTGCTAATTACAAACAAAATACAAAATGAAACTAACAAAAGTCCTATTACAATGTAAAGTAAACATCTATACTAAAGTGAGTCCAACCTAACATGATCTTCAATACTCCCCCTAGGTTGGACCTCACTATCTTCACTTCTCTTGATTTGACTCGTCGGCTCCGGTTTCCTCTGCTGCTGTTGGTCTATCTTCATCACCTCCCGCAGCAACATCTTTAGAAGCTTCAGCCACTGATCCTCCAAGGTTAGTTCCTGCATCACCAGCTTCCTCAGAATGACCACTAGCTCTAGCAAACTGTCTGGTCATGTCTTGAACATCCATGGCAAAGTCATCTTGTGCTCTCACCTTTTCAACCAAACTCTTTACCTCCGCCCGTACTCCTCTTATTTTGTTTGCCACATTCATAAACAAGCTTGCCTCTTTTCGTGTTTCCTCTCCTACCCCAGCCTTAATATGATTT
This sequence comes from Flaveria trinervia, assembly GCA_025506515.1. Classification (NCBI taxonomy): domain Eukaryota; kingdom Viridiplantae; phylum Streptophyta; class Magnoliopsida; order Asterales; family Asteraceae; genus Flaveria; species Flaveria trinervia. Next base: position 83,952,218 of record CM046443.1, on the reverse strand, counting down.
TCACAAAGAGTCAAGAGATCTTCATCACTGAAGCTGAATAATTCCATCGGGTCAAACACCCTAAACTCTTTTCCGTGTTTGGCTCTAATCACCGCCTCGCCAGTGTTATTATCATAAAACCACTTTTCAAAGTCCTGTAAACGTTGGGGAAGAGGATCAGCCAATCTTACCCTGTTTACAGTCTTTGGTGGTTTGACTCTCAAAACAATCCTCCCTTTGCTAGTCTCCCAGTCTTTATCTTTCTTTGATCTTTTTCGTTCAGCCTTCATGTATCGAAATGACTCAAAATTATCATTAAGTCCATTTTTAATTCCTTCTCAAGAAATACTGCCTTTTCACTTAATGAGCATTAATCAAAGGCAAAGTGGCCAACCGTCTCAGATCCCATTTGGGCAAGGTCTTAAAAGCCTTCCTCTTGAGCATGTAGCTGATATTACCTCCTCTTCTTTTAATCATAAGCATCTTTAAACTAGGATTATAACACCAACTTATTATCTTCTTGTCTGCCTCTTTAGACTACGAATAACATCCTCATCAAGACCAGCACTAGCCTCTTTCCTGCTGTGAAACCCTCGTGTTGATGTTTTGATCTCCGTTCAGGCTCAACAAAGTCAGTTTTCTTTTTAGATCTCCGTTCTTTCTCCACCCTTATCCTCTGCTTGTGCATCTATATCTTCTTCAAAATCATAATCTTTCTCTTTTGCATATCTCTTTCTCTTCTTAGCTGCATCAGCTTGTTGCACCCTTGTTTCCTCAGTCCTTTTGTTTTCAGACTCATCGACCCGTCTGATATAATTCCAGCGTTCTGGAAGGTACATATTTTCCCAGAGATGGGTGATTTTACCACTGAAATCATGGCGGATAGCACAGCAATCAGCAAATATCCGAGGGTTCATCTGCACTAATCTCTTGACTTCACCATGTTTAGGAACTTCAGGAATAAGATCATCAATAATCATCTGAATAAAGCGAGGATATAACAACCATTTATCCTTCTTCACAGCCATCACATTCTCTGCCATACACGCAAAGATCAGTCTAGCAATGTTTGCTTTCTCCCCTTTACAACATATCACCATAGCTTTGGCCCAGTCAAGATTAAGTCCATCGGATCCACCCTTACGGTGATCTAAGCACATAATAAAATCATGAGCTATATATCTCCATTCCTTAGATAAAAAAGACTTTTTAATCTCCTTCCTCGAACCAAAAGTTGGTCCCTCATACCCCATTTGTCTGAAAGCTTGGAATACTTCAGACTCCATCATATTCACTTCATCACCAGTATCATCTTCTAGTCTAAGAATCCTCGACACGCTCTCAGCAGTAATAGTTATATCATGATCAATCACTCTAGCTGTGATTCTCTGTACATCTCCTCCAGTGTTGTATTCTGTTGATCTCCAAAAATCTCTAATATTAAGATCATAGATAGTGGGTGAGTGAGAGATAGCATATGCAATGGGTGATCTCTGAAGCCATCTAATGCAGTCACGAAATCCGGCCGCCTTTGGAAGAGTATCGTCTAATATGGCAGTGATGTTATTCCTCTCATCAAACTTGAGATTCGCCATGATAACCTGAGAAGAACAACAAATAAATTTGAATAAGAAATACTGAAAATAAGAAAATAAAACAAAAACAAAAGAAACAATCACTTTCGGCAAGCGAAACAATAGTTTCGCTCACTAAGACATGATAGTTTCGCTGAATCAAAGACAATTTCGACAAGGAAAACAAACAGTTTCGACAAGCGAAACTATAATTTCGCTCATTGAAACTTGTTATTTTCGCAGAACAAAAATTAGTTTCGACAAGATTAGAATGAATTAAAGTAGTTTCGCAATTAGTTTCACCGAATATTAATTTAGTTTCGCTATTACAAATTAGTTTCGCTGACATAAGAAAATACAAGCGAAACTGTGTAAATTAAAGATCAGTCATTGCGAAATTAGAGAAGATATGGCGAAACTGTTAAGTTTGCTCGGACAGCATAACTTTACAGTTTCGCAGAAAAGATGTGAACTTTCGTTCAATTTCGCAGAGAAATTAGTAGTTTCGCTGATCGAACAGCGAAACCACCGAAGAGACACAATCTAGATAACTTAAGAATAGACTATTTAATCCAGATTAGAAAGTGAATCAGTGTTTGAAACTCACATACGAAGTGAATCTCACGAAAAATCAGTCCAAATCACAAACACAAGTCAAAATCGCCTTAAAAGTTACGGATAAACCCTAAAAGTGAAACTGAGCGATTGTGCGAAATTATGAGAGAAAATTCGCAAACATGACTTATATAGCAAATAGTTTCGCAGACAGCGAAACTATAAATTCGTCTGGCGAATTTACAGTTTCGCCCAGTGAAACTGTAATTTCGCTAGGAGGTAACTGATTAAAAACTTATTAGCCAACCTAGCGAAATTGCAGTTTCGCTTTGCGAAATTATTAACGAAAGAATACTTTCGCACCTTTTATTTTATTATTTATTATTATTTTTTTTATTTTTTTTAATTATAATACTTAAAGGAAGCACATCTAATAATGAGATCTAAAATAATGAGAGATCACATTCTCTAAATATTTTAGAACATAAAAATGATCAAAAGATCATCTACCAGTCATGAGATCATACTGAATACAAGATCTGATCACAATCTGCACAGAAACAACTGAAATTAGAACAAATCAATAACGATTGCTGATATAATTGTCCACTTAAACTCATGCCTTATCCTTTTTCGAACAACAGCTTATGATTCATTTAAGGTTCGATTAGATGCTTTAAAATGCAAGACCCCATAATCATTGGTAAAAAAACCCTAACCCAACCTCAGGATTTCTTGAATTATGAATCAATCTTCAAAGAACAAGGTTTGTGAATTAGTGTGCAAATTATTATCAACAGAATATTTCATTCTGAGAGAAATTCATCGATAAGATGATTTGACATAATTATATCAAAATGGTGAGAGCTCCAGATCTATACTCACGTATAACAGAGGAGATAACCATTTGAACATGCGCTGATGAGAGCTCCAGGTCAGTACTATCGTACAGTAGAGGAGATCATCACTCCAGGTCAGTACTCACGTACAGCAGAGGAGATAAGCACAGACACAAGACATCTTGACACTAAATATACCAGTAGAGGATGATGACAAAACAAAGCAAAATGAACGAAAGATTCATTCTCAATCCAATTTTTGTCAGGACTCAGTTTTTGTGCAATCCAAAACGATTGAGTAAATCCAGACATTCTTAAGCATAAAGTTTAATTTAATCAAAAAGCTGCTGTCTACTTCATTCGTCAGGCAGAGTCTATCAAGCATATCGTTAAAGAATCTAAATCCATTTCCTTTTTTTTAATGTGAAACTGAATCTAGTAACAGTTACTATCATTTCTCATAGAAGTACTGGTCATGTAAATAAAAATTTTTAGAGAATATACAATCATTTCTCATCATGTTAAATTCCAATCTCAGAATAATGATATTACTCCCCCAAATTTTTATTTTCATATTTCTATTATTATCAATGAATTTTCATTTTAATTAATTTTTTTATATGTTTGTTATAATTTTTTTTTAATAAAGAAATAGAAAATGAAAATTTTTAAAAAGATATTAACCCAAGCATAGAAATCAATTCATAAAAACGAGGTTTATCAAATGTTTTTATGAAAAGATCAGCGTTTTGATTTTTTGTATCGATGGGTATAATATTAATGAAACCCTTCTCTTGAGCATCACGAATAGCATGGATTTGTGTTTCAATATGCTTTGTGCGGGAATGATGAATGGGGTTTTTAGCAATTCCAATGGCAGCCTCATTGTCACAGAATAAAGGTGTATGAAGGAAATTAATGCCATAATCAATCATTTGATGTTGGATCCAGAGAACTTGAGAGCAGCAGCTGGAGGCAGCAATATATTCAGCTTCCCCTGTAGAAAGAGAAACAGTAGTTTGTTTCTTGCTCTGCCAGGATACCAGACAATTTCCCAAATATTGACAACCTCCAGACACAGATTTTCTGTTTAACCTGCAACCATTGGAATCACTATCAGAGTAAGCATGTAAGTCAAAATTTCCACCATACGGATACCATAACCCGAGACGAGACGATCCTTTGAGATAACGAAATATTCGTTTGACAGCTTTCTCATGAGATTCCTTTGGAGCCGACTGATATCCAGGAACATGGTTGACTTTTTCTAGAGTAAGAGAACCATTGGTAACTTCTCCTTGTCCAATCATTTTTCCACCCTTCTTATTTCCAGCAAATGCCACATATCCTCCATCTATAATCCGATAATTGGTCAATAAATCCTTTAATCCCGTCATATGCTTGGAACATCCGCTATCAACATGCCACAGACTGTGTACAATCTTGAAGAGGATCCCTGAAATGAATTAACAAATCATTTAGCCAGGAGCAATAGGGACCCAAGATTGAACAACTTTTGTTTTTAAAGAAGCAGATTTTTTACAAAAGAAATTATTAACCAATTTCGTCAATTTATTCCCAAAACAATTCCTATTAGAGGATCTTTGAATCAAAGGGCAATTTTGATAAGATGATCCTCTTCACCACACCTGAAACAATGATGTTTGAATCTAGGTCGATGATGTGATGAGGTAAAAATAGGATCAATAATAATCTCCTCATCACATTCAGACAAACTAGAATCAACATCACTGAATGTCTCATACATCTCATGATGTTTTTGTTTATTTGAATCAGAGTTCTTCTTGTCAAAATCAAAACGTGATTCTTCTGACAAATCAGTAAAACTCGTACCATTGGTACCAGTGTCAGATAAAGACGAACTACATTTTTCTGATGATGTCATATTAATGGTATGAAAGATGGAATAGATTGAGAAAAGAACTTTTCGAAAGAATTAATTTTAAGTTGCTCAGTTGTTTTAGGAGAAACATCAGATTCATTGCATTCATTACCAGAACAAAAATCATCACTATCATGATTTGAAGTACAAGATGAAATAGAACTATCAAGAGAACATGAGACATTCAAGTCTGTTACATTTGAACTAGAAACAAACACTGAATTTAAACTAGACTTATTATCTAAAACAGACTGCTGATTGTCAGGTGTACTAGAACTAGTGCATCCAAGCCCACTAGTTGGTCCATAGTCATAGTCTTCACGAATGTACTTAGAGTTATTCCTTACTAAACCTGCAGACATACTGTCAGTATCTGATTTGATTAAATCATTAGAAGGATGAGGAACAGGCATAGGAGAATAACAGTATGTACTAGGAGGAGGATAAACCTGTACATTTTCATAACCCAAACCTGTTTTAATTCTTGCTCCCCGTTGAGATTTACAAAGATCATCATGTTTCATTCCAGAAATAGTCCATTTATCTAACTTTGACTGAAGTTTGCTTGCTTCAAATCAGCAAGAGCAACCCGTTCAGTCAAAGTATTAACCTCTACATTTCTTTCCAAAACAATTCTTTTTAAATGATCAGTTTCTTTTAAAGCCTCATTTAATTTCACAAAATATTTTGATTCATTCATTTTAAGTTCATCATTAATTCGTTTTAAATCCTTTTCATTATCAATTAACAAACGATTAGCCTTATAAATCCCAAAAAGTCTAATTTTGCAAGCAGATGAGCACATATCATGTATTACCTCATAAGGAAGTCCCATTACCATCCTTTCGGCAGCTAAAGCTTTATCGCACATGCATGCTGGAGTACTTGATTTCCTTTCCTCAACAGTAGCGGCCGCATCATCCTTCTCTTTTCCTTTCGCAGCTTTTGAATTCCTTTCTTCATCTGAACCTGTAATTTCCTCTTTCTCCTCTCCATCTGCCTTCTCTTCTTTCTCCTTTACTAAAGATTCATTTTCTCCTTTGAATTCCTTGAACAGCACAAATCCATCTTTATCAACTTCCATCTCATCACTTTCCACAACCTCAGCAACTAATGCGTGATTTATTTCAAATCTTGTTTCTTCCACCTCCACACTCCAGTCAAAGTTTGAGATCAAAGCTGACTCCTTTTTTTGAATTTCCATCTTCCTTTTCTTTCTCTGCTGTCAATCTTGGTACTCCAGTGTTACTAGGATCTGTGACAATTGGTAATGGACATTCACGTTTAAAATGTCCCAATTGTTTACAGTTAAAGCACCTCAATTTTGACTTATCAAATCCTAGTTTTGAGGTAGATGATTGACCACCAAAGTTCTTTCTTCCTGTTCTTTCCATGAATCTCCTGGCTCTTAAAGTTAACATCGCCATTTGCCATTGAATGTCAGTTTCTTCTAAATCATCAGGATCAACCTGATACATATCCTCCATAGTCATTCCTTTACCTTTCAATTCACCAGCAACAAGAGCTTCATAGCTCTGAACAAACATTCAAAAAGAGCCATTGTTTCAGATGAAATTGAAGTTTCAGCATTCACCTTAGAATTTCCCAATTCTTTTCCAACATGATTACTACCACTCGAGAAATTACTTGTATTGCTCCCTCCTTGAATTAGATTTTGAATGTGAGAGTTTGCAGCGGATGACAACAAAGCAGCATTTTGAGAAAAACCAGATGCGGGCATCATAGTCTGGTTAAATTCTCTTCTTTTCATATCCAACTCAAAAGATTTCAACTTGTTAATGATATCCATCAGCTTATAATCTGTAAAACCTCTTGCTTGTTTGAGCATCCTCACTTGAAGACTCCACTGTGGTGGAAGAGAATCGAGAAGCCTGTTAACTTGTTCACTGTTGGAGAGTCTTTCATCATACTTCTTCAGAGTGCTTGAGACGGTAAGAAACGATTTGTCAGATCTGTCAAACTTTCATTCTTGTATCCTACAAACGAATTGAACTCCTTTTCAGCTTGAATACTCTTGTCTTTCACCAGATCTGCATTCCCATCATAGAATTCACAGAGAGCATCATAAAGAGATTTAGCATTTTTATGCTCTGCAAAACGATTGTAGATATCTGGAGCCAAGCAGAGAGTTAGAGCACCAAAAGCTTTTTGATCACGATCAATCAGTTTCAGATCTCTTTCAGTATAAGAAGATGGGTCTTTGTTCTGAGAAACGACATCACCAACCGTAACCGTAGGTATATGAGGACCTGAAATAATCGATTCCCATTGATTATGATCTGTGTAGAAAAAGAAAGCTTTGAGACATCTCTTCCAATCTTCAAAATTATCTCCATTAATGAGTCTTGGAGGTCTATTAGGAGCAACACTTTCAAGATCCGCAAGTGTAAGAGTAGTTAATTTCGACATGATAGTTTCGGCAGAAAAATTGATAATTTCGCTGACAAATTCGCTAACAAATTCGCTGAAAGAGGTGACTTGGCTAACAGTTTCACTGAAACAATACTATCGCAGATACTTTCGCAAAAACAGACACTTTCGCTTGCAATTTCAGCAGCACTTTCACTTGAACAGAGACAACAATTGCCTAGTTTCGCTGCTAAATTCGCAGGAAACAAGCTTGAACTTTCTTTCAAAAATAGATTCGGCAGCAATTTCGCTTGATGATTGGTCAAAAACACTAATGAACTTTCGTTCAAGGGAATACTTTCGTTGAAACTCTAGAAAACAACTTCTGATCCAAAATAACTCATAATTTCGCTGAATGAAGATGACAGTTTCGCTGTAAGAACAGTAATTTCGCTGGTCGATCTCAAAACCCTTTTTCACCTCAAAATCAATCTGAAATCATCCAAATCTCAATGAATTTGAGATCTGATGATTGTAGAATCTTCCTCAATCAAGAACAAGCATAATTCAATCAATTTCCATGCCAAAAACAGCTGATAATCCAATGAAAATTGATTGAAACTAGATATTGACCAAAACCACAAAAACTTAACAAATCAAGAGCACTAAGGCTCTTATACCATATTGTTGGTCCATATGATCGATGAACAATACAATTGATAGGATAATTTGATCAATATCAAACACACAATCCAAATAACAATAATTGAGAAGTGAATATGATGAATCAAGACATAATTGGTACTCAATGAACAAACTCACTCAATAACAACAAGCACAATTGTATTTCAATGAAGTAACTGCTTAGAAATGGTAGCTTGCAACAGAATTCCACGATTAGGGTTTTGCAAGCTTGCCGTACAAAATGAAATGACAATAGTATATATAGCATTCATAGATTCGCTGACAGTTTCACTACCAGCGAAACTGTCATGCCGAAACTATAGTTTCGCCCGGCAGAACACAAGTTCGCCGGGTAAACCAAAACAGCAAACTGTGAGCGAATGTATAGATTCGCTCAAGTTTCGCTGGACTGCCAAAACTGCTAATTACAAACAAAATACAAAATGAAACTAACAAAAGTCCTATTACAATGTAAAGTAAACATCTATACTAAAGTGAGTCCAACCTAACATGATCTTCATATACATTTAGGCATCTTGTGAGAGAAATCGTTGGAGCCTCGTTTGTTTTTCTTATCATCATCTTATATATATAATGTGAGTTCTCCATGCCCCTTTTTACTTTATTTCACACATTTTGGGGTGAAACATGTTAACTTATTAAATTTACACTTGTACACATCTTGATACTTGTAAATGCACATGCAATTCATCTTTACCTTTTTGTCATGGTTATTTGTGTTATTGAAAGTCTTATATGAGATACCTAATTGTTTACAATCATTAACTATTGCTAGCCTGGCGACGTCTTAGATCTTTGGGCCTGACAAGCCTACTTGGGCTAAAGTCGATGTATTGCCGACTCCTGATGACGTATGCTTGTTCATCATGGGAACCAAGTACACTTAGTCAATCTTATATACTTGTAATCAAGTCGAGGTTTGGTTGTAACTGTATGTGTTCTATGAGCTTGCTAACTCGTAACCATTGACATGAATTGCTACTTGTAACCCTTTTTTACATATATATATATATATATATGTGTGTGTGTGTGTGTGTGTGTGTGTGTGTGTGTAAGTGTGTATAAACCATGGGAACTCACAAACTTTATAGTTAACCTTTTATTTTTAACATGTTTCAGGTTTCCTCCTTGAAGATCTTCTTGTGCTCATATAGGACTTGGACCTAGACTAATTGAAAGACTTATGTATTTGGTTGCATCTTGATTGTTATGTTATTATCTTATTTGTCTTGTAATGTTTAATGAATAATGATATTTAATAATATTTCACCTTAATTAGTTCCATGTGCTATGAGCAATCGTCTCCCATTCGTCCGACCCGATGATTCCGCTGTCGGTCGGGGTGTGACAGATTGGTATCAGAGCCATGGTTATAGGGATTTAGGTTATTAGAAATAGAATTACCTAGACTATAACTAAGTACCTTTAAACATTAGTCCTCTAGTGTATTATATGCTTAGATAGGATCTTATGTGCTTACATGTTTATACTTGCTTATGTGATTATATGCCTTATGTTCTTATTCTTATGCTGTGAACCTTATTAACGCAAACACGTATCTTAAATCATATTCTAAGGCATTATATGCCTGAATCAAATGGTTTTCAAAATGTGTTTTGAATTGTTATTTGTGGTTTTCAAGTCTCGTCAAAGTCTATGTCCTATAACTTGAAACATGTAATGCTGGAAGAGTGGGATGCCTGTATCACGAGGTGTTTTGTCTAGGTAAGGTATTCATATAAATCCAAATCAACTGATGGATCTGTTTACCTTACTTGGGAACTCTTGGGATGAGTGTCCGCTTATAGGTACGCATGTCTTCATTAAAGTTGTAGTTGACTTAATACTTTGATAAGTCAACGTAATGTTTTGGTTTGTAAACCGAACGTTACACTCGAAACATCTTATTATTTTGAATCATTTCTTCATTGATTTTGTCCCCTTGAATCTTAAATTCTTTATCTCATTTCTCTTAATGACCCTTAAAAATCTTTCTAAACGCTTTCCCCTCAAAACCGAACTTATCCTAAAAACATATTACAATTATGCACTCATTCTAAATTGAATTTTTAATCTTAACAAAAACGATTCTTGTATCAATCTTAAACTAATGAAACTTTGAAAACACCAACAAAATAGTAAACAAGAATTGAACATCTAAGAACCTTGTGAACGTTAAAAAACTCTTATGAATTTCGTATTCCATCCAAAAGCATCCTAAACTTATCTCCGAGTCTCGTGTCACACTAATACTTAGTGCTTCCCTAGTGACAAAACCTTCCCAATTGTTTTGAACCGATTAAAATACAAACGTTTACCAATTAAAAAATTTAGATTAATAATCTTGTAACCTTTACCAAGAAACACATAAAATCACGAATTATGAAATTTAACAAATTTAATAAATTCAAGCATAACAAACGTATCATAATTAAACTCGTTAAATTTAAATGTTCCAAGTGACACTTGCGAATGTGGCATAAAAATCAGGTCTCCCTATGTCCTTGAAATTAGTCCCTTCGTGATTAAATTTCAGGATGAAATTTCTTAAAGTAGGGGAGACTGTAACATCTGTCATTTTCTAAGTAAAGCTCAATTTTTAAGTTCTATTATAAAATTATAATAGTAATTACAATGGACCAAATGCATTAAATTTGCAATTTAATATTACGAATTATTTTTATTCATTTATTATTTATCACATCATTTAAAAAAGTTATTATAATTTTATGAATTATAGAATATTTTATAATTTATAAAATAAAGTTTTATAAATTTATGAAGTTTTATCTATCATTTATGGGATTAAATTAGCAAATTAAAATGAATAATTAATATACAATGTTTGATATTCTTACAAATATAAAAAAAAATCTATATGTTTTATAAACTAGTGATTGATTTAATAGAGTTCATAAATAAATAATTTGAAAACAAGGAGATTATAAATTTGGGGTTCAAAATGTAATTCTTGAAACTTGAATTAAAAAGGTTTGACATAAAATAATAACTAATGAAACTACAAGGACCAAATATGTAAATTGCTTTAAAACCTCCCTCCCTCACCCCGTTTTTCCGGTCGCCGGCCGGCAAGCCCCGGTGCGGCTCCGGAGGCCCCAAAACCCTTAAATTTAATCGATTTTTAATCCCAAACCGTTCCAAACTCTTCGTATGCGTGTTTCGAATTTGAGGGCATGAATTAATATCGTTTAAAACACCGGTTACTACTCGAACCATCGTGTAACCGATACCACAAATTGGTTGAGTCGTTCGGCATTAAAGATACAATAATAACACAATTAATCAAACAAGGAAAATCGTTTAACTATCCCTAATATATCTACACACCCAATTCCACCTGAAACCCACCCAAACATCGAGTTCGACCATCACCCCCATTCGCGACCTACAACACTGTCGTTATCCATGTTCAGAGCTCTATTAACGGCTTTTGATTAACTTCGACCATAAAGCTTTCTGCAAAGTTAATTTGATTGACATCAACATTTGTGTATCAAATCGACTTCAACATAGTCGCGGCTATCCTTGTCACCATCTTCATCAACCGAACTCAATAACGTAAGTATCATACATCAATACATTCGTTCTTACATAGGAAATAATAGCCCCAAACCTAATTCGGTTGATAAAAATGATTGGGTTCAATTTTGGGTCCAATTGATCTAGGGTTTATATGGAATTGGGGATTCGATAAAAGCTTGTTTATAACAATTAAAAGTTGATACATATCACGGCTTAGAGCCCTGGTTCACTTGTTATGTTACTCTCATTCAACCATGAGGTCCCGGGTTCGAACCCGGGCTCCCTCATCTATTTTTTTAAGGCTTTTTAAGCCTTAATTTAATTATGGGAAATTTTCAATAGTTATAAATATAGTTTTTGTAAACTTTAAATATTTTTAAAGACACCAAATAATTTTCTGTAATTTTTCTAAATTTAAATAATTAAGAGTATTATTTAATAAGACATTTTAAACAAAGATTATTCTTGAGTTATATTAAAATGGATTTTAATAATTAGTAAATTATTGTTGGTCCAAACATTCTTTTAAATATCCATCATTTAAATCATGTTATTTTAAATGGAGATTATTTTGAAATATTATAAATCAATATGTTAAATAAATAATTACTTAGATAGTTATTTAAATAATTATGCAAATAATTAATATTATCTAATCATTTAACCATGTTATATCATATTAATAAATTAATCCTTAAACTTTTATTTAAACTCTTGAAACTAATAAAATAATATAATTATCCATTATTCTTCATTCTTATTTAAAGTTTTGGATATTTAATACATTTATAAAAAATCATTTAAAATTTCTACACTCTACAAAATGATTCTAAATAATTTTAAAATAATAAGCATTCAATTAATCACCATTATCAAGTTTTAAATAATTAATTGTTAAATTATTATATTTTTAGTATATTATACTTAATTTCTTGTAACCTTTACCAAGAAACACATAAAATCACGAATTATGAAATTTAACAAATTCAAGCATAACAAACGCATCATAATTAAACTCACTAAATTTAAACGTTCCAAGTGACACTTGCGAATATGGCATAAAAATCAAGTCTCCCTATGTCCTTGAAATTAGTCCCTTCGTGATTAAATTTCGGGACGAAATTTCTTAAAGTAGGGGAGACTGTAACATCTGCCATTTTCCAAGTTAAAGCTCAATTTTTAAGTTTTATTATAAAATTATAATAGTAATTACAATGGAGCTTTAACTTGAAAAATGGCAGATGTTACAAAAATGCATGTATGAACTTTTTATAAAAGTTGGGTTTTATACCCGTATGTGTGTATGTGTGTGATTGTGGGTGGGGTTTGATTTTGGGCTATGTTTGTGTTTGATGATGTTATGGTTGTGTTTCTAAGGCTTAGAATGTATGATTTAAGCTTAGAACATGATACGTGATGTTTGGAGACTAAATTTTGATGTTAAGTGTGAATTAGACTGCCCATGCGCCTAAACAGTAGCCCATGCGCCCAACAGAAATAACTGCTTAAGTGTCCCATGCGCCCAAAACCTCATGCGACCGAATAGTACTCATGCGCCTAGAAATAGGCTGAAATTGACTAAGTGTTCATACGCTCAGATAACTCATGCGCCCAAGCACTCATGCGCCTTCATAGTGTCGATGCGCCTAGAATTGTCCAGAATAGACTAAGTGTTACTCATGCGCCCCAATAGTGCCCATGCGCCTGAAAGTTGCTCATGCGCCTAAGTGTTCCCCATGCGCCTAAGTGTTCCCCATGCGCCTAAAAGCCATGCGCCTGCATGGTGCCCATGTGCCTAAAGACTTAGAATATTTTCTGATTTTTGGGAAGATGTCAAATGTAGGCTTTGACTTGGGATGTTTCCGGGTGTAAAGTAAGTTGACTTTTTGAAGTCATAGATGATGTGATGGGCGATATACGATATGATTTGATGATGTATGATTGATGCTTATGCATGATGGTATGTATGATGTATGTTATGTATGTATGTTGGTGCCTGGTATGGCGATGTTTGTATGTTCATGTTGATGTTGTTTATCATGTATGTTTATCTTTCCCGTGGCTTTACGTGTTATAGTTGTGAAAGAAATAATTAAGTATTATGTAACTTAAAGTGGAAGATAATATAAAGAGGAACATAATGATAGAATGCATGCATTAATGAAAGAGAAAGTAAAGAAAGGCTTGCAAGCAAAATGTACAGAGGTGCACGACTCTAAAATGTCGTAAGCTCAACTGTGTGTGGTTTAACTAACCCTTAAGGATACACGCAGGGGTCTAGTCTTTGTGACTAACCAGTGGTATAGTACATGGTTTATAGTGATTACTCACCCCGGTGCTGGTGCCAGGCTATGTGCGTTATGGAAGACATTTTATGATCTTTGGCCCAGTACCCGCTTTGTGATTACGTTTGGGGTGTAGTATACAGTTGGGATCTTTGTCGCTTGCCCCGGTGCTGGTGCCAGGCTATGTGCGTTATGGAAGTCATTTACGATCATCGGCCTAGTACCCGCTTTGTGCATACATTTGGGGTATAGCTGATGACACTGATCTGGAAAGAGATAAAAAGAAAAAGAGATAAAGAAAGAAAGTGATGAACAGTAAAGGAAGATAATAATGTTATTATCTATGCGTAAGTACGATGTGTGATCATGTACGAAAGTATAATATGATTTGAAAGAAAGTAAAGAATGGTTTTAAATGAAAGTAAAGTATGTTTTATTTTAAAACTAGAACTCACTCAGCAACGCTGACTTTTATGTGTTTCCAGTTGGCAGGTAAGGTTGCTGAGGATGGCACGGGGCGGCTACTTGGCTATTTTTGGATGGCATTCTTTTGTTTAAATGTTTTTGTATTATAATGCGAGCAAACGATATTTTGTAACGAATGTTGTATTAACTTGCAAAAGCATTTATATTGGAATGAAAAGTTATTTTAATGTTTCCGCTATAATATTTTATTAAAGTTAATATAATTATATGTTTTATGTGCGATGATTGACCAGCTGTGAGCGTCCCGGGAACGGGTCCTTACAAGTACCCTCTTCTTGTGTGTATCATTGCCAACCAGTCTTGAATTATCATCCTTCTTGTTCCTAAATATCATTTTTGTACCTATAGTAGTCTTCCCTTTAGTAAGAGGACATAGGTTTCAAACCTTTTGTCTTTTGAATTGAAGCAGTTCCTCCTACATTGCTTCAACCCAACTACTATCATTCAAAGCTTTATCAACTTTTTTGAGCTCTATCTGAGATAAGAAACAATAGTATAGAGAAACATTTTAATCATGGGTTTGTCCTCTTGTTCTTACCCCATCTCAACATCTCCGGTGATGTTTGTGATGGAGTGTAACTTGTGGATTTTTAGTTGAGGAATCACACCAAGTTGATTGGTCAAATCTAGATTAGTGAAGTTTAGACCTGGAAATAGAGTGTCACCCACCATATCAACACACTTATCAAGAGAAGATTGATCCAATGAGTGTGTGGTATCATTGATGTTGTCTTCTATGGAGTGATTATCAGCATCGAGAAATTCTTGATCACTTTCACCACCTACATTCCTCCTATATTGGAAACTCTTTCATTTGAGCTCTATGCCTTTGTACTAGAATTTATAGGTGCCTCAAATGTATCAACTGAATTTATCATGGTTATGCTCATAGAATTTCCATCTATAGGGTTAGTTAACACGGAGATGAAGGAGTTTTCTTGCTTCGTCTTTTTAGCTCAAATCTTGGGTTAGGATCTCCTACTGATAAGTTACCTCTAGATCCTAAAAAAATTTCACAAGAAAAACACTCTACTTCTGAAAGTGCCTAGACCACTAAGGCTTTTTCATTTGTATTTGTCTTTAGGGATTTTAGCTGAATTATCATAGTGTTTCAATGAAAAGATAAAACCTTCCAAGAAGGCAGCTATGACCTTATAATTTATCTCTCTTCTTATATTTACAATGAGGGTATTGTTATTATTGATTATAAAAATAATAATTCGTGTTTTTGGTTTTTATATTTTTCCGTGGTTATTGGTTTTGATTGCTATTGTCCTTCCTGTGGTTATTGTTTCTGTTTATTTATGCAGTTAGTGTTTTGTAGGGTTGAAAACAAATATTATACAAAGAAACTATTCTTTTTGGATGAAATGTCTCATCACCCATCAAGGTATCTAAAGAGGTGTAATGGTGTGTGTGTATGTATATGTGTATGTGTATATGTATATGTGTATGTGTGTTTGTGTTATTAATACTTATATAGTTATTGAATTTAAAAGTAAGTAGGTCCCACGTATACTATTATATATAGAGTAAACTATACGGTAGTCCCAAAGGTTTACTCATATTTCACTTTTCATCTCATTTAATTTTTCAAAATAGAATACGTAGGACCCACTAATGTTTGCTAGAAACCAAAACCTCCATCGGACAATCGTCGTCGCTACCGCCGCCACCCTTTGTTCATCTCGCGCATAATATGTGTCACACCCTCAAAATCCACTTGCGGAGTTTTACCGCGAGGCGTGTGAACAAACCAGGATCACATTCAATAGTTACTCAGAACGACTCTATATGCCATAATTTAAATGAAACCAATCCAAAGTAAATAATTAAAGAGTACGGAAGCGTTTTGAAAACAACCCAAAGTAATAAAAGTATATTTGTGGCAAAACACGTGCCAATCCCAAAAGAGAAATCAATAACTATTAAAATGATAAAATTGTCTTGAAGACTGTGTCATAGAATGTAGTGGACCATGCAGTGCTCTTATGGCAAGCAAGCTAATGACCTGAGAATAGCATACTAAATATGTCAACACAATGGTTGGTGAGTTCAAGAGACATTCAAATATAAACAGTTTAATAATAGAGATGTACAAGTAGCGTATTGTAACAGATAGCTAGTCCATTAACAATAAATATTATTTCATAGTGATTTCGCAATTGAAGCTGACTGTGTTACGTTGTTGCCTCCTGCCACGACTTAACAGGTCGTGACAATGTTCATTAGGACAACTTGCACCCGGTTGACCTCGAGTCACACAGGTGGGGCTCGTCAGACCCAGTACTACTACCCAAATTTCCCCGCTAATCAATATTAACAATTCGAAAGTGTGAGGACTTTTCCATGATATCAACACTATATAATATTGTACACAACTTAAATACATAAAGCTTTCGTGATTTACCAGTATGCTATCTCCCCCAAAGAGAGTAAATAAAAAGTGGGGCATGAACTCACCTGATATGCGTTTAGATACACAGAGTTTGACTTGTCAAACAGAATAGACAGACAACCTTCAGAGGTTACCTAGATCATATAAGTGCATGAGTACGTGTAATCAAAGAAGATGTGAAACCCTAAGTGCACTACAACCAAGGACTCAAGATTTCAAACAAAACAGACATGTTTGACCTAGTTGACCCGTTTGACCCGTTGGTGACTTTATGTGTTGTAAACCATTCAAGTAATCATACACATATGTTATGCATTGTTAACATTCAAATAGATCATATGTATGATATATCATCCAGGTGTAACACTTAGATCATCATACAACAAGTATCATACAAGTCATGCGAATCTAGAACATTAGCATATCCACTAGTTATACACAACTAACATGTCACACAGAGATCAAACCACTCACTACATGCCATGTGAAGCCACTCACGACTTCACATCCTAAACCCTGCCAATCCTACTAAGTAGGGGCCTCAGATTCGCACGCGTGTATGATGATCATAACCATATTCATTAACCATATGCATTGCATTCAACAAACATCACAACAATCAATTTCCAGTCCCAAACATGATGTCCTAACTACTAATCAACACCAACATCATACATGACCATCAAAGTCCAAACATCATCCATGATTATCCAAAACATCCCATACAACTAATTTCAACATGTTTCATCACCTTAGAATTCATCCATGATCATACTAACATGCTCCTACCATCCCAAACATGTTCAAGCTATCATTTTTCAGACGTTATGCAAATAAAGTTTCCTTTTGGGAAAGTACATCCCAACATCCATCAACCATCCAATGTATTCATGAATTCAACATATTTATACTATCTCAAGCTCCATATAATATCTAGACATGATCAACATCACCTAATCACCATAATCTAACAATCTTCATAAACAAAAGTTTCTACTTTTGGCAAGCTATGAATCAATAACATCCATTCAAAGATTTCTAGCATTCATAACAACAATCTAGCATCCAATCATCATCATGAACACATCCATAACATCAATCCATCACTAGATCACCATTACATGCAAAATAAAGTTACTATTATTAGTAACCTATGAACACCAACTTCAATTCACCAATTTCTTGCAAAATCAATGTTCCTAACATTCATACAACCTACTAATCATCATACATTCATCAAACAATCATTCATCATGCATAATCATAGCATTTTCGAACTAGGGTTTGTTTCAAACACAAAGTTCATGATCCATCCACTAAAAACATAGAATTCATTCATAATCGACGTTAACTAACATGTATACAATCTAACTAACATGTTAACATCATCAATTGATTAAAACTCAACACCAAGAACATCAATTTCGCAACTAGGGTTTCGGCCATATCCAATTTCATGCAAACAAAACACCAACTAACCTTTAGTTCGTGAAAAGTAACAAAATTGAGACTTCTAATGTGTTGTATGCCTTCAAATCGACCAAAATCCGATGCTTGATGCTTGTTACAAATTGAAATAGCAAAGGGAGGGGGTTTGGGAAGGAAGTCGCGGCCGAATGGGTGGGATTAGGGTTGGGATTTGTTTTGTTTAATTTTAATTTACATAATTACCCTTTTAACCCTTGTAATTTGTATTTTATAAAAAACTAGGCTTTAAACTCTTTGTAAAGTGTTTTTAACTTCATAATATAAAGATATAAACTTATGAAAATCATTATATATCTTATCTTTATAAAAACACAAGACATACGAATAAATAGGCACGTTTCCGCGTTACGCGATTAATGTTCTAATTAACCTTTTAAAAATGTGTAAACACATAAAAATAACCCAATACTCACATAATCAATTAGATTCACATCAAAATAACATTATCCATTATTATTAGGTCACCAACGTTAAACGACAACTAGTGTGTGCTCACGACACGTGTATACAAGACTTAACGGAACTAACGGAGTTTGGTAACGGAAATTTACCGGATGTCACATTATCCCCATGTTGAAAGAATTTTCATCCCGAAAATTGCGTTACATGGTGAGAGTGTTCCATCACTGGTCTACTGTATTGGCACACAGAAATCGAAATCGAGTGAGTTTTGGATGAGTTGTCACATCATCCCCATGTTGAAAGAAATTTCGCCCCGAAATTTAAATCAATACCTTTGTCTGCTGGCATCGTCCCTTCGAATAGTTGAGGGTACTTAAGCTTCATTTGATCTTCCCGTTCCCATGTGAATTCTGGTCCACGTCGCGAATTCCAACGGATTTTAACAATAGGTATCTTGCTTTGCTTAAGTGTTTTCACCTCACGGTCCATCACCTCAACTGGTTCTTCGATAAAATGCAATTGTTCATCCACTTGAATTTCTTCTAGTGGTACGACCATTGTTTCATCAATTATGCACTTCTTCAGGTTTGACACGTGAAATACATCATGGATTCCACTTAGCGAATCAGGTAGGGCTAATCGATAGGCTACTGGACCTATTCTTTCCACTATCTCAAATGGTCCAACGTACCTCGGATTTAGTTTCCCTCGTTTGCCAAACCGAACTACGCCTTTTCATGGTGAGACTTTCAACAAAACCTTGTCACCAACCTGAAACTCTAAAGGTTTCCGTCTCTTGTCAGCATAACTCTTTTGTCTGTCTCACGCTGCAGCCATACGGTTCCGTATCTGTATAATCTTCTCAGTTGTCTCATGAATTAACTCGGGACCTGTTATTTGACTATCACCAATTTCTGCCCAGCAAACTGGTGATCTACATTTTCTCCCATACAGCGCCTCGAAAGGTGCTGCCTGTATGCTAGTATGATAACTGTTGTTATAAGAAAACTCCACCAATGGCAGGTGAATTTCCCAGTTATTCCCGAAGTCAATCACACAAGCACATAGCATATCTTCCAACGTCTATATAGTACGTTCACTCTGACCATCCGTCTGTGGATGAAATGCAGTACTCATATCCAACCATGTACCCAAAGATTTCTGCAATGATTGCCAGAAATGTGACGTGAAACGAGCGTCACGATCGGAAATAATTGAGATCGGTACTCCATGTCTCGAAACGATCTCTTTAAGGTACAATCGGTTTAATTTCTCCATCTTATCCGTTTCCTTAATTGCAAGGAAGTGAGCAGACTTTGTCAATCGATCCACAATAACCCATATCGTGTCACAACCAGTACTAGTCCAGGGTAGCTTAGTAATAAAATCCATGGAGATTTGTTCCCATTTCTACATTGGAATCTCGGGTTGTTGTAACAGTCCGGATGGTTTTTGATATTCTACTTTTACCTTCTAGCAGGTTAAACACTTGCTCACATACGTAGCTACATCCGCTTTCATGTTGGGCCACCAATAGTGAGTCTTTAGGTCATGATACATCTTGTCGGATCCAGGATGTATAGAATACTTAGATTTGTGTGCCTCGCTCATAACTAAATCTCTCAGATTTCCATGAACAGGCACCCAAAGTCTATCCATGAAATACCGAATTCCATCCTCTTTCACCACTAGCTGTTTATCCATTCCCCTTAGCGATTCAGAACCAATATTTTCTACTTTTAAAGCTTCTATTTGTGCCTCCTTAACTTGTTCGGGAAGTTGGGTACTGATAGTAAGCTGTAAGGCTCGCACCCGTCGGGGTTTAGCTGTTTCCTTCCTGCTTAGGGCATCGGCAACTACGTTCGCCTTTCCCGGATAATACTTAATTGCGCAATCATAATCATTTAGTAGTTCTACCCAACGTCGCTGCCTCATATTCAACTCTTTTTGCTCAAAGATATGTTGAAGACTCTTGTGATCGGTGTAGATAGTGCACTTGGTACTGTACAAGTAATGTCTCCAGATCTTTAAGGCAAAAACCACTGCACCCAATTCTAAGTCATGGGTGGTATAGTTCTTCTCATGAACCTTTAGTTGTCTCGAGGCGTAGGCTATCACCTTGTCTCGTTGCATCAAGACACAACCCAATCCTTGAATGGATGCATCGCAATACACCACAAAGTCATCTGTTCCCTCTGGTAATGCTAATATCGGGGCACTACAGAGTTTTCGTTTTAATAATTGGAAAGCCGCTTCTTGACTATCAGTCCATTTGTATGTCGTTCCTTTGTGAGTCAAGGCTGTGAGAGGTTGTGCGATCTTGGAAAATCCTTCTATGAATCGGCAGTAATATCCTGCTAATCCTAGAAATTGTCTTATCTCGCTCGGCGTTTTGGGTGTAGTCCAATTCTTTATCGCCTCAATTTTGGCAGGATCAACATGTATTCCTTTCTCATTAACAATTTGACCTAGGAATTGTACTTCTCTTATCCAAAAGTCACACTTTGAGAATTTAGCATACAGCTGCTCATTATTCAACAGTTCCAAGATCATTCGTAAGTGCTCTTCATGCTGCTCCTTGGTCCTAGAATATATCAGTATATCATCGATGAACACAATGACAAACTGATCAAGATAAGGTTTGCACACGCAGTTTATGAGGTCCATGAACACAGCAGGTGCATTAGTCAACCCAAAGGCATGACTAAGAACTCATAATGACCATAACGAGTACGAAACGCAGTCTTGGGAATGTCTTCTTCTCGAACTTGAGTTGATGATAACCAGATCTCAAGTCAATCTTCAAATAATAGCTTGATCCTTGAAGCTGATCGAATAAATCATCAATACGAGGTAAAGGGTATCGGTTCTTGACTGTTACTTTGTTTAACTCTCTATAATCAATGCACATCCGGAATGTGCCATCCTTCTTCTTAACAAAGAGAACAGGAGCTCCCCAAGGTGATGTACTAGGTCGAATAAAGCCCTTATCCAAAAGCTCTGAAGTTGTGACGACAACTCCTGCAGTTCGTTCGGTGCTAATCGATAAGGTGCCCTAGCAATCGGAGCTGCGCCGGGAGTCAACTCAATCTGGAATTCCACTTGATGGTGAGGTGGTAATCCAGGAAGATCCTCTGGGAACACCTCCGGAAAGTCGCGTGCTACGGGAATATCCTCCATTCTCTTTTCCCCTGCCTGCTTATCGGTCACAAGTGCTAGGATAGCCACACGGCCCTTTCGTAACAACTTTTGGGCTTTCATGAATGAAATGATTCCTATCACAGCACCACTCCTATCACCTCTGACGGTAAGGATTCGATCACCAACCGGGATCCGTATGATCTTCTCGTGACATATGACTTCCGCTTGCTTGTTACAGAGCCAATCCATGCCTATCACAACATCAAAACTCCCTAGCGTAACGGGCATGAGATCTATGGTGAAAGTATGACCAGCAAGTTCTATCTTACAGTCTTTAAGGATATGCGTTACATGGATTTGTTTACCGTCGGCTAATTCCACAGTGTATTTAGATTCTAAAGCAGAGGGTATATCACTTAAAAGACTACAGAACTTTAAAGACACAAAACTCCTATCGACTCCAGTATCAAATAGTACCGTAGCAAAACAACCATTAACAGGGAATCTACCAGTAACAGTTGTGGGATCATTTAGAGCCTCACCTGAGCCAATGACGAAGGCTCTCCCTTGGCTCCATCTTTATTCCGCCATTTCCAGTGCCATTTCCACCATTGTTGTTATTATTACCATTGTTGTTGTTGTTACCGTGGTTGTTGGTATTGTTGTTGTTGTTGTTGCCATTTCCGTTCCTCCTTAGTTGTGGGCAGTTTCGCTTGTAATGCCCTTCTTTCCCACATTCAAAACAACCCTTGGGAGTCTCTTGAGGTTGTTGTGGCCTCCTCACCAGTTCACCACGACAATCCTTCGCAGCGTGTCCAATTTTTCCACAACGTTGACACTTGAAGCTATCACACCTTCCCACATGATGGTAATTACACCGAGTACACTTCGGATGTCTCCCACCATAACCACTAGGTCCTTGATTATTTTCAGGCGTCTGGTTGGAGTTACGGTTATTGTCAAACCTCCGTTGTTGCTGAACCGGTTGTTGTTGCTGTTGAGATTGGGGTTGACCACTGGAAGATGATGATGCTTTGGTGTTGTTAGCATTATCCCACTTTCTTTTGTTGTCGGGCACGCTTGCCACAGCGCCCGGTTTGGGTAGACGTCCTTGCTCCACGGCTTGGTCAGTTAGCCTGTGAGCTAGCTGGATGGCTTGCTGAATTGTGGCTGGATTGGAAGCAGTTACCATACTCTGGATTTCAGGTACCAATCCCCGTATGTAATGCTCTATCCTTTTATGCACCTCATTCACCATTCCCGGACACAAAGTTGCTAATTCATGGGTTCTGGTGGTGTAAGCCTTAATTTCCGAGCCCTGCATTTTCAGTTGCCAGAACTCCATCTCTAATTTCTGTACTTCGCTGCGAGGACAGTACTCCTCGGTCATCATTGCTTTGAACTCATCCCATGGAAGTCCATTCGCCATCGCTTGTCCAAGCATCTGGACTTGCGCGTTCCACTAAGACAGTGCAACACCCTCTAAAGTCCCGGTGGCATACTTTACTTGATCCGCTAGTAGACAGTTACATTTGGAGAAAACAGACTCAGTCTTCTCGAACCAGCGTACAAGCCCTACAGCACCCTCTGTACCGCTGTAGGTGTGTGGTTTACAGTCCATGAAGGACTTGTATGTACACACGGTGGTCCTGTTTTAACACACACACATTAATCAGACATCCCCTATAGTTATAAAGGATATCAGATTTATCTTTCTGTCATTGTTTACCTGCTGACTGACCCGCGTGGGCAGCAGCCACTGCCGCCTGAACATGCTCATTAATTAGAGCAGCCAATTCTGCGGGAGTCATGTTAATAGCACCACCACCTGTTCTCCGGTGCCACATCCACGTCCGCGTCCACGACCACGTCCACGTCCACGTCCACGTCCACGGGCGTCCATTCTTTTCACTTTACATTCACAAATACAATAATGAGTAACATCAAACATATTTAACTCATTGAAGCGTAGTAAACAGTAAACAAAAGAAATAACGAATCATCACAACCACAACATTCATAACAAAAAAATAACCAAAGTAAATAAATTGCAAATGAGTCACAATGTATTTAGCAATGTCAAAATTGAAGTTTGTCATTCGTGTGGGGAAACAACCCTTCCCACATAGGTTTCAAAAGAAAACACTACGTAATCTAAGTCATATAAAGAAGTCAATCGACAACATCTGACCCATCACTATCATCCTCCATCTCCTCCGGTTCCTCCTCCTCGGGATCCTCCTCATCCTCAGGGTCTGCTGCAGGAGCAGGAGCTATAGCAATCTGAAGTGCCGCTAGTTGAGCTTCTAAAATGGCAATCCTATTATCGGCTACGGCGTCCCGCTGTTCACGAGCAGTCACGCGCCCTTGGAGTGCCATAAGACCATCTTGCATATGGTGACAACCGTTCAAGGTCTTCCCGTGTTCTTCCTCGAGTTCATCCAATTGATGTCTCAGGTTGTACACCTCTTGCTGTAGTGTACAGACATCACCCGTGAGTCGCCTACTCGATGTTGTTCAGTATCCAGTGCAGCCATTAGTGCAGCAATCAGTTGCTCGTTGGACTGTGTCGTTCGTGGGAGTGAAGGCATGGGTTGATTGGCATTGTTCCTAGTCCTTGGCTTTGGGACAGGTACGCGCTCCCTAAACATGATATGGTCAACAAATCTAGGATAGGAACGCCAGTCTCGCGGAGGGTCACGCTTCATCAATGCAAATGGTTTATCCCAGTCAATCTCTTCTCGGGGATAAGCCAGATGGGGCCAATCGAATCCATCATCAGGTACAAGTGCGGGAGGTGGGGATTCAGATCGTGTAGGTGATTCAGGTCGTTTACCTAGAGCTCTCAAAGACGATGCCATGCTGCAGAGAGTGTGACGTGTATGCCAATGAGTATACAGTAGCTGAGAATAAGGCACAGGTAACTAATTAACTGTGTGCGGTTATAGTCTAGTGTGTATGCAACCTAGTTCCCTATAACCAATGGCTCTGATACCAATCTGTCACACCCTCAAAATCCACTTGCGGAGTTTTACCGCGAGGCGTGTGAACAAACCAGGATCACAGTCAATAGTTACTCAAAACGACTCTATATGCCATAATTTAAATGAAACCAATCCAAAGTAAATAAATTAAAGAGTACGGAAGCGTTTTGAAAACAAACCAAAGTAATAAAAGTATATTTGTGGCAAAACACGTGCCAATCCTAAAAGAGAAATCAATAACTATTAAAATGATAAAATTGTCTTGAAGACCATGTCATAGAATGCAGTGGACCATGCAGTGCTCCTATGGTAAGCAAGCTAATGACCTGAGAATAGCATACTAAATATGTCAACACAAAGGTTGGTGAGTTCAAGAGATATTCAAATATAAACAGTTTAATAATAGAGATGTACAAGTAGCGTATTGTAACAGATAGCTAGTCCATTAACAATAAATATTATTTCATAGTGATTTCGCAATTGAAGCTGACTGTGTTACGTTGTTGCCTCCTGCCATGACTTAACAGGTCGTGACAATGTTCATTAGGACAACTTGCACCCGGTTGACCTCGAGTCACACAGGTGGGGCTCGTCAGACCCAGTACTACTACCCAAATTTCCCCGCTAATCAATATTAACAATTCGAAAGTGTGAGGACTATTCCATGATATCAACACTATATAATATTGTACACAACTTAAATACATAAAGCTTTCGTGATTTACCAGTATGCTATCTCCCCCAAAGAGAGTAAATAAAAAGTGGGGCATGAACTCACCTGATATGCGTTTAGATACACAGAGTTTGACTTGTCAAACAGAATAGACAGACAACCTTCAGAGGTTACCTAGATCATATAAGTGCATGAGTACGTGTAATCAAAGAACATGTGAAACCCTAAGTGCACTACAACCAAGGACTCAAGATTTCAAACAAAACAGACATGTTTGACCTAGTTGACCCGTTTGACCCGTTGGTGACTTTGTGTGTTGTAAACCATTCAAGTAATCATACACATATGTTATGCATTGTTAACATTCAAATAGATCATATGTATGCTATATCATCCAGGTGTAACACTTAGATCATCATACAACCAAGTATCATACAAGTCATGCGAATCTAGAACATTAACATATCCACTAGTTATACACAACTAACATGTCACACAGAGATCAAACCACTCACTACATGCCATGTGAAGCCACTCACGACTTCACATCCTAAACCCTGCCAATCCTACTAAGTAGGGGCCTCAGATTCGCACGCGTGTATGATGATCATAACCATATTCATTAACCATATGCATTGCATTCAACAAACATCACAACAATCAATTTCCAGTCCAAACATGATGTCCTAACTACTAATCAACACCAACATCATACATGACCATCAAAGTCCAAACATCATCCATGATTATCCAAAACATCCCATACAACTAATTCAACATGTTTCATCACCTTAGAATCATCCATGATCATACTAACATGCTCCTACCATCCCAAACATGTTCAAGCTATCATTTTTCAAACGTTATGCAAATAAAGTTTCCCTTTGGGAAAGTACATCCCAACATCCATCAACCATCCAATGTATTCATGAATTCAACATATTTATACTATCTCAAGCTCCATACAATATCTAGACATGATCAACATCACCTAATCACCATAATCTAACAATCTTCATAAACAAAAGTTTCTACTTTTGGCAAGCTATGAATCAATAACATCCATTCAAAGATTTCTAGCATTCATAACAACAATATAGCATCCAATCATCATCATAAACACATCCATAACATCAATCCATCACTAGATCACCATTACATGCAAAATAAAGTTACTATTATTAGTAACCTATGAACACCAACTTCAATTCACCAATTTCTTGCAAAATCAATATATCCTAACATTCATACAACCTACTAATCATCATACATTCAGCAAACAATCATCCATCATGCATAATCATAGCATTTTCGAACTAGGGTTTGTTTCATACACAAAGTTCATGATCCATCCACTAAAACATAGAATTCATGCATAATCGACGTTAACTAACATGTATACAATCTAACTAACATGTTAACATCATCAATTGATTAAAACTCAACACCAAGAACATCAATTTCGCAACTAGGGTTTCGGCCATATCCAATTTCATGCAAACAAAACACCAACTAACCTTTAATTCGTGAAAAGTAACAAAATTGAGACTTCTAATGTGTTGTATGCCTTCAAATCGACCAAAATCCGATGCTTGATGCTTGTTCCAAATTGGAATCGCAAAAGGAGGGGGTTTGGGAAGGAAGTCGCGGCCGAATGGGTGGGATTAGGGTTGGGATTTGTTTTGTTTAATTTTAATTTACATAATTACCCTTTTAACCCTTATAATTTGTATTTTATAAAAAACTAGGCTTTAAACTCTTTGTAAAGTGTTTTTAACTTCATAATATAAAGATATAAACTTATGAAAATCATTATATATCTTATCTTTATAAAAACACAAGACATACGAATAAATAGGCACGTTTCCGCGTTATGCGATTAATGTTCTAATTAACCTTTTAAAAATGTGTAAACACATAAACATAACCCAATACTCACATAATCAATTAGATTCACATCAAACTAACATTATCCATTATTATTAGGTCACCAACGTTAAACGACAACTAGTGTGTGCTCACGACACGTGTATACAAGACTTAATGGAACTAACGGAGTTTGGTAACGGAAATTTATCGGATGTCACAATATGGAAGCCATGGGTAAGGATTAGTGGGTATACCATCCGGAAATACAAGCCATATCAATGGATTTAACTAGCATACCATCTCGAATGGTGGGTAGGGCTAGACAGTGGATGAAACATAATTATTATGTTTAAACATAACATTAGATAAACAACTAAATCAAACAAAGATTCCATGTTTAGATAAGATAAACTATATGTCCTGATACATGTTTAAGACCATAACTATTCAATATAACTGTAAATAGATTCTTGGAATCCTGGTAATATACAATACACTATTAAAAATTAATTATTTTTATAAGTAAACACAAGCTGAACATTTCCAATGCCATTGATAGGCTCGATCGCCATGTTTCCCATTCTTAACATGGATCCATCTTCACTTGGTTTGAGATCCACCATAGATACTTACATACAGGAGTTATAACACTAGAATTTATCCATCAAATTATTTCATCATCCTAAACATAAAATAATTCAAACATGAAGGAAACATAATTCTTAACCAAAATAGAATCAAAGATAGGAAAAAACCTTGTTTCAGTTTTGGGTCCTTTGACCAACTTAAATCCGCTACATTACCCTTGTGTGTGTTTGACTTGTTAATATATTATCTATAACCTATAATAAAAGAAGTTTTTCCTAAAATACGTGTCATCATTATAGCATATCAAATGACACGTGTCATTATTATAACATATCATAAAAATCATTTTCCCGTCTCTCTCTCCTAATAAATACAAAAATTATAAAAACAATTAATTTGACTTTTTTTAACTAAAATATGTTTAAAAATATATATCTATATTTGTGTTTCTTTTCTCTCTCATATTAAATGATAATTGTTCTAAATAAGTAAATTAAACTATTAAACGTTTAAAATATAAATGTAGTTATTTTAATAATTTACTAATACATATTAAATATAGAGTTATAATTTTAATTCATTATGTGTTATAACTTTTAAATATTCATTATATTTTTATTTAATCAATGAATAATAACATTTAAAAAATAAAATATTATAAAACTAATTATTTTAATATGTTTTATTATTCTATTCATGTAATACATGAGTTCTTATTCATGTAATACATGGGTTTTAATCTAGTATATTAATATATAGTTAATGAATTTAAAAGTAAGTGAGTCCCATGTATTCTATTATATATAGAGTAAACTATACGGTAGTCCCAAGCTTTACACATATTTCACTTTTCATCTCATTTAATTTTTCAAAATGATGACTAAACCTTTAACTTTATAATATATTAACCCTTGGCCTACCAATCATCTATAACTAAAAAGATATTTTCTTTGTCCGCCTCCTAAACTTTTGACACTCAAATTTTTCCACCTTAACAAACTTACACGACATAAGAAGAACCGATTCTCCACTGCCCATGTTGAGTAAATGGCTTGAAAATTAAAATTCCAATTCAGGTCAAAATAGAATTCTAAATCTTCGTCTTCGCTCAAAATGTTACTGAAAATGGAGACCAATGACAAAGCTATTGTAATCACCAAGAACCCAATCAATATTTCAAACAATGCAACCAAGAATAGAAAACAACACAGCAATAAATTATATATCTTGGGTAATCAACAACTGACTAGTGAACATTAACAAAACAAAATTTGTTTTAACCAAGACAAATCGTATCTTTTTCTACCTTGAGACCAAAAGCACGAACGAATCACCCAACAACAATTGATAGATTTCCAAATAGCTATCGATAATATGTCCACAACAACTCGACTCCAATCTTGATTGTACAAAGCAATAAAAAACCCAAATAAATAATACCCAAGTTGTAAATTGGTTCAATCTTTTTAATAGCTTGCAATCAAATCATATAAGTCATTGTGATAGAAATAATCCGTTTGAACATGTATTCTAGTGTTGCAAACTCCAATTGACAGCAAGAATTCAGAACCAATAATCATAATCAACAACTTGATTAATCTTAAAAACATGATGAAACACTGTCATATCAAAGCAATTGATCATGCATATCAAATATTCAATCAAATTCAAATTGAGATTTTAAGAATGAATTTGTTGTCTGTAAAAGAAAAAAAAAAGCCACAAACTCCCTTTTGTTCTTAAATGTGATCTTATATATTTCGGTGGTATATGTGTTGTATATATATATTCACTAAAGGGGACTCATGGATATATAATTAATTAAGTCCATACTAAAGCCTAATAATAGTGATAAAATAAGCGTAATAAAATGAGACTATTGCAAATGTCTAATTTATTCATTCACACACACCGTCCTCCTCTAACGCTCTCTCATCTGCAAATTACATTTTCTCTCTATGTTTGTTCTCTCTTTAATTTTATTCTTTTTTTTAATCAAGCGTATACATGAAAGTAAATATGGTCTTAGCATCTTAATCTAGTCTTCAAATGGTCGTTGCACCTTATGTATGAGGAGTAGCGCTATAGCAAATAGTTTATCATTCATTCAAAATAGGGTAATGCCATTCCAGTTCTTGATTAGGTGTCGCATTCTACAATTAAAAATTAAAGAGCTTGAATCTTAAAAGATGCAAGTTAGAATTATATATTGTAGAAAAATTAAAAATTCTAAATAAAACAAACAAGCATTAAAGTAGTCATAATATTAGTAAATAAAGAAAAAGGAAATACAAAAGCTATATAGTCCATGTTTAATTTAAGTAGAGAAGATATTATTTGTGTCGCCAAAATTGAAAACGGTTATGTAAGCAAAAACATGTACATTTTATGTATAAATCACCGTAAATAAATGTTAATAATTGTATTGTAAATATAGTGATATATGAAAAAAGTTACTTTTTATGGATACATTTGTTAAGTAAACCCTCAATTAAAATTTAATTATTTTTGTTTATGTGAATACGGGCAGTTTTATGAGAGAGTTACTAAATCTCTTAAATAATTTTGAAAAAAAAATGATGATACACAATATAGGCTGGTAATTTATTTTCACCCCCTTCTTTTGTTCATCATGCACGTATAAATCGTTAATTTGAAGAATTAATATGTGATCAATATATATCACTAACATCTCATTACTAAAAAGTAAAAGCGTTGTAAAATACTAAGGTTTTCAATTGATACAATGTATATGATGTGTGTCATGATACGTACCATTGTTAATGTATTGCGATATACAAGTGAAATAAACATGCTTGTAATCATAAGGATATTTTAAAAACCGTGCCAACTTCACACGCCATGTTAAATCAGCTTCTAGCTTTATCCACACACGTTCTTCATCCAACAACTTCTGAAAAACCCTTAGTTGATCTTCTTCTATTACAGTTTGATTGGCCTCAAACTTTGCTACAAGTGGTTTTTCTTTGTCAGAGGTTGAAATGATGGTGGTTGACAAGGCATTAAGAATGGGATAACCTTTAGCGATAGTGCTCATGTTGTAACTTATGGAGTCTAGGTATGCCTTGCCCAAGCCTGTTTTGCGAAAACTAATTTCATGTTTCAATTCTCCTACAAGTGATACTACACTGTCGTTTGTGGTTACTTTGACATACATATTTTGTATGTCAAAACTTTTAATATATATGTGACTATGACTTAAAATATGTTGTCCCACAACTAGGTATATCAAAACAAAAAATGCACTAATTGAAAGTCCGTATTTGATTCTATGATGTGTTATGTTTGTCTCGATGTATCTAAAGTCTTCTCGAATCTGTGTCAAACCAAACATAAATATTAGACTTTATCATGCAATTATAAAACTTATCATGAGACACTCTTAGGTAATTATATCCGGAAGTGTGTGTAATCTATTTCATTAACGAGTTTAAACTTACAGCAAAATTGTGATGGTTCACCAATACTCGAATCACCTCCACAAGATCTACAACATTTTCCGTAACAACGCGGGCCATGGTCTACAATACCAATTGTATAAACAAGATTAAGCTCATAGTTGATATAAATGTTACTTTTTTTTGACTTTTCGGTTTTCCAAGAACTATGTTCGAACATAATTTTTAATAAAAATCATGTATTTAATCAAATAGTGATCTTATTAAACAATTTTATAAACAAGATTAAACTCATGACCAACGTCCGAATAATTTAAGTGATTCATGATATATTTTAATGTGTATATATACATTACCTACTATATATGGTGTTGGAGAACAAAAACTTAAAAGCGTTAAATACACTTTACTTAATCATATGAAAAACATAAACTTATAGAAAGAACTTTACATTATATGTTTTAAAGTAATCCCACTTATAAAATTAATCCTATTTTGAATAAGAATCCCTGCTGGATGGGATTATAACGAACTCTTCAATATAATTTATGATCATACGGAAGTTACTACATGCATATGTCACAATTATAAAAGAAAATTTTTCATCTTTTACCTATTATATTTATCCGTGCAAACTGAATATATACCTATGAGTACTTCTATAAGGTAGTCAAATTCTTATAAATAATCAGGTATTCGTCACGAATACAACATATAAGTTAAATATAAAAAGCAATGTTTTCAAAACCGCATTGGACGTCGAACAGGACGTCTTACTGCTTTGGGGGTCGGACAGGTGGGACCGGCAGGACCGGACTTAAGAACCAGATGATTTCATAATTATATATAGTATATTATATATATAGTATATATGTAATTAAATATAAGTAATTTATATATGTATTTTATAGTTATACAGAAAACTTAACTATATTTGTATATCCAACACACTAAATTATGATTCAACACCCCGTTTTTACTTATTAAAATAAAAAAAACAACAAAAAAACCCAAAAACCGGTCCAAACCAGTCCGGTTTCCTGGTCCGACCATCGGTTCGGGACAAACCGGCCAGTTCAACCACCAAAAACCGAATCATAGTGAACCGGACCGGCTAGGGGGCCGATCCCCGGTCAAACCGGTCGGACCGGCCGGTCCGATCCAGCCACGAAAACATTGATAAAAAGGGTCCTAATATAGACACACTCACCCAGATAAATCGACACCCTCTATACGTTGCGTATGGGTTCATACGCAGGTCGAATACACTGAAAATGAAAAAAATTCAGAAGGGTTGTCAGAGAGCTATACGCCCCATATAGCCCTATACGACAACCCTCCCCCCCCCTATACGACACGTGTAGCAAATTTCAACACTGATTAAGAGGAAAAACCCAGAGGGCTGTCAGAAGGGTTATACGTCTCATATAGGGCTATACGATCCCCCTATACGATGCGCATAGGGTCATACGACCCGTATAGAAATTTTGGCCGGAGTGTTAATTTATAATTTTGGTGTGTACAAAATAACCAAATTAACCTTATAAAAATAGGTGAAGGTGTTACAAAACAGAAGTTCTAACCAGTTGTGTCAGAGCTGAGAATCACATAAAAAAAACAGCAGCAGTTAATTAAGGTTCCAACAATCGGTAGCATAATGATTTCATAGTTTGGCTGATACTCGATTGTCAAGTAGAGTTTTTGAAATTAAATTCTCCACTTACATGTTCAGATTATAATTAATCAAAGCTCGTAATTTTCATATTCGACACATCAAATTGATTACAGTGTGTATATGTCATCATGCACGTATCTACTATAAGATCTATAAATTTGGATGGGTTCAAAGTACAACTTACCTGAAAATCGCACCACACGGACCTGGTGTGGAAGTACTTGGGCGGTTCACAAATCACTGACTACCGTTAAATAATGTTAACTTTGTTAATTTTGATAAGGTTGTAGGGTTTCGGATAGAGGGTGGGATTTATATGGTTGTCGAAGGTAAATAATGTTACAAAAATATACAAAATAGTAAAGGAGAAGCATGTCATATACGGTTTAATTACTTCTTGAGGTTTCTTTTGCTATAAGTAGTGGAGATAACCATGCTTTGCAAACTGAATTTTGTATGCGGACAAAATCCGACGCTGTTTGCTTTTATTTTAAACTAAATTTATAGCGTAACTTTGATAAAAACAAACTCCTCAAATCTTTATTTTTCGAACAACAAAAGTTATAAAAGAGAAAAAAATTGAATTTCAAAATTATATTTTTTATTTATATTTTAGTGTTCTATATATATGCTTGTTTAATTTTGGTTATTTTTATCTCTAAGCAGACATGTCGATTGAAAAAAAAAAAGTTAGCGAAAATAACATTTTTATGAT
The DNA here is from genome assembly GCA_025506515.1 of Flaveria trinervia. Lineage (NCBI taxonomy): Eukaryota > Viridiplantae > Streptophyta > Magnoliopsida > Asterales > Asteraceae > Flaveria > Flaveria trinervia. The sequence goes on along the minus strand of CM046443.1, from coordinate 83,918,627 downwards.
TATTATTATCCTCGCGACACTATAGATAGGAGAGTCATGCACTCAAGAAAACCTTCACTGCCTTCTGGTTGTTTTCTATATTTTTTAATATTTAATTTATTTATGTGTCATCCGATATTCCGATCGATCCATTCCAACGTATTTGGAAAACGGCTATCAAAATTATTGTCTGAAGAGAAAAACTAAAATAGACTATTTAATTATTTATTTTCATTGTGAGCTTCATCTTCTTTCCGGTTGTATATGATAATATTCTTTCTAGAAAAGGGCATATGATAATATCATTCAACTAACTTTGTTTCTGACTTATTTTTTAATTAAAACTAGTTTTTTTCATCTCGCGTTACGACAAGATCATATACAATATAGATAACTATCGATCCGACTTGTTTCTTAACTAAATTTATGTCAATACTCGGGTCTTTTCAAATTACGTCCACACGTAACTTGACTTGAATATATATCAACACAAAGTAAATTATAAAGTGGCATTTTATAAAGGTTTTAGGGGCGAACGTGCCAATATTAAAAGTAACACAATCAATCGTATGTATCGTGATAAAGTATACAATACTATCGACCCAACTTTTTTTACTAAACTCGTTTCGGATAAGATTTACATCAAAACATAAACGGACTCCAATTTATACTAACATAAACATAAAACAGGAACATAAGAAATTAAATTTTTTTAGTAAAATTGTGGAGAGGTGAACCCAATATTTTAGAGACCTAAAGGAGTCAAAATGATATTTTACAGAGTTTTTAAAAACGTTTCAAACGTCAAAAGCAATGTCAAAATTCATTATATGTGCTGCCCCTGTGATACTAACGTGGTTATGACTCGCATATTATGACGTAAACAAAACCAACATGAAAATGATGAATTCGTTAAAGGAGTTTGTAGCAAAGAAAGTAAAAATATTTATTAAAAAAAGAGGTAATTTAAAGAAGAAGCACACATATGTATATTTAAAAACTTAAATACCAAGAAAAACTACCGAGAAGGAGTATGTAGTACTTGTTGTGTTTTACACAAATATAGTAATAATATTTAAACTTTAAAGGTTTACCTCTAGCTAGGACAGGTCATTTAAAAATTGTAACATTAAATTGATTGAATTTTTTTCAAGTCCGCCGTCTATCAAGTGGTAATTTTGTTCATTCTCCGACTTGTTTGAAAAATAAATAGCACACTCTCCCCGCCGGCCAGTGCTCAAGACTCAAGATAGGCAATAACACATTTGCTTTCGGGTCCTTAACCTCACCGTCGTGTTTGACACCCTACACATATCTCACATCGGCCGTAAACATAGAGATTCCTAGTTCATAAGGAATGTCTGGTCTCTAACATTAACAACGTGTTTTGGACGTATTCGCTATAGATTAGAGGAGAACCCCACAGTTAAGCGTGTTCAGGTGGGAGCAATTCAGGATGGATGACCTCCCTAAGAAGTTTTCACCTGGGCAACCAAAAGGAAATCTGTGAGCTCCTCGTGGACAAAACGGATAATATTATTGATCCGAGTGGTCGGGTGTTACATCGTGTCATCTCCATCATCAGATTCTCACCCTCATCTTCAGGTCTTCATTTCAGCCTTAGATCCGTGTTTTCACAAGTATGACATCCTTCCTCAAGCACATGGTTGTCAGAGTGTGGGTGCCCGACGACTGAGGGTGTCGTTGCTAGTTTAACGACATCCGACCAGATGCCCACAATAGCTTTTAGTTGTTTTTCCGCCCAAAAATCGAAACCCAATAAGTGGCAGTTGTAATAGTAGCCGCTGGTAATGTAATTGTTTTCAGAACAACGTTGAAGGTCAGGGAACAAAAACAACAACGGAAAACTCTAGTGAAAATAGAAAATAAATGATCCCAAACGTCACCTTTGTGAAATACAGTTATAACCCTATAGGTGGCACTATAACCACCGATGTTGCTAACTGACTGATAGTAGAATAAGGGTATAATGCATTGCTATGAATTAAAGATTTTTATATGTGCATTTCAATGTGAGCTACTACCAATAAAATATATTATTGTGCAACCTATTTTGTTATCATACCATTTGCCTGCAACGTGTATTCAAAGGTTTAAATAAAAAAAAATTGGGTTCACTGTTATTTAATAATTGTTCATAACTTAGACTTGATCAAGATCACCCCTAGTCATAAACTTCACTTAACTTATTTTTATTTAGTCATCTATATCTCTAATATCTCTAATAAATATATAAGTCAAGTGACCATGTGTTCCATTCTAGCTATCTAAACAAAATTTTCCACCTTTTCCTGTTTTCTTCAATTTTATTGTTTTATTACTTACTTAAAAATACAATATTGTTTAACAATTTGTTATTTTTTACTCATAACTACTTAACTTTTTCTTATTTTTAAAACATGCAATACATAAGTTTCTAACCTAGTTATAACATTTATAAAAAATATACCTTCAACTTTATTGTTTTATTACTTACTTAAAAATATAATTATCATATAAAAATTTCTTATAACTTTTCCTTATTTTAAAATATGCAATACCCAAGTTTCTAAGCTAATTATAACATTTATAAAAGTTACTTTCAATTTTATTTTTTATTACTTATTAAAAAAATATAAATTTATTTAATAATTTGTTACTTTTTATTTTTAACTATTAAAGTTTTCTTTATTTTAAAAAATGTAACACACAAGTTTTTAACCTAGTTATAACAATCATAAAAAATTACTTCAACTTTATTGTTTTATTACTTACTTAAAAATATAATATCATCTAAAATATTGATCTTAAATATTTTGTATTAAAAAAAGTTTGATATTTTAAAAAATTACTTATGTTATATAAAAGATTGTTTCTTTAAAAATTACATTTATAAAAAGAACTCTTTCTTAATATATTAAAAACTATTTAATCTAAAATAAATAAATAATATTATTAGTAGTTAATGTAATATTTAATAAGAGAAAGAATCGAGAAAATTAGGCTTGGGAAATTTAATATTACGACAAGTGGTAACAAAAAAACTTATTTTATTAAAACAAATAGATTTTCATCTTTCATCCTCGTTAAACTTTTGTGACAAAATTTAAAAGTTTCAAAACTCTACTATTTCCTAGTTGATGTTTCAAGTATATAATAATTTCAATGCTCGTACTATGTAAAATTTACGTTTTAAACACGTTTAGTTAGTTTTCTAATAATTTCATCTTTTTATAAGACTTCCATCTGTTAAATTTTGAAATAACTAGATTTTGTCACCACCAACAATTGATAGATTACCAAATAGCCATCGATTATATGTCCATAACAACTCGACAATCTTGATTGTACAAACCAATAAAAATCCAAATAAAATAATACCCAAATCTTAAATTGGTTTAATCTTTTTAATTGCTTACAATCTATGTGATAGAAATAACCCCTTTAAACATGTACACTAGTGTCGCAAACTCCAAATGACAACAAAAACTCAGAACCATGAAATCGTAATCAGCAACTTAGGTAGTTTTGAAAACGTGATGAAACACTATTAGATTAAACTAATGGGTTGTACATATTAATTGTGTAATTAAATTCAAATTGAGATTTGAGAAAGAATTTCTTGTCTAAGAAAGAAAAAAATCACACACTCCTTTTTCTTCTTTTATTTGATCTTGAATATTTCTGTCGTATATGTGTTTGTATGTATTCACTAAATTGGACTTCATGTATATATGATTAAGTCCATACAAATGCCTAATAATAGTGATAAATTAAGCCTATAAAATGAGACTACTAAAACTATTCAATTTATACATTCACACACACCAACTGTTCTCCTCTAGCAGTCGCTTACTTCTATCAATTATATTTTCGCTCTGTATTATTTTTTTTTAAAATTTTTCTCTCTTTTTAAACATATACGTGGAAGTAAAAGTGGCCTTAATTAGCATCTCACCATTAACTAGACACATGACCAAGTCAAAAAATGACCATTTTACCTCATGTACGAAGAGTCGTACTTTAGCAAATAGTTTATCTTTTAAACAAGGTATAATATCATTCCAATTTTTGACTAGGTGTCGCGTTCGACAATTAAAAGTTATATAGTTTGAATCTTAAAAGATACAAGTTATGATTAATTTATCTAGGAAATCTAAAAGTTGTTAATTAAAAAAACACAAGCGTTAAAGTAGTAATAGTAGTAGTGAAAAGAAAAATGGAAAATAAATGCTATATAGTTTAAGTTTAATTTATGTAGAGAACTAGTATGACACCCGCGCTTTGCGGTGGTGTCGTCATCCACAGTGATACATTTTGAAACGATAACACATATATGGCATGGGTGTTAAAATATATATAAGCTAATATAAGTAGTGGGTGTATCAATTAATATAAAGTCTAAACTTATTAAAAGAAAACAAAATAAAACAAAATTTCATTAAAGAAATTTCCCGTTACGTGATGAGGCTAATGCTTTTTCCTTTTTACTTATAGTTATAAATCATGGTTGTGTAATTTATCATGTGAAATTAAATTAAATTAAAAAGAATACAAAACATAAAAAAAACATAAAAAACAAATACAAATCAAAATTCTTAAAAAGGATAGGAGCCATTGCAAGAAATAAACCACAACATTATTGGCCAATATATAGAAAGTAAAAATAACCTTGTTAATGTAGTTATATCTTGTAAGTTATTTAGTAGAAACACACGTACTAGCAAAATACGAAACCTAATAAAAAAACAAATTATTGTGATCTATTTTATAAGTCTTTTTGGTAGTGTAAGAGGATTGTTAGGTATTCTACCTTTGAAGAAATTGAAGATTTCCAATATCATTGAAGTTGAAGACTTGAAGAACAAATACAACAAAAATATTAGTCTAGGGTTTATTATGTAATTATTGTAATTGCTAGATTAGTATATATATTAACATATATCATCATTGTAAAGTGTGAATAATTCACCACTTTTTAGGGTGAATTAGGTCTATCACCAACAACATCATATCATCATCCTTCATGGATGATGATTTCAACAATATATCAATAAACATCAAACAATAAACACGTTTGTGTTCTTCATCGTGTTCATCATTATTATATTTTAGCATCTAATCATTAAGTTTTATTATCATCAATATGAATCCTAAGATCAAAGCTCATTGTTCCCGTTTAAATCGGGAACACACTAGGATATCATGTAAAAACCAAAAAAATTGAGATGAAAATTGAGTTATAAACAAATTATCGTAATCAAACCGGTCATTATGTGTGTCAAATGATTGGAATTGGTTAAACCGGATGACATCGTAAATAGTAAAAAGAAAATAACCTTTATACACACACACACACACACACACACACACACACACACATATATATATATATATATATATATATATATATATATATATATATATATATATATAAGATTCACATCAAATGTTAAACCACTCTTTGCGACTTAACTTGAATTAACCCTTTAAGATAAATCAAAATTATTATTATTTTTGTTCGAATAAAATTATTACACATATGCAACGTTATGTTCTTTTATGTATAAGTGTAAATTCGTAGTTGTATAAAAGTTAATATTGGTGTAAGTTTCTTCACCAATGATCCAGTTACAAATATTTACATTGATTTTGTGTATCTTACATCTTCCTAAAACTTTTTAAGCTAGTAAATTTAAATATATACATAAAAGAACATAACATTGAAAATGCATAATGATATTATTTGAAAAAAATAATAAGGATTTTAATTTATATTGACGGGTTAACGTAAGTTAAGTCGCGAAAAAATAAGTTAACAATCGAACCTTACCCTATAGATATAAACTTTAAAGTAAACAATAATTATTAAATAACACAATATAACTAAAAATTTTCAAAATCATAAATTCTATCAAAATAAAACATATAACTTAAAAGTGAATTTTAAATAGAGTATAAAGGCTAAGGTGGCGAATAAAAGTGAAGTGATCAAAACATGAAAACAAATAAAGAATGCAAAGCCTTAAGAAATGATACAACATGCACAAAGATATGTAAATCACGGTTAATGTAGTTTGTTTTTGTATAGTATATAATATATTTCTTGTCTTGTATGGCTATGTAAGCAAAAAAATGTATGTTTTATGTGTTTTTATAGTTGTAAAATCAACGTAAATAACTGTTGATAATTGTAACATCTAGTGATATATATAAAAAAGTTACTTTTAGTTAACGATGATCAATGCACACAATTTAGGGCTGGTAATTTATTTTCTCTCTCTCCTTTCTTCATCAATCATGTATAAATCATTAGCATTTGAAGAACATATATTTGATCAATATATACTCACTAACATCTCATGAGTAATAAATAAATGTTGCAAATTACTAAGGTTCTTCAATTATCATAATGTATATGATGGGTGTCGTAACAAACCATTATTAGTGTATTGAGATGTACAAGTAATATAAACATACTTCTAAGCACAAGGAAATTTTAAAAACCTATCATTTTTCTAGGCCACTTTAAATCAGATTTTATCTTTACCCACATGCGTCCTTTGTCTAACAACTTCTGAGAAACCAGTATGTAGTTGATGTTCTATGCCGATTTGATTGGCTCAAACTTTTGCTACATGCGGTAGTTATTTGTTAAAGGTCGACATGATGGCGGTTGACACAACACTAAGAATGGGATAACCTCTAGCGATAACGTTCATGTTGTAACTTATGGAGTCTAGGTACACCGTACCCAAACCTTTTTTGTTTAAACAAATTTTACGTTTCAGTTTTCCTACAAGGGATACTATACTATAATTTGTAGTTACTTATACATACATATTTTGTATGCCAAAACTTAGAATATATATGTGACTATGACTTAAATATATTTTACCACAACTAGGTATATGAAAACAAAAAATGCACTAATTGAAAGTAGGTACTTGATTCTATGGTGTGTTAATTATATTTGTCTTGATGTATCTGAAGTCTTCTTGTATCTGTGTCAAACTAAACATAAATATCAGATTTGATCATGCAATTAGTAAACTTATCATGAGACTCATTTAGGTAATTAAATTTTAGAAGCCATGTGTAATTTGTTCATTAACAAGGTTAAACTTACAGCAACATTGCGATTGTCCACCAATACTCGAATCACCTCCACAAGATCTACAACATTTTCCATAACGACGCTAGCCATGCTCTACAATGCCGATTGTATAAACAAGATTAAACTCATAATTAATACCTAAATGATTTTTATTCTTTTCGGTTTTGCAAGAACTATGTTCGAATGTAGGTGTAAATAAAAGTCATTTATTATCAAATAATAATTTTATTACACAATCGTATGAACAAGGTCAAACTCAGAACAAACTTCCGAACAATTAAATCTATGATATAAATATTTTTAACCTGTAAATTTAATTACCTGCTATGTATAGTACTAGAGAACAAAAGCTCAAAAGTGTGATTTTCACTTTACTTAGTCATGTCGATTAAATACACTTATAGAAAGAACTTGACATTCACATGTTTTGCATTATTTCCACTTATAAATTTGTATGATTACATAATTTGTCAAATTTTAACAGAATATATACCTAGTAGAAAGTAGAATATAATCACTATTACAGTTGTCAAATTCTATAACTAATCATGTATTTATCACGACTGTAATTATATATCATAAGTCAAATATAAACGATATATGCAAGCAAACCGAAAGTGATCGAGCTACTACAAAACAAAAGTTCTAACCAATTCATGTGCAAGAGCTGAGAATCACATAACAACCGGTTGCAACATGATTTCACAGTTTGGCCGATGCCCGATAGTCAAGAGTTTTTTTTAATTAAATTCTCCACTTACGTGTTCAAATTTATAATTAGTCAAAGCAAAAGATTTTCATAATATTAGACACATCTAATTATTGCAGGGTGTATGATCATGCACGCATCTAGTCTAAGATCTATAAAAATAGATGGATTTGAGTTGGTTTAACAAAAGAGGGAATGTGTGAGGTTCTAGGATTTGGGATGAAGGGTGGGATACATATCTCGTGGTCGAAGGTATATAATAAAACAAAACACACAAAAAATTGAAAGGAGAAACATGTCATATACTGTTTGCTTACTTCTTCGGTTTTCTTTTCTTATAACCACACTTTGTAGCATGACTTCTGTATGTGGAGAAAATACAACGATGCTTGCTTTTATACTAACTCTATATATATCGCAACATTGATAAAAACAATTACGTCATTTTTCTAATAGCAAAAGTTATAAAAGTTATAAAATAGAGACCAAATTGAACTTTAATATATATATATATATATATACACACACACACACACTATCTTTATTAACCCGTGTATTACACATTTTGAATTAATAAAATATTAACAAGAATAAAATTTATTAATTGTAAAATGATATTTATAATAATATTTTAATAAAATTGTGTGTGACTAAGGACTATAATTAAAAAAAGAAAGATATCAACTTTTTTATTCTTTTGTTTCTTTAAATTTTTATAATGAAACATTTTATTTGCAAATAACCCGTTTTTAAAAATGTCATTTTTAAAATTTTTCTGATTATAACTCTCAATTTTAATTATGTTTTGTTAATAAAATTTTACTTTTAAAAGCACCATTTTTAAAATATTTTATATTTTTATAAAGTTTGATGTTTTAAAAAAATCTTATTTAACAAATGATTTTTTCTTTAGAAATAACATTAATAAAAAAGAATTTTTTAATTAATAATATTATTAATTGTTAATATAATTATTTAATAAGAAAGAGAAGTGATAAAATTTTATTTAGAATGAATATGATGTTGCTACATATCCTCTTTAGTTTCCATCCAACATTTTCACCCTACAATCTTTCTTTGAAATGTCATGGTCTTTCATATCTCCAACATATAGGTTTTGGTTTCTTATTGGGATGTTTGTTGTCACCCTTAAACTTGCGTATATTACCCTAAAAATTGTTGAACAATAAGAAATTTCCATCATCTTCAACATCATTAACTAAAGATGATGATAGGTTTACACCTTGGTATTATCAACTTATTGAGCCCAGAATGATTCCTCAATTCAGATATAACTACCCTATTCAACTAAGGTTGGATCCTCCTTTTGATGGTTTGAGAGTATGTTTAAAGTCCTTCCACGATGGTGGAAACTTGTTGATTATGTTTGACACAAAAATAGACTCATCCATATGCATATTGTAAAACTTGTTTCTAGTCATCCTCATAGTTGGAGTTTAAACATCAGAAACACATAATTCTTAAACTTTAAACATTCATTATCAAAGTAGAGAAAATTAAAATTGTCACTAAATAAAGCATTGTTTAAAATCTATTACATTCTTCCATAATACAACTATCAAACTATTAGAATACAGTCTTGAACATAACTAGATAAGTCCATATTTCTTCTAAGCTACAAGTCTTTATTCCATCTTTCTTTTACACGTAAAGCTAATATGTATACAAAAGTCAGCATTGCTATGTAAGTTCTAGTTATAAAACTTTAAAGAACTCTTTAACATACTAGCCATTTTGAAAACCTTTAACATTAAATTATGACTACATTATACAGGTGGTATTCTTTATCATCTTTTATACAATCATAGGTTTTCATAATTTTACTATACTTTATCATTTATTTTTTTTATCTTTTCATTTCATCTTTTAGCTTGTACAAGTATTAAACTCCTATCAAAGTGAGTATGCACAAAATATAATGCCTATTAGGTGAGTCTGTACAATACACAACTCCTATTACGTGAGTGTGTACAAGACACGACTCCAATCAGATAAGTGTGTACAAGATACAAACCCTATTAGATGATTGTGTACAAGATATGAATTCTATTAGGTGAGTGCATACAAGATGCAACACCTATCATGTAGGCAATGCATAAGAAAAAGCTCCTACCAGGGTGAGAATGCAGCGAATGTTTACATTCTTTAATTATTATTATCTTTCTTTCTATCTTTATATCTTTTCCATAATAGCAAATGATCATTCATACCCATGGTTATACTTTATTATCATCATAAAAAAACACATCATCATTAACTTTTCTCAGATAATAAGTGTCAAAGGTTCTATACGGTAAGGGTAGTTCTTTAGCACTACCTACTTTACATTAATATAGCATCTATCATCAATCCTCTATCAAGTATAAGGCATTACATAGCATCTTTACCAATACGAATAAGACAGACAAATATGGACAAAAAATTAGGGAATTATGAGTGAACTAAACAAATGTGGGCAATGGTAACTATTGGATTAATGAGGTCACACCAATGCAGGTAATAGTACCAATCAATGCAAAAGATATATATGCTCAACCGCATTTGGTTACTTCGGCAGTATAACCTGCCATTATGGATAAGAACAAATGCAGACAATCTAACATATGCGGCTAACATAACAACCAATGCGATTGGAATATGTGCTCTTTCACATTAGTTACACTTAGAAACTTACAGGGGAAATATGGCAATTGTGGAAAATACGGACATAAGCAGACTAATGCGGGTGACTATATGCCATCCATATTTCCTATACTTAGAACATTTAGAGGCAAATACGGGTACTATCATTAAATGCGAGCAACGGTAAATCATCCTCATGGAAACCAATGTGAGCTGACTACACATGTCCGCATTTGTACATTTAGAGAACTAACATACAAATGTGGATGACTTTCCAATGAATGAAGGCGTTGATGATTCACCGGTATTAACATACGCACTTAACCATCTTATTAGCATGCATACTATCAAGGTTCATGTGAACCAATGTTCATCATACCAACTTTCATAAAACACATAATATTTTTAACTTTCATAATTTAAATTCGTTAATCTCTAACAAAGCATTCATGGTATGCATACTAGCCTCAAAATACATAAAAAAATCATGAAATAGTGGGGATCTAGAACTCACATTTGCTTGAAGAACGCAATGAAACCCTAACCCAATAAATAACAACCGAAATCTACACATATACCCAAATAACATAGATATAGCTTAGCTCTATCATTTCATACGTAAAATTCGATACCTTTACTTCAAATTTTGAATTTTTCTCTCTAAATATGTAGTTTTCTCTCTTTAGACTACAAGGGTTGCGAGAACCATGCATGGATATTTATAGGGTTTCAGGGAGTGAACCTATTATTTCTCCACCTTTAGCCCTTGCATTCTTTAAAGCCTTTAAAACGGCCCATTTTATTTCCTTTAACTAGGTTTTTATACAAACTAGGGTGTTACACATACCATGTTGTGCATATTGACAAAAGATACGCAACAACTCGTTATATTTCTATTGCTAGCCTAAAATCTGACATTTGTAATTACATTAGTTACCAGAAATTTCATGTTTGATGTGTCCTTAGCCATATATTAAGCTTCGACTGAGTCTCATTCTTACACTTGTCACTTATTCAGGGTCGTTTACTAGTAATAAATTCGATCTATCTGTGATATTAATAATTTAGGTGATCGTATATCCTGAAATCATTTATATACATTATTTAAATACATATTTATTATTAAATTATAAAGAAACTTAACTTTATATGATATTTTTATAAGTATATTTATAGTTCGCAAAAGCAGATCATTAGGCTTCATGTCATTATGAACTTAAGATGCATTTGTACCTTATTATCTCACGCACCCGTACGTATATTAACTGCCATAAAATTCATTTGTAGAGTCTACATTTAAAAGGTTTGGGTTAATCAAAATAGAAATGTAAATTTAGGGTGTCTGTGTCCAACCATGTGTGTGTGTGATGATGTGTGTGTGTGATGTCGTGTGTGTGCATGCATTAGTATGTGTGTATTTAGCGTGTATGTGTGCAACCTTGTGTGTGTGTGCACGCGCCGCGGCCAAGGGGCAACCACGAAGGCTGTTATAGTATGAACGGTAGATATGTGTGTTTGTGTGTGTTGTATATGTCTATACATACATATATATATGTCTGTATCTGGTAATATGTTCATGTATTTTATGTGTGTGTGTATATATATGGTGATGTGGCTTTGTGGGTGTGAACCGATGTATATATATGTGTATGTGTTACATATGGATACGAATTTGGATGATACATATGCTTGTGTGTGGTAACTTTTGAGTCTTTTTTGTGTTATAATGGTGTGATGAGTGTGTGTTAGTGTGTGTCGGTTAGCTTCTTTTTAAAAATTTATTTTTAAAACAACTTATCCAGACCACTAATTGTTTTTTAATCTTAAAAATATAAAAATTAAATGACAAGACAAAATTGTAATCCATTGAAAACTTCTCGCCAATTACTTAATTAACTCTCTCATCTTCTTTTTTTATTTTCACACCTTCTGATAGAATTCAAGTACAATATTTAACAGGATCACTCATTAAATTGTTTTTTATTGATTTTCAATTTTTAATAATTGGGTTACAATTGTTCTCCTATATATTAACTAATTAGGTTAATATCTCGTGTATTACATGGTTATAGTAAATAAAATAGTAAATAGTTTTTAAAAAAATAATGAGTTAAAAAACGATCTTTTGGTGTAAGATATGATTCATATTACGTGCGAGTTATAAAAAACGATATCTTTTTTTAAATGTTTGTTTATTTTTTTATTATTTTTTTTAAAGTTAATTTTTAAACAAATTGTTTTAAAACAAAATATTTTTAAAAAAGTATCATTTTAATAATTTTTTATTATAACTTTGAAATTTAATTAATTTTGTTTCAAAAGAATTTTATTTTTTAAAAGCCACAGGTTATATAATATATTGTGTCTTTTTAAATTTTGATATTTTTTTGAATAAATTTATATTTTATAAAAATTTACTTTTTTACAAATTGCATTTGTAAAAAGATCTTTTTTTTAATTTAATAAAAAGTATTTTTTAATATGAAAAAATTAAATAATATCATTGTAGTTAATATGATATTTACTAGGAGAGGGAAACGGGAAAATAAAATTTAGAGGCTCTAAATTTATGACAAGTGTCCTACAAAACCTTTATTTTATTAGTACTAATTAGTATTGATAGATTAAGGTTGTGTTTGTTTGGGTCTTAATGACGTTGGTCAGATGCAAAGGTCTGACTCGGTCAGACCTTAGTGTTTGGTTAACAGCCCCTTATTGAATAAGAGGTCTTATTCTCCCTCTTATTAGGTCAGACATGCTCAAATATCTGACCCAAAATACTCAGCAGTCATCGACCTCCACCATCCTCTCATTGTGCTCGCCGGTCAACACCATCGCAACACCTCCCGCCACCCCTCCATCTCAAAGTCGCGGCCGCCTCTTCAGCTCGAAACCTCGTGGCTGCCGCCCTCTCCTGTCATGCTTCCTCCGTCAGCCTCCCCTACTTCTCGCGGCCGCCCCCTTTAGTCGAACCACGCCATCACCCCCTTCAATTCGAACCTCCGTCTCAAAGTCGCGGTCGCCTCCTTCAAGTCGAACCACGGCCACACCCACCGGAGCTGCTGATCTAACGAATCATCAAATCCATCCTTCTGATCTCACAACCGCCTCCTTCATCTTGAACATCGCAATATGTTTACATGATGCTCCTTTGTTTTTTGTGGCTTTGGATCAATCTGCTTACATGATTTTGGCTTAAAATGGTGTGATTTTGGCTTTGTATCAATCTGATTTTGGCTTAGAGAGAAGCATATAACTTAAGGGATTTTATCTTTGCTTGATTTTGGTTGATGGAACTTGGACAATCATATAACTTAAGGGTATATTTAACTTGGCTCTATTTGGTTGATGGTTAAGATTTTTGCAGGTCTTAGACAATCATATAACTTAAGGGTTGATGCATAGTTGCATATAGGTGGTTCATAAACATCAATTTAAATTTGGTTTGTATTTCTATGATATGATTAATTCTTCTAATATTTATAATATATATTATAATTAATAGATTATTCTAAAGAAATGGCTGGAAAAAAATTAGGATTAATTGGAAGCACGAAGGAGTTGTAAAACCTTTCTAGAATCATGTATTTAGATATCCAACCAAACAGACTTAATCTGGTTCAACACTTATTGGTTCAGACCTCCTATTAGTTCAGACCTCTTATTCGTTCAGCACTTATCCATTCAGAAGTTGTCAAACAACACCTAAACTTGACAAACAAGACAGTCAACAAAGAAACCTATTATAAGTACAATACGCTTACTTGGATAAAAAGAACTAACTCAAAAACCTCTTTTAAGTATCCAAATTGGTATTAAAGCTTGGAGATAACAAAGCATTGATTGTTGGTGATCAACAGGTTGATCATAACCAAGTTTCTAAAAATTGAATTTCCAATTAATTAATTAATTAACTAATTAATTAAAAATTGTTGGTGATCATCTCTTTTTATTCTCTCACCTTTATTTAGTATTTACATATTTAAACATATATTAATGAACAAACTAATGTCCAGTAGGATCAAACTAATCAAGTTTCATCTATTTAAAGATGTGTAAATATTATATATGTGCAAGTACACAATATATATATATATAGGGTAGAGATCAAATGAAAATCATATTTATAAATAAAAACCGTGAAAATCACCTTTTCCCAATCACATAATTTATAATTGATTCGATATTTTTATTGTATAAAGTATATTTAAGTAAAATTCAACTTTATTTTTAGAATTTATTATATAGTATTTAGTTTAAACTCCAAGGAATGAATATGATGACGAATCAACTTACGTATACATAACTAGTATGAGTTATATGTACGTAACTTTTAGTTGTACACGTGTTAACACGTACGTACATATACATAACCCCTACATATACATAGCTATTAGTTGTATACTTTGTAATATGTATTTACATATATGTAACCCTTGGTTTTCATGGTTTTCATTTATAATATGGTTTTTAATGCAACCATCCCCTATATATATATATATATATATATATATATATATATATATATATATATATATATATATATATATATAATATATATATATATATATATATATATATATATGGGAGAGATCAAATGAAAACCATATTTATAATTAAAAACCGTAAAAACCACCACTACCCAATCACATAATTCATAATTAATTTAATTTTTTAATTATTTAAAGTATATTTAAGTAAAATTCTACCATATTTTCCAAGGTCATTATATTTTTTTCATATAAACTCCAAGGAACGTCGATGATGATGAAACGACTTACACTTACGTGTGTGTGTGCATATATATATATATATATATATATATATATATATATGTATGTATGTATGTATGTATATATTAAACCAATTATCAATTTCTTCAAAGATGAATGCCTATTCATGTAATTCTGATAATCGTGTTAGGTTTTCGTAAATCTCCATACCGATAATCAACTTGTAAAAGTAACATGTGTTTACATATATGTACATTTTCATACTAATCATTAAGTTTCAAACTAGACATTTATTTACATGTATGTAAATATTCAAACCGATCATTATTTACTTATATGTATATATTTTACAAATGTGTAAATTCATTATATGTAGGTTTGCAATAGATGTTCACAAATATGGATATTCAAAGTATTTAACAAACATAAATACTTACATCTTTGATTCTGAAGGTAGGTTGTGGATAGTAGCACAACAACAAATCAAAATATTGGTTAGTTTGCATAATCAGAAACTACATATATATAATCTTGTATAAAAGCGTGACCATTTACGTATGTGAATTCTTGAGTAAAATCATCTCAATTCAACATTTATACAAAAATTAACCTCCACAACTTTAATTACCAGTACCACAACATATTATAATTATAAAAGACAATGGCAACAGTACTATAACTTATAACTTATAAATCTCCGTATACAACATAAGTGGCTAAAAAAATTTAAGCAATCCATCTCTAAATACTAAACAGTTCACTTCTTTTGATTTTTTAAAATGCCTCGTGAATGCTTCAGATCTGTAGGTCATCATCTATAGCACAAAAATCATGAGTCTATTATGAAAAAAAATTAATCTATAAAAGGTTTACTAATATTATGAAGTATTATAAAGTCAAAACAAGTGATATCTTTTGAAGTTAAGTTTCTTCCAAAGCTTAACATATTTCTTTCAAAGCTTGGCTGAAATCTTTCGAAGGTTATGTTTGCTTCGGAAAGGTTTTAGATATGTTTATAGTTTACATTGGATATCTTCTGAAGGGTTTTTCTGTTCGGAAGAAATAGTCTAGGGTCTTTATTGTAAATCCTCAATAATTGTTGAGTGTGTCTGTTATAGTTAGTTCATTACTACTATAAATAGGGATCACGTATAATCGGTGAGATTAATTCTTAAATCACTAATCATTGTTATTCATTCTTGATAATACGATTCTTTCTTGTATTCTTGAAAGTTTATTCTCTCCGTATTGTTGAATTTCATGTTCTTGTTCTCAATTGGTATAACATTTAGTATCAAAGCCTAGTTTGAGGCTCAGTTGAGGATCAAGATTCAATTAAAGATCGATCGATAGTAACAATGGTGTCAAAAAAGTTCGAGGTGAAGAAATTCAACAGGAAGAACGACTTTGGGTTATGGTGATTGAAGATGAAGGCATTACTCATTCATTAACGAGTGGTGGATGCCTTGGCCGGAGAATCCAAGTTGCCGAATACAATGACAGACAAGGAAAAGAAGGAGATGCTTGAATAGGTGCGCAGTTCAATCATCTTGAACACGGGGGATTGAATACTCATAAAAGTACTGAAGGCGACGTCGGCTGTAGGGGTCTGGTCAAAATTGGAAAGTCTATACATGACGAAGTCTCTTGCGAAAAGGTTGTATCTCTAGAAATGTCTGTACACATTCCAAATGGCGCTTGGGAAGTCAATTGAAAATCATACTGACGAATTCAACAAGTTGGTGTTAGATCTAAAGAATACTGAAGTTGAACCGGATGATGAAGACCAAGTAATCATATTCTTGACATCTCTTCCATCATCCTATAAGCACTTTGTGGAAACGTTGATGTATGGTAGGGATACACTTACAATGGAGGAAGTACTAGCAGCTCTCAATTCAAAGGAATTGAAGAAGAGAACTGATTATAAGGAAGATGGTAGAGAGGGCTTGGTAGTCAGCGAAAGGTCTGAACAAAGAAACTTCAAGCCGAGAAGTGTCTGAAAGTCAAGATCCAAGTTTAAGAGAAGGTCTTATGTGTGTGGGTCAGAGAAGAATTTCAAGAAAGATTGTCCTGACTGGAAAAGAAAAAAGGGTGAATCAAGTGGGTCAAAATCTCATTCGGGACGCAATGCACAAGATGAAACCTCTGATGTGTATTAAAGTGCAAATGTGTTGGTTGTCACATGCAGTGGTAAAGAGAATGACTAGGTGATGGATTCAGGGTGCTCATTCCACTTGACACCTATGAAGGAATTCTTTAAAGATTTGAAGATTGAAGATCTTGGGTCAGTGAATCTAGGGGATGATAGACCTTGCAAGATTGTGGGTCATGGTGTAGTGACTCTGAAGATGAAGAATGGTATGGAAGTAGATCGTCATGATGTAAGGTATATTCATAGTCTTAAAAGGAGTTTGTTGTCTTTAGGGCTATTGGAGAGTTTTGGTTACCATGTTAGTCTTAGAGATTGTAAGGCTAAGGTGATTAAGGTATCAATGGTGGTATTGTCTGGTAGTAAAAGGGAGAATAATATCTATTACTAGATAGTGTTGGAGTAGTAGAGTCCCAGGTGGCAACTGTCTCAAGCGATAGTAGTTCTAAGGCCATGTTGTGGCACAAGAGGCTTGGTCATATTAGTTATCAAAGGCTGGTGGAGTTGCAAAAGCAACAAGTAATGACTGAGTTGAAGAATTGTGATTTTGGTTTTTGTGAAACTTGTATTCTTGGGAAACACAAGAGGGTAAAGTTTACAAGGGCTAAACATATCACAAGTGGGGCATTGGACTACATTCATTCTAATTTATGGGGTCCTGCTAAGGTTGATTCTTTGGGTGGTGCTAGGTACTTTATGACATTGATTGATGATTTTTCTAGAAGAGTTTTGGTGATCATCATAAAGAATAAGAGTGATGCCTATAGTAAGTTCAAGGAATGGAAATTCCTTGTGGAAACTCAAACTGAAAGAAAAGTCAAGAAGCTAAGAACTGATAATGGGTTGGAGTTTTGTAATCATGAGTTTAATCAGTTTTGTAAAATTCATGGTTTTGCAAGACATAACACTATGCCAGGAAATCCACAGCAGAATAGTTTGGCTAAAAGGATGAATAGGACTTTGCATGAAAAGGTAAGGTGTATGTTGGCTAGTTCTAGGTTACCTAAGATGTTCTGGGCTGAAGCTGTGATAACTACAACTTACTTAGTCAATAGGTTTCTATCAGCTGCATTAGACATGAAAACACCTATGGAGGCATGGTCAGGTAGAAAGCATGACTATGGGATACTTAGGGTGTTTGGGTCATTGGCTTATACTCATGTTAGCCAAGGGAAACTCGAACCCAGGGCCTGCAAATGTGTATTTCTAGGATACCCTGTGGGTGTAAAAGGGTATAGGTTGTGAAGACTAGATGGTGGCAGACCCAGAGTGATAGTGAGCAGAAATGTGATTTTTAAAGAGGATGGTTTGTATAAACACATTAAAGGGAAAAATGATACAGAAGCTGAAGAATAGAGTGGGGTTTAGATTGAGATGGAGCAGCAAGGTGTGAGTGATAAAGTAGTTGATCATGGCACTTTTGATAGCTAGGGTGCAGGACCATTTAAGAGAGTTCTGATCACTTATGACACAACACACAATAAGGAGAGATAGTTTAGAACACTTAACAGATCAAATAGGGAACTGGTAACACAAGATTGACACTTAGAACATTAGAAAATATGAGACAAAACAAGAATAGAAACAACACAAGTAGTTTGGTTTTCGAGGATGTTGTATATTTCTCTCAAGTTCTTTTACAAGTGTGTAGATACATGTGTCCCTAGTTTCTGAACTTAATGTAAAATGTCTTCATTGTCTTACACATATGTAATTGAATGGGTACTTAATGAAATACAATGTGTGGTTGTGCTTATAATGTATATTATTTCATTGATTAGTAGGTTAACACTTATTGAACTAATTATATAAGTTTGTGGTTGTTTGAATAGATCTAAGTCAAATAATGATTGGAAAATATATTCAAACTTAATCATATGAAGTTCACATGCGATTGGCCCATGCTAATGGACCATACGCATGTACAACTTTATGCTAATGAACCAATCGTACGAATAAACCAGGAGACTGGATCAGTCGTATGATTGAAACATGAGATTGACTCAGTCGCACGACTGAACACTCAGTCGTGCGAATGGATCAACCACATGACTCAATCGCACGACTGAACCATGCAAATGGTCCAATCGCACGATTGATAAACCCTAACCTATAAATACCACTTAATTCGTGGAAAAACGGGACACTTTAAATATTTCGATACCTACACGTACCTTAGCCGTCCAGAGACCTCTAGCAACCTGTTCCAACTTCATAGATCGTAGTAGATCAATTGCTAATCATTCTTAACGTTTAGATTCAATCTTTAATTGATTCTACGTGCGTTCTCATTGATTGGATCGCCAATCAAATAGGATTCCGCACTATTTGATTCGGTACACACGTAATTCTGTTAGTATTTGTCCAATACACGATCCTAACAAGTGGTATCAGAGCTTTGGCTCTAGATTTACGTGTGATTCAATCGTTTTGATATTAAAATTGTGTTTTTACACTAAAAAATGCAACTTTTGTGTCAAATCGGGTTTTAGACGTCTCCTGATCGTAAAGTTTAGTTTTTCTGGCATACGATAATTAGGGTTAGTAAGAAATTCGTGTTTTTGCGTCCAAAACACCTTAAACCTACGAATTTTTGAAATTCAGCAGGTTCAGTCGCTTGATTGACTCAATCACACGACTGAGTTCATACGCATTCCCCGTACGCATGATTGGACTCTTTCGTACTCTCATTCGTACGACTGAGCAGTATATTCGCATTGTTCAACCGCATTAGTTCATTCACCCGACTGAGCCATCCACATTAGTTTAGTCGCACGCTTGAACCATCCGCATAGTTCAATCGCCCGAATAGCCCAATCGCACACCTTCATTCGCATAAATAAAATAGGTTGACTTAAAGTTAAAGTTTTTAGCAATGGAGGACCAATACTCAGCATTCATAGCAAGGAGAGACTCACGTATTCAGAACTTACTGCTAGTGGAGAATGAAGTGGGGAATCAAAACAAACCCCCAAAGCTTATCGCGTTAGATGAATACCCACAATGGAAGCAACGTTTTGAGATCTACTTAAACGGAGTAGATCCCAATCTGTGGGAATCTATAGAGACGGGGTACAGCATGCCAGTAGGAGCTGATGGTGTCAAACTTACACTAGGAGGCATGACTGATGGACAAAAAGTCAAGTACAATGCTAAAAAGAAGTCTATGCTTTGCTTACACAGTCAATTCCGAAGGATATTTTCCATCAATTCTCGGAGTATACTCAAGCAAAGAAACTATGGGATGCACTGGAGAAAAGGTATGACAGAAACGCATCTTTGAAGGCCATCAAAGCTAAGGCTTTAAAGAAGGAGTTTGACAACTTCTCCTCAATAGGAAAAGAAAGCCCGGATGATGTTATCAATAGGTTCTACCACTTGATGAGTGAGATGCACACTTATGGAGTAACAACATTAATGGAGGACAAAGTGTCTAACTTTGCAGATGGGCTGCCGGAGAAATGGATTTTATTTGTCTCAAATCTCAGACAGAATGATATGCTAACGAAGTTAGAGATAAATGATTTCATTCTGAAGCTGAGAGAGGAAGAGCTGAGGATGAAGTATAGAGCACAAAAGTCTTCCTATGATCAGAATCCAGCACTGTACAACGAGACTCCACAAGCCAAAACATCTGGAGCACCTTTTCAGACAGCTTTTGTATCAAGCTCGGCTGGTCCTTCTCACGCCTCTACTTCAGGGTTAGAAACGTCAGGGTCGTCTGGTACCCAATACACCGTACCTGAAGCCAATGTAGCAAAACTGAAGACCGAGAATTTCGGTAATGTGACAGTTGAGGTAGCTAAAGAGCAAATGGATCTCTTAGCTGCGGTAGTCCACTCCTATGATGGACTAATTGCTGGTAAAATTGGGAACTGCCATCTAGCTGATGAGGATTACGAGCAGGTGGATAAGACAGAGCTGGAGCGAATGGATATAATGTGGGCCTTAGCGAGTGCTGTCCGGGGAGCTAAGAAGTTTGTCAAGACGACTGGACAGAATTTGGTTGCAACTAAGGACACTACCTTTGGCTTTGATAAGACCAAGGTGACTTGTTTCAACTGCGGTGAGAAGGGGCACTTCAAAAGGGGGTGCGTCAAGCCCAAGAAGACTGGCAATGGGAATCCTTTCTCCTCCTTCAATCGTCAGGATAAACCCACTAGCAGTCCTACTTCGTCAAGCAAGGATCCTAAAGCCTTGACTGCTCATGATGATGAAGGACATGACTGGAGCTTTCGGTTTGTCTCACCGGGAGAAACCAATATCGCTAGTGTGGAGGATATAGATGATGATTCTGCTAGTGAAGGAGATATTGCAGTCGAACTCGCGATGTCAAACACAGAAGAGACTGCACCAGTGGTCAATTACCTTCCTGAAGAAGGGAAAACTGTGACAATGTCAGAATCACTAGAACCAGAAACGACAGACTCTGCATTGATGGCTGATTCATCAAAACCCTCTCAGGTAAGTACTACTGACCAACTTTTCAATAATCATGCTTGTTCTGATTGTAATAAATTTAGGGAAAGAATTGATTTAAAATTTGCTAGGTTATTAGATCATAATGATAACTTAGTAAAGGACTTGGAACTATGCACTGAAGCAAACAGAATTCTTAAATAAAATGAGCACAGTTATAAAGAAAAGATAGAACTGTTGAACAAACAACTTAGGGAAACCAAAGTTGTAGCTTTTAATCAATCAAATGACATTAAGTTCTATCTTAACTCACTAAAGGACACTAAGAAACAAAATTCAGTTTTAGAAGTAGAAGCTAATTCACTAAAGCAAAAACTGCACAGTTGGACAAGTTCATCTCATATTGTTCAAAACTTAGTGAGAGAGAGAAACAACAGAGAGGGATTGGGTTATAAAGTGGTTCCACCACCACATGAGATCTTGATGAACACAAAATGTAAGCCAATCAATAACAATCTAATCAAGGATCATGTGGTGTCCACTCCTCTTGTAAGTGATCCAGATTCCACTTATAAATCAAATGGATCTGATACTAAACAAAAAGAGGCCACTTCAAAGGCAAAAGGTAAAATGCCTTGTGTTAATCTGGAAAAAAAGTTTGAAAAGGTTAATATAAAGTCAGGGTCAATCAAGTCTAATTCTGAGCCCAAAAAGACCAAACATGTTAACCACCCACGTGTGTCATGTCAAAGTCCAGATAATAGAAAAGGAAAAGATGTTAAAACTGTTACAACAATTAACTTTGTTAAACCGGACAAAACATCTAAACAAGAAGAGTCAAAACCCAAACAGAGTAAGGTCACCCGTGTGTCACATACATCTCCACAAAAACAGTTAAATCGCAAAGTTGGAAGCAGATCATGCTACAACTGTGGAGAGTATGGACACGTTGCGTCTCATTGTCCTTATTATAAGACACCGAGGAGGAAAGTTGAACTTTTGGAACCAAAACCTAGCTCTTTTAAGAGGAACTCAGTGACACCACCTAAAAGGGATAGTGAACCTAAAGTTCAACACATTAGCCAGTCGTCTGTTTATCACAAACAAGCCTTACACAAAGCTAGCTTATGGAAGGAAAAATCAACCTTATTGTCCGATAATGAGAACAAGAAGACATTTGAGCTTCCCTCACCCTCAAACGGTCAATGGGTTACATTTATGATGTGTGATGCCTCTGGGACACCCAAGCCAGTAAAGGCTTGGGTTCCTAACCTGAACTAATGTTTTCATTTGAATGTGCAGGGTGTTCGCTATAGTGCTGAAACCAACACGTGGATTATAGATAACAGAGCATCCAGGCACATGATAGGGAACAGGGCTCTCTTATCAAACATCAAACAAATAAAAGGAGGCCATGTTTCATTTGCTAGAAACAAAGGAGGGTATATCACAGCTCAAGGTGAAGTGGGAAATCAGAAAGTGAAGTTTGACAAGGTAATTTATGTTCAACAACTTCAGAATAACCTGCTTTCTGTATCCCAAATTCGTGATAAAGGTTTTAAGGTAGTATTTGACAACAAGAAGTGTTATGTCCTGAAAAAGGACTATGTGATCCCGGAGGACCAAGTCTTAATGTCTGACTCAAGATATAAGGACCTTTATGTCTTGGATCTATCAAAGGCCTCCACAGCGGATCATGAAGTTCAGTGCTTCTTGTCGAAAGCTGCTGAGAAGGATTCCATCTCCTGGCATAGGAGAATGGGACACATTAATCCACGAAAGATGAATCACTTGATCCAGAATGAACTCGTGAGAGGAGTTAATGTCAAAAACTTCCAACTTCCTGATTTCTGTGTTGCATGCAAGAAGG
The DNA here is from genome assembly GCA_025506515.1 of Flaveria trinervia. NCBI lineage: Eukaryota > Viridiplantae > Streptophyta > Magnoliopsida > Asterales > Asteraceae > Flaveria > Flaveria trinervia. Next base: position 83,895,005 of record CM046443.1, on the reverse strand, counting down.
GCAAACAGACGAAGAAGTCTCATAAGGAAAAAAAGTTCATTCCATCAAACTTTCTCTTGAACCACTGCACATGGATCTGTTTGGTCCAGTCAATACAAGAAGCATCGCAGGCGACTTGTACAGCTATGTAGTTACTGATTACTACTCAAGATTCTCTTGGGTAATGTTTCTGAAATCCAAATCAGAAACATTTGAGTCATTCAAGGAATTAGTAACTACATTGGAGTCCCTCTACAAGCTGAAGGTACGACAAGTACGCTCAGACTACGGAACTGAGTTCAAGAACCAATGGATGGAGGATTACTACAAGGAAAAGGGAATTGTGCATCAGTTCACTTCCGCCTACACTCCTCAGATGAATGGCGTTGCTGAGAGAAAGAATCGGAGCTTGATAGAGACAGCACGGACGATGCTAGCAGGTTCGAAACTGCCTATCTAATTCTAGAATGAAGCAGTTGCAAATGCGTGTTACACGTTAAATCAAGTTCTGGTAGTTAAACACCATTGAAAGACGTGTTACGAGTTACTACAACAACGTAAACCTAATCTAGAGTATCTCGAGCCGTTTGGCGCTCCGTGCACCTTACTGAAGAAGACTCAGGAGGGAAAATTTAGTGACAAGGATGAAGAAGGTATCTTTCTAGGATACAACATACCGAAAAAGAGAGTTTACAACAACTCGACGGGTCAAGTAGAAGTGTGGTGTAATGTGGACGTTCAGAGATACACCACACCACCTGCTGGAAAACGACCCGCCTTCTTTTTCAACTATGATGGATTCTTCAAGTCCTTCAACACCCACTCTCCATGTCTGATGATGAGTTAGCAACAAAGATGATGTATGATGTTCTAAACACACCATCTCAGGAATCTACATCGTCCGGCTTACAAGGTGATTCATCTACCAACTCAAGGGGAGCACTTGAGGGAAGTGACTCTTCCTCTGATGATGAAGACGTGGAGAATGATCAGGCCACTTAGGAACAACAGCTTCCTCCTACAGCAAGTCCACAAGCATCTGACATTGATGCCTCTGAGTCTTTGGAACCTCAGACTCCTACTGCCTCGGATACTAAACCAAATGTTCATAATCTTGATTCTGAGGTAGTTGTTCCAACCACTCCTAGATCATGTCTAAATGTCTATCATCCCTTGGATAATGTCATTGGGGATGTGAGATCAGGAGTTCAGACCAGAAATCAGCTGTACTCAGCTGATTATGCCTCGATGATGGGAAAGGGATACCTTCACGACAATGCATATCATTGCTTTGTGTCTCAGTTTGAGCCAAAGTATGTTAGTGAAGCCCTAAATGATGAGGCATGGTGAGTGCCATGCAAGAAGAACTTCTTCAGTTCAAGAAGTTAGGTGTATGAACTCTGGTGGATAGAACCAAAGGTGCTAAGGTCATTGGCACCAAATGGGTCCTGAAATGCAAGAAAGATGATCAAGGAGTGATCATCAGGAACAAGGCTCGACTTGTTGTTCAAGGATTTCGACAAGTCGAGGGCATAGACTACAATGAAGTATTTGCACCCGTGGCAAGAACGAAAGCAATCCGTATCTTCCTTGCCTATGCATCGTACATGAAGATTAAAGTTTATCAACTTGATATGAAGAGTGCATTCCTTCATGGTGAAATCCAAGAGACATTGTACATCAGTCAACCCGAGGGATTTGAGGATCCATATCATCAGGACAGAGTTTACAACTCGACAAGGATTTATATGGGCTTCATCAAGCTCCCAGGGCCTGGTATGAGAAACTCTCGACTCACCTTGTGAAACACGGTTTTCGTAGAGGTGTCATTGACTGCACACTGTTCATCAAAGAAAAGGATGGTGACTTACTGCTTGTCCAAATCTATGTCAATGACATAATCTTTGGGTCCAAGAACGAAGATCTATGTAAAGAGTTTGAAGCAGTAATGAACGCTGAGTTTGAAATGACTGCCATGGGAGAGATGTAGTTCTTTCTTGGGTTACAGGTGGATCAAACACCAAAGGGGATTTTCTTACATCAGACCAGGTATGTAGGAGATATTCTCAGTCGGTTTGACATGGAGAATGCTTTAGCAGCTGGGACTCCACTTGCTACAAACCATGATGTAGCACCCGACGAGAATGGTGATCTGGTTAATGCCACCATATACCGAGGAATGATTGGATCTCTCATGTACCTCACTGCCTCAAGACCTGATATCATGTACGCGACATGTTTATGTTCATGATATCAGCCAAAGCCAAAAGTTAACCATCTGATATGGGTTAAAAGGGTATTCCGTTATTTGAAGGGTACACCAACACTTTGGTTGTGGTATCCTCATGATGATGACTTCGAGCTTACAGCGTATAGTGACTCAGATTATGGTGGCTGCAAGATGAACTACAAGTCTACATCAGCGGGATGTCAATTCTTTGGGAGGAGATTAGTGACCTGGCAGTGTAAGAAGCAGACCTCAGTTGCTTTGTCAACTTGTGAAACCGAATACGTTTTTGTTGCAAGTTGCTATTCACAAATCATATGGATTCAATAGCAAATGCGGGACTATGGTTTGAATTTCTCTTCTACTCCTATTTTTGTTGATAACTCTACTGCAATTGTAGTAACTAAAAATCCGGTCCAACATCCTAAGACCAAACACATCGGCATAAAATATCACTTTATACGTGATTGTTTTGAAAAGAACCTAATCGATGTGGTTAAAATAAATACTGATTTTCAATGCGCTGACCTCTATACAAAGGCTTTTGATAAGCCACGTTTTCTATATTTGTTAGAGGTCAACGGCGTTAAAAAGAAAAGTGATGTAATTCCTGAAGATGACCATGTGTAGTCCGATGCGTATAGTCTATATTTCTTTTATTTTTATTTTTTATTTATTTGTTTAATTTTAAGTAGTTTACTTAAATTGGTGCTATTTGGTCGCCTATTAAAATCCTAAAAAGCGTAAATCGGTTACGATTTTAGAATTTTAGGAGGAGAATAGGTTTAGTTAGTAACATTAAAAAAACGAGGGAGGAGGAGAGGCTAGCTTATGGAAACTAGATCGTATCTGTGATACCGATTCAATGATTTGGAAAATGATAGTACACAGGAACAAATTAGGACTTTAAAAGTTTAAATTGAATAATATGCGAAATTCAAAGTATAAGTCTGTGTAGTCTGGGCAATATAAAAGGAAAAATGATAGTAAAACTAGCTACTACTAAGGTAACACAAAGAAAGTAGACCTAGAGGTTGCTAGACCACGGATGATATGTCGGTAGATTCAACACAATAGATGATTAGACCTTGTTGGTGATCTCAAGAACAAACTAAGTTGTTCAACAAGCTATGGGTTATCTTCTTGTCCCTGGTTAACACAATGAACAAAATTCCAATAAGGGGTGACGAGCAGAATAAATGCCACAAATGTGAGCGTAAGACCAAAATATGAGCAAAAGCACATGAAAAAAAAATAAAAAAAGCAATCAAACTAATAACCTATATTGTTGGTGAGATTTGTGCAAAAGAATTAAATTGCTCAAACAAGAAGATAGGTTATGTGCCTCTCTGTTGTGCGGTGGCACTGACCTGAGGATAAGCATAAACTAGATATTCTAGAATTTATTGTTGTTTGCCGCCTCTTTGCTGTGCGGTGGCACTGACCTGAGGCTTGGTTCTCTTTAAAAGTTCTAAGAATAGTTTCTTCTTGAAAACTACCCTGAGACCGCTCAAAAATCTCCTGAGGAATGTTGATTACCATATAAGTGTGGGATCCACAAATGCTTGTTGAAATAGTCAAACCTTAAACTATCACCAATCTGTGTCAAAAGTCTGTGTATGAATTTAAGAGGATCAGCATACTGACAATCTTCGTGGCTATAATTCTTGAAAGTCCAAATCAATATGGGATCTAATAGTACTAGTATGATTTCCTAAACTTGCTAAGGACTCTAGATGAAAAACAAGAATCGAGCATCAAATGGTTTTTGATAAACTGTCTCGAATGATTTTAATTTCCTGTATGATTCCAAATTGAATTGGTCCATTTATGGTTAAATTGAATTGAAGCTGCCTTTTCAGAAAACGAATTCATTAGATCTCTATCTTAGGATTTACACCTCACAAAACCTTAAAAACAAGTTTTAGTTTTGTATTTCAGTTTTAAGTCTTATATTTGTTTAATTTGTCAATTCAGTTGTTAGATATCGGACTACGCCATGGAATTCAATAGGGGGTTTAATAACCTAAAAGGGTCACGTCTGAAGTGACCACATGTGTTTTCAAATGTAAAATCAGTCACGTCTGAGGTGACAAGTTGTTTTAAAAGGATCACGTCTGAGGTGATCAAAAGTTTTCTAAATTAAAATGATCATGTCTGAGATGATCGAGTGCTTAAAACGTCTAATCAAATGTTAATAGGGTTTAAGTGTGGAATGGTCATAAAGTCAAAATCATGACTATGATCCAATCGCACGACTGGACCATGAGTATGGACCAACCGTACGCATGGACCATACTCATGCACTAGACAGCCGAATGGCACATGAGTATGAACCATTCACTCGCATGGCTTATCAGATTGAGCTAGTCGACCTAATGAAGCTGTGCGAATGAGTCAGTCGCCCGATTGAATGTGATCGACTGACCCAATCGCATGACTGAGGTCCAATCGCCCGAATGAATAGAGCGAATGGGTCCAATCGGCCGATTTTGAAACCAGATTCAGTATAAATAGGGCCATAGACGATCGCATAACCTCATCACCCCCTAATCGCCCTAAAATCGCACACTGTATCGTTACTCTGCCGAAATTTTCACTGACCGATTTTCACTCCAAATTTCGACATTCTGACGAGTTCTACTTGTTATACAGGTACAATGCGGTGTTGTGTAACCGAAGTTTGTTTGATTTAAGCCCTAATTTGTGATTCTCGGCCTTTTCAAGAACCGCAACTGAAAATGGACAAATAACCTAACTAAACTATGCAAAATGTTAAAATCAAGGTTATTAGGTTATTAGTAAAATGATTGCGAGTCTAAGGAACCAATACAGGACGTCTAATTTCAAGATTTGGTTCAAATTTGAATTTCAGTTGACCGAACAGTGGGTCATGCAACTGGACACCAGGATGAACTCCAATCGCGCGTCTGAGTTGGTTGAATGACTCAATCGGCCAAATGGATAATACGAATGAGCTTAGTCGGCCGACTGAACCAATCGCAGGCTCAATCACCCGATTGAACTCAGTCACCTGCTCACTCACCCGATTGAACCCAGTCGCATGCCAGGTCAACCGACTAAACACAGTCGCATGGTTCAATCGCATGATTGAACCAGACTAAATTCAACCAAGCTAATTAGAATTGATTTTTGATATGTGGTGATCTAACATCTATGTGTCTTGTATTACAGATCTATGGCTGACAGGTGGTCCATCAACCCCAAGCACAACATATGTGCTCAATTGGATGCCACTACTCGGAATGGCGCCGAGTTTGCGGGGATTATTGCATTCCTTAAGATATCCAGATCTACAGGGCTATATCCACACCATGCACTCCCTATAGGTCTATTCAGCAGGCCTTCTGGGAGGGGGCATCGGTTGACCGTACACATAAGCCTTACAGCATCCGCAGTAGCATTTTTGGTCAGGCGATCGAGGTCACAGCTGAGGATATACGACGTGTACTTGCCTTGGGTGACGATGCTGATCACCCTACCAGACTTCACCCGCTGACAGTGAGAGGGTGTTTCCTAAGGATGAAGTACGTTGGGGATATTAATGCAGGTGTGCTCAACAAGAGCAACCTGTGTCCTCAGTACAAGTACTTAGCACATGTCATCCTTAAGTGCTTGGCTTCAAGAAGGGCTGGGTTTGATGATCTTTCAGACCAGATTCAAAATGCCTACGTGGCACTGGTTCTGAACCACCCTTTCAGCTTCTCAAGCATGATATTCTCTTATCTGATAGAGAATCTGGAGGCTAAGGGTAAAGAGGGTTTTTTCATGCACCCTAGGTTTCTCCAAATGATCATTGATGAGAAGCTACCCTCTCTACCTAAGGAGAGCCAAGATGCGGTGTCGTTGGAGGTAATGGATGGCACGACACTAGGCCGCATGAAGGTCTACCGGGGAAAGCAGGTCAACCCCCGGTGAAGAGAGTTTTGGGCATCTAGCCCAGGTTTATTACGTGGCGCCAGGTAGGCAAAAATGGCGCCACGCAGACATTGATTCTGATATTGAGCAACTTGTGCTCCCGGACGATGATACCGATGACGATGATAGCAGTGATGGTGGAGATGCAGGGCCCACTCAATTGAGGGCACCCACTGCTGATATAGCATCTCTAGCATCCACCCAAGGTGGGACAGAGGCAGCAGGTTTCCATCAGGACTTCCAACCTGATGAGGAGGAGGAGGAGGAGGAGGAGCCGTTGACTCAAATTGTGGGCAGCAAGGTGGTTGCCACCGAGCGGGGGATTAGGGCGGCTGGTAAACGCCCGGGAGGGTCTGAGGAGACTCTGACTAATCCAACCTACACCCTAGATCAGCCCAACGTCCCAGGGGGAGCCTCCACCTCGAGGGGCTCGAGGAAGAAACGGATGGCTCAGCCCCACAGGATGAATAAGAAGAGGAGGAGGATGACGTTTATCACCACCACTACTACCACCACTTCCAACACTCCACCTACTACCACTACCACCATTCCACCCACCACCAATCCACCCACCACCACACTACCACCATTCCACCCACCACCACTACCACCATTCCACCCAACACCACTACCACCTCATACACCACTACCACACCCACTCACTAGTTATCCACTTCACATCCACCACCACTACAGCTGATCCCCAGCCATCTACATCTATACCACCCCTAATCTTCTTTACATCCACCACCACCGCCACCCATGGAGTCGGGACCTTATCACAGGTCCCACCTGTTGTTGGATCCTCTTACCCATCTGTCGGGTTAGAGGAGCAGTTGGCTAACCTTAACCGGTTAGTGCTGAAGCTGCTAGCGACGGATGAACAGCAAGCCTCTCAGCTTAATCAGCTGATGGAGCTCAATGTATCTGAAGCCTAGAAGATAGAGGCTCAGAGCCAACAGATTGAGGAGCTGCATGAGACACATGCCTCATCCATTCAGAGGATTGAGCTCAGAGCCAAGAGATCATAGAGCTGAGAGAGATGCATACATCCTCAGTACAGAGGATACAGGATTTAGAGGCCCAGAACAAGAAGCTTATGCTGAGACTGAAGGGATCCAAAGATGAGCCTCTAAAGATCCGAGAAGGTGATGGAGATGATGATGACAGTGATGATGATGAGTATGCTGATGATGATGATCATCATGGTGATGATACAGAGGGAGTGATGATGCGGGTGATAATGATGATGAAGAAGGAGAAGGAGATACTTCTGTTATGGGTGCCATATCAGCAAATGAAAGGAGGACCAAGAGAGCTCAAGACAAAGGTGCCTCTACTTCAGCCCCTTCAGTAGAGGAGCACATGATTCAAGACAAGAGTAATGCATAGTTGTTTATGTTATTTAAAATCATGTGTATTTGAATATTGTATCAAATTAATGTAATTAATGTTCATATTTATTATTGATGTTTATTGCTTTGATTGTTGACTAATGGTTGATGTGTTACATGTTTTAAATCAAGCAGATCCAAATTTTCAAGGAGATGAATATGATGTGGCTCTCTTCCAACAGATCAAGACTCAACTCGCAATGATTCCTGATCTGCAGGGGATAGCCAGGAGATCGGTGAATTACACTCCTGAAGAAGGAGAGATAATTCATGATCTCACCGACGAGCAACTCGCCGAAATGTTCTGACTAAATCCCGACGAGATTGTGAACGATGCTCCTACAGTCCAAGGGGAAAGTGACGATGAGCTTCATGGCGTCGATGACATCGAGATTGAAGATGTCACGGATCAACATTACCCAGAGTACACTGACAATGAGGGTAATGTCGTTCCCAATCTGGGATACAATCTTGTCAGGGATACTTTTGAGACTCTGGATAAAATGGAACAAGAGTCGGAAAAGAATAAAGAGCAGGCCCAAGCCTCGGATGCCAAAGTCAACATCAGAAAGGCTGAATGGACTGCATGCTTTGGAGAAATAAAAGCCCAACGTAGTGCTCCAACGTCAACTGTCTACACCAAGCTTTACAAAGTGAAGAAACATCACAAGGTGTCGGGCAAAATCATAGTGTGGGCATATTTTGAAGAACTCAACGTTTATGCAGTTAAACGTGAGAAGGGGATTGAGTACTTCAGATTCCCACACGATCTAAAGACTCTTCCTGGTTTTGAGCTTAACCAGTTAGCAAAGTTGAAATTGCTATACGCTGACGCTCGTAAGATGTCAGGCTGGTTAAAGCAGCTCCAAAGAGAGAGTACCACACCAGATGGGTCAACTTCAAACCTCAACAACCAACGAGGTATATTAGACGATCTGAGGATGATGCCATAACTGGAAAACCGAAAATAGTGCTGAAGTGGAGTCCTCCGCGCATAATGTCTAAGATCCCTCTACGGGAAATGCCACAGGACTTCACTCCACACTTCAAATGGTGGTACTAGATTGGAGAACAGGAGAGGCAGTCATAGTGTTGAACAAGAATGGTATTATGGAAACGATCAGGTGTTTGACCCGATGTGGCTTACTAACTTGTCTGCGGATGATGTCTATACATTATACAAGTGGCCATTGTTCTATGACTCACAAGATATTGTACAAGCTCTATAATTTCAAAATGTGATACGACTCTGTTTTGCTTTTGAAATACATGCAGGAGTCACAAAAGAAGAGAAGTACAAGAAGTATGAGGAGCTTATGAAAGATGTAAGACATTAGATGAAACTAGGTCCAAGGGGGAGTTTGTAAATACATGTGTCCCTAGTTTCTGAACTTAATGTAAAATGTCTTCATTGTCTTACACATATGTAATTGAATGGGTACTTAATGAAATACAATGTGTGGTTGTGCTTATAATGTTTATTATTTCATTGATTAGTAGGTTAACACTTATTGAACTAATTATATAGGTTTGTGGTTGTTTGAATAGATCTAAGTCAAATAATGATTGTAAAATATATTCAAACTTAATCATATGAAGTTCACATGCGATTGGCCCATGCTAATGGACCATACGCATGTAAAACTTTATGCTAATGAACCAGTCGTACCAATGAACCAGGAGACTAGATCAGTCGCATGATTGAAACATGAGATTGACTCAGTCACACGACTGAACTATGCAAATGGTCCAGTCACACGATTGATAAACCCTAACCTATAAATACCACTTAATTCGTGGAAAAAGGGACACTTTGAATATTTCGATACCTACACGTACCCTAGTCGTCCAGAGACCTCTAGCAACCTGTTCCAACTTCATAGATCGCAATAGATCGATTGCTAATCGTTCTTAACATTTAGATTCAATCTTTAATTGATTCTCCGTGCGTTCTCACTTATTAGATCGCCAATCAAATAGGATTCCGCACTATTTGATTCGGTACATGCGTAAATCTGTTAGTATTCGTCCAGTACACGATCCTAACAAAGTGTACAAGCATAGAGATAAGTTACAAAGATCTGAGATACTTATAATACATCCTACAGCCGGCCATACTTTAAAGTCCAGCTGGATACATGATCTAGACAACAACAAAATCAATGTAGAGTCAAAAGGCAAATTGCCTTTTGACTAGTGACTATGACATGCCATAGCTCACATCATAATATATTACAAAAAGGATAAAAGTACATAAGGTAGAAAGTAAAGGACTCAAGACCTCAATATACAATTACCAAAAGGATGGACCTTTTCACCAACTTGTGAAAGCTGGTGAGTCAACAAAGTTGCAACAGAAAGGTGATCCAGCTTTATGGTAAAGTACATCAGAGAAAAGTGTTTCTTCAAAAGTATTCAGAAGATAATATGTCTTCACTTCTTGGTTTTGGAAGACTTTGTACTTGAAGCTTTGGAAGACTTCTCTTTGAGCTTCGGAAGATGTTAGTATTGGCTTCAAAAGCATGGTTTTACACTTAGAATGTTTTTCTAGTGCATGGTGTAAAATTTCAGAAGCATTCTACGCAGCATATAATGCATGCATGCAGGTTAGACTTTTGGATGTTTTGGATGCATCAGCCTTATATAGAACCTTACAAACTTCACCTAGGTTAATGCTACCATAACATTTGAAGACTTCAGATATCAATAATCCTTATCATGATAATGGACAATCCTTTCTTCATTAGATGGTCATGATCACTTAGACTCTCATAGTGTCTTCTCATCTCAAAGACATCATGCATAGGTAGATTGAACATATTTTGCCATGTATAGACATCTTCAATACCTTGATATCTGATAACATGCTTCTCTTTGATTGGTAGTGTATGTCCAGGATAAGATGGCTCTTTTTGATGCTAGAGGAGCTACTTGAATAGGAGTTCCTGGAGCTTCCTCTTGTTGCACTTCCTCAAGATGTTTTGACTCATCCTAAGTTTAGAGGTGGATGACTCTATCTTCTTCTTCTTCTTCTTAGGCTTTGGTTCAGAGGCCATCCTTTTCCTCCTCTTTGAAGTCTTTAACTAAGAAGACTGGCCTGTAGCACCTTATTGGTCATCCTTGTTTTCTCAGTTGGATCTTCTCTCTCATAGGTTTAAAATAAAAGGGGGTAAGACCCTGCTATGGATCAGAAGATGAAGATTGCTGAGACTCAGCAGGGTATCCAGGTTGTCTTGTCTTAAAATATTCAACCTTAACCTCCACTTCTGGAGGGACCTGACTTGGTGGGGAGTGTAAGTCAGCAAGTTCTCCTCTTTTGATCTTCTGCTTAATCACCCTAATGTGTTCATCCATAGTGGATAAAGACATAGGGCCAAGTCTCCTTCCGGAGAATCCATAGAGCTTCAAGAAGCTCATAATCCTCTACCTATCAGCAGACTTCTTTTGGCTTTACTGGATGATGGCTCTTGACTTGGCAGCATCTTCCCTTATTTTCTTCTTTGTTGCCTTTCGTTCTTTGAATACTTCAAGATCAAGTTGTTTGAGATACTTAAACTCAATGTACTCAAATCCCAAGGGAAGAAGTGCATCTGCCTGGTAGAGGCCTGTGGCTCTCAGGTAGTTGATCATGTAGATCCTATCAGTTTTTTATCTACTTGAGGTTCTTGTGATGCCATAGTCTCTTGCATAGGGCTTTCTTGAACTGGTGAGAGAGTAGGAACATGTTTGTAAAGCCTCTTTAGTTTTTTTCCTCCTTGATCTGAAGAAGCAATCTTGCATCCTCTACTTCTTTCTTCTCCCTTGACATTTCGATGTCATCCAATTCATTAAACTATTCTAAGGGGAGCGAAATGATGCTATCAGTATCATAGTTCTTGGTCTGTAAGTAAGCAATCTTGACTGCCCTTAACTCATCATCTTGAGTGTTTGGTCTGGGGGCAGCCCTGATTACGGCTTCTATGAAGCCAGCAGACCCTACAAAAGAACTTTCTCCCCTTAGCTTTCTTTTCCTCTCTCTCCTCCTCCTCAATCCCATCAGGAGTTAGAATCCTTTTTCCCTTTGTCACCAACAAACCTTTGTGACTCAAGGTGGAAAGAGCTTTGGCCTTCATTGCTTGGTGTAGCATCCATGCTCTGGCCAGAGAGAGGTTGAGATACACCTTCACCAGCAGGTGTCTCATCAAGGGAATGGAGTTTTGAAGCAGTTGGTGGTGAGATAGGGCTCTCAGGCTCTATCACTGGGCCTTCAGTCAATGTTTTCCCTTTGAAGCTAATCTCAGGGTCTATCTCAACATCCAATTGACCAATGATATTACCTGATTGCCTTTGTCTCCTTCTAAGGCTAAACTCTTTAGTAATCCTATCTTGAATCCTTTGAGCCAACTTGCCAGCTTATCTAGATTGGCTTGGATTGACAAGTGGCATGTTAACAAGGTCAAGACCTTCTTAGTAGTTCAAGGTCTGAAAGTTGAAGACCTCTTGCTGCCCTTGAACTCTTTGAAAAATAAGGGCTCTTCTATCAGCATCATACCTCCGCCCGATGTTGTAGTTGGAAGTTCCTTGAGGTGTAGATGACACATCCCTTGGTATACCTTCCTCAAAGAGACTCTGAATGAAAGATTCTATAAAGTCCACATCAATGTGAACTTGAGAAAGTTGATAAGTATGAACAACTGCAAATAAGGATGGTGAGTCCTTAGTGGCCATACTCTATGAAGAACTCCCAGGTTTAGTGATTGTAATGACTTTCTCCCCTTTTTTGGTAGCATGACCCACTTGCATAGGTGAGCTAGGAGTTACGTCAATCACATCCACATGTTCTTGTGTTCCTGGTTGAGCTCTTCTTAAAGGTCTCCCAGCTAGTTTCTCCTTGAGATAGGATATTTCAAACTGTAGATCATTGACCCTGTTTTGTAAGGTAGTCACCTGAGATTCCATGTGACGAACCTTAGAGACCAAATAGGTGCATGTTTTTGACACTTTTTGCACCTTTAGTCTCAGATTCCCATCCTCTTCATCAGAAGAGTCATTGGGGGATATTATTGGACCAAAGTCCTCAGTCTCACCACCAGCATCAGGTTCTTGGCTGATGGTTTTCCTCTGCTCACTGACAGCTTCAACAGAAGTGCCAATGGGCTGAGTTGCCATGGTTGATGTGACACCCTACACATATCCCACATCGGCCATGCACAGGAAAGATTCCTGGTTCATAAGGAATGTCTGGCCTCTAACATCAAACACGTGTTTTGGGCGTATTGGCTGTGGATGAGAGGAGAACTCCACAGTTAAGAGTGCTCAGGTGAGACCAATCCAGGGATGGGTGACCTCCATGGGAAGTTTTCACCTGGGCAACCAAAAGCAAATCCGTGAGCTCCTCATGGGCAAAGCGAACAATATTGTTGATGTGAGAGGCCGGGTGTTACATAATGGTATCAGAGCCACTCATGTACTGTTCGGGGTGGGGACATACCTCACCAAGGATGGTGACTTCTCGGGCTCATCGAGGACGATGAGTCCAAATAGGGGGTGCTTGTGACACCCTACACATATCCCACATCGGCCATGGACAGGAGAGATTCCTAGTTCATAAGGCATGTCTGGCCTCTAACATCAAGAACGCGTTTTGGGCGTATTGGCTGTGGATGAGAGGAGAACTCCACAGTTAAGCGTGCTTAGGTGAGAGCAATCCAGGGATGGGTGACCTCCCTGGGAAGTTTTCACCCGGGCAACCAAAGACAAATCCGTGAGCTCCTCATCGGCAAAGCGGATAATATTGTTGATGCGAGGGGCCGGGTGTTGCAGTTGAGGTCATAGTAATGTAATCACTTGTAGAAGTGAGAGCCTCTTCCATATGGACCTCTTGAACATGGTCAGGAAGATCCACCCCAGTAGTAGGTGGATGATGTGGGTTAGACATAGGAGATGTAGGAGCACTCATCTCTCTTTGAGTAGGGGAAGAGTAGAGAGATTCATGGTACTCACTAAATCCAAGTCTTCATCATCATAGAAGTCAAGGCTGGGAATTGGTTTGTTTAAATCTAAAGGTTGGGGATGGTAGCTTTCCCTTAAAGTTTATTCACTGCGTGTTGAGACTCAAAATGAAGGCTTAAGGTTGTTGGGCTGTTGGAGCATATATAGTCATATATAGTGTGTCTGTCGGTTGTCGAATAGTCTAGACTTAATATTATACCCTGATATGTTGTAAACACATGAAACTGGGTCATTCGTAGGAGCATACGAATGAGACTCAGTCATACAACTGAGCCATGCTAATGAACCAGCCGTGCAACTGAGAGATGCGATTGGGACATTCGTAAGACTGAACCATAAGTATGGTCCAGTCATACAATTTAACCATATGCATGGTCTAGTCATACGATTGAACCATACGCATGGTCCAGTCATACGATTGAACCATACGCATGGTCCAATCGCACGAAGGGCCCAGTCGCATCTAATATGGGCCAAGGCCTATATACACCAGTTTCAATGTGTAGAGAGATAAGGATTTTTAGAGGAATTCTGCCCGGAGCATAGGGCTGTCGGATAAGAGGGGAGATCATGCTCGATCTTCCCCTTGCCAAGAGTCTTGATTCTTATGTTTTAACGAGCTTGTAATCGTTAGGTTTTATCAATGAAACCATACAATTATAGTTTGTATTATTGTTTGAATTTTGGTTTGTGCTGTTTTTTATCCTTCCATCAAGAACATGCTTGGATGTTTATCGATCTAGCCGAATTCACATGGGCTAATGAGCTCATCAAGCTGAGCATGAGAAACCTCAGCACTGATTCTTGAAGAGATGGGAGTGGTTTGCTCCTCAGGGGAAGTGGGAGCTCTAATGTCCACTTCCTCCTGTGTGGGTAGTGATATTAGGCCTGCACAGATTGAATAGCTTGTGCAGGGGTTCGTTTGGATCTCTTGGTAGGTGAGGGTAATTTATGGTTGTTTTGGTGGTTGAGAGGTAGAAGGTGTGGGTTCAACACTAGGTTGTGTTGCTAGGTTGTCACCTTGAGCAATGAGCTCTAACATTTTGGGGATAAGGGTTGTTTCTACCCCAGAGAATCCTATAGTTGGCTTCTTCAAAATTTTAAAGATGTCGGGTTTCATATATCCCAATTTAGAATAGTATATGTTTTCTTTAACTATGAGCCCAGTTCATAGTTAAGAATGTTTGAAAATATCTAGGAAATATATAATACTTTAAGGAGTCCAAGTTAAGAAGCAAATTTGTATAAACAAATTTAGAGTACCTGGACTTGACCTCTTGAACCATCCCATGCACTATGAAGGAAAGATCTTCACGAATCTGGTCCCAGCCACCATGCTTGTTAGACAAGCTGTGGATAACCACATGAAGTAAGTACTTCCACTTAGAGGAGACCTTCCCTTTCTTGAAGGTCTTGATAGAGAAATCTCCTTCATAGCCCATTTGCTCAAAAGAGTGGTTTATAGCTTCTTTAGGAAAGAACAATTCACCTTCCTTATCATCCAGCTGAAGGTGAGTGTTGATGATGGATGGAGTGATGAAGATTGTCCTCTCCTCCACTATAGCAGACAGTGCCTTCTCCCCATCCATGATGACCTCTTGATAGATTTTCCAATATTCAAGCAAATGATCCTTATAAAGAACAGGATCAATGGTAACGGAGGTGGAATAGTTGGACAGAGCCAAAAACTAACAAACCTTTGAGAAACTAGGATCTTTCTCGAAGTGTAACAGAGCAACCCGATTGTATTGCCTGTGAAGTTACATGGAGAAATTTGGGTCATTTTTGCGGTTGAGGTTGACCATTTTAGAAAGCTTAGAGGTGAAGGAAGTGAAGAACAAGGGCGGTTTCTGGGTGAATTTAGGTTTAGGAAAAGTTCAGAGGAAGAAGAGAGTGAAAAGAGGGGAAAAGCGTTGGGTATATATATGAAATGGATCTCATAAAAAGTTAATGAAAGTGGATAAACTTTAAAATCCGAATGTTGGTCCCACCTCTAAAAAAGTGTTTTCTTTTACCCAAAAGTTAGTTTTCTTGTAAGTCGAAAATCTCTCAAAGGTAATTCTTCTTCGGAAGTTCTGATGAAAAAACTTCCGAAGCCAAATTGGCTTCAGAAGATATACCAAAGAGTTGAAAATTTTGCTTCGGAAGAGATCAACAATTGGAAGTTTTAATAATAACTTCCGAGAGTTAATTGCGGAAGAAAAATGTTCCCTAAAACATACAAGTACATTAAGAGAAAGTTAAGCTAGGGAAGAAATAGTTAAAGTTTATTCCGAAGGTAAATTCTATTAAGTAGTTGTTTGTTTTGAAGACTTCAATTTCTTCCAAAGGTAAAAGGATATCTTCAAAGGATAAAATAATTTTGAAAATCTAAGGAATGTCTTCAAAAAGACTTTTGTTCTTCCAAAGTAAACAAGGGTTTATGTAAGTGATAGAATAGACAACTTAGGACACACAGATGTTTTAGAAATAATATGATTAATTTTTAAGCAAAGTTAATCATCCCATAGCTAAAACTAGATACTTAAATCTCTATTCATCAAAAGCCTTTGTGAACAGATCAGCATATTATTCATTTATGTTAACTTTAACTAGTTTGATTAGTCCCTTCTCCAAGTTATCTCTAATCAAATTATACTTGATATTGATGTGTTTTGTCCTTTAGTGTTGCACATGATTCTCTGTGATATGGATGGCACTATTGTTGTCTATGTGAATGGGAGTATCTTTGAAGTTGAATCCATGATCTAGCATTTGATTCTGAATCCAAGGCACTTGAGCATAGCAGCTTGCAGCATCGATGTATTCATCTTTAGCAGTTGATGTAGATGCATAGGATTGCTTCTTGCATTGCCATGAGACAACCCTTCCTCCAAGGAACTGACATCCCCCTAATGTAAACTTTGCAGTCATATTGCATCCACCACAGTCACTATCTGTATATGCATACAGATTAAAGTCAGAATTCTTTAGATATCAAAGGCCAAGTGTTGGTCCACCTTTGAGATATCTTAGAATTCTCTTGACAATGATTAGGTGTGACATCTTATGGTTGGCTTGATATCTTGCACAAACACATGTGGCCAATATGATATCAGGCTTGCTAGTTGTGAGGTACAAAAGAGACCCAATCATAGCCCTGTAAAGATATTCATCCACACACTCCCCCTCAACGTCTGCCTAAGGGAGTGGTTTCTTGCTATATGTGTCTTAGCAACCTTATAGTCGGTCATGTTAAATCTTTTGAGTATGTCTTGAACATACTTTGACTAACTTATGAAGATGTCATCTTCAACTTGCTTCACGTGAATTCCTAGAAAGAAATTGAGTTCTCCCATGGCACTCATTTCAATACGTCCTTCATCAGCTTCTCAAAGTCTTTGCAGAGATTTGGATTAGTTGAACCAAAGATGATGTCATCTACATATACTTGAATTAGCATTAAGTCATTCCATGTTCCTTGATGAAGAGAGTTCCATCTATAGTACCTCTTCTGTATTTATGTTGATAGAGATACTGAGATAGAGTCTGATACCACTTTCTTGGTGCTTGATGCAACCCATATAGAGCTTTATTAGACCTACACACATAATCAGGATAATCAGGATCCGCAAACCTGGTTCGTTGTTTGACATATACATTTTCATCAATCACTTCATAAAGAAAAGCACACTTGACATAAAGTTGGTAGACCTTGAAGTTCTTGGATGCAGCAAAAGCTAAGAATGTCCTAACAGCTTCCAGTCTTGGAACAAGAGCAAAGACATCTATGTAGTCAATTCCTTCTTCTTGTGTGTACCCTTAAACAACCAGTCTTGTTTTGTTTTTGATGACAAGTCCTCTATCATCCTTTTTATTCCTAAAAACCTATTTGGTTCCTATAGTAGTCTTCCCATAAGGAAGAGGACATAGGTTCCAAACCTTTTGCCTTTTGTATTGAAGCAGCTCCTCCTGCATAGCTTCAAAACTTCTATCCTTCAGAGCCTTAGCAATCTTCTTAGGCTCTAGCAGAGATAAGAAACAAAAGTGAAGACAAGCATTTGCATTATGGGTTTGTCCTCTTGTTTTTACCCCTATATCAACATCTCTACTGATGTTTGAGGTGGGATAAGATTTGTGGATCCTTAGCTATGGGATCACAGTAAGTTGTTGAGACAAATCCTAGTTAGAGAAATTTAGATCTGGCATTGAGGTTTCTCCAACCACATTAGCACACATATCAAGTGAAACTTGATCCAGTGAGTGTGTAACATCATTGATGTTATCTTTAGTGGGATGGTTATCAGCATCTAGCAATTCTTGATCACTGTCACCATCACCATTCTCTCCTACATTTGAAGCTCTTGCATCTGAATTTTGTGCCTCTATGCTAGAAATTGAAGGAATTTCAGATTTATCAGCTGAATTTGTCATTGTTGTGCTGATTGGTTCTCCATTTGCAGGGTTAGTTACAACTAGAGCTGAAGTAGTGTTGCTTAAAGGTCTTCTCAACTCAAATCATGGATCAGGATCACCTATTGGTAATATATTTTTGGATCCTGAAACATTCTCACAAGATTTGTTAAAATAGTTGGTAACTAAATCAAGATCAAATAGCCAATCAGAACCAGAACCATTTACACTGGGTGTGTGTTCATTGAAGGTCATATTGGGTGACTCCTCAACTACTCTGGTTTTGAGATTGTATACTCTATAAGCTTTGGCTTGAGAAGAGTATCCAATAAAGTGTCCATCATCTGATTTCTCAGCAAACTTGGCAATTTGATCTTTGGTATTCAAGATGGTGCAAGGACATCCAAATGACCTGAGAAAACCAGTGAAAGGTTTCCTCTTGTGCCAAAGTTCATAAGGACTCTTACCATGAGTCTTAACCACTAAAACTCTATTCTACATATAGTAGGAAGTGTTGACTGCCTCTTCCCAGAAGGTGAGGGCAACTTAAAGTCAGACAACATAGTTCTTATAGCTTCAATTAGTGTCCTTTTTCTCCTCTCAACAATGCCCTTTTCATCATAAAATGTATCAAGGATTTAGTTCTTGAATCCAGTTCCTTGATTACATCTTATGGTTTTGACCTTGTGATCAGATTGATTCTCAATCTTTAAGATGAACTCTTGATAATCTCAGGGGTCTTATCCTTAGTTCTAAGAAAGAAGACCCAAGTGAATCTTGTAAAGTCATTTTTTATCACCAAACAATAAGAGGCCCTTCCTAGACTTATTACACTGGTGGGGCCAAAGAGATCCATATGTAACAAGTGTAGGGGAGTAGTGATGGAGTTTTTTTCTTTTGGCTTGTGAGATACCTTGTGTTGCTTCCCTTTCAGGCATGCAACACAGTGGTCATCACTTGTAAACTCTTTCTTTGGCATTCCAGTTACCAAATCATTCTTAATCAGTTTATTCATGTTTTTAAAGTTTACATGGCACATTCTTTTATGCCAGAGGAAAGACTCATCACAATTTGCTTTAGACAGAAAGCATGAAACTTCTCCTGAGGAGATGTTTCTTGCAAGTCCATCTTGTATATGGTCCCTTCCCTGGGGGATCTGAGCAGGATATGCTCATGAGGAATGACCACCCCAGGCTTGAGAACAATGCACTCATGCTCAGTAAAAAGCATGTTATGACTCTGATCACAAATTTGAGATACACTCAAAAGATTGTATCCAAGCTCCTTGACAAAGTTTACCTTCTCAATGTTGAGCTTATCATTTGTGACCTTGCCCCTTCTAGTAATAACCACCAGCATCTCCTCCAAAAGCAACTGGTCCTCCATCAATCTTTTCAAATTTTTGGGGTAGTGACCTATTGTCTGTCATGTGCTTGGAACAACCACTATCAATGATCAATATGTTTCTGTTTGTCTTTAGTTTTTCTGCACAAAAGAGATGGTTAGTTACTTTTGGAAACCCAAGCCTTACTGGTCCTGGGCTTATCAAAAGAAGTTGAAGGTAATGCAACAGTTTAGATCCCATAGTCATGTTTTGAGGATCTTTTGCTGATGTTGATAGAGAACTTTCAGTCACTTGGTCTTTCTTTGTCTTCCACACCACCTTTAGAAGCTTAGACTTGACTTTCAATACTTTAGATGTTTTGTTGACTTCAGAAGTTTTGATGACTGAACCTTCGGAAGATTTTACTAGCACTGCAGCAGACTTCAGTGCTTCGGAAGTATTCCCTTCTTCCAAGACCAAATTTTCTTCCGAATGCAATTTTCCACTTGCCTTCATCTTCATTTTGGAGCTTCTGAAGGAAAAAGATTTTCCTTCCAAAGGACAATCCTTAGCAAGATTGTAAGGACAATCCAAGAAGTGTCTTTCTTGGTCATGTGAATAGTTCCTTTTGGATTGTAAGGACAATCCTTAGCAAGATGAGAGGTACTCTCACACATGACACACTCCAAATTCTTCTTCCTAAGAGCCTTCTTTTATGAACAAAGCTGAACTTGATCACTTTCCTTCTCTACCTTTAGCTTTGTAAATGTAGTGGAAGTTCTTTTAGGGCGAGAAATTCCTTTGGAGTTGGATGGTTTAGGTTTTGCAACAGTGGTACACAACTGATCAACCTTCTTCTTGTTGTTGGAATAAGTTGAGACTAAACTAGAACTCCTGTACTAGAGTTCAAGTTAGTATCTTCAGTCCTTACCACTTCAAATCCTATAGAGATTAAAACTTGTTTCTTCTTAGAGTTGAAGGTGGCCTTGATCTCTTGAGCCTTCTATGCTTTTCTCTTGCTCTTCCTAATCAAGTTCTTTCTCATAAACTTAGTCATCCTAGTCTTCTTGCTCTCTTTAGAAGGATAGTGACCCTTCTTAGAATCCTCTTCTTCACTCTTCTCAAAGGCATTCTCCACTATCACTTCTTCATCTCTTCAGTCAAGGGGTCTATGAGAGGAAGATCATCTACACAAGTTCCACACCTAGGAGATCTTACAGACAAGATGGTGTGTGGATGAGCTATCTCACTAGATCCTAGTCTCTGATTATTCTTATAACAAACTTTTGCTTACAAGGATAAGGATATAATGTTCGTGAAGGTCTCTTCTTCAAGAATACATTTTCCTGCCCTGACTTTGCTAATCATAAGCTCAGCTTGACACTCAGTCAACTTAGTTATAAGATCTTTGATTTGAGTCTTGTAATTTGTGTGCTCATGTTTAAGAGTTGAAATAGTTTTCTCTAAGTCCTCTATCTTTAATTTATAGTCTCTTTCAGCTCTTTTAAAATCAGATTTAATATATTCAAGGACTCAAGATCAGATCTCAACCCTAAGTTGTAGGACATGTATCTATTAACTTTAGCAATACATTCAGGTGTACAGAGATGTTCCAATACATTTGCTACATCATGGTCAACCATCAGTGCTTGGTTTGGAGATACATCTTCCACTTGAAAGCTCCAATCAAAGCCTCCTTCTTCAACAGCAACTGCAGCTTGCTGCTTTAGCTTTTCATTCTTGGTGGCTTTCTCAATGTAGTTTGGTCTGGTTTCTGCTTGGTCACCATTTATCCTTGGTGCCTTGCACTCTCTTTCAAAGTGTCCCATTTGGTTACAGATGTAACACTTCACTTTGCTTTTATCCAGCCCAAACTTTTCACTAGTTGTATTGCTTGGAAACTTCCTTCATGTCCTCTTGTAGAGCTTCTTGGCTCTATGAGTGAGAAGAGCCATTCGTTGGGCTATTTCCATGTACTCCAGATCATCTGTATGGATACAGTCCAGGTCTTTAATGGTGAATAGAAAGTTGCCTGTGCTTTCATCAGAAGACACAAAGGCATGTGAAGAGCTTGTCTCTTGGAATAGGCTTCCTTAAGTGTAGCTTTCTCTTGGTGTCTTCTGGGAAGGTGATGAAAAGACCCTTTTGTGTGTTATCAGGTTAGCATATAAGATGATGTTAAGGTCCTATGCTATCTCTTTCAACCACATGCAAGGTTGAACTCATTTGATTGTTGGAGTTACCAGATGAACCTTGCATGTTCATCTCCACCTAGTATCCATTGAGAATATCATACAACTTTATCAGGGTGAGAGTCTTAAGATTCTTAGTCCTCTTGATAACCACACAGTAATATGTCCATTTCTTAGGAAGAGAGGACATAAACTTCCTTACAATGTCCTTTTTCTCAAGAGTTACTCCAACGTCCACTAGAGTGTCTGCAATCTCAACATACCTAAGGTATTATTGAGTCATGGTTTCACCTATTTTAAAGGTTAAGTTCTCAAACTATTGCTTCATGAGATCCTTCTTGTTCTCCTTGGCTTTATTTGACCCCTCATACATCAACTTTAGTGCATCCCACAGCTGCTTGGCTGTTTTGCACTTCTTGAAGCCTCTGTATATGGAGTTTGGAAGAGCATTTTGAAGGACTATCATGGCCTTCTGATCAATCTTTACTTTCTTTCTGTCTTCATCAGAATAATCAGCCATAGCCTTTGGAATCATACCACCTCCAGCAGCAGCTAAAGAGGTGCTTGGTATGTAAGGTCCTAAGACAATATATCCCACATCCTGAAGTCTTGTGCCTTAATAAAACCTTCCATTCTTTGGAACCAAGTGACAAAGTCTTTGAGAGTGAAAATGGGAACTTTCTCATGGTTCCAATTTCCATATCAGCTTTAGTGATAGCTGCCATTTGAGATGCTAAGTGTTTTGTGTGTGAGAGGGATCTTAAGATGGTGAGATCTTACAATCAAGAGCCTGGAATTCTCTTATACCAATTGCAGGATCGTTTAAGTGAGTTATGGTCACTTAACATATAACACACAATAAGGAGAGACAGTTTAGAACACTTAACAGATCAAATAGGGAACTGGTAACACAATATTGACACTTAGAACACTTGCAAATATGAGACAGAACAAGAACAGAAACAACATAAGTATTTTGGTTTTCAAGGATGTTGTATATTTCTCTCAAGTTCTTTTACAAGTGTACAAGCATAGAGATAAGTTATAATGACCTAAGATACTTATACTACATCCTATATCCAGCCATACTTTAAAGGCTAGTGGATACATGATCTAGAAAACAACAAAATCAATGTGGAGTCAAAAGGCATATTGCCTTTTGACTAATGACTATGACATGCCATAGCTCACATCCTATTATATTACAAAAGGGATAAAAGTACATAAAGTAGAAAATAAAGGACTCAAGACCTCAATGTACGGTTACCAAAAGCATGGACCTTTTCACCAACTTGTTAAAGTTGCTGAGTCAATAGAGTTGCAGCAGAAAGGTGGTCCAGCTTTAGGGTAAAGTACATCAAATAAAAACATATCTTCAAAAGTCTTTGGAAGATAATATGTCTTCATTTCTTGGCTTTGGAAGAATTTTTCCTTAAAGCTTCAAAAGACTTCACTTTAAGCTTCGGAAGATGTTGGTCTTGGCTTCGGAAGATTTTACACTTAGAATATTTTCTAGTTCATGGTGTAAAAATTCCAAAACATTCTACTCAGCACATAGTGCATACATGCAGGATAGACTTTTGGATGTTATTGGATGTTTTGGATACATCAGCCTTATACAAAACCTTACATAAGGAGATGGTGTGGATGATTACCAGTTGGCTAGGGACAGGCAGAGGAGACAAGTGGTACCTCCACTCAGGAATAGAGAGGGGATTGATTTTTCAGTATTAGCCTTTGTTGTGTGGAAGAAGAAAGCATCTATGAACTGTTGTCATACTCTGAGGCAATTTCTATGAAAGAAAGCTCAAAATGGTGTAAGGCCACGGAGGAAGAGATGGAATCTCTTTATAAGAATGGTACATAGGAGCTTGTTGATAAACCTGAGGGTCACAAGCCTATGTCATGTAAGTGGTTGTTCAAACTAAATGATGGGAATTCTAAAGGTGAACCTCCTAGGTACAAAGCTAGATTAGTATCTACAGGGTAACATATAAGGCATGGGTGGATTATATAAGATATTCTCACCTGTGGTGAACATTCATATATTTGGATTATGATGTCATCTTTTTATGGAATCAACAAAAAAAATTATTGAAAAATACATTGCCAATAACGAAACAAATCAAGAAAATATTAATAAAACAAAACAAAATAAAATTATATGGATATGGAGTTGCATCATTTAGATGTGAAAATTGCATTTTTGCATAGGAAGCCAGATGAAACTATCTATATGAAGTCACCCGAGGGGTTTGAGATTAAGGGGCAGGAAGATAAAGTGTGTCTATTAAGAAGTCTTTGTATGGGCTAAAGCAATCTCCTAGATAGTGGTATAAAAAGTTTGATGAACATATGGTGACTAATGGGTTTAGCAGGAGTAGCTATGATAGTTACGTCTATTTTAAGGAAAACCGCATAAACAATTTATGTATTTGTTGTTGTATGTTGATGACATGTTAGTGGCTTGTCCAGACTTGGAAGACGTTAAAGCTACTAAGAGATGTTAATGTCAGAATTGAGATGAAAGATCTAGGTGAAGCCAAGAAGATATTGGGCATGGAGATCAAAAAGATAGAGAACACAGGGTGTTTAAGTGTCTCAAAGGTCTTACTTGGAGAAGGTACTAAGTAACTATATGATGGGTGATGCTAAGCCAGTACTGTTCCTATAGGTGCTCATATTAAACTGTCAAGCTCTGATTGTCCTATATCAGGTGCTAGAGTTAGGTATAAAGAAAGTACCTTATGCCAATGTTGTTGGGAGCTTGATGTACTTAATGGTATGTACAAGGCAGCATATTGGGTATGTTGTGAGTTTAGTCAGCAGGTTTTTGTCAAATCCGGGTAAAGCTCATTGGGTTGCTATGAAATGGATCTTGAGATATCTCAGGGGTACTAAACACTATGGCTTAGTCTTTGGGTGTCATGAGCGGGGAGAATGACAGGATTGTTGGCTATGTTGTTTCAGATTTTGCCAAGGACCTGGATAAAGGAAGGTCTATTATAGGGTATGCATTTCAAGTACTGAGTAACTTGATTGTTGGAAAGCTTAGTTGCAGCATGTTGTGACATTATCTACAACAGAAGCTGAATACATTGCTTTGACTAAGGGAGTCAGGAAGCTATGTAGTTGCATGGTTTTGTTTCTGAGTTGGGGATCAAAGTTGCAGACTTGGTGGTGTATTGTGATAACCAAGGTGTAGTCCAGTTGTCTAAGAATAGCATGTTTCATGATAGAACAAAGCACATAAATGTGAAGTTACACTTCATAAGTGATATGGTGAATGTTGGGAAGGTGAAAGTGGAAAGTGTGTCTACTTTGGAGAATTCAACGGATGTGTTTACAAAGTCTCTACCTGGTGTAAAGTTTAGGTTTTGCATGGATGAATTGGGAGTTGGTTAAAATCTTGTTTTGATTTTAAGGTGAAGATTGTGAAGTATTAAAAGTCAAAACAAGTGATATCTTCCGAAGTTAAGTTTCTTCTGAAGCTTAACATATTTCTTCCGAAGGTTATGTTTGCTTCGGAAGGGTTTTAGATATGTTTGTAGTTTACATTGGATATCTTCCGAAGGGTTCTTTCTGTTCTGAAGAAATAGTCTAGGGTCCTTAGTGTAAATTCTCAATAATTGTTGAATGTATTTGTTATAGTTAGTTAGTCCATTACTACTATAAATAGGGATCCTATGTATTCAGTGAGATTAACTCTTAAATCACTAATCATTGTTATTCATTATTGATTAAGGCTCCTTGTCCGTCTCCTCCTCATCATCAAGACGAAAGTCCTAATGGAACCCTGCAGCCTTTGCTCCACCTTGGGTGGATGCTGGAGATGCTATATCAGTAGTGGGGGCCCTCGGTTGAGTGGGCCCTGCATCTCCACCATTATCGCTGTCGTCATCGTCGGAGTCATCATCAGGTAGCTCTAGCTGCTCGACATCTGAATCACTGTCTACGTGATGCCATTTACGCTTCCCCGGCGCCACATAGTCCACCTTGGCCAGATGGCCTATGATTCTCTTTACCGGGGGTTTGACTTGCTTTCCCCGGTAGATCTTCATACGACCCAGGTTGTCTCATCCATAATCTCCAATGCCACAGCGTTGTGGCTCTCCTTTAGCAGTGTGGGCAGCTCTCAACAAAGATCATCTGTAGAACCTAGGGTACATGTAGAACCCTCTTTGCCCATCGCCTCCAAGTGCTCTATCAGGTAGGAGAAGATCATGCTAGAAAAGTTGAAAGGGTGGTTCAGCACCAGTGCCACGTAGGCATTTTGAATATGGTCGAATAGGTCATCGAACCCACCCCTTCGCGACGCCAAGCACTTCAGGATGACGTGTGCCAAGTACTGGTACTGGGGACACAGGTTGCTCTTGTTGAGCACCCTTGCGTTTATATCCCCAGCATACTTCATCCTCATGAAGCACCCTCTCACCGTCAGTGGGTGAAGTCTGGTGGGGTGGTCTGTATAATCTCCTAACCCAAGTACACGCTGAATGAACTCAGCAGTGATCTCTATATCCATCCCAAAGATGGAGCTCCTTATGTTGTACGGCTCACAAGAGCGGTCAACCGATGCTCCCTCCCAGAAGGCCTGCTGAATCGACCTGTAGGGAGTGCATGGTGTAGAGATCGCCTTGTGGATCCTGGATCGCTTGACGAAATGATGATCCCTGTAAACTCGACATCATTCCGAGTTGTGGAGTCTAAGTGAGCACAGATGTTGTGCTTGGGGTTGATGGACCACTTGTTCGCCATCAATCTGTAACACAAAACACATAAACATTAGTTAACCACACGACACAAATTAGTTCAAATTAACTTGGTTGAATTCATTTTGGTTGATTCATGCAATTGAACCATGCGACTGTGTTCAGTCGGTTGACTTGGCATGCGACTGGATACAGTCGAGTGACTGAGTATGCGACTAAGTTCGATCGGTTGACTGAACCTGCGATTGGTTCAGTCGGTCGACTGAGCTCATTCGTATGATCCATTCGGCCAATTGAGCCATTCGATCACTCAATAGTGCGATTGGAGTTCATCCTGGCGTCCAGTCGCATGACCCACTGTTCGGTCGACTGAGATTCGAATCTTAACCAATTCTTGAAATTAGACGTAATGTAATGGTTCTTTAGACTCGCAATCACTTAACTAATAACCTAATAACTTTAATTTCAACAGTTACTCAGTTTAGTTAGGTTATTTGTCCAGTAAACGGTTCGGTTCTTGTGTGGGTCGACATTCTAAAATTAGGGCACCATTCGATCCGATTTCAGTGAGATATCATCACATTGTACCTATATAACAATCCACAATCGTCAAAATATCAACAGAAGTCAGAATTTTGGTCTAATGAAATTTGGGCAAGGTAACGGTAAGGTATGCGATATTAGGGAGATTTGGGGGTGATGAGTTGAATGTGATCGACTGTGGCCCTATTTATACTGAATCTGATTTCAATCGGCCAAATGGACCCATTCGCTCGTTTCATTCGGGCGAATGGACCTCAATTGTGCGATTGGCTCAGTCGATCACATTCAGTCAGCCGACTGGATTTTAGTCGGGCGACCGACTCATTCGCACAGTTCCATTTGGTCGAATGGCTCATTCTGATAAGCTATTCGGGTGAATGGTTCATACTCATGTGTCATTCGGCTGTTTAGTGCATGATTATGGTCCATTCGCATGGCTGGTCCATACCCGTGGTCTAGTCTGTGCGATTGGATCATAGTCATGATTTTGACGTTATGACCCATCTCACCTAACCCTTTTTAACTTTTGATTAAACTTCATGTGCATTTGATCATCTCAGACATGATCATTTAACTTGAAAAACTTTGACCACCTCAGACGTGATCCTTTTAAGCAATTGTCACCTCAGACGTGACTGATTTTACCTTTGAAAACACGTGTGGTCACCTCAGATGTGACCCTTTTAGATGATTAAATTACCTAGTGAATTTCATGGCGTAGTCCGATATCAAACAAACTGAAATTGACTAAAATAAAATACAAGACTTAAACTAAAATACAAAACTAAACTTTTTTTTGACTTTTTGTGTGAGGTGTAAATCCTAAGATAGAAATCTAATGGATTCGGTTCTGGAATAGGCAGCTTTAATTAATTTTGACCATAACTAGACTAATTCAATTTGGAATCATATAGGCAAGTCAAATCATTTGGGACATGTTATCAACACCTTTTGATGCTCAATTCTTGTATTTCATCTAGAGTCGTTAGCAAGTTTAGGAAATCATACTAGTACTATTAGATCCCATCTTGATTTGGACTTTCAAGAATTGCAGCCATAATGATTGTCAGTATACTGGTCCTCTTAAATCTATACACAAACTTTTGACACAGATTGGTGATAGCTTAGGGTTTTATTATTTCGACAAGCATTGGTGGATCTGTTGGACCGAAAGAACCAATGAGCCTGATCAGAAAAACCTCTAAGTCCTACAGACATCACAACAACTGCTGAAGACTTGATCAGCTGTTTTAACAAAGTCTGAAGATCAACAGCTGAAGACTAAAGTACTGAAGACTTCACAGCTGAAGACTAAAGTACTGAAGACTTCAATAGCTGAAGACTAAAGTACTGAAGACTTCAACAGCTGAAGACCAAAGTCTGAAGATCAATAGCTGAAGAACAAAGTACTGAAGATCAACAGCTGAAGTACAAAGACTGAAGACATCAGCTGATGACAACAGCTGAAGTTCAAGTACAAGTACTGAAGCCTTCAGAGTTTGTTACAACAGCTGAAGAAGCATTCTTCAGTTGTTGTGATGGTTTCCTTTCAGTAGTTTTCTTTTTGTTTCAGTATTTATAAAATGACTGAAGAGCATGTTCTTCAGTCGTTGTAGTTTTAGTAGTTTCTTTTCAGTAGTTGTAGTGATAGTTAACACAGTATTTTTGTAAGAAGATGTCAGCTATTTTGACATCTTCAGTAGTTGTGTTAACTTTCAGTAGTTTGAATAATTCTGTTAGATGTCACTATCAAGTGACATCAGCAGACGTCACATCTCTTATATAAGAGGTGTTGACCTAATTGTATGAGTGACATTCTGTTACCACGAAAGCGAATATTGAATGAAATATCTTTTGCATAATTCTCTCTGTCTATAACCGTTTATTCTTACCTTGAATATCTTTGTGTTCTTGTGAATTGGCTAATTCATTGTTTGATTTCCGCTGCTATACTCTCTAATCAATCAAATGTAGATCACTGATCCTAACAAATGGTATCAGAGCTGGTTAATCATTGATCGATCTAACAATTGATCATTGAAACTGCTATTTGATATCTATGTTTGATTGAATTAGCACATTTGCAAGAACTGGTTATAGATTATTGAATTTCTACCGCTTTTGTTTATTCATTTTGAGATCTCTCTTGGTTCAATTTGGTTTGTTGTGTTTTGTTCTAAATCTGCTATAGGTTAATTGAATTTGGTTGAATCTGAGATGACTACTCCTTCTAATGACCCTCACAATACCGGTTCCTCAACCAAGCCTCCGATGCTGGTTAGGACTGAGTATAACATATGGCAACGAAGGATGCTTCATCACCTGTCTGTTAACAGTTCAGGTTGTTGGACATCTGTGGTACATGGACCACATAAGCCTATGGTGAACAATCCGGAAACCAATCAAATGGTTCCGAAGAAGAAGGAGCAATACTCAGATGAAGATCGGAAACTGTTTGAGATTGATGCTAAAGCCCATGGAATTCTGGCCATGGCACTACCGAATGAAATCTATTCAGGGCTTATGCATCATGAAACTGCTCATGACCTCTAGAATGCACTGAAGGAACAATTCGGTGGAACTGTTGAGGTATTAGCAAACAACAGAGAAATCCTCGCCCAACAATATGAGACATTCTCTCATAGAAAGGGTGAGACACTGACTCAACAGTTTGAGCGTTTTTCCTGTTTGATCTCTGAGCTGAAAATGGTGAAACAGGAATACACCAACAGCCAGATGAATAACAGATTCCTCAGATCACTGCCTGAGAGATGGGACACATACACTATTGTCCTACGCTCCAGTGCAAATCTGGATAGCCTATCTCTCACCCAACTTCATGGGAAACTGCTTACATTCGAAAGAGAGATAGAGCAGAAAAGGAAACTGTCATCATCAGGAAAGCTCACCGATGACTTTGTACCAGGGAACACTGCCTTGGTTGGTCATGAGTTAGAATATGCTGCATCTGAAAGCAATTATGATGAGCATATTGATTTCTCTTCAAACAGTCCTGATCACGCTTTTGTTGGTATTGACAGTCATTTTGGCAGTAATAGTGACAATCTATGCTTCATCATGGATGATCTGAAGGGAATTGTTGATGATGATTTAGAAGAGATGGATATTCTAAGCCAAATGGCCTTAGTTAATATCATATCTCAGAAGTTCTACAAGAGAACTGGCAGGAAATTTCCTGGACTCTCTGGCAAAACCAAGTTTGTTTTGACAAGAGTAAGTTGAGGTGTCACAAATGCCAAAGGCTTGGACACTTTGCAAGAGAGTGTAGATCAACTGGATCTAACTCTTCTGTACCCTTTGTGACTTTTCCTAGCACTAGTCTACAAAACAGAGGGCAACATCCTGCTGGTTCTGGTCATCATTCACACCCTGTATCTCCTGCATACTTTGTCCCCCAGGGTCCAATGTCATATCCTTTTCCCTGCTATTACATGCCTCAGCCAAATCCGGTTCAAGCTCCTATTACACAACAACCACAAGCATTACCTGAACCTCAACCTTCCAAATCTCATCAACAAACTCAACCTCAACAACACAGCTTTTTCACCCCAAGAGTTGTTGACTGGAGCAGTTTACCAGATGATTTTTCTGGTAATGAACAACTGTTCTCTGGTGCTAGTCAACATGGTGGTGACAGTCCTTTTGGAAATCTAGCTCTTATGGCTTTGGATTCTGCTGATACTTCATCCTCTAATGCCTCTACACCACAGGTATCACAGGTATCCTCTGAGGCAAAAGCCAAACTATGTTCTGAAACATGCATAGCCGCATTTGCATCTATTAGAGAAGCAAATGTAGCTTTAATTAACAAGAACATTGAGCTAGAACAAACAATTTCCAAAAGAAAAGCTGAATTTGAGTATGTGCTTAATGATAAGAATGATGAGATTTACAAACTTAAATGCCAAATCACTGATGATAAGGCTAGGGAAGAGATACTTCTAGAGAAGTACAGAGACCTCAAAGAAACACTTGCAACTACCCAGGTAGAGTGTGATCGATGGGTAAATTCTTGCAAGGGTTTTGAAATGCTTCTTAGTAAGCAATCTGCTTCCAATGTGAAGTTTGGCATTGGTTATAGTCACACTGCTCCTCCTACAGATTTTACTCCTAGAGCAGAGATAGAATCTAATGGTGAAAGCAATAACCAATCATTTTCATCATGTGATCTACTATCTGATACAGCACCATCAGAAGTAGAAGTCAGCATTAATTCCTCTCAGAACCTATCAGCTGATGTTGATGGTTCAAATGCTGACACTCACATGATCAAAAAGTTGATCCCTCCAAGTGATATTTCACAAAGTACTGAAGTACTAAAAAGAATGTCATAACACCTGGAGAACAAGCCCAAACTACTGCATGTACTAAAGGGAAGAAAACTGCAAGTAGAAAGGGTGGGAAAACTATTGAAGAAGATATCAAGAAAGCAGGTACTAAAGGGAAGAAAACTGCTAGTACTGATAGCAAACTGCTGAAGAACAAGTCTTCAGTAGTTTCATCTTCTTCAGCAGATGATCAACTTCAGATGAAGAAAAAGCCATGTGAAATATGTGGCTTATTCAATCATCTTACTGATGATTGCTGGTATAAAAAGGGCTCCAAACTCAAACATAATGAAAACATTAAAGAGAAAATGGATAAAATGAAAACTGAGTTTGAAACCAAATTTGTACCAGCAACATCAAAACCTGTGACCCTAAAATCCAAAAAGAAATCCAAAAAGAAAGGGGTTAAACAGGCAACAGCTGAGGTTGCTCAAAGAGAGATGGTACAACACAGGAACCTATCAAACTTAAGCACTAATGTGTCTGATGAGCTGAAGGCTTTATCACAAAATCAGACACAACTTGTTATGATGGTTCAACATCTATTGGGGAGAGTCAACCAATTAGATGCTCCTTGTTGAAACCACAGAGAAGAAAATCCATGCCAAAGGATTCTTCTTCTTCACCATCTCCATCCCCTCAGGCTGTTATTCATAGCAAGTCTGTTAGTTTACCATCTGTGATATGACCAGACCCAAAACCAAAAAGGTTTGGGTCTCAAAAACTAACTAATTGTTTATGATTGCAGGGTTCTTCAACATGCCAAAGTAGCATCTGGTATGTAGACAGTGGGGGATCTATGCATATGACAGGGAACAGCTCTCTCCTTCATGACTACTCTCAAGGAAAGAAGGGGTTTGTTTCTTTTGGCAATGATGCTAAGGGTTACATCATTGGAAAAGGCTTTGTCTCCAATGGAGAAATAAAGTTTGATGATGTTAATCATGTGGAAAATCTCAAGTACAATCTCTTGAGTGTCAGTCAAATGTGTGATAAAGGCCATGTTGCTTTTCACCAGTCAGAACTGCAGGATTCTGTCATCCAAAGTTCTGAATTTGATTGATAAGGTGTTGGATGATCACACTCTCCTAAGGGCCAACAGGACAGGAAGAGTGTATGCCTTAGATCTTTCCAAGAAAATAGATCTCAGAGGCCATCCTTGCCTATTTTCCAAAGCCTCTCCTCAGGAATCTAAACTGTGGCACAGAAGGCTGGGTCATGTTAATTTCAAAAACATGAATTAGCTGATCCACAATAGTTTAGTGAGAGGCTTACCAATAAAGGAGTTACCATCAAATCCTTGGTTTCAAGAGTCTGCATCAACATCTGCTGCTGCTGAAGGTTCTACAAACACTTGCACAGATATCATTGTTTATCAAGAGCTGAAGAATCACCCAATGTCTCAAATCATTGGTGATATCAATGCTTGAGTTTCAACAAGAAGTCAATTGTCTAACTTCTGCTTCTATGCTATCTTCATCAGTCAGCTAGAGCCAAAGAACTATCATGTTGCTTTGAGAGACAATGGATGGGTTGAAGCCATGCAGCTTGAACTACTTCAGTTCAAGAAACAGCAAGTGTGGGAACTGGTTCCTCTACCCCCAGGTAAGTGTGTAATAGGCACTAAATGGGTGTTTAGGAATAAAACTGATGAAAATGGGCTTATGTTAAGAACAAGGCTAGACTGGTTGTACAGGGGTTTTCACAAGAAGAAGGTATTGATTATGATAAAACCTTTGCCCCTGTAGCCAGACTAGAGGCAATTAGATTGTTCTTAGCCTATGCTGCATTCCATAATCTTAAAGTTTTTCAAATGGATGTCAAAAGTGCATTTTTATATGGTAAAATAAAAGAAGAAGTTTATGTGTGTCAACCACCAGGTTTTGAGGATAATAAACATCCTGAATGGGTGTATAAACTTGATAAGGCTCTTTATGGTTTGAAACAAGCTCCTAGAGCCTGGTATGAGACACTTTCCACTTTTCTTCTTAACAATAATTTCACTAGAGGCTCCATAGATAAAACTTTGTTATTAAGAAGGTGGATCAACATAAGCTACTTGTTCAAATTTATGTTGATGATATTATTTTTGCATCCTTGATCCCCAGTTGTGTGATGATTTTAACAAATTAATGAAAAAGAGGTTTGAAATGAGTGCAATGGGAGAATTACAGTTCTTTCTAGGCCTGCAAATCAAACAAAAGGCTGATGGAACCTTTATTCATCAGTCAAAATATACAAAAGATCTTTGAATAAGTTTGATTTACAAAATTGTAAGCCAGGTTCAACTCCCATGTGCAACACCACACAACTAGATCCAGATCAGAAAGGTAAAGTTGTTGATGAAACACTTTACAGATGTATGATTGGGTCCTTGATGTATTTAACAGCTTCTAGACCAGATATCATGTTTGCTACTTGTATCTATGCTAGATTTCAGGCTGCTCCTAAAGAGTCTCATTTGATTGCAGTCAAGAGGATCTTTAGATATTTGCAAGGCACACAATCTCTAGGTTTATGGTATTCCACTGGACTCTCATGCAAATTAGTTGCTTTTTCAGATAGTGACTATGCATGGTGCAAGTTAACTAGAAAGTCAACTTCTGGTGGATGTCAATTCCTAGGCAACTGTTTGATTTCTTGGCAGAGTAAGAAACAAACATCTGTAGCTGCATCCACTGCTGAAGCAGAGTACATTGCAGCTGCAAGTTGTACTTTTCAGGTACTCTGGCTTCAGAACCAACTTTTGGATTATGGCATTATAGAGACTAAGACTCCATTATTAATGGATAGTGCTTCAGCTCTATGCATTGTCAAAAATCCAGTCCAGCGCTCTAGGACCAAACATATAGAGATCAGACATCATTTTATTAGGGATTGTTTTGAAAAAGGTCTGATTGATCCTAAGTTTATGCCTAGTGCTGATGAGCTTGCAGACATTTTTACTAAGCCTTTGGATAGTTCAACTTTCCAAAACCTAGTGTTACGGCTTGGTATGCTGCAGCTAGAATAAGTGATAACTACTGATGATCTCAGTAAATAAGTACTGATGATCATTAGTGACCATATCACATGTAGTACTGATTCTTTTAAAACAACTGATAAAGTTACAACTACTGATGTAGTTATAACTACTGATGTCAGTAAAAACAGATAAGTACTGATGTCCTATGAAACAACTGAAAACAGCAAAAAGGCTGATGAGTAAGTGTTGAGGACAGTATGAAACAGCTGAAAGGCTATGAATTGACGAAAACTACTGATGAGAACTTTCTCTTCAGTTGTTTCTACAACTGCTGTTTCATCCTAAACAACTAATGACAAAACCATGTCTTCAGTAGTTTCACAACTACTGATGACTAACACCAAGTCATCAGCTATTTACAACAACTGATAACAAAACCATGTCTTCAGTAGTTTCACAACTACTGATGACTAATAACCAAGTTATCAGTTGTTTACAACACCTGAAGACCAAACCAAGGTTTTCAGTAGTTTCACAACTACTGATGACGAATACCAAGTCTTTAGTTGTTTTCAAACATCTGAAGTCAAAACCATGGTTTTCAGTAGTTTTATAACTGTTGATGCCTAAAACCAAGACTTAAGTTGTTTCAACTTCTGAAAGGGTAATTCCATGTCATCAGTCGTTTAAAACTACTAATGAATAACCCCAAACCCTTCAGTTGTTTTCTAACCCTTACCCTATAAATACCCAATACCTAATCCTTCAGAGCTTCATCCTCTACAAATCTAACGTTCAAACCTCCAAAACTTCTCTCTCATTAATGGCGACCATGCAGCTCAAACCACGACATAACTGTGTTGCCTACCTCACAAAATCACCTTTCTGGACAAAGTTCAATAACGCCATTGATCTAATGGTCCAATCTCCCGACCAAACGACCTTCCTTCTAAATCCCACCATTCATGCCGAATCTTACACCAGTTTTGGATGAACGTCACCCTTATAACTGGGGAGTACAACACCGAGTCTCTCCAGTCGTTCGTCAACAACCGTCAAGTGGTCATCACTCCAGAAATCATTTGCCAAACCCTACACTTGGATGATGCCACTTTCCCCGCTGGGTATCCAAAGGGCACAACTGATTTATCCTTTGCCGACCATGGATATCAGGGAAACCTCAATACCTCTACCATCCTGAAGAAGCATTTCCATGATTCAAAACGTCTTATCTTTCACATGGTAAATGTTTGCTTAGCTCCTAATACATCCTCTTGGGATCAAATGTCTACCAGGTGGCAGCAGGTATTATTCTCTATCCTTGAGCAACAAGACTTAAACTTTTCTGAAATTATTTTTCTTGAACTTAAGGATATGGCCTCAAAACCTCTTTCTAATCAACGGATATTATATCCTCGGTTCATTATGGCCATCGTAGAGAATCAGCTGAAAGCTGAGGGACTTGTTGGCCTTGGAGTCCCTGCAATGGCTGTATTGCCTGAAGTATACTCCAGGCACAACTCTGACCAAACACTGAAACAGGCTGCCAAGCTGCGAAAACCCACCCAGTTGGAACCCACAGCCACCACCTCCAGATCCAAAGTCCCCACCAAACCCAAATCCAAAAAGCCAAAAATGGCTACTCAGGGAGATGAGTCCCCTGAGGATGCCCCTGTACCACAAACACAGGAAACATATACTGGTATTAACCCCCCAGTTGTGTCAAAGACTCAACCTGCCAAAGCCGCACAGGTATCCTCTCAGCAGGATCCTATTGCAACCAATATTGGGGAACCCACACTGCTGGAACCTATCTCACTTGAGAGGGTTACCATTGAAGAGCACCATTCACCCCGGGTGCTATCTGCTTCTACCCAATCTCCCACTGCAACCCCCCCCCCCCCCAAAGTCCTACATTAATTGTTGCAAAAGTGCTGAGTCAGTTGCACTCCTCACCCCTCCCCAGATACCAATTACAACTGGGAATACCTCTACCATTGCGGGGGAGGACCAAAGTGCATCTGATAACCCACAGCACAGGCATTACAATGTTCCATCTCCTAGTGTAGAAAAGGAGATTGGAACTTCTGGTGAGGCTGCCACTTATCCTGCTTCAGCATATGATCAGGATGTAGTGGTAACATCACTAAGACCTTACCAGAGGCAACTGCTGATGAAGGACATCGTCCTGAGGTAGGAAGTCCCCAGTTCCAAGACAAAGGGGCACATGCTACAACTGATCTACACTCAGTGCATGTTCATCCTGATTATATCAAGAGGTCAGGTGATTCAGTAACTACTGATGATGACCTGGGCTTCTTTTACGATGTGTTAGCCCAAAACACCATCCTGGAAGAGGAGGTGAGCAGACTCAAAGAGCTGCTTGCCAAAACTTCTGAGGATCAAAGACCATCTGCCCCTCAAACCCCACAGATGGCACCTTCATCTGAAGGTCCCAAACACAGAGCCACTCCCAAATACTCAGCCATCTGCCTCTGCTTCTGGCACTATTTCTCAGGAACGAACCCCCCCGAGCAAATAGCTGCTATCTTTCAAAATCCCTACCTCTCATCACACCTATAATCACTGATATAGTGATCAAAACCATTGATGAGAGGCTTTCCTTAGTAATACAACCCTTGATAGAGGAAGTTGTGGGCAAAAAGCTTTCTGACAATCAATCCCTTAAAACCAATGCAACCAAAAAAGGGGGAGATTCAGTCAGTGAAAGCAAAAAGAAAGAGGAGTGCAGAGAGGAAAGAGAAGAGAAAGAAACAGAAGTGACAGAGTGGGAAAAGGGAAGGAGTTGGCTCTGGAGACTGAAAAAGAGAAAGAGAGAAGGAAGCTGACATGGAGAAATCAAAGAAAAGAAAGAATGAAAAGGAGACTGCCTTGGAGCTGATGGTGAAAGAGGCTGATGCCGAACACAGCAGATCAATGGATAACATCATTGATAAGTTGTTTAGGCAAGGCCATGACACTGACAAACTTGACTCTGAGATCAGAAGATTAGAGATTGAAGAAATCCAAACTAGATGGGCAAGTTATGATGTGTTAGAAAGAGAAAGGCTGGAGATCATGATCAGGTTTATAGCAAAATATCTTGGAAGATCATTGATCGAAATCAAGGCTTGGTCCAGGGATAGCATCTTGGCAATAACCACCAAGATCTGTTGTCTGAAGTATACACTAAAGGATTAGTTATTGAAGCTTTGAATGAAGCTGGTGCTGGGAGCAGGACTGAACTAGCCAAGCAATCTAAAGCCACACTCACCTCCAAAATGCTAGAACAGCCTGTCAACATTCCACACCAATACCACCAAAACAACAACCCACTAAACCAATCCCTTTACCCCCAAAACCACCAAAAACACAACCACCAAACCAACTCCCTTACCCTCAAAACCAATAGCCGATGATGTACCCCAGAAGAAGAAGAGAAGGGTACTGAGGCTAGAAGAAGATGATGAAGATAATGATGAAGATGAAGATAGGCTGCCACTCTCAGCTGTTATACAGTTGCCGAAGGCCACAAGTCACTCTCCAACAATTACTCCTGAAACTCAAAGACAAATTGTGAAAGTGAAGCTAGAAGAAGAAGAGCTTCACAAACAACATGATGAGGAATTGTTGAGGAGGGTTGACAAAGCATATGCTGCCACATCTTCAATCATCAACATGAAGAAGCATGCTCTCAGATTATACACTCTTAAACATAAATTTCAATATCAAAAGGAGAGAGTGAGGATTTGGCCTAATCCCAGGGTGTCTCATAGGATTCACAAGAAAAACATTCCACAGAGATACATTGGCCAAGTGAAGAAGATTGTAGATGAAGTGATCTCACTGGTCTTTGTAGTATCACCCTGGGAAATCCTAGATGACTTCAAGAAAGCCTATAAAGCTAACCTGACCCCACAGAAGATGTTGGAAAATAAAATGGTGAAAAAGGAGTTAGTATATAAGAGGCTTGAGGAAGTCAGAAAGAATGAGCTCCAATTGTTCCTAGAGGGTAATCACCCTGATGAATTTGCTTATAGAATAATAACAATTGTGGAGCTAAAGAATGGGAAACAGGTCAAATACCTATCTGAGTACTATGGGCCAGAATCATTATTTGAAGGAGGTGCTGAAGAGCTGACCATGGAGGAACAAATTACCTTCCTTGAGGCCTATACAAGAGAGTCATACAGACTCATAGTGGGGAAGTAGATCTCATGGATGGGGTAACAGCTCTGTGTCCAGTTCCCCAAGACAGAGTTCCCATTCATACTTTGCCAAACAGATCATTGAGACTTCTTCCCAGGCCTGTGCTTACAAGGGTCATTTCTGAGCTGATCTAGAAGACAAAAAGACCAATCCTTCTGCCATAATAAGTGGGACATCTTCAATAAGTTTAGAGGTTTTGGCTGCATTGGTTCAGGGGGAGTTTGTTGGACCAAAAGAACCAATGAGCCTGATCAGAAAAACCTCTAAGTCCTACAGACATCACAACAACTGCTGAAGACTTGATCAGCTGTTGTAACAAAGTCTAAAGATCAACAGCTGAAGACTAAAGTACTGAAGACTTCAACAGCTGAAGACTAAAGTACTGAAGACTTCAACAGCTGAAGACTAAAGTACTGAAGACTTCAATAGCTGAAGACCAAAGTCTGAAGATCAACAGCTGAAGAACAAAGTACTGAAGATCAACAGCTGAAGTACAAAGACTGAAGACATCAGCTGATGACAACAGCTGAAGTTCAAGTACAAGTACTGAAGCCTTCAGAGTTTGTTACAACAGCTGAAGAAGCATTCTTCAGTTGTTGTGATGGTTTCCTTTCAGTAGTTTTCTTTTTGTTTCAGTATTTGTAAAATGACTGAAGAGCATGTTCTTTAGTCGTTGTAGTTTTAGTAGTTTCTTTTCAGTAGTTGTAGTGATAGTTAACATAGTATTTTTGTAAGAAGATGTCAGCTGTTTTGACATCTTCAGTAGTTGTTTAACTTTTAGTAGTTTGAATAATTCTGTTAGATGTCACTATCAAGTGACATCAGCAGACGTCACATCTCTTATATAAGAGGTGTTGACCTAATTGTATGAGTGACATTCTGTTACCACGAAAGCGAATATTGAATGAAATATCTTTTGCAGAATTCTCTTTGTCTATAACCGTTTGTTCTTACCTTGAATATCTTTTGTGTTGTTGTGAATTGGCTAATTCATTGTTTGATTTCCACTGCTATACTCTCTAATCAATCAAACGTAGATCACTGATCCTAACAGGATCCCACGCTTATCAGTAATCAACATTCCACAAGATATTTTTGAGTGGTCTCAGGGTAGTTTTCAAGAAGAAACTATTTTTAGAGCTTTCAGAGAGAAGCCAAGCCTCAGGTCAGTGCCACCGCATAGCAGAGAGGCGGCAAACAACAATGAAGTCTAGAATATATAGGTTATGCTTATCCTCAGGTCAGTGCCACTACACAGCAGAGAGGCACATAGCCTATCTCATTGTTTGAGCAATTTTTAATCTCTTTACACAGTTCTCACCAACAAATGAGTTTTAGTTCGATTGCTTTTGCTCATAATTGGTCTTACGCACACATTAGTGGTGTTTATTCTGCTCGTCACCCCTTATTGGAATTTGTTGATTGTGTTAACCAGGGATAAGATGTTAACCCACAGCTTGTTGAACTACTTAGTTTGTTCTTGAGATCACCAATAAGGTCTGATCATCTATTGTGTTGAAGCTACCGACATATCATATGTGGTCTCACAATCTCTAGGTCTACTTTCTTTGTGTTACCTTAGTAGTAGCTACTTTTACTATCATTTTTCCTTTTATATTGCTCAGACTACACAAACTTATACTTTGAACTTCGCATCTTATTTTATTTAATCTTCTAAAGTCCCAAGTGATTTGTACCTGTGTACTATCATTTTCTAAAGTCATTGAAGTTGTATCACAGATACGATCTACTTTCTATCAGCTAGCCTCTCCTTCTCCCTCGTTTTTTTTAATTTACTAACTGACTTATTCTCCCCCTAAACTTCTAAAACCGTAAACAATTTACCTTTCTAGGATTTTAATAGGTGACCAAATAACATTAATTTAATTAAACTACTTAACATTAAACAAAGAAATAAAGAAAAGAAAAATCAGAAGAAAAATGAACAATAAGTATCGGACTACACATGATCATCATCGGGAATTACATCACTTTTCTTTTTAACGTCGTTGACCTCTAACAGATATAAAAAACATGGTTTGTCAAAAGCCTTTGTATAGAGGTCAGCGCGTTGAAAATCAGTATTTATTTTAATCATATCGATTAAGTTCTTTTCAAAGCAATCACGTATAAAATGATATTTTATGCCAATGTGTTTGGTCTTAGGATGTTGGACCGGATTTTTAGTTACTGCAATCGCAACAGAGTGATCAACAAAAATAGGAGTAGAAGAGAATTTCAACAGAGTTATCAACAAAAACAGCAACTTGCAGCAGCAACGTATTCGGCTTCACAGGTTGACAAAGCAACCGAGGTCTGCTTCTTACATTGCCAGGTCACTAACCTTCTCCCAAAGAATTGACATCCCGCTGATGTAGACTTGTAGTTCATTTTGCAGCCACCGTAATCCGAGTCACTGTACGCCGTAAGCTCGAAGTCATCATCATGAGGATACCACAACCCAAGAGTTGGTGTACCCTTCAGATAACGGAAGATCCTTTTATCCCCTATCAGATGGTTAACTTTTGGCTTGGCCTGATATCTTGAACATAAACATGTAGCGTACATGATATCAGGTCTTGAGGCAGTGAGGTACGTGAGAGATCCAATCATTCCTTGGTACATGGTGGCATCGACCAGATAACCATTCTCGTTGGGTGCTACATCATGGTTTGTAGCAAGTGGAGTCCCGTTGCAGAAGCATTCTCCATGTCAAACCGACTGAGAATATCTCCTACATACTAGGTCTGATGTAGGAAAATTCCTTTTGATGTCTGATCCACCTGTAACCCGAGAAAGAATTTCATCTCTACCATGGCACTCATTTCAAACTCAGCCTTCATTACTGCTTCAAACTCTTTACATAGATCTTCGTTCTTTGAACCGGATATAATGTCATCTACATAAATTTGGACCAGCAGTAAATCACCATCCTTTTCTTTAACGAACAGTGTACAGTCAATGACACCTCTGTGAAAACCGTGTTTCACAAGGTGAGTTGAGAGTTTCTCATACCAGGCCTAGGAGCTTGATGAAGCCCATATAAAGTCTTGTCGAGTTTGTAAACTCTGTCCCGATGATATGGATCCTCAAATCCCTCAGGTTGACTAACGTACATTGTCTCTCGGATTTCAACGTGAAGGAATGCACTCTTCACATAAAGTTGATAAACTTTAATCTTCATATATGATGCATAGGCAAGGAAGATACGGATTGCTTCCATTCATACCACGGGTGCAAACACTTCATTGTAATCTATCCCCTCGACTTGTCGAAATCCTTGAACAACAAGTCGAGCCTTGTTTCTGATGATCACGCCATGATCATCTTTCTTGCATTTCAAGACCCATTTGGTTCCAATGACCTTAGCACCTTTAGGTCTATCCACCAGAGTCCATACACCTAACTTCTTAAACTGAAAAAGTTCTTCTTGCATGGCACTCACCCATGCCTCATCATTTAGGGCTTCACTAACATACTTTGGCTCAAACTGAGACACAAAGCAACAATATGCACCATTATGAATGTAACCTTTTCCATCACTGAGGCATAATCAGCTGAATACAACTGATTTCTGGTCTGAACTCCTGATCTCACATCTCTACTGACATCATCCAATGGATGATACATATTTAGTCGTGATCCAGGAGTGGTTGGAACAACGACCTCAGAGTCAAGATTATGAACATTCAGTTCAGTATCTGAGGCAGTAGGGGTCTGAGGTTCCGAAGACGCAGAGGCATCAATGTCAATGCTTGTGGACTTTCTGAAGGAGGAACCTGTGGCTCCTGGTTGTTCTGATTAGTCTCCCCATCTTCTTCATCAAAGGAAGAGGCACTATTTTCAAGTGCTCCCCCTGAGTTGTTAGATGAATCACCTTGTATTCCAGATGATGTAAATTCCTGAGATGGTGTGTTTAGAACATCATACCTCGTCTTTGTTGCTAATTCATCATCAGAAGTGGAGAGTGGTATGTTAAAGGACTTGAAGAATCCATCATAGTCAAAAAAGAAGGCGGGTCCTTTTCTAGCAGGTGGTGTGGTGTATCTCTGAACATCAACATTACACCACACTTCTACTTGACCCGTTGAGTTGTTGTAGACCCTCTTGTTCGGTATGTTGTATCCTAGAAAGATACCTTCATCACTCTTCTCGCTGAATTTTCCCTCCCGAGTCTTCTTCAGTAGGGTGCACGGAGCGTTAAACGGCTCGAGATACTCTAGATTTGGTTTACGTTGTTGTAGTAACTCGTAACATGTCTTGCCATGGCGTTTAACTATCAGAACTCGATTCAACGTGTAACATGCATTTGCAACTACCTCGTTCCAGAATTGGATAGTCAGTTTCGAGTCTGCTAGCATCGTCCATGTCGTCTCTATCAAGCTGCGATTTTTCCGTTCAGCAACGCCGTTCATCTGAGGTGTGTAGACAGAGGTGAACTGATGCACAATTCCCTTTTCCTTGCAGTAAGCCTCCATCCATTGATTCCTGAACTTGGTTCCATTGTCTGAACGCACTTGACGTACCTTCAACTTATACAGAGACTCCAGAGTAGTTACTAACTCCTTGAATGACTCAAATGTTTCTGATTTGGATTTCAGAAACATCACCCAAGTGAATCTTGAGTAGTCATCAGTAACTACATAGCAGTACAAGTCGCTTGCGATGCTTCTTGTACTGACTGGACCAAACAGATCCATGTGAAGAAGTTCAAGAGGAAGTTCGATAGAGTGAACTTTCTTTTCCTTATGAGACTTCTTCGTCTGTTTGCCCTTCTTGCACGCAACACAGAAATCCGAAAGTTGGAAGTTTTTGACGTTAACTCCTCTCACTAGATCATTCTGGATAAAGTGATCCATCTTCCGTGGATTAATGTGTCCCATTCTCCTATGCAAGGAGATGGATTCCTTCTCAGTAGCTTTTGACAAGAAGCACTGAACTTCATGATCCGTTGTGGAGGCCTTTGATAGATCCAAGACATAAGATCCGTATATCTTGAGGCAGACATTAATACTTGTTCGTTCGGGATGACGTAGTCCTTTTTTAGGACATAGCACTTCTTGTTGTCAAACACTACCTTAAAGTCTTTATCACAAATTTGAGAAACAGAAAGCAAGTTATTCTTAAGTTGTTGAATGTAGTTTACCTTGTCAAACTTCACTCTCTCATTACCTACTTCCCCTTGAGCTGTGATGTACCCACCTTTGTTTCCAGCAAACAAAACGTGACCTCCTTTTATTGTTTGACGTTTGTTAGGAGATCCATGTTCCCTGTCATGTGCCTGGATGCTCCGCTGTCTATAATCCACGTGTTGGTTTCAACGCTATATCGAACACCCTGCACATCCAATTTGAAAACATTAGTTCAGGTTAGGGACCCAAGCTTTCACTGGCTTGGGTTTCCCAGAGGCATCACATATCATAAATGTTACCCATTGACCATTCAAGGGTGAGGAAGCTCAGATGTCTTCTTGTTCTCATTATCAGATAATGAGTTGATTTCTCCGTCCATAAGCCAGCTTTGTGTAAGGCCTGTTTATGATAAACAGACGACTGGCTTATGTGTTAAACTATAGGTTCACTATCTCTTTTAGGTGGCGTCACTGAGTTCCTCTTAAAAGAGCTCGGTTTTTGTTCAGGAAGTTCAACTTTCCTCCTCGGTGTCTCATAGTAGGACAGTGAGACGCAATGTGTCCATACTCTCCACAACTGTAGCAAGCTCTGCTTTCAACTTTACGATTTAACTATTTTTATGGAGATGTATGTGACATCCGAGTGACCTTACTTTGTTTTAGTTTTGACTCTGGTTGTTTAGATGTTTTGTCTGGTTTAACAAAACTAATTGCTTTAACATTTTTAAAATCTTTTTCTTTTCTACTTCTTGGACTTTGACATGATGCACGTGATTGGTTAACATTACTAGTTTTTTTAGGTTCAGTTTTGACAGTTGTTGAACCAGACTTAATACTAACCTTTTCAAACTCTTTGTCCAGAT
The DNA here is from genome assembly GCA_025506515.1 of Flaveria trinervia. NCBI lineage: Eukaryota > Viridiplantae > Streptophyta > Magnoliopsida > Asterales > Asteraceae > Flaveria > Flaveria trinervia. The sequence continues at coordinate 83,850,795 of CM046443.1, read as the reverse complement.
TAATACAAGGCCTTTTACCTTTTGCCTTTGAAGTGGCCTCCTTTTGTTTAGTGTCAGATTCATTTGATGAACATGTGGAATCTGGATCACTTACAAGAGGAGTAGACACCACATGATCCTTGATTGGATTATCATTAATTGGTTTACATTTTGTGTTCATCAAGATCTCATGTGGTGGTGGAACCACTTTATAACCCAATCCCTCCCCATTGTTTCTCTCTCTCACTAAGTTTTGGACTATGTGTGAAGAACTAGTCCAACTATGCAGTTTTTGTTTTAAGGAATTAACTTCTACTTCTAAAGCTGCCTTTTGTTTCTTAGTGTCCTCTACGGAGTTTAGATAGTACCTAATGTCATTAGCTTGGTTAAAAGCAATAACTTCGGTTTCCCTAAGCTATTTGTTCAAAAGGTCTATCTTTTCTTTGTAACTATGCTCATTTTGTTTTAAAACTCTGTTAGCTTCAGTGCACAGTTCCAAATCCTTACTAAGTTATCATTATGATCTAATAACCTAGCAAATTTTAAATCAATGCTTTCCTAAAATTTATTACAATCAGAACAAGCATGATTATTAAAGAGTTGGTCAGTAGTACTTACCTGAGCGGTTGCTGAAGAATCAGCCATCAATGCAGAATCTGGTGTTTCTGGACCTGGTGATTCTGACGTTATCGTAGTATTCCCTTCTTCAGGCAGGTATGTGACCACTGGTGCAGTTTCTTTTGATGTTGACATCGCAAGTTCGACTGCTATATCTCCTTCACTGGCAGAGTCATCATCGATATCCTCCACACTAGCGATATTGGATTCTTCCGGTGAGACAAACCGAAAGCTCCAGTCCTGTCCTTCATCATCATGGCAGTCAAAGCTTTTGGATCCTTGCTTGATGAAGTAGGACTGCTAGTGGATTTCTCCTGACGATTGAAGGAGGAGAAAGGATTCCCATTACCAGTCTTCTTTGGCTTCACGCACTCCCTTTTGAAGTGCCCTTTCTCTCCGCAGTTGAAGCACGTTACCTTGGATTTATAAAAGCCAAAGGTAGTTTCCTTAGTTGCAATCAAATTTTGTCCCATCTTTTTGACAAACTTCTTAGCTCTCTGGACTGCACTGGCTAAGGCCCACACTATGTCCATCCATTCCAGTTCTGTCTCATCCACCTGCTCATAATCCTCATCTACCAGATGGCAGTTCCCAATCTTACCAGCAATTAGTCCATCATAGAAGTGGACTAGCGCAGCTAAGAGATCCATGTGCTCTTTAGCTACCTCAACTGTCACATTGCCGAAGTTCTCAGTCTTCAACTTTGCTGCATTTGCTTCAGGTGCAATGTATTGGGTACCAGACGACCCTGACGTTTCAGACCCTGAAGTAGAGGCTGGTGAAGGACCAAACGAGCTTGATACAAAAGTTGTCTGAAGAGGTGCTCCAGATGTTTTGGCTTGAGGAGTCGTGTTGTACAGAGCAAGATTCTGATCATAAGAAGCCTTTTGAGCTCTGTACTTCATCCTCAGTTCTTCTTCTCTCGGTTTCAGAATGAAGTCATTGATATCTAACTTCGTTAGCATACCATTCTGTCTGAGATTGGAGACAAATGATACCCATTTCTCCGGCAGCCCATTTGCAAAGTTGGACACTTTTTCCTCCATTGACGTCGATACTCCATAAGTGTACATCTCACTCATCAAGTGGTAGAATCTATCGATCACATCATCTAGGCTTTCTTTTCCCATTGAGGAGAAGTTGTCAAACTCCTTCTTTAAAGCCTTAGCCTTTATGGCCTTCAATGATGCATTTCCGTCATACCGTTTCTCCAATGCATCCCAGAATTTCTTTGCTTGTGTATATTCTGAGAATTGATGGAAAATATCCATCGAAATTGACTGTGTGAGCAAAGCATAAACCTTCTTCTCTGCATTGTATTTCACCTTTTTTCTGTCAGTCATGCCACCAAGTGTGAGTTTGACACCATCAGCTCCTACAGGCATGATGTACCCCGACTCTATAAACTCCCATAGATTTGGATCTACTCCATTTAAGTAGATCTCAAAACGTTGTTTCCATTGTGGATATTCATCTAACGTGATTAGCTTTGGGGGTTTGTTGTGATTCCCCACTTCATTCTCCAGTAGCAGTAAGTTTTGTATACGTGAGTCTCTCCCTGCTGTGAATGCTGAATATTGGTCTTCCATTGCTATTAACTTTAACTTTAAACCAAACTTTTGTATGTGAGAATGAAGGTGTGCGATTGGGCTATTCGGGCGATTGAACTATGTGGGTGGTTCAATCGTGCGACTGAACTAATGCGGATGACTCAGTCGACCGAATGAAGTAATGCGGATGAACAATGCGAATAGTCTTCTCAGTCAGACGAATGGAGGTGCGACTGAGTCCAATCGTACGTATGGGGAATGCGTATGACCTCAGTCGTGCGATTGAGTCAATCGTGTGACTGAACCTGCTGGATTTCAAAATTTTCTAGGTTTAAGGTGTTTGAACGCAAAAACACGATTTTTTTGCTAACCCTAATTGCCGTATGCCGGAAAAAACTTAACTTTACGATCAGGAGACGTCTAAAACCCGATTTGACACAAAAGATTGCGTTTTTTGGCGTAAAAACACAATTTTTATATCAAAACGATTGAATCACACGTAAATCTAGAGCTAAGGCTCTGATACCATTGTGAAGTCGGCTGGATCGGTAGACATCCGAGCATGTTCTTGACAGAAGGATAAACAACCAAAACCAAAAGTCAAATCAATAACACGAACTATCAAAAACTGGTTTCATTGATAAAACCTAACGATTACAAGCTCGTTACAACATAAGAATCAAGACTCTTGGCAAGGGGAGATCGAGCATGATCTCCTCTCTCATCCTGCAGCCCTAGGCTCCGGGCAGACTCCCTCTCCAATCCTTAATCTCTCTACACATTGTATATATAGGCCTCGGCCCATATTAGATGCGACTGGGCCCATTCGTGCGATTGGACCATGCGTATGGTTCAATCGTACGACTGGACCATGCGTATGGTTCAATCGTACGACTGGACCATACTTATGGTTTAGTCTTACGAATGTCCCAATCGCATCTCTCAGTTGCACGGCTGGTCCATTAGCATGGCTTAGTCCTACGACTGAATCTCATTCGCATATGCTCTGCGAATGACCAGTTTCATGTGTTTACAACATATCAGGTGTATTACATTAAGCCTAGACTATTCAACAAGTAAGGGACACACAATATATGACTATATATGCTCCAACAAATTCCTCCTTGGACGTTGCTTGCAAATAGTAGATAACACCTCTTACAATCTTCAATCAATCTTTGCTCTGGTTTCCAATAGAATAAAACGAAAAACCATATTAGCCAACGTTACCGATCGGTCAGGTTGCTACAATATCCATGAAAATGAATTAGGCACAACAGCGTTCGTTTACTTTGCAGAACACCATCACAGCAGCAAGATTCCCCATATGACTGATTTTTCTAGATAATGACATGAATAGTTTTCCATTGCTTCAATCTTCACACAGTCTAACCTGATTAACATTAGCAACTGTAGAAATTCCCCTCACATTCAGCATATCCCAATATATAAACATTGTGCTCTCCTGGCGTCTTCATACGGTGTATTAGGCAAAAGGTTATCAAACAAATCAGCATGCACATAGATTCATCATCAGAAACCTGCTCACATCATCACTTTCTGATTGTGTCTTCAATTTCTCTATACATGGATTCCCCCTAAGAATGAGAATCCTCTATGTGCGGATAAATATAACTTGATTGGCCCATAAGTAGTCAGATGCTCTTGACTACCCCACAAAATCAACACCGACTACTGACATCTTCTCTTCTTTCTTTTGTGTTCCAACTATATTCACCTATTCTGGAAGTTTGACGAATAATGGGGTATACATTGAACTTATTTGACAAAAGAACCTTAGGGTGAATATGCTTTGCTCATCCTCAAATCTATGCAAAAGGCAGTTCCAGACTTTTTTTGGTTTGGAATAAATGCGGATGAGTCAATGCGGATGGCTCATTCGTGCGATTGAACATACGAATGGTCCAATCGCACGACTGAACATACGACTGTTCCAGTCGTACGAATGGTCCATTCGCATAGTCCAGTCGTACAAATGGTCCATTCGCATGGCCCAGTCGCATGAATAGGTTTGCACGTAGATTTTCAAATCTGCAGCCGCCAGGGCTCCCCAAAACCCCAATCTTATGAATTTTACATGAAACGAACCAACATAGTCATCATAAGATTCGCAAGGGTGATTGGAACGTGATTTCGAGTTCAATTTTAACATAGAAACAACACACGTAACCAGATCTGAGCAAAACACGAAGAACACGAAGTGGTTTTAACGTCAAAGAACCTGAAATAGATCCAGAAATCAAGAGCTCGGGTTGCTAGAATGACATTCCAGTAGTAACCTTGCTCTGATACCAATTGTGAAGTCGGCTGGATTGGTAGACATCCGAGCATGTTCTTGAGTGAAGGATAAACAACCAAAACCAAAAGTCAAATCAATAACACGAACTATCAAAAATTGGTTTCATTGATAAAACCTAACGATTACAAGCTCGTTACAACATAAAAATCAAGACTCTTGGCAAGGGGAGATCGAGCATGATCTCCCCTCTCATCTGGCAGCCCTAGGCTCCGGGCAGACTCCTTCTCCAATCCTTAATCTCTCTACACATTGAAACTGGTATATATAGGCCTTAGCCCATATTAGATGCGGCTAGGCCCATTCGTGCGATTGGACCATGCGTATGGTTCAATCGTACGACTGGACCATGCGTATGGTTCAATCGTACGAATAGACCATACTTATGGTTCAGTCTTATGAATTTCCCAATCGTATCTCTCAGTCGCACGGCTGGTCCATTAGCATGGCTCAGTCGTACGCATATGCTCCTGCGAATGACCCAGTTTCATGTGTTTACAACATATCAGGTGTATTACATTAAGCCTAGACTATTCGACAAGCGACGGACACACTATATATGACTATATATGCTCTAACACAAGTTATAGTATCAACTTTCAGATCCAGTGTTAGTTGAAGCTTAAAGATACAAACCCGGTTCCAAATCAAGCATCAACTTCCACATCCAGTGTTAACTGAAGTTTAAAGATGCAAACCCGGTGGTCTGGTGGCGTTCAAATATGCAAACCTATGTAGCATTTTCTCTTGTTCTTATGCATTTTCATTTGAGGATTTCTGAAAACATTTTTAAGAGCTTTTAAGACCTACTTGAATATTATTAGTAGTTTTTTATTCATTTTAATTTTGATGAGAAAAGAAGGCTTTTTACACAAAGTTGTTTTTTTACCCTTTCAATCTTTGATTTTATATATATGTTAAAGAAAAAAAATTGTTAAGAGATGGGAAAGCAAGGAAGTTGTTGTCAATGTGATATCTTTTGATTGTGAACCAAAATGAAGAACAAGAGACACTACTTCTTTATTTTTTATAGAGTAGCAAAAGACCCACAAGAAAAAAAGTTATGTTGCTTGAGTTTACAATGATGTACATTGGGCTACATTTGTTTACACTAAAAAAACATTAGTTGTGTAATTATATTGGTTTACAGATTCGTTTAGATATTGGTTTACATTAGTTTACATTGTTTTACAGATTGTTTATGTTGGTTTAATTTTGTTGTATTGGTGTAGTATTGTTATTTTAGTTTACATCGTTTCACAAATTATATATTTTTTTAAATTGCTACAATATTTATCATTTCATTAGGTAATATTTTTGTTGGTTTTCATATATGTTTGTTTGATGTAACTCGTTGCAAGTAATAAGACATATGTCGTAATTTAGTATAAGCATAAAAAACCTTCCAGTGAAATAAACATAATGTAATTCATTTGTAACTTATTATGTCCGCTACATGTACTTTGTTGTTGAAATGTATTTTTTTACATGAAGGGTGATGGTAACGATGATGCATCAAATCAAGATATGTTTAAAGTTTGAATCTGCATTTGGAAAAAGATATGAATTCATTTTGTTAAGTTTTATTTTTGTTGGTTTATATATATATGTTCTTTTGTTGTAATTAAATACAAGGAATTTTAATGTGTTGTAAGTCACTGTAACTATTAAGATTTGTAATTGAATGAACATGGTGTAGTTTATTATAACTAACTGTAGCCCTTTGTTGCATTACCGTAGAAAACTACATCCATCATGTTAGTGTGGTGTAATATTTAATCGTTTTTTGATTTTATTGTTTGTTGTTTATCTTTAATCAATTGTTTATCAATTTTAATATGTTTGTTACACAAAAAGTTTGCATTGATTTTATCATGAGTAATCTCTGATCATGAATAATATAACTACCTTCAATTTATTTATTTTATATTGAGTATAGTGTTTTGTTTATATAGATTTTGTTTAACTTGTTATATGTCACACCTTGATCGACAGCGGAATCATCGAGGCGGACACATGTGAAACGATTGTTCATAGCTCATGGAATTAAATAAGTTGAAATAATATTAAATGTCATTTTTCATTGAATAAAACTAGACAATTAAGTCATTACAATAAAACGAAGATTTAAACAATAACATAAGATATTTATTTAACTAAGCCCAAATCCTAAATGAGCAAGAAGAATTTCTTCAAGTAGCAATCCTAAAACATGTTAAAAATAAAGAGTCAACTATGAAAGTTGATGAGTTTTCTTGGGTTAAGTATACATAATGTAAGGCCCCGTTCCCGGGCACCCCACAGCTGGTCATTCATTGCACTTAAAATATTATAAAATGTACATTTATTTGCGACGGAATAACATGTCATTTCATTTATTTATAACATTGTTTTCATCTCAAAATACAAAAACATGTCAGAATACGGATGCCAGCCTCAAAATGCTCCCAGTAGCTTATGCATCCATGCCTACAACTCTTCAGCATCAACAAATACCTGCCAACTATCATGCATACAAAAGTCAGCGACGCTGAGTGAGTTCTAGTTTTATAATGAAACATACTTTTCTTTGTTAAAATCGTTCTTTACTTTATTTCAAATCATACTATACTTTACAATCGTTCATGATCATGCATCATACGTACATACAGATAATATCATTATTATCTTTGTCATTATGTTCATTAACTTTGTTCATTCAACATATTGCATTATTGTTCACTTCTCTTTCTAGATCCGGTCAGACTTTACCCTCTTCGTGGCACTCAGCCACGATTACTGAGGTCGAATGACAAGGATCCTGTTTAGTACTTTATTACGATAATTCATTTACGTTCATTCATCTCTTTGCTCATTACTCTTTATTACTCGAATCTTGTCTTGTGCAATATCCCCGACTCATGCTCGAAAGCTGATGCTATGCCGGGGCCTGCTCGCAAACCCCCGACTCATGTCCAAAGACTGACACAGCACCGGGATACGCGACAAAGATCCCATATAAGTCAATCACAGGGATTGAACTCTAACTGAGTCTGTTGCAACACAAGTCGCTCACCTCATTATCTCGTCTCATGCAATATCCCCGACTCATATCCGAAGATCGATATTGTGTTGGGGTCTGATAAACAAACCCCCGACTCATGTCCGAAGACTGACACATTACCGGGATACACGTCACAGATCTCATCATCCGTCACTTTCGTCATATACAATACTCCCGACTCATGTTCGAAGACTGATACTATGTCGGGGCCTGCTCACAAACCCCCGACTCATGTCCAAAGACTGACACATTACCGGAGTACACGATCTGTATCCCGTCTCATGCAATACCCCCGACTCATGTCCGAAGACTGATACTGTGCCAGGGCCTGCTCACAAACCCCTAACTCATGTCTGAAGACTGACACAGTACCGGATACGCGACAAGGACCTCTTTTGAGTCTGTTGCGACACAGAGTCACTCACCTCATACATGTGCTTGCAAGCCTGTCTATACTTTCTCTTTTATTCATTTACTCATGCATGCATTCATTCATTACGTTTCTCTTTTCATTATCTTCCACTTTACGTTACATAATACTTTTGTTACATTTATTAACGTTCAACGCAAAGCCAAGGGAAGACATACATACATAATAAGGAACATACATAATCATAAACATACACCATCACCATACAGGCAACATCATACATACATAACACACATCAAACATAAGCCATCATATCATAACCAGGCCTATCTCCCCGTTTCACCCCTTGGAAATCACTTAGAAAACCTCAAGTCCAAATCGGGCACATGGGACCTTCCAAGAGCATGAGCATAAAAATTCTAAGTGTAAAACAGTCTGGGCGCATGGGCACTATTTGGGCGCTTCTGCCCTGTTCAGGCACTTGGCACCTGTTCAGGCGCATCACCAACACTTAGCCGTTTCAATCACTTGGGCGCATGGGCACTATTTAGACGCATGGCCAACACTTAGACGCATGGGCCACTGTTTAGGCGCATGGACCCCCTCTGGGCGCATGGACCCCCTTTGGGCGCATGGACCCCCTCTGGGCGCATGGCCAACACTTAGACGCATGGGCCAACATGCTGGGTGCATGGGTCACTGTTTAGGCGCACGATCCACTCTTGGGCGCATGGCCAACACTTAGGCGTCTATCCTCTCATGCTGGGCGCATGGGCCACTGTTTGGGCGCATGAGCCACCTCTGGGCGCATGGACCACTATTCATGTTCATCAGAACATTCTGAAATATTTTCTATGTTTTCAACATCACCCGATTATCATTCCAATCATACCCAAACACAGATCTAACATACTAAGGCCATCTAAGCATGCTAAATATCATCACTAACCCATAATCAACACTATAACATACATACATACATACATACATACATACATACATACATCATTCGAACATAAAGCTGTAAACCCATGGTTTCTTTCAAAATGTTTACTTAGTATGCATAATAGCCCCAAATCAGTTGAAAATCAGTAAAAGAGGGGTTCTAGAAACTCACCTTGAAGCAGGTCTTCGTGCTAGTCACTTCTACTAGCAGATTAAACTCCAAGTTCTTGAGAACAACTCTTTTACAACTTCTTCTTCCTCTTTCTCTCTCTAGAACCGGGCTCTCTCTTTCTCTCTCTTCTTCTTTTTAGCCGCTTGAAGAAGGTGAAGAAGAAAGAATGGGCAACCATGCCCCTTTAAAACCTTAAAGTAAAAAGGTTTGTACTTTGTACAGTTTTTCCCCCTCCACTTGTGCACAATTTCTATTCTTTTTATTTACTTTTCTTTTCCTTCCGTTTAAATAGAAATTTGGGGTGTTACACATAAATATATAAAAAAGAACTACTAATAGAAATTCATGTCAATGGTTATGAATTATGCAAGTTTATAAAACATATATAGCTACAATCAAACCTTGACCAAGAATAAGTTTACAAGTTTATAACAATTAGCTAAGTGTACTTGGTTCCCATGATGAACAAGCATACGTCATCAGGAGTAGGTAATAACATCAACTTTAGCACCAAATAGGCTTGTTAGGCCCATAGATCTATGATGTCGTCAGGCTAGCAATAGTTAATGATTATCAACATATAATGTATCTCATATAACACACACAATAATACAAATAACCATGACAAAAAGTAAAGATGAATTGCATGTGCGTTACAAGTATAAAAAGTTTACAAGTATAAAAAGTTTACAAGTGTAAGTTGATAAGTTAATATGTTCCACCCCAAAAGGTGTGAAATAATATAAAGAGGGGCATGAAAACTCACATGGAAAACTCACATTGTATAATAATGATTGTAGAATACATAAGAATATTTGGATGTCAAGAGTCAAATATGATGTCCTAAAGGATAAAAAATAATAACTTGAGGTCGGAATTCATTACAATAAGTTAGGACGTTTGGAGAATGCCAAAAAGCGAAAGGTAGATTGAAAAAGGATTATTGCACCAATTTTAGATTCTGGACAGAATGTTTGACACGTGTTTAAACAAGTTTTTAAAATAGCAAATGGTTTCATAAAATTATAAAAATTTACATTTAGTTAGTTCAAAGTCTCCAGACAACTTTTGTTCAGAAACATTTTTATGAAAAGATCTGTAAATATGTCAAAATAGCAGCACAAGACATAAGGTGCTGAAATGCGCACTTATCTTGTGAAGGCTATTTTTGAGTCTTCCGATTGAGTTTGAAGACATATAAACTATCGTTAAAACATTAATTCAATGAACTTAATATCGGAGTCTGAATTTACTCAAATTTAGTTTTTTATGATCAAGTTATAGTCTGTTGAAGTTAGATTATATTCTGCTAAAATTATAGTAAGGCACTTATATGCACTTTTAAATTTGTTAAAGAGTGAAATGGGTTAGAACAAATTTATTATGTCGATATATGATATATTATACTTCATTTGAGTTATATAAAAATATTCCAAGACTTCGGCATAGCCATCACTTAGGGAAATATTCTTGTGGAATAATCGAATGCAGCGGCATAGCCGTCCATATACAAACGGGATTCTTTGTTTACATTAGTGTGTTGTTAGCTGGATTTAAGAATGTTAGTGATTGTTATAAGGTTAATAAATGCTAGAAGGTTAATGATCAAATGATAATGATTAAAATTAAAAGAGATTTAGTAGATGAAATAATAAAAGTAAGAACATAAAGTCATTACAAAAATTGGATGTTAGGATGATTAAACAATATAGAAATGCATAATATACAAGCAATATAATGTTACCTTAGTATTAGAAACTTCTTGAAATTACTTGTAAAAAAAATTCTTGAAATTGATAAAAACAATGGATGAAAGAAGATATGTGAATGCGATTTTTGGATAATGAGCAAATAAAAAATAAGGCTTGAAGTTTGCTTTTATAGTTGAGTTTAGGAGGAGGTTATGAATGGTGTTAATGGTGAGTTACAAGTCTTTTAAAAGGGGGTTATGATTAGAATTTAAAATAAATATAAAATTAAATAATTTAAATAAATAAAATAATAATTACAATTTAAACTCTAAATTTAATTAAACAACTTTTTTATTAAATCTTTATAGACTTTATAAATCTCACAAGAACTTGTAATTTGATTATTTATTTTAGTTGATTATTTAATAACCTTTTAACATTTATAAAAATTATTTTATAAATTATAGAATTTAAGTTAAATTGATTAAGTGACACACTTATTATTTTTGGAATATAAAAATAAATAAAATGACTAAATAATGAATTTGTTTTACAAAATTGACTCAAACGGGTTCGGGTTTGGGTTTATACTTTGAAAATGGACGGATGCTACATTATAAATCATGTCAAATTTATATAAAGATTCGGATTTATAGTTGAAATAGATTTTAACCCATTTCATTAGTTTTTCTTGTCATTTTTATATATGTTGTTTGATGTAATTCATTGTAACTAGTTACAAAATGATGTAATCCACGATAATAATTAGGATTTACATTTAAATAAACGTGATTTTAATTTATTGTAAAGGTTCTTGTATATGAACTTTATTGTAACAAATGATTTGCCTATTCTAATGTTTATAGATATAAGTATGTTTTTTAGTTTAATTTTGGTCTTTTTTTGTTTGGTCTACATGTTACAGTAATGTAATAAGTAACGACGGAGAAAAATTTTAAAATTTTTTGAATCTATATTGGATTTAAAGAGAAAAATGAGCCGAGTTTAATAGTGTGATTTTTATAAAAATATAATAACGTATTAAAAGTTTATATACATATTAAAAGTAAAGGTGGTAAAATTTTATAGAAAAATAGATGGAATCGTTTATAAATAGGTAATGACACTTATCAACACCAAATTAAAAGCTGACATTTTTTATATGAATGAAATACCAAATATACCATTTTCTACTAAAAAATATGAACACGTGTCACCATCTTATCCTATTAGAATGCAATCAATGGTCCACATAGGGTTAATGAGTTCTTACAATTAGGGTGGTTTTTATTTGAACTTTACTTTTTTATGAAAACTCTAAGAATCAATATCAACCACACATTTTAGTCACATACAAGTCACATGTCAATTTCATCTTTTATTTCAACGTTCATAACTTTTTTCATGACATTTATTTTTCAAAAAAAATCACCAATAATTTCAGTATTTTTTTATATTTCTAACGCCTATTATATTGATATACTTTTTAAAAAAAATTTATCCAATCATTATTTACACATGTGTAAATCTGGTTATACACATGTGTAATACCATATTTACATATGTGTAAATCCATTATTACACATATGTAAAATGAATTTTGTAAAAAAATGGGATTTTTTTAATTTTATATATATATATATATTTTTTATGAAAGAGGGAAAAGAAAAAAACATTTTTGTGGTTTTATTTTTGTGCTATTTATAACTTTTTAATATGTTTATGTTAATTACAATTTTGCCTTTAAAAAACTATTAGCTGAGATTAGTTACTAGAGTTCTTATAAAAAAAGTAAATTCTAATTTGATTCATCCCCTATATGTATGTGTGTGTGTATAGTGCTAGTTTCGCAACAAATCAAACCTTATCCAAAACATAGCTAAGATTAATGACATATCGATGCTCGAACTTGTGTGTTTGAAACTGTAAAAGCTATCGGTTTCTACAGAGGTCAAAGTTTCCACCATAGTGTTTCTACTAAGGTAGTTTTTACTGAATTAGTTTCGACCGAACTAGATTCTATCATGTTAGAGTTGGGCACTATATTTTTCATATTCATAGCAATGCGGTTTGACACGGTTGTTTCAAGATCTCTTTCATGAGTTTTAACTAGGTTTTGAACCAAGTCAAAAAAGTATCAAAGAAATTTAATACATTTTGATTATGGTCTATTTTCATTGGATATTTCGGTTGTTTTAGCCTTTTAGGTTCTTGATGTTGAGTATTAAAAGCAAGGTTTTGTGCCTTGTTTGGGATACACTTAAACTTCAATTCTCTCAAACACACAAGTTTCTAAAAAAAATTATCATTATTCAGTTTTTTATCAAGATATAATTTCAGGTGCTAGTGTTTTTCACTGTAGTACGCACTAGTTAGGCTTATGTATCCTGGGATACAAATAAGTTTTCTTAAAAGACTTAAAATTTGTTTTAAGAGACATGTATTAAACACGAAAACATTGGTTTTATTAGTGTTCTTCATCTCCTTTGCTTGTCATTTCCTCAGTAAAAATAAATAAATATTATTAATCGATCTACAGTCTACACGCACGCCCCTCGTACCTTTTTATCTGCTTTCCTTGAAACCCTTTACTCTTTTCCTTTCAAAAAGCCATATCCTTGCTCCAAAGTAAGTCTTTTTATTCTTTTTTTGCCTTCTTTGTTGCTGACAGAATCTTTATCCTATTGATTCTCCTTGTTTAATACTTGTAACTCGTTGCCAAATCTCTCATTTCCATTGTGCTTGATTTGAATCTTTCAAATCTTGTCAACTTAGATTTCAAAAGTTTCAAGGGTTTTGACGGATTCAAACGCAATTCTTCATTGGTTCTTTGTTTCTTCGACTACTTGTTCTAATCTTTGTTCAAATTTGAAGGCTTTTGAAAAGATCAAGCAAAAGGTGGACTTTGACTGATATGATGAAGACTTTGACTTTAATTTGTGCGATGTGCTCCCAAATTGGTTGATTCCTTCTGCGGTGTGTGTTGGGGTCTTGCTTTCCCCCTTTCTGGCTGTTGAATATGAGGAGATATTGACTCCACCAAACCCAATTGGATTTTCTGCTAATTCAGGTATTTTTCTTCGTTAATCTGATTTGGGTGTTTCACAAATTGCTCATGTTGTCCTTATCTGAGTTGGTATGTTGAAGCTTTTGAGCTGTTATGACCTAATTTTTATAAAAAAATCGTTTCTTGAAATGCTTTAGGTTTTGAAAGAATTTCTTGCAATTTAAAGTACTTTTCTTGTTTAATCCGATTTGAGTATTTTTCAAATCGGTCAAATCTATCATTCTCTGATTTGGGTAGTTAAAATTTGGTGATATAGATACCTAATTGGATTCAAAAATTGTTTCTTGAAAATCTTTTTGTTTTTCTTGTTTCTTTGAAGAATTGGTATGAGGGATATGGAGGAAAATGGGGCGAAAGATTGGAGAAAAGCTGTGAAGAAGATGCTTCCTGCTGGAACTGAACTGCCTGATGATAGTGATGATCTTGATTACTCAATTGCTTTAGAATACATGGGTCCTGATGTATCTTATGAGCTTCCTAGAGTAGAACCATTAGATATCAGTTCTCGTTCGATCCCAACTGCATCTGTAGCTGAATCTTTCTCTGGTTCAAGACGATCTGTCACTCGTGATGGCCCGGCTCCTCCTGTAGTTGATCCCATCCCATTGCCAGTTTCTTATATTGCAGGAGTGACAGAATCACCAAATCAAAGCCCACGATTGTCAGGAAGCTCAGAATCTGTAATCTCGGTTTTGCATAATGCGGATTCATTTTCAGCTTCTGCGTCGGGTTCTCCTGGTTCAGTTCATAACCGAGATGATGCTCACAGGAATGAAGGTAGACGAGGCCCGGTGGTTACTTTCAACACCGTTGATAGATCAGAAAGGAGAGAAGTTGGGTTAGAGAGGCCTGGTTATTCTGAATACGTTGCGGTTTCTAAAGAAAAGAAGAAAAAGAAAAATAAAAGACGAGTTTGTTACCGGTGCGGGAAAGGGAAGTGGGAAACTAAAGAATCTTGTTTAGTTTGTGATGCGAAATATTGCAGTAATTGTGTTCTAAGAGCAATGGGATCGATGCCAGAGGGCCGAAAGTGTGTTACTTGTATTGGCGAGGCGATTGATGAATCAAAACGTCTTACTTTGGGGAAAAATTCGAGGTTATTATCTCGTCTGCTTAGTCCTTTGGAAGTCAAACAGATAATGAAAGCAGAAAAAGAATGCCCTGCTAATCAGCTTCGGCCCGAGCAGTTAATTGTGAATGGATATCCACTTAAACCTGAGGAAATGGCGGAACTTTTGGGCTGTCCGTTACCTCCACGGAAGTTAAAACCGGGAATGTATTGGTATGACAAAGAATCTGGTCTTTGGGGAAAGGTACAAATGTGTTTTTAGCAAATTTTCTTTATGTCTGTATGTATGTTAGGCGAGTTGGGAAACGTCAAAATGTGTGGTTATTGATGCGGGTTGGGTTGATCTAAAACACTGTTTTTTTATATCTTATTATTGATTGTTAGTTTGTCAAGTATGATTCCAGAAGTTACATTCTTACAATAATTATCAGAACTTTTGAACTATTTATCAGAACTTTTGAATAAAATGATTTTGAGTCTGTTGTATTTAAAATACACTTACAGTGGCTTTTACCCTTTCTATCTTAGCTAACTTCTTTTATCCACCAGTTTGACCAGTTAAGGAGAAATAATACCCTGAATCAACTCGTATATAAGTAAATTAGCTTAAACTGCCACATCTATCAAGTGTAAAGATTGTAATATTTTCTTTAAATATTTCAGGAGGGAGAAAAACCTGATAGAGTTGTGAGTTCAAATTTGAATTTTACTGGGAAACTTAGTCCAAGTGCAAGCAATGGAAATACAGAAGTTTACATGAATGGTCGAGAAATTACAAAGCTTGAGTTGAGAGTGTTGAAGGTTAATCACTTTTTTTCCACCTTGCTTATAGTTTTGTGGCAGATTGGATGGGTTGGATGACAGGTCAAAATGGGTAGATCATATACACTTTTTGGGCTAAATTTTATGTATCGTTCTATAAATTACTAATTTCTAAATATGATTACAAAAACTATATTGTTACAATATAATTTTGGGGATTTATAACTCTTTCCAGTCACTTGACCTATTTCTTTTTAGCTAATATTTTTTAAATTACCTATTTGACTTGTTTGAGATAGAACGTAACCCAAATGAACCAGCTCATAAATATTGGGTTGAAACTACCACCTCTACCGTTATTCTTATGTATACTAGTTTTGAAGTAGATATTTTACCACTTCAAGATGAAACTGTAGCCTAATTTAGGCTGTTGTTTTTTATATTTTGTTATTACTCATAGGTGCAAAAAGAGTTGGTTGGATAACATGTTAAAATGGGTGCTTGAAACTATTATTAAAATAATTGATCCATTTTTTTAATAAAGCAATTCAAGGGGTTGTAAAAATTGGGTATACTTTGATTCATTTTGCTTGAATGAGTATGAAGTCATGCATCACTAAAATTTGGTTTATCCATTTATTTCAACAATACCAAAGACACATACCAAGTAATATAACTTCTTTTAAAGGTGCATAATGGGTGGCCGACTAGGTTGGGTAATGGATCATAACATATTGGGGTTGAGATGGATAAGTTTTTGGCATATCGGGTTGTGTTACCCAAAACACTTTTTGTCCAACTTTTTTTGTGCATCAAGTATGACAACAAAAATTATAATATGTTTAAACTAGTTTAATTTTTAGTAAAATGACTCGGTGGTTTAATGTTTAGCAATACACCTCCACTGATGTATGACCAGTTATCTTTGTAGCCCTTTTTTACCTGTTTGCCTCGTTAGAGGTAAAAGCTAACCTGAATCAACCCATTCATAAGTAAATGGATAGAATTGTCTCCTTTATTTGATTTAGTTATTCTGATTTTTGGATTTGTATCAGCTGGCAAATGTGCAATGTCCCCGTGACACTCATTTTTGGGTTTATGATGATGGTCGCTATGAGGAGGAAGGCCAAAACAACATCAAGGGAAATATCTGGGAAAAGGTATATATGATTTCATTGATGTGTCTCCAAATAGTGTGGTCTATCACGTATATGGTACTTACAAAAATAATGTTTTTTTGGACAGACTACAACACGGTTCCTTTGTTCATTGTTGTCATTGCCTGTGCCACACGGCCAACCACAAGAGAGAGGGATGAAACCAGCAATTACACTACCGTACCCAATTACTTTGAGCCAAAAAAAGTTCAAAAGCTTTTATTACTTGGACTTGAGGGCTCGGGCACCAGCACTATATTTAAGCAGGTAATTCAAAATTTGTTACACATATTTGTTAGTAAATGCTAGAATTTAGAAAGTAAGTTTTTGTATGAAGTGGCTTAGTGACATCTTCTATCAAAGACCCAACAGGCTGGAAGTGGTCTCATGGGTGGTAAGTAAGGGGCCAAGTTGAGTTGACCTGAAACACTTAATTTATGTCAAATATGATTACAGGAATCAATATTTTTTTAATTGAACTAGTTTTGGAGATTGCACTTTGGCCAACTTTTGGCTCGCTTAACTTTCTTTTATATTTAACTTGTTTGTCCTTTAAAAACATTTTATAAAGTAAATGGACTGAAATTGCCACCTGTCCACCCATACAGTTTACCAAACCCGAAGTAGTAAAACTTTTGCAGCCCATCCAATCCATTGACGACCACTGTAACTCCTTAGACAATACACTATTGTGAGATTTTAACTTAAGTCCTTTTGGATGGTATTAAGCAAGTTTAAATTACTTAAGGAAGCCCAATTGGAGGCTCAAGGATACGTTGGTTGCAAAAACACTAATATGAAGCATTGCCTTCCAATAAACCTTACTTGTGTTGAGTTTAGGTTGCAGCATGGGCAGGTTGGATAACTGGACATAATAGTTTAATTTTTTGGTTGGGTTGGGTAACTGGACCTACCTACACTTCATCAATCTTTATAAAATTTCATGAATGATTAATATGTATTTACTAGTTACAAAAACTATTAAAAAATGATCCAAAATGATACAAAAACACTTTCTATTGCATGGATGCCTAAAAGTCCATACTTACAATATATATTTGTTCTACATGTAGATTTACTGGGAAAAAAATCTTTCTTAAAATTCAAAATATTCATATATATATGTACACTATTTTACCATATTTAAAGACCATATCATTTTTTTCTATGCTTGATGCAGGCAAAATTTTTATACGGGAACAGATTTAGTGATGAAGAGTTGCAAAATATCAAGCTTATGATTCAGAGCAACATGTATAGATACCTCAGCATTCTTCTCGATGGACGAGAGCGCTTCGAGGAAGAAGCGTTGATGAAAAAGAATTCCGAGGATACCGATGATCAATCCAATGAGACAGGTAATTTTGACTTTTTATTTATTGTCCAATATATCACCTTTCTTAGTTTAGAAGCAAGTATAACAATTGAGTGTGATCATTTCAGGCAACGAGTGTGATGCAGAAGATGCTAATCGTAGTGTCTATTCCCTTAACCCAAGATTGAAGCATTTTTCTGATTGGTTACTTGACATAATTGCAACTGGAGATTTGGATGCATTTTTTCCTGCTGCAACACGCGAGTATGCTCCGCTGGTTGAAGAGGTGTGGAAGGATCCTGCCATCCAAGAAACTTATAAGCGGAAAAATGAATTACACTTCCTACCAGACGTTGCAGAGTACTTTTTAAGCCGGGTATGTTCTTCATTTCTCAAATCACTTTTGGTTAGAGGTGGCAAAATAGGTGTGCTGGATAATGGCTCAAAACGAGTAATCTTTGGTGGAGTTTGAAACAAGTTGACCATAAACAGTCATTTTCTTAGAACTTTCTAGGTGTATTAAACATGATTAGAAAAAGTATATTTTTACAAGAACAGTGTAGTTTGAGATTATAAGCTTAAAATTATGCTTTGGGTGAGCCCTTCTAGCCATTATAATATGTCCCCTTTTGCGGTTTTTTAGCATTAGAAGTTCCCAGAAATGCCCATGTTATTACTCGGTGACCTCTTTGTCACAAAGGGTAATCATGCACTAATTTAGGGGATCTTTTTTTCCTTTTCAAACATGTGTATAAAGTTTTGTTGTGCTTGGGTTTAGGCGGTTGAGGTTTCTAGCAACGAATATGAACCTTCAGAGCAAGACATATTATATGCCGAAGGAGTCACCCAAGGGAATGGCTTGGCTTTTATTGAATTCTCACTTGATGATCGTAGCCCCATGTCTGAGACATATACTGACAATCTCGAAGCTCAATCGCAACCTCCATCCAGGTATATCTTTCTTTATGAATTAATTACACGGATAGTCTATGTGATAAGTCCAAATTACGTATTTGGTCTTTTTTTCAAAAGTTATGGTTTATTTTCATATGGTAAAAGATGGTTTTACTCATTAAGTGTTTTCTTCAAACATCATTTTGTTAGATATGAACTCATTAGAGTAAACGCTAAAGGAATGAACGAAGGTTGTCGATGGGTGGAAATGTTTGAAGATGTTCGAGTTGTTGTCTTTTGTGTTGCCCTAAGTGACTATGATCAAATGTGGCTATCACCACACAATACTGGAAGTGGGTCTCTACTTCAAAACAAGATGATCCAAAGCAAAGAACTTTTTGAATCCATGGTCAAACACCCTTGTTTTAAAGACACCCCTTTCGTATTAATTCTAAACAAATACGATCTTTTTGAGGAGAAACTTAAGCATACACCGCTAAGTGCGTGTGAATGGTTCACTGACTTTAGCCCGGTCCGGCCCTACACCAACAACCAAAACCTAGCCCACCAAGCCTACTATTATGTGGCTATGAGATTCAAGGACCTTTACGCATCTCTCACCACCCGAAAGCTTTTTGTGTGGCAAGCACGGGCCCGAGACCGTGTCACTGTTGATGAAGCGTTCAAATACATAAGAGAGATTGTGAAATGGGATGATGAGAAGGAAGAGCCCTATTATAATGTGGCTGAGGACTCGTTTTATAGTACAACTGATGTGAGCTCGCCACCATTCGGTAGGCAAGATGAAGTAAGCTGAACTATCTTTGATCTGTGTCTATTGTTGTAGATAAGATGGTGAATAAGCTATCATTTTATTTGGATTTTGAAAAGTTAGTGACTGTTTATGTACTTGGGAGTTTATTTATTTGACCGAGTTTGGAATAGCTCTCGTGTAACTTAATACAAGAAGGGTTAAGATCTGTTTTTTTGATGTAAGAATGTTTATAACGCTTTGTGTTTATGTTCCTTGGTGCCTTGTAACATTGGTTTATGTATGCTAACCGAGTCAGCTGGTGCCATTACTTTACCAACAAAGTTTGTTTTTTGTCGTGGGGCTAAAATGATGCATTATCTATTTGAAAAACATTTGGAATTTCATATGAAAGTTGAGGTCTGATGAAAACTGTTTTATTTCTTGTAGCTAAAGGTTTCTTCAACAACTCAAACTTGATTTGACGATAGTTTATATCGGCTTATGTCAAAAATACTTTCTTAATAGTGATTTGACTAGATTGTTTATTGAAACAGCCTTTGATTATGTTCACACGAACGATCCGAAGCATACCCCTCTCCTTATATCAGCTTGTTATGGCCTCAAAAAGCTCCCGGTGCATAAAACCATTGATTTGTTGTTTATATCACCTTGTTGGGTTTTACTAACGACAAATCGAATAAGGTATCAACATTGTCATAACACTATATACCTTATTGACTTATTCTATATGATAACACCATTCTTTTCATCATTGCCTATGCTTATCAGTTGTCCAATTTCTCGTCTATCTAATAAGTTTTCCACTACATACATCGAGCGAATTTCCTATTTTCTTGGGATTGTTGTCACTTGATCTCTTTCTTCTCATACTTCCTTTTCCTATATAATCATTGTCCATGTTTATATGTTCATTTGCAGTCCTTGTATTTTAGCCGACAGTCTCTCTAGGTAATCTGTTTTGTATTCATATGGTTCATCACTTGAAGGTTTAAATGTATATTCATCATGATATTGCATATGATTTTCAACTTGTATATGCATATCTTTCTATGTATAATCCTCTAAACCTCATATGAATACTCTTGAGCGCATTCAGTGTATTCAAGGTACAATCAAGTTCTTCACATCTACTGACAACTACCAATCACCTTGTGCATGTCAGGCAGGTTACCCTGAGACTAGAAGGTATCTTTCAAGATCTCACCTCTCATTGTAGTGCCGATATTAAGAACAGTGGGGCTGTTAATGCAGTTGTCGATGGCTCGATATGGTATGGCTTCATAATCTCTTAAAGTATATTGTTCTCTATCGCATACAACAATTAGTTTTTGCGATGTAATTACAGTTCACTAGCCGTCTTATCATGTATGATGTCAAAGACCTAATCATATGAAAATAGATTTGTAATTTGTTAATGGACGCTTTGCTATCAATTAGGCAAGTAACACACTATATTTACCAAGGGCTCACCATCCCCGACCCTCACTAAAAATATCGTACAGTGGGTCTTGTCTCAAGTCCGTATAAAAGGTTAATTTACTCACCAGACTTCTCAACCATCTTATTTACTTCACTTCAGTCTTGCCTTATCCATGGTGCAAAACTCACATCCATGGTATGTTAAATAATGTGGAATTCTCTGGATACATCACCAATTGGTATACACAGCATACACGAAGGCATATGATCTCATATGCATTGGTGTACGGTGTACACGAAAGCAATTACGAAGGAAATAGATGCATGTTAACACTTGTGTAGTCAAGCAAGATTTCCTAACACTCAAGTGAACTCACAGCACACTAAAGGTGTCGAGTAGAGTGCTTGTTTGCTCTACAAAAAGGAAGTGATAACCAGATCCTTTAAACAAGACTTGTAAGTTTAGTCATTTAAAATAAGGTCATGAGTCAATAAAACAACTTGTCTGCAGGAAAGGCGTATTTGGTTCTTTCCCCTACACTCTAAAAACCTAGTTCCATTCACAACTTGTGTGGACATAAATCAAATCACAATGATCATGGATAATCCATGCTAACGAGTAAGAAAATGAATGTTGAAACATGATTCGATTTAACTACGAGGAGCAGGAGCAGGAATCATGTTCAGAATCTTCAAAATGAAAGTGTAGGTAAATGCATCCTCTTGGAGCTTCTCAAACCTAAAGAAAAACATCACTCACAAAATGTAGTGCACTGTTGGAGATGCTTAGGCTTTTTTTTCTTTTTTTTCTATAAAAAAGTAACTGCGCGCTATTATTCGTATCTAGAAAACCTGACCGGGTCTGAAACCATTCCAGAAAGCAGTTTGCAACTGGTTTGGGTATATATACTTTGAATCCATTTGGAAGCCGCTCCAATGCGGTATCGCTTTCACTTAGAAACCAGTTTTAAAATGATCAGGTTTGGGCCAACTCTAACCAAACCAGTTTTGAAACCACTTCGATTTGGCCCAATACCAATTTTTGTGCACCTTTATCTAGAAAAAACTCGAAATAGATGAGGTTGACCTGCAAAGACTTTTTATCCCATTTTTATGAATAATAGCCGCAATAGAATTTAATTATATTAAAGTTTTAAATTTAATTTTCATATTTCACCAGTTGAGTAAAATATAATCCAATAGACCCATAAATAAATGGGTTGAAATTTATGAAGAAAAAAAGAATTGATTAAATCATTACCTTCCTGATTTGGAGAAGTGGCCTGCTCCCATCTCACATTTAAACAACAATAAATTCTCATCTGTTTTCATCTCTCTCAGCTTGGCAACAAACTTTGCAGGTTCAGAATAAAGTACACGTGGATCTGCCAGAACACATAATAACTCCAGTTAAAATGACGACCAACACAAACTTGAAACTAACTGATTTTAGGAAAAAAAAAATACTGTAACCAGGGTTTTGCAACCCCAGATTCTTACTGAAAGTCTGAAATATAATTAGTTTTTTCAATTTTCATTTTAAATGGAATTTAGTTTTTCTGTGATAGTTTGTAATATTTAAATGTTTTTTATAATAATCTAAATATGCAAAGTGTCTAGTTTTTATCTAAGTTTCAATATAATTTTTGTTGAAAACTAAGTTGTTTGTAACATAAGGTACTTTTTCAATATTATAAGACCGAAAAATACTTTATTTGAAATACAACTCAATTTTTAATGAAATTTATAGCAAAATGTAAATATATTATGTATTACATACTAAAAGAAAAACTAAAATATATATAGTGAAATTGATAATAAGAAAAAGACAAGAAAATTATTATATTTCAAATTGGGTGGGTGTGACCCGAGAGAAACCCCTGGTACGGTATTTTTGAAAAAAAAAATTTGGTTTAGCTTTAAAAAATGTTTTACAAACTACAGTAGTTTTGAAATATAATTGGAATACAGAAAACAAAAGAGCAACAACTATGTAGAGATTGAAATATATCAAAAACTCAAGAAGTCCAGCCTACCATTTAATCCAGCAGTAACAAGTATGGCCGGATAATTCTGAGCCTTTACCTGTAGGAAAAAGAAAGCCATCAGCAAGTAACTTCAACATTCAATAATCAAGAAACACTGTGTTGCCATTAAAATTTTCAGGTCAATAAGATAGAAACTGAAGAACACTCACATTGTCAACTGGTGAATATGATTTCATGTAATAGTAGAACTCTTCTTTACGAGGATCACCCCATTCCTGCATTAAAAGAAATATGTAAAACCATCATTCATTCCGTAGAGCGCGTATAGTCACCTTCTACCAACTTAAAAAGGTCACAAGTCACTAAAATGTTTACACTGTTTTTAATATAGTGGTGATCATATTAATTACTTAAAAATATAAAAAAGATGCATATGGACTAAAAGGTGAAAACTAGGTTGGTTCTACCTGCCCATAAAAATTATTCATTTTAACCCAAACCCATTTTGCACCCAATCTTCATGTTTTGTCATTCTAGTAAATATTGTAAAGCAGAAGCATGATATTAACTAGTTTTGAATTCCCAAATGGAACACAAATTACCTCCCATTCTGCTGTAGTTAGAGGAATTGTTGGATCGAGCATTGTAGTCACAACATCTACAAATGGCACTCCAGCTACAGCTGCCTTAAATAAATCAGGACGCATGTTTAAAACAGCACCAATAAGCAAACCCCCTGCACTTCTTCCATTGATGCACAGTTTTTCTTTTGTACAATATTTCTTTCCTATCAGATACTCTGCACAGTCGATAAAATCTGTAAAAGTATCTTTTTGTGGAGATATTTCCCGTTTTCATACCACTTCCTCCCCATTTCTCCACCGCCACGAATGTGGGCAATTGCATATATAAAACCACGGTCCAACAAAGACAATCTTGATGCTTTAAAACTAGGATCCACGCATATCTGTACGACAAATCAAAATTGCATCACTGACAAAGTAAAAGTTAAAGAATGTGGATCTGAAGCCGAATCCACATGATGAACGAAATGGATACAGATATATAAAATGATATAGTACTACAGTCTACACAGCAATATTATCAACTATACACATTTGTGCACGTACACAGAATAAAAAAACTACAATAATTATCCCAAGAACACTTACCACTGGTCATCATGCAATGGATTACACAGATATTCAATGAGTAAAATTAGAACACAAATGGAAAATGTTCTGTCTCTTACTACTTTCATATATATGGCTTTTTAGTCATAACTCTTCATTAAAAGTTCACCCTGCTTGAACAAAATGCAGCACCACGACTGATCCTTAGGTAACAAGTCTAGATGCAATAGAAGCATGTAGATTAACATTTAGCAATTGAATGGAAGCAGAAACTATAGACATAATTGAAAGAAGGAAACACATCTGCAGATAAGAGCTATGTTTGCTAGAGATGAAACATTGATTTGGGATATGCCCACAACAATAAAGAGAAAGTGAGAAAAAGCATAGATTAATACATACATTTTGTGAGAAAAAAAGGTAAGACAGAAGTAGAATCCAGCACATTCATTACCTCATAAGATCCATAGCCATAGAGCAATAGTGGATCAGAGCCATCAAGTTTGACCAGATCCTTTCGGTAGACAATGATAAAGGAACATGAGTGCCATCTTGAGCGACTGTCCATTCCCTTTTAGTTTCATAGTTTGAAGAATCAAAACCACCTAGTACCTGATTACATCAAAAGCATTCCATTAGACCTAATAATTGTGATTTTTACACCTAATATGAGGAAAAAAAACAAAAGGAGAACTTAAAAGATGGTCAGCAGTATGACAGAAGAACTCTATTCCTTACACGGATATCTTCTGATGTAACTACCAAAGGTAAAAATGTACAAAGTATCTAAAGAGAAATAAAAGAAAGAGTAAGCAAGCTAAGACGATAAATCAACAACCATGTAACTTACTGTTTCGATTTTCTTGAGAACTGAAACTCCTGTATTCATATCATAATCATATGTAGAAGAGGGTGTTCTCAAAGAGCTATAACAAAACCGCAATATGCTTGAAGAAAATTGTGACTCTGCTGGATCCACTGAATAAACTGGATCAATAAAATCAACAGTTTGACCGCCTTGGAGACTTTGAAGTGGTTCACCAACAGCTGGAAGTGAGTAGAACGTTACCCGGGGTAGACCCTTTTCACGCTCATACACAACAAGATGGTCACTAAAAAGTCTTATGTCCTGTATTTTAACACTGAAAATAGAAAAATCCAGAAAAAGGATGAAATGAGTATGATAGTAGAAAGGCTAATAATATATATAATTCCCAATAGAGAGTGTAGACCAACTAATCATCATTTCTAAATGAAATCTTAGAAGTTTACAGGCATATATAATAGGTTTGCTGATACTTGATGTTAATAATACATAGAAGACTCAAGTAAATGAGACATTTGAACTAGTTATATGAGGAAAAACAATATAAAAACAATAGATTGACATAACTGCTTCAAATAAAGCCTCTCAATACAAAGCAACCTGCTAATAAACAAAACACACTCTGCCCGCCAGAGGAAATTATTATTAGATGCATGCTAAGAAAAACTGGAACTTTCAGAAACATTAAATAAGTTTGCTAAAACAAAACATTATTTAAAGTATTCCAGTACTAATACGTCAATTGAGCATGTTAAGGGCAACTCACATAGTTCAACAAATGATTTATAAAAAACACATTAAAATTGCAACATACAGTCAACAGTTCCAGTCTACTTGCAATGCAGAAGTTAAGTGCAAAAGGAAATACCAAACTAGAGGGCTGTGGAAAAATTTTAAGTGCATTTAGAGTTATATTTGAAAAGAAATAAAGCTCCAAATTCACTACATGTTTATTTTGTGTGGAGCTGAATCATAAGAACAAATATAAATAAGGCGCCTAGGTTTTCATCCCAAGACAAAACAGCATTTGGCCATTACCTCTAATGCCTTAGGATTGCTCCCATGAGCTTATGACCCTGAATAAATGGAGTGGAGAAGATAGGCCAATAGCACATATGCCTGTGCATTTCAACATGTGAATACGTAATCAGACCCTATTTCTGATTATGTTTCATGTTACTTAACTAGTTGGAGAACAGACATCCTAAACTAAGTCTAAAAATTTGAAGTAAAACATAAAATTTTATTTAGACAAAGTAGGGTAGTCCATGACACCATACACAACGTTGCCACAGTTCAGTAGCCCTAAGGCTACAACATTTGTGGACTTGTATGTTCATTGCAATGAAGTTAAATTCCCACTACAATTTCTGGATGACTAATCAGCTCTCCACATAGTTGTTCATACTAGCTGCTAATCTCCCAACAGACCTAAAAAGATCTTCTTTGATACTAGCAACAGGTACTCTTTTTAAACCATTGGCAAATTCACCATCTGGCCCATTCTTGATGCATCCATCTATTGATTATGCCATTGTAGAAAATAATGATTAAACATGTTGGGTAATGGGTCAAAAGGTGATACTTTTTTAGTAAAAAAACATACAGGTAGGGTTGACCAGCATAAGATTGTCCATTTTCAGATTCTTATATACAGTTTGCATCAAACATATTACGTTTACATCATTATGATAATAATAATAATCAAGATTTTTGGATAAAAATGGTTAGAGTTTGACAGCATTGATAATAGACTTTATGTGACTTTAAAACCACCGGAGCTGCTTTGACCATTCCCGTTAAACTTATATTTTTTTAAACTGACTCTTAAAAATAAATTATAAACCAGTTGACCCATTTATAAGCAAATGGCTAACAACCGCCACCTATACTTAAAAGTATTCATCATTTGTGATGGATATAAAGTAAGTGCGTGAAATATAAATATCTCAACACTCAAGTCAGCAAGAAAGAAGTCAAGAACAATCATTTGCACTAAACAAGTAAATTAATATTGAAGCCTCTATAAGAAGTAAACTTGAAAGTTGACAGACACCTTTCTCTGTGAGGAAGAAGCATTGTAGTTGCATTTACATCATTCAGGGGACAGGCAAGTAATTCTGAATTGAAAGCCTCCTCACTCCTCCTTTTGATGAAGAAATGATTGCCACGGTGGCTGACTGATGTGTCAATGCCCTCCAACCGAGGTGTCAAAACCATAAGACCATTTTCAGGCTTTGAGACATCCAGATAGAAAATAGACCTTGTAGTTTTACTTTCTGATCCAACAAAGAGATACTTTTTGCTCTCGGAAGCTTCAAGATCTAGCGAAAACATATCATCCTTTTCATGATAAAGACATGAATCAGTTGATTGATTTATACCCAACTTATGAAACCACACCTGTAAACACCCAACTATTATGTCAGAAAATCAGATGTATAATTTGATGTCTCAGTTTTCTGTAATCATATTGAATGATAAATTAATTCCAGAATTTCAGCTAAATAAGATCAATTTGGTCAAAAGTCTTTGCAAGGAAAATGCAAGGCTTGAATTTTGGGATTTTTGGTTGTTTCCTTTTTATTTTGATCATTTCCTTTTATGCAGTTTTTCTTTCTTTATAAATAGGCTGTAGAATAAACAAGAAGATGTACCCAATCTCTTCTTCTCTGTTTTCTTTATTAATAACATCTGTGCTGAATACTTCATTATTTTCTAGTTTCTATGCTTTTCTGTTTTGTTCTTTGAGCCAATTTGTCTAACAATTGGTATCAGAGCATAAACCAGAAGATCCTAGCACTGTGGAGGAGGAAGTGAGCTCGCTTATTAAAGCAGAAAAGAACCAGAAGCCACCAAGAGGCTGTTATGGCAGATCTAGTCAACCAAACAGCAGTTACAGTGAGAGAAACAAGGTCATCATCATCATCTTACCTCTGCCCAATCTTAACCCAAACAAACTACACGTCTTGGGCTATAAAGATGCAGTCATTCATGGATGCCCAAGGTATTTGGGATGCCATTGAACCACCTAAAGGCGTCACTGTGGATGTCAAAATCAGGAAGAAGGCACGGGCTTTCATCTTTCAAGCGCTGCCGGAAGATATTCTGCTACAAGTTGCAGAACATAAGGAGGCTAAGAGTGTGTGGGATGCCTTGAAAACTCGTTATCTTGGGGCTGATAGAGTCCAGCAAGCACGGATTCAAACTTGAACCGTGATTCGAACTATTGACCATGAAAGAAAGCGATAGTATCGATGAATTTGCAGGAAAGATTGGTGCCATTGTGTCCAAGTTTCGAACACTTGGAGCAAACATAGAGGAGAAGACGAGAGTGAAGAAGGTGCTTAATTCTACACCAAATAGATTTCTGCCTATTGTCGCCACAATAGAGCAATATTCAGATCTGAACAAGATGCCTTTTGAAGAGCTGGTCGGGCGTCTCAAGGCATACGAAGAAAGGCTCAAACCGGCTGAACCAGTCAAAGACTCAGCAGGTCAACTGCTGTTGACAAAGTCAGAATGGCAGATTCGACAGAAACAAGAGTCAAAACAGAAAGGTTTAAGCTCGAGTAATTCGCGAGGGCGTGGGCGAGGTCGGGGCAGATACAGTCACGACCGAGGGTGGAGACAACCCTCAAACAATGATTGCAGGGGTGATCAATCTGATGAAGGAAGTAGAGAACCTGATCAGGAATATCATGTGAAAAGACAAGACAGAAAGAATTTACGGTGTTACAATTGTGACAAAATTGGTCATTTTTCAGCCGAGTGTCGGGCCCCTAGCAAAGCCGAGAATGAAGCTAATTTTGTCATAGAAGACGACGAACCTACTTTAGTAATGGCGAAGACAAAATTTGGGATGTTAAATGAAAAGAAGGCGTTTCCAAGTTTGCATGGCAAAGATGAGAATGAAGACAACACATGGTATTTGGATAATGGAGCTTCGAATCATATGACCGGGCGGAGGGGATTTTTCAAGGAACTTGATGAAAAAGCCATCGGATATGTACGATTTGGATATGGATCTATCGTTAAGATCAAGGGAATAGGGTCGATTCTATTGCAATGCAAGAATGGTGAACAAAAGGTAATTTCAAATGTTTACTTTATTCCGGATTGTGCAAAAACATCTTAAGTTTAGGTCAATTTGATGAAGAAGGCTGCAAAGTATGGATGGAAGATGGACTACTACGATTATATGAACAAAGCGGAAGGCTACTAATGAAGATTCAACGATGTCATAACAGGTTATACAAGATCAAATTACAATTAGTTCAATTTGCAGAGTTTGAAAAAGTTGTTGAATTCCCTGTTAATGACAAACCCATTTTGGAAATTGAAGATGGGCCTGTAGAGCCCAGTGAACAAGCTCAAGTTGCATCAGATTCTAACTGCAGTCTTGAGCCTAGTAATTATTTCAGCCCATCAATTGCATATATTAGGTCTAGTTCAGCAAAGAATATAGGCATAAAAGAGATCGTTGTTGGAAAAGAATGTGATAAGAATCTGCTAGATGAACTTAGACTGCAGTGGAAGGATAGTTTACCTTCAGATATGATAGAGAGTCAAAATAAACAAACATTACAACAAACTCTTGGTGAAGGAAGTGTTCAAGAAGGAAGAGTAATAACCAAGGTTGCATAAAAAAGAATGAGGATGGATTGAATGCAGCCTATGGAGAAGTTGTTAAGCAAGTGTGTTTCAAACAACTGAAGCGAAAGAACAAAGGCAAGAAATGGATACAAAAGGCAAAAGGACTGGAATTAAGGGGGTGAATGATAAGTTAATTCCAGAATTTCAGCTAAATAAGATCAATTTGGTCAAAAGTCTTTGCAAGGAAAATGCAAGGCTTGAATTTTGGGATTTTTGGTTGTTTCCGTTTTATTTTGATCATTTCCTTTTATGTAGTTTTTCTTTCTTTATAAATAGGCTGTAGAATAAACAAGAAGATGTACCCAATCTCTTCTTCTCTGTTTTCTTTATTAATAAAATCTGTGCTGAATACTTCATTATTTTCTAGTTTCTATGCTTTTCTGTTTTGTTCTTTGAGCCAATTTGTCTAACAATTGTTTCTTGGTGTTTTAGCATATCTTTACTACAAAAGCATTTCCACACATTTATATGTAAAGTAAATGTAAAGTTACAGGGGTATTTGGCAGGCAATAGTATCAATAGTGAATATATGGTGATACAGCTCCTGGCATGAGTTCCATTACATAAGGTGACAACTGACAACTCATTCAGATCAAGAAATTTACATTTGTCTTAATTACCCCAATATACTTGTTCAATCTATACAAGATACAAGCAGATTTGAAGTTAATTACCCCAATATACTTGTTCAATCTATACAAGATAGTAAGATACAAGCAGATTTAAAGAAGAATATTGAAACACTTCAAAGTTTCAACATGCCAGTATTTCACAGTTATGTTTCGGTTTTTGAAATTATTGGATTCAATTTCTAGTTTACATTTATTTAATTTCCTTATTGCAGTAATGGATGTTATATAAGTAAAGGTTATACATCACAATACACAATGAACATAATTTTTTAGATAATTTTACATAAAGAAACGTAGAACAAAATCACAAATAAAAAACTGCCGGAAGCTTTAACAGTTTAAGAACCACAAAAATGCTGAAATTGAAACTTTCCTATGTTTAGAATTACGTGTTAATTGTAGTTACATAAGTCAGAAAGAACATTAATTCCCTCAAGCTTAAAAGTATTACCTTGTATGGCCTGAGAATTTCATCCATAGTGACGTATAGCAAAGCCTCATCACCTGCCCATTCAAGATAACTAGTTACACCAACCAAGGGCTCGCCAACTGGAGAACGAGTCTCAGCATCCATGACATGGATGGTATAGATCTCATCACCTTTAGTGTCTTCTGCATATGCTACCAACTTATGATTTGGACTGACCTAGAAATGAAGCAAGAAGTTAATTTCAGAAAACATATGTTTTACAAAGAATATTTTGTCTTACTTCAAAAGCACCAATGCTATAGTATGCATGTTCTTTGGCCTTGACATTTTCATCCAAAATAACATGCTCTGGGGGAGCTTCTGATCCAGTTGGCATTATATCATGAACAGATGGCACAGACCCACCATCTTGTACAAGCCGCCGACAATGTTGTACATACTCCTTTCCCTCCAAAGTTCGCTTGTAATAATAGTAAGGCCCCTTACGTATTGGTGCAGATATATCATCCTCTTTAATGCGTCCTCTTAGCTCAGCATAAATCTCATCTTCCAAATGTTTGGTTCCTAATATGCAAACAATCTTTATTAGAAAGATTGGACTTGTTGTCAAGAGAAAGTACAGATAAAGAAGATTTCCTAAGATATACATAAGTGACTGAAAAGCTAAGAGTGCAATAAGGTTGTTACTGCACAACTCAATAAACCAAACGAAACCTGCTGCCATCGTAATTAAGCGTAGTACAGAGTTGTATAATTCAGTCATTATGATCCAACTGAGGGTACTTCTGAAATGTGCACTTCTGTTTGATACTTGTGGTACAGAGTTATATTCTTTTATTAATCATTCTTCGATCTGAAATAAATACACTCTTCATGTCAAAAACAAGATCTAACCACTATTACTTTCTAGCCTTCGAATGAACTGTTTCCATGTAACAAACTAACAAATTGAGTAAGTGACTCCCAAATCTTAATTAAAATTAGGTAAATCACTTGCATTTCATGTCAGCACATTCTCAACTCATAACAAGAAACTGACAATCCTCCCAAACTATCTCCACAAGTCCATCTTATCTCAAAGTTCAACTCCAAAGTAACGATACGAATCCTTTCAGTTATCAATAAATCAAGTTCCATACGCACATTCACGTCAATAAAATAAATTCACGTCAATTTCAGATAGAACATGCTTCATCTAGAAAGAAGCAATGAGTTAGTTACCTGACATGATGAAATCGGTATAAGCGTTCTCTTGCTGGAGGTACGAAAGGACTTCAGGATTGGAACGAGAATCGTCACGGAGCCAGTAGTAATCATCAACCCTAACGTCTCCGAACATCTTCAATTCATGCTTCACCTTCTTAGCAACAGGAGGCTGCACAGTGGTTGAATCAGTAGCAGCCATAGATGATTTTGTTGAATTGAAGCTACTGTTTGTTCTTGTGTGATGTCGTTGAGATGATCGGAGGATGTCGGTGCCGGAAGATATCGTTACACTAACGCACAGGATTCCGAGTTTAATTCGAGCCGATGGGAAGAATACCGATATCATTTCTTGTGTTTTTAATTTGAGGAAAATTGGGTAACCATGTGACTGTTCATAGAAATAGTCATTGAAATATATTTTTTACAAACATGTTCTTCCAATAGAAGGTACACATGTGTCATATACGTCACATCGATTTTAGAGGGGAGGGATTGTCTTGATAGTTGACAAGAGTGTAGAGGTGACGGCCGGCTCACTCGTGACAGTTTACGACACGTTATCCTGTTTGTATATGCGAGCGGCATAACAAAGACGTTCTGTCATCCGACTTACGTACACTGTAAGAAGAGTTAGTTGAGCATCAAAACAATAAAAACAAATTAATTTGTTTATCGAAACATGAAGATGAGAGCGAGCATGTGTAGCATTAAGGTATTTATCGAAAGTTGACAAAGTGAGTTGACAGAAAGAATGTGAGGCATTGGGTAGGAAAAACATGTGTATATATAGTAAATGGATTTCCGCACAAGTACATGAAGAATGTTAGCATACTATAATTCAATAAATAACCGTCTTTCTTTCCATCTTATCTTTTCCTTCTACATTTCAATTTATAACCATTACTAGTAATATCAAGTGTTATTCAACCACGAGATGTATATACATGCCGATGATGAATATCATGATGTAGTTCTATTAATAAACATTGACAAATCATTTTGATATATAAATATACATGATTTAATTAAATTTGAATGATTTTTTCAAACATTTTTGAAGTTTTTGTTCTAGTGTAGAGAAAAATAAAGGTTATACAAAAGAAAAGATGAGAATATGCAAATCACATAAAAAGTCATAATTTGAATTTTTGTTAGAAGATGGTAAGATGGATATTACAAAATTACCTCATGTGATTTGCATTTAACTAGATTTAACTCAAAAATAAAACCCTAGTTAGCTTAAAGAACCATAACATTAACATTTAATATTTTCAACTCTTTTATCTAAAAAATGGATTCCTAATGGGTGTTTAGGAATAAAACTGATGAAAAATACAAAATTGTCAAGAACAAGGCCAGACTGGTTGTACAGGAGTTTTCACAAGAAGAAGGTATTGATTATGATGAAACCTTTGCCCCTGTAGCCAGACTGGAAGCAATCTGATTGTTTTTAGCTTATGCTGCTTTTCATAATCTCAAAGTTTTTCAAATAGATGTCAAAAGTGCATTCTTATATGGTAAAATAAAAGAAGAAGTTTATGTGTGCCAACCATCAGGTTTTGAAGATCATAAACATCCAGATTGGGTGTATAAACTTGATAAGGCTCTTTATGGACTAAAACAAGCACCTAGAGCTTGGTATGAAACACTGTCTAACTTTCTTCTTCAAAATAATTTCACTAGAGGCTCCATAGATAAAACCTTGTTCATTAAGAAAGTAGGCATGCATAAGCTCCTTGTTCAAATTTATGTTGATATTATTTTTGCATCCTCTGATCCACAGTTGTGTGATGCCTTTACTAAGTTGATGCAACAAAAGTTTGAAATGAGTGCCATGGGAGAATTACAGTTCTTTCTGGGGTTGCAAATCAAACAAAAGGCTGATGAAACTTTCATTCATCAGTCAAAATATACAAAGGATTTATTGAAAAAGTTTGATTTACAAAACTATAAGCCCTGCTCTACTCCCATGTGCAGCACCACACAACTGGATGCTGATCAGAAAGGTAAAGCAGTTGATGAAACTCTTTACAGATGTATGATTGGTTCCTTGATGTACCTTACAGCTTCTAGACCAGACATCATGTTTGCAACTTGTGTCTGTGCTAGATTTCAGGCTGCACCTAAAGTATCCCATATGATTGCAGTCAAAAGGATCTTTAGATATTTGCAAGGAACTCAATCTCTAGGACTTTGGTATTCCACTGGGTACTCTTGCAAATTAGTTGCTTTCTCTGATAGTGACTATGCAGGGTGTAAATTAACCAGAAAATCAACCTTTGGTGGATGCCAATTTCTAGGCAACTGTTTAGTTTCTTGGCAGAGTAAGAAACAAACCTCTGTTGCTACATCCACTGCTGAAGCAGAGTACATTGCTGCTGCAAGTTGTACATCTCAGGTACTCTGGCTTCAGAATCAATTACTGGATTATGACATTACAGAGACTAAGACTCCTTTACTAATGGACAGTGCTTCAGCTCTTTGTATTGTTAAGAATCCTGTCCAGCATTCTAGGACCAAACATATTGAGATCAGACATCATATTATCAGGGATTGTTATGAAAAAGGTCTGATTGATCCAAAGTTTGTTCCTAGTGCTGATGAGCTTGCAGATATTTACTAAGCCTTTGGACAGTGCAACTTTTCAAAATCTAGTGCTAAGGCTTGGTATGTTGCAGCTTGAATAATTTGACAACTACTGATGATCTCAGCTCACAAGTACTGATGAGCATCAGTATACAACTGTCACAAATAAGTACTGAAGTTATTTTATCTTCAGCAGTTTTCATAACTACTGAAGACTAAATTACTTAAAAAGTACTAAAGTACTTTATTTGTTGCAAAGTACTGATGTGGTTACAACCACTGAAGTCTGTTCTAACAGATAAGTACTGATGACCAATGAAACATCTGAAAATCAGATAATCTACTGAGTAAGTGTTAAGGTCAAATGAAACAACTGAGATATGTGAATTGACGACAACAACTGATGAGTAATTTTATTCTTCAATTGTTTCAAACAACTGTTGTTTCATTTCAAAACAACTGAAGCCAAAACCAAGTCTTCAATGGTTTTCAACTACTGATGACAAACACCAAGTCTTCAGCTGTTTACAACATCTGAAAGTTAAAACCATGTCTTTAGTCGTTTTCTAACAACTGATGACTAAAACCAAAACTTTCAGTTGTTTTCTTTCAGTCGTTTCATAACTATAAATACCTAACCCTAACTTCAAACTTTTCATAAATCGATTTCCGAACGTTCATCTTCCATTAATGGCGACCATGCAAATCAAACCACGACACAACTGTGTTACCTACTTCACAAAATCGGCCTTTTGGACTAAGTTTGATGATGCTATTGATCTGATGGTTGATTCCCTGTATCGAACTGCTTTTCTTCTGAATCCAACCATCTATCCTGACTCTCTTCGTCAATTCTGGACAAATGTCACCATCCATACTGGTGAGAATGATGTTGCGATCACTCTCCAGTCATTTGTAAACCAGAAGAAGGTGGTAGTCACTCCTGCTATCATTCGCCAAACGCTAGATCTGAATGATGCTACCTTTGTCACCAAATACCCGAAGGGCACCATTGATCTCTCATTCATCAACCATGGATATGAGGGCAACCTAAGTGCTACAACCATTCTGAAGAAGCACTTCCATGATGTTGAACGCCTAATCTTCCACATGATCAATGTTTGCCTTGCCCCTAAAACCTCTTCATGGGATCAAATGTCATCCAGGTGGCAACAGGTATTGTATTCTATTCTTGAACACCAAAGCTTAAATTTTTCTGAAATTATATTTTTAGAATTAAAAGATCTGGCAATGAAACTTGTAGCTAATAGATGGCTATTATATCCAAGGTTTCTTATGGCCATAATCATGAATCAGTTACAATCTGATGGCCTTGTTGGCCTTGGAGTCCTGCTGTGGTAGTTTTGCCAGAGGTATACTCCAGACACAACTCTGACCCACACCTCAAAGAGGCTGCCAAACTGCTAAAACCCAAGCAGAAGGTACCCACAGCCTCATCCCTCTCCAAACCTCATTCCAAACAAACCAAAAAGGCTACTCAGGGAGTTGAGTCCCCTGATGATGCCCCTACAACACAAAGGCAGGTAGAAACTATGGGTAGTAATCCCCCTATAGGTTCCAGGACTCTACCAGCTGAAACTGCTTAGGTATCCTCTCAACAGGATCCTGATGCAACCAAAAATGGGGAAACCACATTACTGGAATCTCTCTCACTTGAGAGGATTGCCATTAAAGAGCACCATTCACCCCAGGTGCAATCCTTTTCACACCTATCTCCCACTAAAGCCACCCATACAAGCCCAACTGTGGTTATTGCACAAGTGCTGACTCAACTACATTCCTCTACCCCTCCCCAGAAACCTATTACCACTGGGAAAACCTCAACAGTTGAGGGAGAGGATTATAATGTAGCTGATAACCCACAACACAGGGATTACAGAGTTCAATCTCCCTATGTAGAGGAGGAGATTAGAACATCTGGTGAGGCTGCCTCTTCTCTTTGTTCAGCACATGATCAGGATGAAGATGGTATCATTTCTAAGTCCTCACCAGAGGCAACTGCCAATGAAGGACATCATCCTGAGGCAGGAAGTCCCCAGTTCCGAGAAATAGGGGCACATGTGAATACTGATCTACACTCAGCACATGTTCATCCTGATTTCATTAGGAGGTCAGCTGATTCAGGACAGACTGATGATGACCTGGGCTTTTTCTTTGATGTTCTAGCCCACAATACTATTCTTGAGACTAAGGTATGCAGACTACAAGAACTGCTTGCCAAAATGTCACAAGAATCAAGTCCATCTGCCCACATTCACCCACAGATGGCAGTTTCTCCTGAAACTATCCCAAACACTGAGCCACTCTCAACAAATTGCAACCAGCCTCTGCTTCAGGTGCCATTTCTCAGGGACAGAACCCCTCTGAGCTAATGGTTGCTGCCTTTCAAACATCCTTACCTCTCATCACTTCCATAATCACAAACACTGTACATCAAGCCATTGATGAGAGGCTTTCCTCAAATCTTCAATCTTTATTTGATTCTGTTGTTTCTAAGAGACTTTCTGACATTCACACCTCTGAATCCAATGCACCCAAAAGGGGGAGTCTAAGTCAGTGAAAGTAGACAAAAGAAAAAGAGCTAAAGAGGAAGTAGAAAAAGAGAGGAAAGAAAAGAAAATGATCACCTACAAGAGGAAGAAAAGCTCTAAAAAGACTGAAGGTGAGAAAAAGTTAGAAGAATTGATCAAAGAAGCTGATGAGCAACATAGCAGATCTATGGATAAGATTATTGATCAACTCTTCAGACAAGGATTTGACACTGCCAAACTTGACTCTGAAATCAAAAGGTTAGAGATTCAAGAGATTGATCAAAGATGGGCAAGTTGGAGTGAGAAAGAAAGGGAAAGGCTGGAAACTATGGCAAGATTTATATCAAAACATCTGGAAGGTCAATCATTGAAGTAAAATCATGGTCCAGAGACAGTATTTTGGAGATAACCACCAGAATCTGTTCTTCTGAAGTATTTAACAAAGGATTGATCATAGAAGCTCTTGATGAAGCTGGTGTTGGGAAAAGGACTAATATGGCAAAATTATCCAAAGCTTCACTCATATCTAAGATGCTAGAGCAGCCTGCACAATCACCCAAACCAAAACAACCACCCTCACAAACCTCAAAACCAACTCCTTTACACAATAAACCTACTCAACCCATTACCAATGATGCACCCTAAGAGAAGAGAAGGGTGTTGAGGATGGAAGAAGAAGAAGAAGATGATGAGGATGATAGTCTGCCACTCTCTGCTGTTCTCAAAATAAAAATGCCTGAGCCTAGGAGTCAACCAACAACAATCACACCTGACTTCCAAAGGCAAATGGTAAAAGTCAAACTTGAAGAAGAAGAACAACACAAACAACATGATGAACAACTGTTAAGGATGATTGATAAAGAGTTTCCCAAGTCTTCATCCATACAAGCTATGAAGAAACATGCTCAGAGGTTGTATGCACTCAGATTTACATTCCAATATCAGAAAGAGAGAGTGAGAATTTGGCCTGACCCCAGAGTAAGTGACAGAATTCACAAAAAGAAGATTCCAAGCAGATACAATGGCCAAGTAAAGAAGATTGTAGATGCTGTGATAATACTGGCCATTGTAGTGTCACCCTGGGAAATCCTTGATGACTTCAAGAGAGCTTACAAGTCTAAGATGACTCCACAAACTTTACTAGAAAACAAAATGGTAAAGAAGGGGTTAATCTACAAGAAGCATGAAGAAATAAGAAGATATGAGCTCCAGTTATTGCATGAAGGCACTCATCCTAATGAGTTTGCATACAGAGAGATAACAACTGTGGAGCTGAAAAATGGAAAGCATATTAAGTACTTATCTGAGTACTATGGGCCTGAGTTCTTCTTTGAAAGTGGAGCTGAAGAACTCATAATGGAAGAACAAGTTGTTTTCCTTGAGGCCTATGTCAGAGAGTCTTACAGACTTATCATTGGGAAGTAGGTTTCATGGATGGGGTAACAGCTCTGTGTCCAATTCCCCAAGACAGAGTTCTCATTCATCCTTTGCCAATCAAACCTTCTGAAATCTCTTCCCTGGCCTGAGC
Source organism: Flaveria trinervia (assembly GCA_025506515.1). Classification (NCBI taxonomy): domain Eukaryota; kingdom Viridiplantae; phylum Streptophyta; class Magnoliopsida; order Asterales; family Asteraceae; genus Flaveria; species Flaveria trinervia. The sequence goes on along the minus strand of CM046443.1, from coordinate 83,812,115 downwards.
TTATGTTGAAGAATTCTGAGCTGATCCAGATTTTGTTTCTGCCAATAAGTGGGACCTCAATAATTTTAAAGGTTTTGGCTGCATTGGTTTAGGGGGAGTTTGTTGGACCAAAAGAACCAATGAGCCAGATCAGAAAAACCTTTAAGTCCCACAGACATCAAAACAACTGAAGTGATCTACAACAGCTGAAGACAAAGTCTGAAGACAACTGCTGAAGACAAAGTCTGAAGACAAAGTCTGAAGACAAAGTCTGAAGACAAAGTCTGAAGACAAAGTCTGAAGACAAAGTCTGAAGACAACTATTGAAGACAAAGTCTGAAGACAAAGCCTGAAGACAAAGTCTGAAGACAACTGCTGAAGACAAAGTCTGAAGACAACAGCTGAAGACAAAGTCTGAACATCTTCAGTAGTTGTAATGTTACTTTTAGTGAAGGTGTCCTCAGTTGTTGTGAACATCTTCAGTAGTTTAGTCTACTTTCAGTTGTTTGTATAAATCAGTTAGATGTCACTATCAAGTGACGCCAGCTGATGTCACATTCCTTATAAAAGGAATGTTGACCTAATTTCCCAGTACGGGAAGCTTGTGCATGAATGAAAACATTCTTTTTACAGAAAACTCTCTCTCTATAACCGTTACTATTTGATTGAATATTCATATTATTCTTGCTAGAATTTCGTCTAATTCGTGTGCTATTCCGCTGCAAATCCTAATCTAATTGATCAAACTAGATCTCGATCCCTTCAATGTGTATCAAAAGCGAGATTAAGTCGAGGAGAGCAAACCTACTATTCTTATCGTTCGATTATTAATCAGCTAAATTAGTAATTAATTAACGGTTCAATTACAATTTATGAAGTCAATTGAATGAACGAGATTCTAAACAGTTAATCATTGTTGCCGCACCAAGCCTCCAATAGCCAAGATTTTAAGAAATCCTTGCTACAAATCTCTTGTACTTTGTGCCAAAAACCAAAACCTATCGTTAAAGCAGCCCAAGCCCCCAAGCAAGAAGGCTATCCAATAGCCCGATCCTAGCCCACTCACCTTTCTTCGAGATTTTAGAACCAGGAGTTTTAAAATCTTACTGTTACTTTATTAATTTCTTGAGTGTTTTCTTGAAACTTATTGATTGAATACTTTGTTGATGATATATAATTATTAATAGTTTAGTTTATTTTAAAGTATTTATTTTGATGATGTAATCTGATTGGTTATGAGAATTTGAGTAATAATTGTATTTATTATGTGGTTTAAGTTTATTATCTTTAATCTTTTATTATGTGATCCGCTCCCCGAAACAAAACCATTTTTAGATATTTAGCGATAGACAACTAACATTAAAAAATTACAACACCCATAAAAATCTTTTTAGTATTCGTCACTATTTGGTCTTCACATTGACTTTGACTTTACCGGCTTATAACTTTAACTTCATTTCATTCAACACATTTTCTAAATCTACACAATGTGATATTACGTATCAAAGTGTTAATTATAATAAACTTTGTTAAGCTTTAGTCTCAAAGAATTAATCCAACATTCTCACCTTAGGCTAATATTTTTTCAATTTTGATTGTTAAATATCCATTATGTCACACATCGATTAACTAATGATTACATAAACTTTATTGTAGTTCTCATTTCAGGTATAACATCTTTTAAATCTAACCGATCAAAGTATCATATCCTTTGAGGATACACTTCTCGTATATCTTTAGTAAGGATAAAAATGTATTAGCCATAAGTGGGGAATTCATACTTCCACTAAACAACATCAAATCCAACCGCCAAACTTGAAGATGTTTCCACTCTATATAATCTTAAAAAAACCTCCAAAGAATGTCATACTCTTCAATCCAATTCTCCCACTTGTTTGAAGCATGTACATCTCTTTTGTTCAAATGCCAAACAAGAGTTCAAAAATCATTAAAAGAATAGTGAATATGTTTGAACATTAGAAAGAGCTTCTCATAGTTGCACGAATCTTTAGATTTTTTACTAACTGCTTGTGACTATTGTTGTTTGTACCATATTCATAGTCATCTATCTTCATCCGCAATGACTTCCATTTTCTTGCTTTTTATGGACATTAGTTGTTCATATATATACTTTGTTCTTTGTTTCATGTGATTCAAATTGTAACTATGATTATCCAACAAAAGCATGATAAATAACTTTTGAAACCAAACCAACAAAATCTAGTAAACCTAAAGTGAAAATATATCTTTGAGTAATTACAGTTTTCGTCCTTTAAGTTTATAGCAAATTTTAGTAATTGTTCTTTAACTAAGGAAATTACAAGGAGTGTCCTTTACATTTAAGTTTTGTTACATGTTTCGTCCTTTACCCTAACGAACGTCAATTTTAAACGTTATCTTATGTCATGTGCGACGCACATGAGGGCAAAACTGTCATTTTGTGTCCCTTTCTTCCAATTCACCCTTTTAACCCCTCTTCCAGTTCACATATGCAGATGTGATTTTCAAAATTAGGGCTCACAAGCAAGAACCACTTCATCATCAAAACCCTCTTCATCATCAAATTTACCTTAGTAGCTGACGATGGTGTTTTGTCGTTATGGAAAAGAGGCAGTGATCGTGACATCGTGGACTCCTCGTAACCCAGGTTGACGTTTCTATGCTTGTCCAGTATCAAAGTGTCGATTTTTTGAATGGTTTGATCCCGTAATGTGTGAAAGATCCATGGACATCATTCCAGGACTTCTTAAAGCAAAGAACAACCTTGAAGAAAAGCTGAAAACAAGTGAAGCTAAAGAAAGAAAATGGAAGACATGTTTACTTATTAGTTGGATCAGCTTCATAGTGGTTGTAATTACTCTTAAGTTGTAATAATGCACTTGTACTAATGGTTTGATATCTAATGGGAAACATCATATGTTGAGATAATTTTAGAGTAAATTGATCCATTTGTGATGTTGGTATTATACTGAGTTTGGTACATGCAATACTTACAAATGGCACAAACAACATAGATAATTTAAAATGACATAAACAACCGACATTGTTATTTAGTACAAAGTTACATTTTTCCCAAATAGAGTGCACAATAAAAGAAGGTTTCAAAAGACAGTACATGCTTAATCAAGTGTCCAAAAGACCAACCATACATTCTAAAACAAATGTTCCAAAACACAAACAAGACAACACATCCTAACCTTGTTCCTCTTGACCTTTGCAGGTCCTACTATTATGGCCCCTCTTTCCATATTTGCCACTAGTTACAGTACTGTTCTTTTTAGACAACCTCCCTCCCTTGGTGATGTCTTCCATTTCAAATGGTGATCGCTTTCTTGTCTTTTTGGATCTTCCCACTTGTTTGTGATGAGTTAGTGGAGTTAATGTTATAGGGACCTATGTTTTTGCCCACAAAGACCTGCCATTGATTGGAGTTATCTTGAAACTATAAACTTGTTTCCATTGCTTCATTGTGTAAAATGGATGCAACCAACTTTCTAACACCCCAACTTCTTGCCCATTGGCAACTTTGTTCCAAATAGCTGCAACTGCATGCTTGCATGGCATCCCTGTAATTTCCCATCTTCTACAAGCATATAACTTCCTAGTCATATCCACCACACACTGGTCCCCATTTGGTCCACTAACTTGATAATGATCCTTACCATTCCAAATCACAGAGTATCTTGTAGCCTCTTTCTTAATTGTTTCAAACATTTTGGTAGCAGTGGGTGTGAGCAGTCCGTCACTCCTTTCAATAATCTTCAAAATAGTTACAATCCTCCTTATTAGATACTCTCTAATGTATTCAAGGGCTGTTATGATGGGCTTGTCCCTGCCCTCAACTATCTTGCTATTAAACACCTCGCACATGTTGTTTAGCAACATAATGCCCTGCCTAAGAACATAAAGTACACATTTAATCTAAAGTCCCTCATGTCCACTTCATAATCATCCACACTGTTATGAACATCAATAATGAAATCACTGTCATCCTCATTGTCATTTACAAGCTCTTCACTATCATCCTCTAGACTGTCATACTCATACTGATTTAAATCCACTCCATGCTCTATATTATCATACTCATGCTGATTTGAATCCACTCCATGATCTACATTATCATACTCATGTTCATTTGTATCCACTTCTTGCTGATTTGTATCCATTTCATGCTGATTTGTATCCACTTCATGCTGATTTGAATCCACTTCATGCTGATTTGAATCCACTTCATGCTGATTTGAATCCACTCCATGCTCTATATTATCATACTCATGCTGATTGAATCTACTTCATGCTCCATATTATAATACTCATGCTGATTTGCATCCGTTTCATGTTGGTTTAAATCCACTTCATGCTTTACATTATCTTGTTGCATTATGTCTTCTTGATTTAGATTGATTAAATGGTCTAGGTGATCATTATCTTGGTCATTAGTATTAATTTCACCTTGCCTACTTCTAGTTAATTTTCCACTTCAGGTACATGATCATGCCAATCCAGCAACAATCTTTTTGAAATGTTCCATGTAACATGATTGCTACTTTCTGTTTCATCAACTATCTCTTCAATTTTAACTTTGCTGGTGAGACGAAATATGTATGTAGGTTTGTGCTCTCATGTTTAGTGTACACATCTATTAACTTATGCATAGAGACATGTTTGGCCAAGTTCAATACATCATAATCATTACCTAGGGCTTCAAGACCAAAATCCATATCTTTTTTCTAGAACTAAGAAGTGGTATATATAGCCTCATCACCAGTATACCCTAACATTACCATAATTCTATCCATTTGGAACACAGAGAATTTTTCAATGTCAATAAGATCCACATAATCTATTTTACCTCCCACATAGGTACACCCTGGAAATCGAGTAAACCTTCCACCATGATGCAACTTCATGGAAAATAAGGTTATCAAAGCCAACTACATTTCCAAAAAGTTCTTAATTTATCAACTGCTAAACACAATAAGATCAAGCAAAATTAATACAAAATGTATAAACTTATAGTATATTGCATTGACATCAATTTGATCGAGTGATCCTCTGATGAAGAAACTATCAATCGGCATTTTTGGGATGAATTTAGTAACGGGGAAGATGATCGGGGATAAGTTTTTTAGAAGGGGAAGGGGAAGAGGGGTTAAAAGGGTGATTTGGAAGAAAGGGACACAAAATGACAGTTTTGCCCTCATGTGCGTCGCACATGACATAAGATAACGTTTAAAATTTATGTCCGTTAGGGTAAAGGACGAAACATGTAGCTCAACTTAAATGTAAAGGACACTCCTTGTAATTTCCTTAGTTAAATGACAATTACTGAAATTTACTATAAACTTAAAGGACGAAAACTATAATTTACTCTATATCTTTTTAACACTCAATAAACAAGTTTTGTATTCATAAAGAAAAACTGAATTTATACCCGCACAACACGATAGGATAAGTCATTATATTTTTGGAAAAAAAAGTTGGGCAAAAGAACACAAGAAGTTCTAGAAACCAAAATTTACACCCCTAGGAATCAAACCTGGGTGGGTTGATTGTCAATAATAGCACATTACTATTAGGAAAGTGCCATTTTTGGGTATAACCCTTGCAACCAAACCCTTTAAATACATGTTAATTTTTAAAAAATCAAAACAAATAAAAATAAAATATGAAGTATAATCTTGGCTTGCAAGTTGACATGCCAACGTATCCCAAAAGAGAACTTTTCAACAACACACACACACACACACATATATATATAACGTACGTATGTACATACGTACGTACGTTGTATGCATGCATGTATGTATAGCAAACGATAAAGAATAGTAATATTTGGGGTCTTTTCATTTTAACCACCATACTTTTTACTTTATGTTTTTGCCCCATCTGTTGACTCCATAAATACCTTATTCCTCATTTGGTTGTGTAAAAGAGAGAAACAAAGGGTTGGTTGATGGGAGAATCCCATCTCTATCGGTTGGCTTTTTATCACGCTAGAGTGGTGGCTTCTTTTATGTGTTTGGTCAATGAATTGAGTTGCTTTTGCAATAAAAAGAAGATATATAGATAGAGAGATAGATAAATAAAGGATACAATGGATAGAGGTGAGCCTTGTTGTTGTCCATGGTCATGTCACCTCGCCACCATGGCTTTGTCGGTCCTATAGTCGCCTTATTATGTGATGATTTTTTCTATGCATTCCTTTAATTAGATTTGTTGTTCTTTATTTTTGTCTTTAAATCTTTTATGATTTTTGATTGTTCGTGGTCAATAATGATGAGATTGTACTCATCTGAGAAGTGGAAATGTTTTCAACATGTTACATTGTTGATTAATTTGTTTAGGGTTTTCTTTTTCACGCTTTTAACTATGTTTTGTATTTATGTTTGGTTGGTTATGGTGTTGTTCATCTAACATGTTCTTGAATGTATATGTTAATGTTCAAAACCAGATCTTTTTTAAAGTTTTTATTTAAATTTTGTTGATTGCTTAATGCTTGATGGATCTATGCTACAATATAGGTATGAGGATGATGTTGAATTAGTAATACTTTGTTGATACATGTGTCCCTAGTTTCTGATCTTATTGTAATATCTTTGTATTGTCTTACACTTATGTAATTGTAATTGTACGGGTACTTAATGAAATACATATGTTTGGTTGTGTTTATAATGTTTAATATTTCATTATGAGTTGTTTAACGCATATTGACTTGATTATATAGGTTTGTGATTGTTTGAAGTGTTATGCATAATGTTATATATTGAATACATTCAAACTTGGTGAAGTGAAGTTCTCATGCGTCCGACTGGACCATGCGCCCCAACAGTGGTCATGCGTCCGAATGGCCATGCGACTGAGTGTCCATGTGCCTAAATAGTTCATATGCCTGAACAACTTCATGCGTCTGACTCAATCGCACGACTGAATACTCAGTGTGCGAATGGATCAACCGCATGGCTCAATCGCACGAATGAACCATGCTAATGGTTCAGTCGCCCGAATGAGCAACCCTAACCTATAAATACCACCTAATTTGTGGAAAAACATAAGCATTCAATCCACTTCGACTCCAGACGTACCCTAGCTGTCTAGAAGCCTCTAAGTTCGTACTCCAAGTTCATAGAACGTTGTAGATTGATTCCTAATCGATTCTTGACGTTAGATTCAATACGTTATTGTCTCTACGTGCGTTCTCACTGATTGGATCGCCAATCAAATAGGATTCTGCACTATTTGGTTTGGTTTAACACGTTAATTAGTTGGTATTTCATTCAAATACCAGATCCTAACAAGTGGTATCAGACCTAAAGGTGCTAAAGTCATTGGCACCAAATGGGTCTTGAAATGTAAGAAAGATGATAAGGGAGTGATCATCAGAAACAAGGCTCGGCTTGTTGTTCAGGGTTTTCGACAAGTTGAAGGTATCGACTACAATGAAGTATTTGCGCCGGTGGCAAGGATGGAAGCCATCCGCATCTTCCTTGCCTATGCATCTTTTATGAAAATTAAAGTTTATCAACTTGATGTGAAGAGTGCATTCCTTCATGGGGAGATCAGAGAAACAGTGTATGTCAGTCAACCCGAGGGATTTGAGGATCCATACCATCGGGATAGAGTCTACAAACTTGACAAGGCTCTTTACGGGTTTCATGAGGTTCCAAGGGCTTGGTATGAGAAACTTTCAACTCATCTTGTAAAACACGGTTTTCGTAGGGGAGTCATTGACTGCACACTGTTTATCAAAGAAAAAGATAGAGATCTACTCCTAGTACAGATCTATGTAGATGACATAATCTTCGGTTCAAAGAACGAAGAATTATGCAAAGAATTGAAGCGGTTATGAAGGCAGAGTTTGAGATGAGTGCCATGGGGGAGATGAAGTTCTTTCTCGGGTTACAGGTGGATCAAACACCAAATGGAATCTTCTTACATCAGACCAAGTATGTAGGGGATATTCTCAATCGGTTTGACATGGAGAATGCCTCCTCAGCTGGCACTCCACTAGCTACAAACCATGATGTGGCACCCGATGAGAATGGTGATCTGGTAGATGCCACTATGTACCGAGGGATGATTGGATCTCTCATGTATCTCACTGCCTCAAGACCAAATATCATGTATGCTACATGTTTATGCTCATGATATCAGGCAAAGCCTAAGGTGAACCATCTAATTAGGGTCAAAAGGATATTTCATTATCTGAAGGGCACACCCACACTTGGGTTGTGGTATTCTCATAATGATGACTTTGAACTTACAGCGTATAGTGACTCAGATTACGGCGGCTGCAAGATGAACTACAAGTCCACATCAGCAGGGTGTCAGTTCTTTGGGAGAAGATTAGTAACCTGGCAGTGTAAGAAGCAGACCTCGGTTGCTTTGTCAACCTGTGAAGCCGAATACGTTGCTGCTGCAAGCTGCTGTTCCCAAATCATATGGATTCAACAGCAAATGCGGGATTACGGTTTGCATTTCACTTCCACCCCTATATTTGTTGATAACTCTGTTGCGATTGCAATCACTAAAAACCCGGTCCAACATCCTAAGACCAAACACATCGGAATCAAATATCACTTCATACGTGACTGTTTTGAAAAGAATTTAATCGATGTGATAAAAATAAATACTAATTTTCAACGCGCTGACCTCTATACAAAGGCTTTTGACAAACCACGTTTTCTATATCTGTTAGAGGTCAATGGCTTTAAGAAGAAAAGTGAGGTCATTCCTGAAGATGACCATGTATAGTCCGATGCGTCGTGTCTAGGTTCTTTTATTTTTTAAATTTTAGTGTTATTTAAGTTTAATTCTCTTGTTTTGTCAAATGATAGTTTGTTAATTACACTTAGTGTCTTTTATTGCTTATTAAAATCCTAAAACGCAAATCCTTAGAGGTTTTAGTATTTTAGGGGGAGAATAGGCATGAAAAAAAAACGAGGGAAAAGGAGAGGCAAGCCGATAATAAATAAGATCGTACGTGTGATACCGATTTAATGTGTGGAATATGATAGTACACAGGTACAAACCATTTGGGACTTTAAAAAATCAAAATTGAAAAAGATGCAAAGTTCAAGTATAAGTCTGTGTAGTCTGAGCAATATAAAAGGAAATATGATAGTTAAGCTAGCTACTACTAAGGTAGCACAAAGAAAGTAGACCCAGAGGTTGCTAGACCACAACTGATATGTCGGTAGATTCAACACAATGGATGACTAGACCTTTTGGTGATCTCAAGATTAAACTAAAATGGTTGACTAGCTGTGGGTAACACCTTATCCCTGGTTAACACAATCAACAAGATTCCAATAAGGGGTGAAGAGCAAAATAAACGCCACAAAAGTATGCGTAAGACCAAAGCATGAGCAAAAGCACATGAAAAATGCAAAGACAATCAAACTGATAACCTATGTTGTTGGTGAGATCTGTGTAAAAGGAAGAAAAATTGCTCAAACAAGAAGATAGGTTATGTGCCTCTCTGCTGTGCGGTGGCACTGACATGAGGATAAGCATAACCTATATATTCTAGAACTCATTGTTATTTGCCGCCTCTCTGCTGTGCGATGGCACTGACCTGAGGATTGGCTTCTCTTTGAAAGTTCTATGAATAGTCTCTTCTTAAATTCTACCCTAAGACCGCTCAAAAATCTCCTGAGGAATGTTGATTACCATATGAGTGTGGGATCCATAAATACTTGTTGAAATAAAACAAACCTTAAAACGATCACCAAACTATGTTGAAAGTCTGTGTATGGATTTAAGAGGACAGGTATACTGACAATCACTGTGGCTACAAATCTTGAAAGTTCAAATCAGTGTGGGGACCTAAGAGTACTAGTATGATTTCCTAAATTTGCTAAATGACTCCAGATGAAAAACAAGGAAAGAGCATCAAAGTTATCTTTAATAATTTGTCCTGAAGGATTTGAATATCCTGTATGATTCCAACTTAAATTGATCCATGTATGGTTTAAATGATTAAGGCTGCTCTCTCAGAATATTTATTCCTTAGAACTACATCTTAGGACTTAACTCTCACAAAACACAAAAACATGTCTTAATTTGTGTAAGTTTTCAGTATTATTTCTTTTATTTCTGTACAAAATTCATCAAATTCTGTAGGTTAGTATCGGACTATGTCATGGAAGTTGATAAGGGACCTTATCATCTAAAAGGTCACGTCTGAGGTGACCACAAGTGCTTTCAAACAACAATTAGGTCACATCTGAGGTGACTAATCGTTTAAAAGGATCACGTTTGAGGTGATTAAAAGTTTTTCAAGTTAAAATGATCATGTCTGAGATGATCAAATGATTATAATGTTAATTCAATAGTTTAAATGGGTCTAAAAGTCAAATGGTCATGAAGTTAGAAAAATTTAAAGAGTATGACCCATTCGCACGGCTGGACCATGAGTATGGACCAATCAGGCGAATGGACCATACTCATGCATTAAACAGCCGAATGGACATGAGTATGACCCATTCACCCGAATGGACTATCAGAATGTGCCATTCGTCCGATTCGGAGCGTGTGACTGAGTCAGTCGACCGACTGAGCCTCAGTCGGCCGACTATAGGTGATCGACTGAGTCAATCGCCCGACTGAGCTTCATTCGCCCGAATGAACTGAGCGAATGAGTCTAGTCGGCGATTGAACTCCGATTCAGTATATAAAGGGCCACAGTCAATCGCATTCTTCTTACCACTCCCAATCGTCCTTAAATCACACATCATACCGTTACTCTGCCCAAATCTCTTTAGACTTCAATCCTCCTTCTTGATATTCTGAAGTGCGTCTGCCTTCTTACAGGTAAAATGTGATGAAATCACACCGAAATCAGAAGAAATTGGTGCCCTAATTAGTGATTCGCGATTGAAACAAGAACATACCACTCAATGGCCTAATAACCCATTGAAACCATGTAATATGTTAAAAATAAGGTTATTAGGTTATTAGTTAAGTGATTGCGAGTCTAACGAACCTTTTCAAAATGTTTAATTTCATGATTTTGTCAAGACTCGAACCTAAGTCAACCAAACAGTAAGTCATGCAACTGGTCAGATGGATGAACTCAAATCGCACGATTGAGCCGGAAGAATAGCTCAATCGGCCGAATCAGACATGCGAATGAGCTCAGTCGGCCGACTGAATCAATCGCAGGATCAGCCAACTGATTGAACTCAGTCCCATGTTCATTCACCCGAATGAGTCCAGTCGCAGGATAGGATAACCGACTGACCACAGTCGCATGATTCATTTGCATGAATGAATCAGAATGAATTCAAACAAGATACTTAGAACTGATTTGTGTTATGTGAGTATTTAATGATTATGTGTCTTGTGTTTCAGATTGATGGCTGCTAGATAGTCAATCAACCCTAAGCACAACATATGTGCTCATCTAGATCATACTACTCGGAATGGCGCCGAGTTTACAGAGATCATCGCATTTCTTAGGCGATCAAGGATCCACAAGGCCATTTCTACTCCTTGCACTCCCTACAGGTCTTTACACCAGGCATTTTGGGAGAATGCTTCTGTTGATCGATCCCAAGAGCCATATAGCATACAAAGCTCTATCTGTGGGATGGCTATCGAGATCACTACTGCCGATATCCAGAGAGTACTTGAGCTGGGGGACGATACTGATCATCCCACCAAGCTACATCCATTGACCGTAAGAGGATGCTTTCTGAGGATTAAGTATGCTAGGGACATCAACTCAGATGTGCTCAATAAAAGCAACCTATGTCCCCAGTACAAGTACTTAGCACATGTCATGTTAAAGTGCATCGCTTCCAGAAGAGGTGGGTTTGATGATCTTTCAGACCAGATCCAGAATGCCTATATGGCACTGTTGCTGAACTATCCTTTCAACTTCTCGAGCATGATCTTCTCTTACCTTGTGGAGAATCTAAAGGCAAAGGGTAAGGAGGGTTTTTGCATGTACCCCAGATTCTTGCAGCTGATTTTCAATGAGAAGCTTCCATCCCTTCCCAAGGAAAGCCATGATGCTGTGATTCTAGAGATCATGGATGATACGACCCTGGGTCGTATGAGAGTTTACAGGGGTAAGCAAGTAAAGCCCAAAGTGAAGAGACTGATAGGCCATCTGGCCAATGAGAGTTATGTGGCGCTAGGGAGACGTAAGTGGCGTCACACAGATAGCGACTCCGATGACGAGCAGCTACTGCTCCCAGAGCATGACTCTGATGACAATGATAGCGGGGATGAAGGAGAGGTAGGACCCACTCAACAAAGGGGACCATCTGCTGATATTCCATCTCCAGCATCTGCCCCCACTGGAGACGGAGCAGAGACTGCTGGGTTCCACTAGGATTTCATGCCTGGTGAGGAAGAGGAGGAGACAGATGAGGAGCCACTGACTCGGACTGTGGGAAGTAAAGTCGTTCCCACAGAACGAGGGCTCCGGGCGGTTGGTGAACGCCCATGCGGATTGGGAGGGACTACTGATGATCCTACTTATACTCCTGATCTGCCAGGCCGTGCTCTAGGGGGAGCATCCTCCTCAACTGGATCGAGGAAAAAGAGGATGGCTCAGCCCCATGGTTTGAAACAGGAAGAAACGCAGAATCACCTTTATCACCACCACAGCCACCACCACAACTACCACCATTCCACCTACCACCACTACCATTACATCCATTACCACCACTACCACCATTCCACCCACCACTACCACCAGCTCATACTCCACTTCTACACCCACTCCACCAGATACACACTTCCCATCCACCACCGCTACAGCTCATCCACAGCCATCCATATCGATACCAACCCCAATCTTCTCTACATCCACTACCACCACTACAGCCCATGGAGTTGGACCACCTCACAGGTCCCACCTGTTTTTGGATCCGCTTACCCATCTGTCGGGTTGGAAGAGCAGTTGGCTAACCTTAACAGGTTAGTGCTGAAGCTGCTGGCGACGGATGAACAACGAGCCTCTCAGCTTACTCAGCTAATGGAGCTTAATGCATCCCAGGCCCAAAGGATAGAGGCCCAGAGCCAAGAGATTACTGAGCTGAGAGAGATGTGTCACACCCCAACCTTGACGGCGGAAACGTCGAGGAGTGAGAGTTAAGATCGTTCACAGCCACATAACGCTATTAATAACCCAAATATAAATTATTCATGAAGTTCAATTGTATCATTACAAGCTTAAGTCTCAAAGAAACAAACAATATAACATAAAAGATAACAAGTCTTTAATCACTACTTTATCTAGGTCCATTCCTAGATATGTAAGCTTCAATGTGTAGGAATCAAACTTGGGCGTTTCCTGAAACATGTTAAAAATAAAGAGGTCAACAATGATGTTGGTGAGTATTCCATAGTTTTAAATACATAGATTATATAAAAGATGGCAATTCAAGTCATAAGTTAGTGAATAAATATGATTAGGGATGTTATGAACAATGCAACAATCAAACCTCGACAAAGTTTTACAAGTCTCAAACGTTTACAAGATTATACGATCAGCTAAGTGTACTTGGATCAACCAAAGCAGGCTTGTCTTGCCCATAGATCTATGACTTCGCTGGGCTAGCAATAGTTAATGATTGTACATAGAACGCCATAACATGGTAACCACAAAAAATTCAACTAACCACAACTTTGCATGATGAATTGCCATAAGTTTACAAGTCTCAAATGTCACACCCCCGCTAAGAGCGGAAACACGGGGTTGCGACGAGACGGGAATCATCATAACACATGGTAAGCGATAGAGATGCAATAATAAAATGATAACAAGCGTGTCATGACGACACCTGACAACAAGGGGACTTGTGTCGTGTATAGTCAATGTTCACGACAACATAGCCATATGCATAACAGGATAAACGATTCACATAATCATACAAAGATGAAATTGTAATATAAATTCCCATAACCCGGAAACAAGTTTCAAAAGATTGTAATTGTTTACATAGTTCCACATTGTTCAAAATAACTGTTTGTCAAACATGTTTAGTCCAAAAAAATGCATCCTAGGGTCTCCACTAAGGCAGCACACCTAGAACCTCAGCTAGCTTGATCACCTGAAAAGATATGCTCAAAATGGTCAACAAATTGTTGGTGAGCTCGCAGGTTTAAGTAAAAAATGTAAGTGATGCTGTATAAAGTAAATGTTATGGAATACCGTGAATACAATTATATACACAAGTAAAATCACATGACATGAGCTTTGCAACCAAACCTAGCGACGTACACAAAGAAATTGTCGGCGTATATTCACCCAAGACCCGTACCTGGCTATTGTTGGTACTAACTAGTATACCAACACGAGGGTGGGGGTGTCAACCCAGTAGTACTACCAATACCTAACCGTCGGTTCCCAAACTGGAATTAAATAGTTGCAAAGATAGAACCACACAGCAGACTCAAGCATGTATCAGATAAGTACTTGTAACACAGTATCACGTTGATTCCTTGTATGAAAATTGTATGTATGTAGTACAGCATAGAAAGCGGGCGAGCATACTTTTCCCCCACGTTTGTAAATGTTTGTAAAATAGTATAAGCATAAAAAGGGGCCACGAAACTCACTTGTTAAGTGGTAAGTATGAAAGGTCGAGATTTCCAACAGTTGAATGCAATGGTCGGTCAAACACCTATTGACAGTTATGGTCAAGCATTAATGACATGTATAAAGCGTATAGTAATGTTTGGTCGGTTCGGGTTGTATCGGTTCGGTCGTGGGTAGCACACACACAAGCGGACACACGCATCATCAGACACACGACGGGAATTAGCTACTTTCGTGCGATTGAACCTTCATTCGTGCGATTGGACTCAGTCGCACCACAACACACCCATTCGCACGACCCAACCTCCATGCGCACGAATCAACCCTCAATCGTGCGAATTAGCTACTTTCGTGAGATTGAGCCTTCATTCGTGCGATTGGACTCCAGTCGTGCGAAACACGCACAATCGCATTCACTCAGTCGGTCACCTGACTCAATCGCACACAATCATCCACACGCATGACTCAATCGCATACAAACACCCAGTCGCACGACTCAGTCGCACGACTCAGTCGCACGACTCAGTCGCACGACTTGCCTAGTCGCACAACTCAGTCGCACGATTGACTCAGACGCATGATTCAGTCGCACGACTCACTCAGTCGCACGGCTCAATCGCATGACAGACCCAGTCGCCCGAACTGTAGAATCGCGACTGTGGTCGGGCTGAGCAGCCCCCGAGCTGCTCTAACGCAGGTTTTATACCACGAGGACTTCCAGAAACACTCAACAAACATACACAAACATGAAACACTAGCAGAAGGGCCTCACACGCACCCACTCGACCTCATGTGCTCGGATGAACCCGAGCACCCGAAACCCTAGAAAACGCAACAGTAAAACCGAACCAAAAATGGGTTGAACAAGGTTGTCTACCTGCTAGGAACGCGTACACACGATGATACCCAGATTTGGTAGTGAAAACGAGACAAACGTGACGATTTTGGTGCTAGATCGAGAGAGAAAATGGAGAAAAGGTTGAAGATGAAGAAGATGAAGATGAGGATAAATGGCTGGGAATGGGGTTTATATACCCAGCCCAGTTTGCAAAATTACAAGTTTAGTCCCTGCACTTAACCCTCGAGTTTCCCAAAAATTTGTTTCGGTTGATTACGATCTTAAAATGTTCGTTATATTACGGTTAAAAGCGTATTTATTGGCATTTGATAGCCTAAAATGGTTTTATTAGTGACAATGGTCGAAATTAAAATGATATTTGGTGGTAATGGTGATGAAATTTATAAAAGTTTTATGCTTAACACACGTTCTCGAAGGAAGTACAGGCACAAGGGGAAAATAAGCAGACATGATTCCGTAAAGCAGGAGTTCATGAAGAAAAGGAAGATAATTAAAATATTTCCATGTTATTTATGTCGTTCGACGGACCTTAAGGTGACGGATGTCACAGTATTCCCCAGTTGAGAGAGTTTCGTCCCGAAATTCAGCTGGAGTTAGGTCCAAGGGTGTCATCCACGAATAAGTGTGGGTATTTGAGTTTCATTTGATCTTCCCGTTCCCATGTAAACTCTGGCCCTCGCTTCGAATTCCACCTTACGCGAATAATTGGTATTCTACTGCGCTTCAACTGTTTGACCTTACGATCCATGACCTCAATGGGTTCCTCAATAAAATGAAGCTTTTCGTCGATTTTGATATCGTCAATGGGTATGTGAAGTGATTCGTCAGCCAAACACTTCTTGAGGTTCGACACATGGAAAGTATCATGTACACCGTTGAGTTCTTGGGGTAACCTTAATCGGTAAGCCACTGGACCAATTCTTTCTGTAATCTCGAATGGTCCAACGTATCTCGGGGCTAACTTCCCTTTCTTTCCAAACTAACAACTCCTTTCCAAGGAGAGACTTTGAGTAACACTCGGTCCCCAACGTTGAATTCTAGAGGCTTTCGACGGTTGTCGGCGTAGCTCTTTTGGCGATCTCTAGCGGCTTTCAGTCTATCTTTGATTTGCAAAATCTTGTCAGTTGTTTCCTGGATGATCTCTGGGCCTGTTAGCTGACTTTCACCAATCTCGGCCCAACAAACGGGTGATCTACACTTCCTTCCGTACAACGCTTCGAACGGAGCACACCCAATGTTGGTGTGGTAGCTGTTATTGTATGAGAATTCAATCAATGGCAAATGAGTATCCCAACTACCACCAAAGTCGATTACGCACGCTCTCAGCATGTCTTCTAGCGTTTGTATGGTTCGTTCACTTTGGCCATATGTTTGAGGGTGATAGGCGGTACTCATGTCTAATCGAGTGCCCATTGCTTTCTGTAGTGTTTGCCAAAATCGTGAAGTGAATCGGCCGTCACGGTCGGAGATGATCGACACCGGCACTCCGTGTTTTGTCACGACCTCTTTAATGTACAATCTCGCCAACTTGTCCATTTTGTAGTCTTCTCGGATTGGCAAGAAGTGTGCTGATTTCGTCATTCGATCCACTACGACCCATATCGAGTCATGCCCGTTGCTTGTTTTAGGGAGTTTGGTAATGAAATCCATGGCTATATTCTCCCATTTCCACTCGGGAATTTCAGGTTGCTGTAATAATCCCGATGGTTTCTGATGTTCAGCTTTAACTTTCGAGCATGTCAAGCATCTGCTGACGTACGTGGCAATATCTTTCTTCAGGCCTGGCCACCAGTACAGATCTTTGAGATCGTGGTACATCTTGTCTGCGCCAGGATGAATAGAATATCGTGTCTTATGTGCTTCATCCATGACCAAGGTACGTACACCTCCCCACTTGGGTACCCATATACGGTCCACGAAGTACTGTACGCCATCGTCCTTGCACATCAGTTGTTTATCCAGCCCTCGGAATTCTTCTCCCGCAAGGTTTTCTTCCTTCAACGCTTCACTTTGTGCAATTTGGATTTGAGCTTTCAAATTTGTTTGAATGGTCAATCCCAAAGCTCTAGCACGTAGTGGTTTCACGCGTTCTTTGCGGCTTAGAGCATCAGCCACCACGTTAGCTTTCCCCGGATGATACCGAATTTCACAATCGTAGTCACTAAGTAGCTCTACCCAACGTCGCTGTCGCATATTGAGTTCCTTCTGATCCAGAATATGTTGAAGGCTTTTATGATCTGTGTATACGATGCATTTGGTTCCATACAGGTAATGCCTCCATATATTAAGTGCGAATACTACAGCGCCCAACTCAAGATCATGAGTCGTGTAGTTCTTCTCGTGCACTTTAAGTTGTCGCGAAGCGTAGGCGATCACCTTATCTTTCTGCATTAGTACACATCCCAACCCTTGATGCGAAGCATCACAGTACACCACAAAATATCAGTTCCGTCTGGAAGGGACAATATCGATGCATTGCACACTTATCTTTCAGCGTTGGAACGCCCGTTCTTGCGCATCTCCCCAATCAAACTTCTTGTCTTTCTGAGTTAGAAACGTCAACGGTTGAGCGATCTTGAAAAGTTCGCAATGAAACGACGATAGTATCCGGCTAATCCTAAGAACTGTCGTATCTCTGAAGGTGTCTGGGGTGTATCCCATTTCTTTACCGCTTCGATCTTGCCGGGATCTACATGAATCCCGTCTTTGTTAACCACATGACCCAAAACTTCACCTCTCGCAGCCAGAATTCACACTTCGAGAACTTGGCGAAAAGTTTCTCTTCTCTTACAGTTCTAGTATTGTCCGAATGTGTTCTTCATGGTCCTCCTTCGATCGAGAGTAGATAAGTGTCGTCGATGAATACGATCACAAACTTATCCAAGTAAGGTTTGCACACTCGATTCATCAAGTCCATGAACACAGCTGGTGCGTTAGTCAATCCAAACGGCATGACCAAGAACTCATAGTGCCCAAACGAGTTCTAAATGCTGTCTTCGGTATGTCCTCCTCGAAAACTCTTAGTTGGATATCCAGACCGAAGGTCGATCTTGGAAAAATACGAAGCTCCTTGTAACTGATCAAACAGGTCGTCGATTCTGGGAGAGGATACCGATTCTTCACAGTTAATTTGTTCAACTCACGGTATCGATGCACATACGGAACGACCCATCCTTCTTCTTGACAAATAACACTGGTGCTCCCCAAGGCGAGTGACTCGGCCGAATAAAACCCTTCTCCAGTAGTTCCTGTAACTGGCTAGATAACTCTTGCATTTCAGACGGTGCCAACCGATACGGTGTCTTTGCTACCGGTGTAGCTCCAGGAACCAAATCAATACGAAATTCCACTGTCATGGAGGAGGCAAACCAGACAAGTCATCTGGGAATACATCTGGGTAATCCCGCACTATAGGGATATTTGTCAATTCCTGTTCCTCCTCTTTCTTTTCCACCACCTTGCCAGGAAAGAGTAGCACTGTTTTCGTAACTCCGGCGTGGTTTCATGCAGAAATAAGCTTTAAGTTTCTCCCCAGTCTTTCTCCTTGAATTCTGAGTACTCCCCCGTCTGACATAGGGATTCGCACTACCTTGTCTCGACAGACAATCTCGCCCCGTGTTTAGACAACCAATCCATTCCCACAATCACATCGAAACTTCCTAACTCAAAGGGTATCAAGTCTATATGAAGGTGTGATCCTCTAATATTATCGAGCACTTTCTAATAATTTCATCGGCCGAACAATCCTACCGTTGGCCATTTCTACAGAGTAGCTAGTTTCTAGCCTACTAGGGCTCAAATCAAGCAATTGCACAAACTCAGAAGATATAAAGCTATTGTCTGCTCCAGTATCAAACATTATAGATGCAAAGTGATTATTGAGTAAGTGCGTACCCGTGACAACATTCGGGTCCTGGCGAGCATCGTTGGCTCCAATGACGAATGCACGTCCCCGAGCTGTATTCCCCTTATTGGTCGGGCCTTGATTTCCAGCTATAGCCATCACTTGCTGGGTTGTTTCCTTGTTGACCGGGGCCCGATTCAGCCTGGGGCACATGTTGCGGTAGTGATCAAGGCTTCCACACTCATAACAAGCCTTGCATTCCCGGCGGGGTTAACCGCGTTGACCGGTGCAACATATTCGGCGCTGTTCTGCAGTCTCTTGCAAGATGCCCCGGGCGTCTACAATTCGCGCACACCCGGCACTGCGTTCCTGGGGGATGATGATAATTGCACTTGTCACATTTGGGGTGCAGACCCACATACTCTCGCCTGCCCTGCGTCACTGCCACAAAGTTTCTGGTTGTCTTGGCTCTTTTGTCAAACTTCCCGGCACTCGAGCGGCTCGTTTCCCCACAATCCTTTCTCTTCTCTATTCCTCTACCCAAAACTCCCGTTCTCACCATTTCGTCCGTCAAAGCGCCAGCCTTTAAAATCGCGCTCTGAATAGTAGGAGGAGCGGTAGCGGTTACCATTGCCCGGATTTGAGGCGCAAGTCCCCAAATGTACCTCTCTATCCTTTTTGATTCCGGGGTGACTAGATGCGGAACCAACCTTGCTAGCTCATGAAAACGATCGGTGTAGGCTGCGTGCCCAGCCCCCACCATGGCATGATTCCAGAACTCATGCTCAAGTTTTTGCATCTCATTGAGAGGACAGTACTCCTCGGTGATTAGGGCCTTGAACTCATCCATGACATTTGCATCGCGGATTCTCTTCCCCTAGCCTGAATCTGAGTGTTCCACCATGTCAGTGCCTTGCCCTGTAGTGAGCAAGTGGCGTACTTAATTCTTTGGCTGTCGAGGCATTCGCTGATGTCGATCACAGCCTCCATCTTTTCAAGCCATCTGGTCAGAGCTATGGCTCCACCTTTGCCATCAAACTCTCGTGGTTTACAAGCCACGAATTCCTTGTACGAACATCCCCATCTAGTATTCACAACCCCGGTCTCATTAACAATTCCAGTTTCGTTACCGGCTGTACCACCATTTCCGATCTCCTGATTGCTTTCGTTCCCAGTCGGGTTACCGTTATCCTCATTATCGTTGCCACCGTCCCCGTGGGGGTGAGAATTCTGAAGAGCATCACTCACTTGGGCCACGATAGTAGGAATCAGTGCGGCCAACTGTTGAGCGATCAGGGCTGCCATATCAGTGTTCCCTGTTCCTTGATTGTTACTGGTTGGAGCATCGCTTGTTCTTGGGGTTCTTCCCTGCCTCTGCCCTCTCTTGGGGTTTCAATTTCGCTACTATTACTGCGAGTAGATCTTCGAGGCGGCATGTTCTATTCATAAAGAGGTAACATGTAAGCTTTAGTCACCATAGAACACAAGTATTCCTTTATCAAATTCCAATGTTCATGTTCCGATCGGTCGAGATCACCATGCAGCCCATTTCAAGCATATTCTCGGTATACCGGTGATGTTTATATATAGGGTTCCCCGCAGCGTTCCCACCACACCTACGATGTACCGAGAATGATGCCCGATCCGTTACATGACATCCGACTTTCCTTTACATCATATCCATATAATCCATCAGGTCAACTGAGAGCCCAAGCAAGTAATCACGTATAGTCTGTGGAGGTTGCCTATCTCGCATCCTTAAAGGATTCAGACATAGCCTCCTCGGGTCGGTCTCAGTATCCAAAGGTAAGCGCAGTATATGATCTGTGAAGATCTCTTCGGGTCTAATACCCGAATCTGGTTATGATAACTTGGCGCGCAGAGGGAACGGAAGATCTAATAGGAGTATCCCATAAAAGAGTGAGCACAAGGCTCTCTCATAGGGTGGAAAGATCACAAAACAGATAGATAACGAACAAGTAACGAGGAACACGTATGAGATACAAAATGCACACAACCCTGGCATGCAATCTACATGAAGGTTCCTAGGTTATAGTCTAGGTCAAGTGTATTGCCTAATTCTCTATAACCAATGGCTCTGATACCAGTCTGTCACACCTCCGCTAAGAGCGGAAACACGGGGTTGCGACGAGACGGGAATCGTCATAACACATGGTAAGCGATAGAGATGCAATAATAAAATGATAACAAGCGTGTCATGACGACACCCGACAACAAGGGGACTTGTGTCGTGTATAGTCAATGTTCACGACAATATAGCCATATGCATAACAGGATAAACGATTCACATAATCACACAAAGATGAAATTGTAATGTAAATTCCCACAACCCGGGAACAAGTTTCAAAAGATTGTAATTGTTTACATAGTTCCACATTGTTCAAAATAACTGTTTGTCAAACATGTTTAGTCCAAAAAAATGCATCCTAGGGTCTCCACTAAGGCAGCACACCTAGAACCTCAGCTAGCTTGATCACCTGAAAAGATATGCTCAAAATGGTCAACAAATTGTTGGTGAGCTCGCAGGTTTAAGTAATAAAAATGTAAGTGATGCTGTATAAAGTAAATGTTATGGAATACCGTGAATACAGTTATATACACAAGTAAAATCACATGACATGAGCTTTGCAACCAAACCTAGCGACGTACACAAAGAAATTGTCGGCGTATATTCACCCAAGACCCGTACCTGGCTATTGTTGGTACTAACTAGTATACCAACACGAGGGTGGGGGTGTCAACCCAGTAGTACTACCAATACCTAACCGTCGGTTCCCAAACTGGAATTAAATAGTTGCAAAGATAGAACCACACAGCAGACTCAAGCATGTATCAGATAAGTACTTGTAACACAGTATCACGTTGATTCCTTGTATGAAAATTGTATGCATGTAGTACAGCATAGAAAGCAGGCGAGCATACTTTTCCCCCACGTTTGTAAATGTTTGTAAAATAGTATAAGCATAAAAAGGGGCCACGAAACTCACTTGTTAAGTGGTAAGTATGAAAGGTCGAGATTTCAATAGTTGAATGCAATGATCGGTCAAACACCTATTGACAGTTATGGTCAAGCATTAATGACATGTATAAAGCGTATAGTAATGTTTGGTCGGTTCGGGTTGTATCGGTTCGGTCGTGGGTAGCACACACACAAGCGGACACACGCATCATCAGACACACGATGGGACCAGACGCTCGACCCACGTTCCATTCGTACGAATCAACCTCAATCGTGCGAATTAGCTACTTTCGTGCGATTGAACCTTCATTCGTGCGATTGGACTCAGTCGCACCACACAACACACCCATTCGCACGACCCAACCTCCATGCGCACGAATCAACCCTCAATCGTGCGAATTAGCTACTTTCGTGCGATTGAACCTTCATTCGTGCGATTGGACTCCAGTCGTGCGAAACACGCACAATCGCATTCACTCAGTCGGTCACTGACTCAATCGCACACAATCATCCACACGCATGACTCAATCGCATACAAACACCCAGTCGCACGACTCAGCCTAGTCGTACAACTCAGTCGCACGATTGAATCAGACGCATGATTCAGTCGCACGACTCACTCAGTCGCACGGCTCAATCGCATGACAGACCCAGTCGCCCGAACTGCAGAATCGCGACTGTGGTCTAACGCGGGTTTTATACCACGAGGACTTCCAGAAACACTCAACAAACATACACAAACATGAAACACTAGCAGAAGGGCCTCACACGCACCCACTCGACCTCATGTGCTCGGATGAACCCGAGCACCGAAACCCTAGAAAACGCAGCAGTAAAACCGAACCAAAAATGGGTTGAACAAGGTTGTCTACCTGCTAGGAACGCGTACACACGATGATACCCAAGATTTGGTAGTGAAAACGAGACAAACGTGACGATTTTTGGTGCTAGATCGAGAGAGAAAATGGAGAAAAGGTTGAAGATGAAGAAGATGAAGATGAGGATAAATGGCTGGGAATGGGGTTTATATACCCGGCCCAGGTTTGCAAAATTACAAGTTTAGTCCCTGCACTTAACCCTCGAGTTTCCCAAAAATTTGTTTCGGTTGATTACGATCTTAAAATGTTCGTTATATTACGGTTAAAAGCGTATTTATTGGCATTTGATAGCCTAAAATGGTTTTATTAGTGACAATGGTCGAAATTAAAAAATGATATATTTGGTGGTAATGGTGATGAAATTTATAAAAGTTTTATGCTTAACACACGTTCTCGAAGGAAGTACAGGCACAAGGGGAAAATAAGCAGACATGATTCCGTAAAGCAGGAGTTCATGAAGAAAAGGAAGATTAATTAGAATATTTCCATGTTATTTATGTCGTTCGACGGACCTTAAGGTGACGGATGTCACATCAAAGGTGTTTACAAGTGCAATGATAATAAGATAACATGTTTCACCCCAAAGTGTGAAAATAAACAAAAAGGGGTATGGAAATACTCACATGATCAAATGAGTAATGACGATTAAATAAGAAATGTAATAAGCAGTGATCCAATGTAGTTCTTCACAAGGCACCTAAAATTATATATATATTTACAAGGTTAAAGTTTGATGATATTAAGTTTTACGAATTAACGAAAACTAGGTTTCAATATGATATTAGGGATTGTTAAATAATTATGTTTAACAACCGGAACCGTTTATATTTATTAGTATCAAATAACATTATTATATCTTATATAGAGTTTTATGTAAAACTTATAACACTTATAAATATTTCCTAAAGGTTGAATAGAGTTTAATAAATATAAACTTAACAATAATTTTACGTTTAAAATAATCATAGTTGTGTAACAAGGTTTTGGTTAAAGTATAATTTTATAAAAGCAAATTATTTAATAATAATAATTTTGTTTTAGAATATTTGTAAAGAAAAGAAAGTATAAAAATATTACTTTTTAAGAACTCAATTTACAGAAAATAAAGTATTTTTAAAATTATCAGATTTATTAAAATGGTTTTTTTATAATTTAATAGAAATACAAAACTAAGTTTGAAGGCTAAAAAAAAAAAACCTTAAACAAAACATGGGGTCCCCCGGATTCGAACCGGGGACTCAGGTTATGGGGTGCAACTTACCAGTTACTCTAAGGCCTCAGCCGCGTTAATAAACGATTTTAGAAACTTATAAACACAATCCCCATGCATTTCCCCAACCAAGAACCCTAGATTCGATTGATCCCAAATTAAACCATCAAATGATGTTGTTAATCGAATTAACCATGGGGCTTTTACTTCCCATGCTTAAACGTGCGAATACAAGTGTTTAATCACCTGAATTCATGAAAAATCGATAGAGATTGAGCACAAGAACAATCGCAACTCACGTATCGTAGGTTTGATGTTCAAACGACGTTGCTAATCAAATTAGTTGTGCAGGTAGCATCTAATGAACTCAATGAACGAAAGCCCTCTTTCAATTGAGAGTGAGATTGTAGAAAAAGTCGTGTTCGACTAGCCCACAGTTTGCGACGGGAGATACTGATCGATGCTTATGTTCGCGTTGTTTCAGGAGAAATTGAGAGTTGAAAATGATTAAGTTTTGTTAGGTAATTGTTTAGGTTAGTTTAATTGGTCAATTAAGATGTGTACATGCTCGAACGGCTAAACGAGATAAAGGCGTCGGTTACTCATTTCATAGAGGTTCATAACAACGATTTAATGGCGTTTAAGGCTCATTATGGTGTTCGAATCACATACCCGAAGCGATTGGAACGGTTTGGAAGTTTATTACAAGCGTTTTGAAGGGTGAAAAGGCTTTGCCGGAGGTTCGCCCGGCGGTGGCCGGTGACCGGCCGGAAAAACGGGACTTAAAGGGGAGGGGGTTTGGATTTTTATAAATTTACATAAATAGTCCCTGAGGTTTAAAAGTTGATAATTAATGTGCAAACCTTTCTTTTAAGGTTTCTAAAATGACAACCAGGCCCCCTTGACTTTTAAATCAAGGTTTTATACATTTTAAGTTTACAATACTTTATTATTATTACAATTATTAGTGTTGTTAGCAACATAATTATTATTGTTCTTATAATTATTTATTATTATTATAATTATTAGTTTGATTAGAAAAATTAAATGTAACAAAGAATAAGCATAACAAATTCACAAGTTTCATAAATGACAAAATTAGTCCATACAAGAACTTAACAATGTTAACTTTAATTTAACCCAAAATTACAAGATGCTACAAGATGCATACATCCTCAATACAGAGGATACAAGATTTGGAGGCCCAGAACAAGAAGCTTATGCTGAGACTGAAGGGGTCCAAAGATGAGCCCCTAAAGATCCGAGAAGGAGATGGAGATGATGGTGATGACGATGACAGTGATGATGATGAAGATGATGACTGTGATGATCAAGGGGATGACACTGATGCAGGTGATAATGTTGATCATGATGATGATGATGACGAAGGAGATGCAGCTGCATCTACATCAGCTCAAGGTCAAGAGAGGCGCACAAAGAAAAATCAAGACCAAGGAGCCCCATCATCCTTTGCTGATCCTACTGACACACCAGCTATTCAAGACAAGAGTAATGCTTAGTTGTTTTATTGTTATTTAAAATCTTTTGTATTCGGATTATGTATGAAATTAACAAAATACATGTTTATATGTAATGTAAATAGTTATGTTTTCGATTATTATGGTTATGTCTTGATTGTTAACTAATGATTGATATATTGAATATTTAAATCAAGCAGATCCAAATTATCAAAGGGATGAACACGATATTGCTCCCCTTCAACAGATCAAGACTCAACTAACCATGATTCTTGATGTGCAAGGGATTGTCAGAATATCAGTGATTTACACCCCTGAAGAAGGGGAAATAATTCATGATCTTACTGATGAGCAACTGGCAGAAATGTTCAAGCTCAATCCTGATGAGATTGTAAAAGACGCTCCAAATATTGAAGGAGACAGTGATGACGACCTGAAGGACATCGATGAAATAGAGATCGAGGATGTCACAGCAGCTCACTATCCAGAGTATGCTGACAAATAGAGAAATGTGGTCCCCAATTTGGGTGATTCCCTAGTCAGTGATACATTTGATATACTGGATCAGATGGAGCAAGAGACTGAGAAGGTTGAAGAACAATCCTAAGCCTCACATGTCGATGTTGATATCAGAAAGGCTGAATGGGCTACATGTTTTGAGGAGATCCGAGCACAACGCTCTGCTCCTAAACCAATTGTCTACACCAAGCTCTACAAAGTAAAGAAACATCAAAAGGTGTCAGGCAAGATTATCGCATGGGCTCATTTTGATGATCTTAATGTATACGCGATAAAGCGAGAGATGGGTATCGAGTACTTTAGATTCCCGCATGATCTAAAGTCTCTACCTGGTTTTGAGCTCAACCAGCTGGCTAAACTAAAGTTACTATATGCTGACCCGAGGAAGATGTCAGGCTGGTTTGAGGCTGCCCTGAAGAAAGAGTACCACACCAGGTGGGTCAACTTCAAACCTCAACAACCTACTAGGTATATCAGACGTTCTAAAGTTGATCCCATAACTGGAAAGCCTAAGATAGTGCTGAAGTGGAGTCCCCCAAGAACAATGTCAAGAATCCCTCGCAGGGAAATGCCACAGGACTTCACTCCACACTTTAATGGTGGTACTATGATTGGAGAATAGGGGAGGCGGTCATAGTTCTGAACAAAGAGGGCAAAATGGATACTATCAAGGTATTTGACCCAATGTGGCTTACAAACTTGTCTGCTGATGATGTAGACACATTATACAAGTGGCCACTGTTCTATGACACGCAAGATATTGTACAAGACCTCCAATTCCAAAATGTGATACGACTCTGCTTTGCTTTTGAGATACACGCAGGAGTCACAAGAGAGGAGAAGTACAAGAAGTACGAAGAGGTTATGAAGAAGGTAAGACAATAGATGAATCTAGGTCCAAGGGAGAGTTTGTTGATACATGTGTCCCTAGTTTTTGATCTTAATGTAATATCTTTGTATTGTCTTACACTTATGTAATTGTAATTGTGCGGGTACTTAATGAAATACATATGTTTGGTTATGTTTATAATGTTTAATATTTCATTAATGAGTTGTTTAACGCATATTGACTTGATTATATAGGTTTGTGATTGTTTGAAGTGTTATTCATTATGTTATAATATTGAATACATTCAAACTTGGTGAAGTGAAGTTCTCATGCGTCCAACTGGACCATGCGCCCCAACAGTGGTCATGCGTCCGAATGGCCATGCGACTGAGTGTCCATGCGCCTAAATAGTTCATACGCCTAAACAACTTCATGCGTCTGACTCAGTCGCACGACTGAATACTCAGTTGTGCGAATGGATCAACCGCATGGCTTAATCGTACGAATGAACCATGCTAATGGTTCAATAACCCTAACCTATAAATACCACCTAATTCATGGAAAAACGTAAGCATTCAATCCACTTCCACTCCAGACATACCCTAGCCGTCCAGAAGCCTCTAAGTTCATACTCCAAGTTCATAGAACGATGTAGATCGATTCCTAATCGATTCTTGATGTTAGATTCAATACGTTATTGTCTCTACGTGCGTTCTCACCGATTGGATCGCCAATCAAATAGGATTACGCACTATTTGTTTTGGTTTAACGCATTAATCAGTTGGTATTTCATTCAAATACTAGATCCTAACATACTGACACTTACTTCATTTGAGATGATGTGGGATTGTTTTTAAATCACTATTGTTAGGTTGATTAGGGTGGTTGTGATATGATGGTTTGTTCATATAAGATCTTGTGCTACCTTGATGACATTTAATTTGTGTTATGACTTGTATGAATGCAAAATCATAGTTTATTAATATTGTTGACTTTATTTAGGTCAATAATTATGATAGTCTGTTCATCTAAGGTCATTTAATGGCTACATGACATTGGATCTATGTTCGACGACGATGACGACATTCTATCTATCAATGATGATGATCTTTGGTTCATCCAAGACCACCTTCAATCCTTAACATGGTAGTAAAGAGTTTAAACTCAATCTATTTTGGTGTAAACCCTTATGTTAAGGGGCTTCCTCAATTAACAAGCATCATTATTCATCATCATATGTTATTCACATATAGTTTAATATAATTTAAAATGTTAATGATTGTGTGTTATGATGCGTATGGCTTAGCCGATGATGAGCGTAAAGTGTACGTTGGGGGTTTTGCCTTGTCTAAACCATAAAATCTTTAATTAGTAGGTTGTGATGATGAAATTTGTGTTGTTTGTGTATATTGTTTTGGTGTGATAGTCAGTGAGCTAGAACTTATGAGCATGTCGTTTCAAAATCATACAGATAATGTATGTATTATGGTGTCACGAGTCCTTATATACGATATTTGCATCCCGGGATAAAAATTATGAATAATCCTTTTGTTTGATGCATGTTTATGATAGTTTGTTATGTGTGTTGGTTTTAAGACAATGGAACTAGAGTTGTCCATATCTTTAATATCCCTATATACCAAACAATGAGAAACAATAATATGTTTCTTTCCGACCATTATACTTTTTAACTAGCTTTTTCTTTGAGAAATAGTCAACTTTGTTGTCTTTTCATTAGAAGGAACCCACAATTAAACTTCCGGAAATAAAATGCTTACTAATTTAGTTACCACTAAAATAAACACGAAGGTTGTGTTGATGGTAAAAAAATTGTTTATGTTCATTACAAATGCTAAGCCTCATATGTTTATCATTCGTTAATCTCACTAACAATTGACTTGTCAAGTAACTAGACAAACGTAACAAATTTAATTTTAACATTATTGCATTATATCGATTGTTGATATTATAAAAGACCTACCGCATATACGATGATATTTCGCTGCCTCGAATGACATCCTCGACCTAATTTCAAGTGCAACCATCATAAGACCGTGTTTGGGATTACTTATTTTGGTTGAAAATGACTTTTAATAAAAGACTTATTAGCTTATGATTTTTCAAAAGTAGTTTTTAAAAATGTGTTTGGATTAACTTATAAACTAAAAGGTTGTAAAATGACCAAAAAGAACATATTTTTAGAAAAAGATAGGAGTTAATAGGAGGTAGTGGAAATATATAATAAAAAATAAAACAAAAGGAGCTTCCAACTGTTAATAAATAACTTTATTCTTACTTTTCAAAATCATTTTTACCCTATATGAAAAAATTAGTTTGATAAATATTTTAAACTTTATCTAATACTTTTTCTAACTTACTTAAAAATTAATAAGTAAAAAATAAGAGTAAATAATTAATACCAAACATGCAACAAAGCAAGAATGTCTCCTACAATATATTTTAAATTATAAACAATGTACGATATCAAATAAAACAAGGTGCATAATTGGGGTTACTTATTTGCACTTAACTTTTGACTTATTAACTTTTGAGAAGTTAATAAGTACAAAAAAAAGTTTTTGACAAATATAAAATAACTTTCCAAATTTATTTTTCATATATAATAAAAAAAGATTTTGAAAAGTAAAGAGTGAGTTACTTATTGACTTTTGAAAACTACTTTTGATTTAATTTTCAATTATACCACTCTACTACCTCCTATTAACTTTCCTTGTTTTTAAAAGTATGTCTTTTTTGGCCATTTTATAATATATTAGTTTATAAGCTTAACACTTTTTTATAAGTTATTTTGAAAGTTATAAGTTAATAAGTTGTTTTTGTTAAAAACATTTTTCAATCAAGTGCATATTTGGCAATGCTACTTTTCTACTAACTTATAAATTATTAATTTATAAAAAGTTAATAAGTTATTTTTGTATTTGGGTAATGTAAAAGCAATGTTTTCAGAACCGGATCGGACGTCGAACCGGACGCCTTACTGGTTTGGTGGTCGGACCGGTCGGACCGGTCGGACCGTTGGATCAGATTTAACTATATTTTAATTATATTTATATATGTAAATATGTAATTAAATATTTGTTGGAAATAAGGGTGTGAACAAGGTGGAAATAATACCCTTGTCCCACATTGGTGTGACAAATAAAACATTATGTGTTTATATGTGATAACAAGGTGAAAGGTATTGAATGTCTTTATGATACCTTTTACACCATGACCTACCCGCGCGCAGAGGGGGGGGTGCAAAAACAGGTTTCTGGCTGGAAAATTTGGGTCGCCCACGCA
This sequence comes from Flaveria trinervia, assembly GCA_025506515.1. Classification (NCBI taxonomy): domain Eukaryota; kingdom Viridiplantae; phylum Streptophyta; class Magnoliopsida; order Asterales; family Asteraceae; genus Flaveria; species Flaveria trinervia. The sequence continues at coordinate 83,781,679 of CM046443.1, read as the reverse complement.
CGACATGCGGACACGAATGCCGTTCGAAATAAACCGGGTCAACGTGAAGCCAGTTTTTTTGCTCTTAATTTATGGTTTAACACCCCGTTTTTACCCATTAAAACAAAAAAAAAAACAAATCCGGTCAGAACCGGTCCGGTTCTCCCGGTCCGACCACCGGCTCAGGACGAACCGACCGGTTCAACCTACCAAAAATGAATCACCCTTGACCGGACTGGACTAGGCGCCAAATCCTAATCGGACCGGCCGATCCGCTCCAGTCTTAACAACACTGTGTAAAAGTCACTTTAAAAACAACTTTTAATAAAAGGAAAAAAAGTAAAAATTGAAACGTTAAGGAGGACTTACTTTTCAAAAGTCAATATCTCTTTTTAACCCACTTTTACCAATTTGCCCCTAAACAAACAATCCATGCATCGCCCCTTTCTTCCATTTGATGTGATCCTTCCATGGCCCCATTAGCGCAACCGTCCCATTCGCCCCTTTGCTTGCCATTAATGGCAAACCTTAATCCTCCATCCACCCTACCTACGACGACATCCCACCTGCAACCGCCACTTACGACTGCCACCCTTACCCTAACCTGCGATGCAATAAACTCCACCCACCTATCTATTAATCCTCTACCTATCTTGCAATAACTCCCACCTTTCCACCCATCTCTCCATTAATCCCTATTGATCAGACCGTTTATAAATTCATTTGAAGAAGTGAAGATATTATGATATTAAGAATATGTTATCCTTGATGTATACCGATCGAACACCTCATTGTTGTTAGAACTTCATCCATCTCATCATCGTTTGTTTCTACAAATAGGTTCGTTTAGTGGTTGTTTTAGAAGTTTATATTGCTGGTATCATTCATCTATATTTGTTGTTAGTAGAAATTGTTCATCCATCTCTTATTGCTTCATCCATCGCTTACTTGAAATGTTGTTGTATGGTAGTAAATTAGGCTCATTTATTGGCTGCTTTAGAAGCTTATATTATTGGTATCATTCATCTAATTTGTTGTTAGTAGAAATTTTTCATCCATCTCTTATTGCTTCATCCATCGCTTACTTGAAATGTTGTTGTATGGTAGTAAATTAGGCTCATTTATTGGCTATTTTAGAAGCTTTATTTGCTGGTATCATTCATCTAATTTGTTATTAGTAGAAGTTCTTCATCCATGTCGTCATTGCTTTCTTAATCGCTTACTTGAAGTGTTGTTGTATAATAGTAAATTAGACTCATTTATTGGTTGATTTACAAGGTTAATTTGCCGGTATCATTCATCTAATTTGTTGCAAGTAAATTAGGCTCATTTAATGGATTGTGAAACATCAATGGATTGTGTTTTCTAATAGTTACCTCAATCAATTATGAAACATCAACTAAAAGGATTAAATTTACATACAAGGAGTTTGTTTATGCATGCTTGTTTGAACTTAGAAGATGGGATAAACCCGGTACTCATTTTAATAAGTTTGGGTGGGATAATATAGAACAAACGATGTATGAAAAAACTGGAAAAACCCTTGATAAATAAAAAAATTAAAAACAAATGGGAAGGCATGAAAAAAGAGTGGAAGCTTTATGATCGGTTAGTGAGGCTTGAAACTAGGATCGGTGGGATGAGAAGCTTAATCGATGCATCGCCTGAGTGATGGGAGGGAAAATAAAGGTATGTTCTATTATTACTTTTAATCAATTCTAGATATGGTTACATCCTGAAATCCATTAATTAATCTATGTATGTTGTAGGAAAATAAAGATTTTGCCAAATTTAAGGGTGCATATTTGGACATCTTCGACATGCATTATGCTCTTTTGTTTCGAGATTCGGTTGTCATAGGAGATCAAGCTTTGAATCCATTACAATTTCAAAATGATATCAATTTAAAGGTGCTGGATTTGAAGAAATTATAAAGGGTAAAAGAGATAGCGATAAGATATGTTTAGGTGATAATAAGCTTTTGTTTCCTACTCATGTTGAAAGCAGTTCAACTAAAAGGAAAAAGTCTAAGAATGTGGGCAACAAATGTGTTAGGATTGTGTACGTACGGAGTACTAATTGATTCTGCGCGTATACTAGATCAAATAGTGCGAAATCCTATTTGATTGGTGATCCAATCAGTGAGAACGCAGTTTCGATCAATCTAGAGATTAATGAAATGTTATGAATGATTAGAACACGATCAACTGTGAACTGTTACGTTTTTCCACGAATTAAGTGGTATTTATAGGTTAGGGTCTTCCAATCATACGACTGAACCATTAGCATGGTTCAGTCGTGTGACTGAATCATGCGATTGATCCATCTGCACGACTGAAGGTTCAGTCGTGCGACTGAGTCAATCTTATGTCTCAATCGTGCGACTGATCCAGTCTCCTGGTTCAGTCGTGCGACTGGTCCATTAGCATGGTCCAATGGCATTAGGACTTCATATAATCAAATTTGAACACATTTCTCAATCATTATTGACTAAGAATTATGTATAACAACCACAAACCTATATAGTTAGTTCACTATCAATTATCACACAATAAGCAATGAAATATCAAACATTATAAGCATCAACCAGATATTGTATTTCTATCATACTCTTTCAGTTACATATACATAAGACATGATAGACACTTTACATTAAGCTCCTAAACTAGGTACATATCTATCAACAAACTCCCCCTTGGACCTAGTTTACATCATTGTCTAACATTATTCATTAGCTCTTCAAATTTCTTGTACTTTTCCTCTCTTGTAATGCCGGCATGTATCTCGAATGCAAAACAGAGTCTTATCACGTTCTGGAACTGGAGGGCTTGTGCTATATCTTGCGAGTCATAGAATAGTGGTCACTTGTATAAAGTATACAAATCGTCTGAAGACAAGTTGGTTAGCCACATAAGGTCAAACACCCGGCTTGTTTCCATCTTGCTCTTTTTCTGTAAGACTATGACCGCTTCACCTGTTCTCTAATCATAATACCACCGTTTAAAGTGTGGAGTGAAGTCCTGTGGCATTTCTCGTAAAGGAATCTTGGACATAGTGCGCGGAGGACTCCACTTCAGCACCACCTTTGGTTTTCCAAATATCAGGTCCATTTCAGACCTTTGGATTAACCTCTTCGGTTGTTGAGGTCTGAAGTTTTCCCACCTGGTGTAGTATTTCTTCCTTAGTGCAACCTCAGACCACCCTGACATTTTCCTTAGATCAGCATATAACAACTTTAGGCGTGCTAGCTGGTTGAGCTCAAAACCAGGGAGAGTCTTCAGATCGTGTGGGAATCTGAAGTACTCAATTCCCTTCTCTCTCTTAACTGCATACACATTCAGATCCTCAAAATACGCCCATGCAATGATCTTGCCCGACACCTTTAGGTGTTTCTTGACTTTATATAGCTTGGTGTAGCCATTTGGCTTTTGTGCAGTGCGTAGGGCTCGGATCTCAGCAAAACAAGCCGCACATTCAACCTTCTTGATGTCAACATCAGCGTTTGAGGCTTGTGCTTGACTCTCATTCTTCTCAGTCTCTTTCTCCATCTGATCCAGCTTGTCAAATGTATCACTGCCTAGAGTATCACCCAAGTTGGGGACCATATTTCTCTCTCGGTCAGTGTACTCTGGATAGTGCTCAGCGGTGACATCTTCAGTCTCTATTTCATCTACATCGTTGAGCTCATCGTCACTTGACATAACAAAGGTAGGCGCATCCTTGACAATCTTGTCTGGGTTTAGCCTAAACATCTCAGCAAGTTGCTTGTCAGTTAGGTCATGTATGATTTCTCCTTCTTCGGGAGTATAGCTCACCGACCTTCTGACTATCCCTTGCAAATCAAAATCATTATGAGTTGAGACTTGATTTGTTGTAGGGGAGCAACATCATATTCATCTTGCTGAGATGTTTGATCTTCTTGATTTATACATTTAAAAACACAGCAATTGTTAATAATTAATCAAGACATTCAAACATTTGATAAAGATACACAAACATTAATTACATAATTTTAATACAAGATTCAAGTATAAAGTTTTCCAAATACATAAACATCTAAGCATTACTTTTGTCTTGAATGGCAGGCTTCTCAGCAGGTGGGGTAGAAGATGATACTCCTTGGTCTTGATTTTTCTTTTTCCTTCTCTCTTGACCTTGAGCTAAGGCAGATGCAGCTGCATCTCCTTCTTCATCATTATTATCATCCTGCTTTCCCCTTGGCCCTTCATCTTCACTAGTCTCATCATCATCACTATCATCATCGTCATCATCGTCATCATCATCATCTTCATCATCACCCTCTCTAATCTTCAAAGGCTCATCTTTCGATCACTTTAGTTTGAGCATGATAGTCCTATTAGAGGCCTCCAACTCCTCTATTCTCTTCATTGATTGGTCATTTCGCTCCTGGAGTTGGGAGATTTGCTGTGCTAGCTGGGCTATCTTCTGTGCTTGGATAGCATTTAGCTCCACAAGCTGACTTAGTTGAGCAGCTTTTTCTTTGTCAGTAGCTAGCAGCTTCAGCACCATGCGGTTAAGTGTAGCCAGTTGTTCCTCTACCCCGATGGAGGGTAGAGTGGGTCCTGTGGTGAATGTGATGTGGGATGATGGTCCTGCTTGCTGGCTAGTAGTGGTAGTGGTGAATATGGGTGGTGGGATATGAGTGGATGGTGAAGGGTTGGCTGTAGTAGAGGTGGATGGGAGAGTGGAAGTGGTGGTGGCTGTGGCAGTAGTGGTGGTAGTTGTGGTGGATGTGGTGGTGGCTGTGATAGTAGTGGTGGCAGTGGCAGTGGCAGTGGATGCGGTCAATGTAAATCTTGGCCTCTTACCCTTTTTGCCATAAGGGTGAGCCATTCTCTTCTTCCTAGAGCCCTTAGAAACTGTGGCTCCCCCTTGGCTGTTGGCGGGTCTGGGGTATAAGATGGATCTGTATTAGCAGTAGTAGCATCCCCGGACTGCCCTTGGCGTCCACCAACCGCCCCGAGACCTCTCTCCGTGGCTACGACCCGGCTTCCTACCATTCGCACCAGAGACTCTTCGTCAAACTCTTCCTCCTCCTCCATCTAGAAATTGGGGTGAATGGGAGCAGACTCTTGTCCACCCTGACCATCACCTCCTTGATCAGTATCGTGGTCATCACCATCAAATTCATTGGAGGGTAGAGCAATCTGCTCAACATCCGAGTCACTATCGTCGTGGCGCCACATAGTCATCCGGGCCAGATGCCCAAATAACCTCCTTACCGGGGGCTTCACCTGCTTGCCCTGGTAAACCTTCATCCTCCTGAGTGTGGTGTCATCCATGACCTCTAGTGTAACTGCATCATCACTCTCTTTGGGCAGCGAGGGCAGCTTTTGGTCGATAATCATCTGGAGGAACCGTGGGGTACATACAGAAGCCCTCCTTACCCTTGGCTTCTAGGTTCTCGACCTAGTAGTTGAAGATCATCAATGAGAAGCTGAATGGATGATCCAGTAGCAGAGCCACATAGGCATTTTGGATCTGATCAGAAAGCTCATCAAATCCTCCCTTCCTCGAGGCAATGCACTTTAGCAGCACATGGGCTAAGTACTTGAGTTGGGGGCACGGGTTTCTCTTGTTAAGCACACCTGCGTTTATGTCCCCCGAGTACTTAGCCCGAAGAAAGCAACCTCGGACAGTCAGTGGATGTAGTCTGGTAGGGCAGTCACTATCATCTCCCAGCTCTAACACCCTCCGCAGGTCTTCCTCACTAATCTTTATCTCTTGACCAAATATAGTACTCCTAATGCGATGCGGTTCAGCAGACTTGTCGACTATGGCGCTTTCCCGAAACGCCTGCCGAATCGATCGATAAGGTGTGCATGGAGTAGATATAGCCTTGAAGATCCTTGATCTCCGTAGGAAGGCGATGATCCCAGCAAAATCAGAGGCATTCCGGGAGGTGACGTCCATATGAGCACACAGGTTATGCTTTGTGCTCATTGTCCATCGACTCGCCATCTTTTTGTTACACAAGATAAATAAACGTTAGAGTTTGTGTAAGTGAATGTTACTTGAATTTTAATGAACTTGAATCACTCTGTTCTGTCATGCGAATGGACAGTCCGACTGAGTCTTAGTCATGCGAATGAGCTCTGTCATGCGAATGAACCTGCGACTCAACTAGGTCGTATGATGTTTTATGCGGTTGAATCAGTCGTGCGACTGAGTTCATATGCATGGTTCATTCGGGCGATTAAGTCATTTGCCCATTTCAATCATGCGATTGAAGTTCATCGGTAAGTCCATTCGCATACGTCTCTGTTCCGTACTGTAGAATTGATTCTCGGACTATACTTGATGTTAAACGCTCAGGTTAGTCTCATTTGACTTGCAATCCATAAAAATAACACTTAGTGCTAAATAATTTGATGTTTAAGTACTTATTAGTGGTTTATTTAGAATACTTTGTCTCGGTTTTGTTTTGAACTGATTTGAACGTTAGGGCTAGGGTAATCTTTGTATTTTGGTCGAATCTAGTCTCGCATTACCTGTAGAAACGACGCGTAATCAGTTAGTATCACAAAAAGGGTGCTAACTCACTTATATGAATTTTGGGTAGCGTAATATTGATTTCGTGTGATTTAGATGCGATTTGGGGGTGATGAGTGTCTGCGACCGACTCCCCCTCTATTTATACTAGGGTTTCCTTCAGTCGTGCGATTGAACCTATTCGTACTCTTGATTCGTGTGACTGGGGCTCAGTCGTGCGACTTGCTCAGTCGGTCACAGTCAGTCGTGCGACTAGGTTTCAGTCGTGCGACTAACTCATTCAGTCAGCTTCATTCGTGCGACTGGATTTCAGTCGGATGACTCATTCAGTAGGTCACCACCATTCGTGCGATTGGCTCATACTCATGATCCAATCGTGCAAATGGTTCAATCTCATTGCTCCATTCGGGCGACTGGTCCATACTTATGGACCAGTCGTGCGAATGACTCTGACTTGTTCATTTGACCTTATGCACTTTCAAAAACTTATCCTTGTAAAAACATTATCAACGATGATCATCTCAAACGTGACCTTTTTAATTTGAAGACACTGTTGATCACCTCAGACGTGATCCTTTTACTTAAAACGAATTTGTCACCTCAGACGTGACTCATTTTATTTTTGAATGTTTTGGTCACCTCAAACGTGACCCTTTTGAGTGAGTGATTCACTGATTACGACGAGTTGTTGAGTCCAACTCTTACGTTACAATTAACTGAAACTAAACAGAACAACTTCGAAATTAACAACAATAACAAGACATATTTTTGTATTTTTTATTAGAGATGAAATACAACCTAATAGAATCATCCTAATTGATTTTACTTCTTAGACAACTCAGCTTCAGTTCTAGTTAATCATTTCTGGTATGAATCATTTTGGAATCATACAAGTATATCAAAATTACTTGGACATTTTAATAAACAATGATGCTTGATCCTTGTTTTCACTGATAGTCAATAGCAATTTAGGGAAATCATACTAGAGCTACAAGATGCACACAATGATTTTGACTTTCAATAGTTGCAGCTCACGATGATTGTCAGTATACTTGTCCTCTTAAATCCATACACAGATGTTTGACACACATTAGTGATCATTTAATGTTTAATTATTTCAACAGGCATTTGTGGATCCCACGCTTATATGGTAATCAACATTCCTCAGGAGATTTTTGAGCGGTCTACGATTATATTACAAAAAGAACTATTCTAAGAGCTTTTAAGAGATGCTAAGCCTCAGGTCAGTGCCACCACACAATAAAGAGGTGCAAACAACAATGAATTCTAGAATATTTAGGTTATGCTTATCCTCAGATCAGTGCCACCGCACAACAGAGAGGCACACAACCTATCTTCTTGTTTGAGCAATTATTTTCTTTTTGCACATATCGCACCAACAACATACGTTATTAGCTTGATTGTTTTTTGCATTTTTTATGTGCTTTGCTCATATTTTATGGTCACCCGCACACATTTGTGGCGTTTATTTTGCTCATCACCCCTTATTGGAACTTTGTTGATTGTGTTAACCAGGGATAAGATGGGAACCCACAGATTGTTGAACAACTTAATTTGAGCTTGAAATCACCAATGAGGTCTACTTATCTATTGTGTTGAATCTACCGACACATCATATAATGAGCTAACAACCTCTAGGTCTAATTTATCTATGTTACCATAGTAGCGTACTAGTTTAACTATCTTTTTTCCTTTTATTTTGCTTTGACTTTTTAGACTTTAAACTTTGAATTTTGTATCTTAATCAATTAAACCTTTTGAAGTCCTAAGTAATCTGTTCCCTGTGTACTATCATTTTCCAAATACGTTGAATCAGTATCCCAGATTTGATTACTTTCCATTTAGCTAAGCTATCCTCCTCACTCATTTTTTAAAGTAATTAAAATAAACTACTAAATTAATACTAATCTAACCTATTCTCCCCCTAAATTTCTAAAGCTGAAAATGTGTTTGCATTTTGAATTTTAATAGGCGAAGAAATAAAATAAAATAAAATGAAATGAAAATAACTCTACTCGTCGGACTATGTACTGTCATCTTCCGGAATCACTTCACATTTCTTTTTCATGCCATTGACCTCTAACAGATATAAAAATCTTGGTTTATCAAAAGCTTTGGTGTAGAGGTCAACGCGTTGAAAGTCCGTATTAATTTTAGCGACATCTATTAAATTCTTTTCAAAACAATCACGTATAAAGTGATATTTAATTCCGATGTGTTTAGTTTTTGGATGTTGGACAGGATTTTGAGTTACGGCTATAGTAGCAGAATTATCAACAAATACAGGAGTGTTAGAGAATTTGAAACCGTAGTCACGCTTTTGGTGTTCAATCCAGATGATTTGTGAATAGCAACTTGCAGCAGCAATGTATTCAGCTTCACAAGTTGACAGAGCAACCGATGTCTGCTTTTTACACCGCCAGGTGACTAATCGTCTCCCAAAGAATTGACATCCTGCAGATGTTGACTTTGACAGGATCAGTGATCCCAAGTTTGATGGATTAGAGTGTAACGCAGCGGAATAAGAACAAGAATTAGACAAATTGTAGCAAGAATTTGATATTCGTATGCATTAAGAACAAATACGGTTGTAACGAGAGAATATATTTCTATGAAAAGGAATGTTTTAATAATATCAAATGTTTCTGCTCAATCATTCACCGATTACAATTAGGTTGACACTCCTTATATAGAGTGCAATCACTGCTGATATCACGGGATAGTGACATCTGGCAGATTTGTTACAAAAATAACTAAAACTTAACAAACTACTGAAATGTTCACAACTACTGAGAACATATCAAGGTGCTAAGTATAAAACATAAAACTACTGATACGAAACTACTGAAACTACAACGATTGAAGAACAAGCTCTTCAGTCGTTTTACAAAACTACTGAAAAGAAAAACATAAAACTACTGAAAAGAAAACCGTCACAACTACTGAAGAAGACCTCTTCAGCTGTTGTGACAACGACTGATACTTTGTCTTCAACACTTGTGTCTTCAGACTTTGTCTTCAGCACTTGTGTCTTCAGACTTTGTCTTCAGCACTTGTCTTCAGACTTTGTCTTCAGCACTTGTGTCTTCAGCACTTGTGTCTTCAGACTTTGTCTTCAGCACTTGTCTTCAGCTGTTGTGGACTTCAGCAGTTGTTGTGACGTCTGTGGGACTTAAGGTTTTTCTGATCCGGCTCATTGGTTCTTTTGGTCCAACAAACTCCCCTGAATCAATGCAGCCAAAACCTTAACTTTATTGAGGTCCCACTTATTGTTGGCAATAAGATTGGTCTTTTTCCTTCTTGATCAGCTAAGAAGATGACCCAATTAAGCACTGGCCTGGAAATAGATTTCTGAAATTTGGTTGGCATAGTATGGATAAGAACCCTGACTTTGGGGAACTGGACACAGGGCTGTGGTCCTATCCATGAAATCTACTTCCCATGTATAAGCCTGTAGGATTCTCTGGTGTATGCTCTGAGAAACATAATTTGTTCTTCCATGGTAAGATTGTCAGCTCCACCATCAAACAGTCCTTCACGCCCATACAGCTCTGAAGTGTACTTAGCCTGTTTGCCATTTTTAAGCTCAACTGTTGTAATCTGTCTGTATGCAAACTCATCTGGGTGAGTACCTTCAAGTAACAGACTGAGCTCATTTTGTTTGAAGTTCTCAAGCCTCTTATAGACTAACCCCTTTTTAATTACTCTATTCTCTAACATCTTTTGGGGTGGCTGTTTAGTTTCATAGGCCTTCTTGAAATCTTCTACAATTTCCCAGGGTGATACTACAAGGACCACTATGATCTCTTCATCTACGATCCTTTTTACTTGGCCCTTGTATCTCGAAGGAATGTCTTTCTTCATAATTCTGTGAGCCACCCTAGGATCAGGCCATATTCTCACCTTTTCCTTTTGATATTGAAATGTGTTAGCAAGGGTGTACAATCTCAGAGCTTCTTTTTTCATACTGATTATTGATGAATAAGCAACATAAGTTTTGTCTATGCTTTTCAGCATCTCATCATCATGAAGCTTTTGCTACTGTTCTTCTTCTATCTTTACTCTCACAGCTTCCATCTGTGAGGTGGGAGTGATGGGCATAGATTTGGCTTTAGGCAAAGTTAGGACTGCGGAAAGAGGTAGCCTATCTTCTTCCTCATCATCCTCTTCTTCTTCTTCTTCTAGCCTCAACACCCTTCTCTTCTTCTTCTTGGGTGCATCATCGGCTGTTGGTTTTGAGGGTGAAGGAATTGGTTTAGTGGGTTGTGGTAGTGGTGATTTTGAAGTGGGAGGTTTTGCGGGTTGTTCTATCATTCTTGTAGTGAGTGAGGCTTTTGAGTGTTTTGCTAGTTCCTTTCTGTTCCCAGCACCTGCCTCATTTAGTGCTTCAATCACCAATCCCTTAGTGTATGCTTCAGATGAACAGATCTTGGTGGTTATTGCCAAGATACTGTCCCTGGTCCATAACTTAATCTTGATCAATGATCTCCCAAGGTACTTTGCAATGAATCTGATCATGATCTCTAGTCTTTCTCTTTCTAATGCATCATAACTTGCCCATCTTGAGTTAATTTCTTCAACTTCAAGTCTCCTAATCTCTGAGTCAAGCTGTGCAGTATCGAAACCCTGTCTATACAGTTGATCAATAATGGAGTCCATTGATTTACTGTGTGTAGCATCCGCCATTTTGATCATCTCATCGAGTTCGAGTTCTTTTTCTTTTCCTTCAACCTTCCTCTTCTTATATGTGACATGAAAGTCTTTGTGACTTTCACCCACTTGATCAATGTCAGCTCCCTTCACAAACTCCTCTTCCTTCTGAGTCTCCTTTTCTTTCTTCCCCTCTATGCTCTTCCTCTTTGCTTTCACTGACTGACTCTCCCCCTTTTGGTTGCATTGGTTGCAAGGTTTGAGTAGCAGAAAGCCTTGTGCTCACAATTTCCTCCACCAGGGGTTGTATGACTGAGGGAAGCCTCTCATCCATGGTTTGGATCACAATGTCTGTGATCATTGGGGTGATGAGAGGTAGGGATTGCTGAAAGATAGCAGCTGTTTGCTCAGAGGGGTTCTGTCCCTGAGAAGCAGTGCCAGAAACAGAAGCTGGTGGCTTGAAAGTTTTGAGTGGCTGAGTGTGTGGGAGACCTTCAGGTGAAGGTGCCATCTATGGGTTTATGTTGGTGGCAGATGGACTTGCTTTTTGAGAGAATTGGTCAAGTAGTCTTTGTAGTCTACTGACTTCTTCCTCAAGAATTGTGTTCTGGGCCAGAACATCATAAAAGAAGCCCAGGTCATCATCAGCAGATGCTGAATCACCTGACCTCTTGCTTGTAGCAGGATGTACATGCACTGGGTGTAGACCAGTTTTAGCATGTGCCCCTTTTTCTTGGAACTGGGGACTTCTAGCCTCAGGATGATGTCCTTCATCAGCGGTTGCCTCTGGTGAGGTCTTAGCTATGTTACCAGCCTCAGTCTGTTCATGTGCTGATTCAGAAGAGGTGGCAGCCTCACCAGATGTTCTGGTCTCCATATCCACACCAGGAGATAGAACAGTTAAACCCTTGTGCTGTGGGCTGTCAGAAGCATGTTGATCCTCTTCCTCAATTGCTATGGTTTTCCCCTTTGTTGGTGTTTGTTGGGGAGGAGGAGAGGCATGCAGCTGAGTCAGCACGTTTGCAATAATGAGAGTAGGACTTTGTGGGGCGGTTGCAGTGGGAGATGGGGTAAAAGCAGTATGCACCTGGGGAGAATGGTGCTCTTCAATGGCAATCTCCTCAAATGAGGAAGATCCAAATTAGTGGGTACCCCTTCTTTGGTTGCTGCAGGCTCCTTTTGAGAGGAATCCTGAGCGGCTGTGGCTGGTGAAGTCCTTGTATCCACTAGGGGGTTATAACCAGTGGATATAGCCTGCGTTTGTGTTGCAGGGGCATCCTCAGGGGACTCATTTTCCTGAGTAGCCTTTTTTGTCTTCTTTTTAGTGGGTTTGGTGGGGACTTTTGTGACATCCGGTAAATTTCCGTTACCAACTCCGTTAGTTCCGTTAAGTCTTGTATACATGTGTCGTGAGCACACACTAGTTGTGTTTAACGTTGGTGACCTAATAATAATGAATAATGTTAATTTGATGTGAATCTAAGTGATTATGTGAATATTGGGTTATGTTTATGTGTTTACACATTTTTAAAAGGTTAATTAGAAAATTTATCACGTAATGCGGAAACGTGCCTATTTATTCGTATGTCTTGTGTTTTTATAAAGATAAGATATATAATGAATTTTATAAGTTTATATCTTTATATTATGAAGTTAAAAACACTTTACAAAGAGTTTAAAGCTTAGTTTTTATAAAATACAAATTACAAGGGCTAAAAGGGTAAATATGTAAATTAAAATTAAATAAAACAAAACCCTAGCCCCCAAGCCACCCCTTCGGCCGCGATCTCCCATCTAAACCCACCCATTTGCGAAAATCAGCCAAGAACAAGCATCAAAACCTCAATTTGATTCGATTTCAAGGCATATAACTTGTTGGAATCATCAATTGCAAGTTATAACACGTTTAAAGGTTAGATTTTTCATGTTTTTGTGAGTGTTTGTTTATGGCCGAATCTTGGAAGTGAAATTGACCCTCATGGGATCGAATTGGATGTTGTTTGATGATGTTTATATGTTAGTTAGGTTGAATACATGTTAGTTAACGTCGATCATGGATGAATTACATGTTGTTAGTGGGTTAATCATGGGTTTTGATTCTAGTCAAACCCTAATTCGATTTTAGGCATGATTATTGGGTGAATGATGATTGTTTGATGAAAGTGTGGTGATTAATAAGTTGTATGAATGTTAGGAATCATGAATCTTGCAAGAAATTGATGATTTAGGGTTGATGTTCATAGGTTACTAATAATAGTAACTTTATTTGCATGAAATGTTGAACTATGGATGTTATGATGTTATGGATGTGTTCATGGTGATAATTAGGTGTTAGATTGTTGTTGTGATCATTGGAAATTCAAGAAAACATGTTATAGTTCATACATTACTAAAGATAGTAACTTTTGGATATGAATTGATGAATTATGATGTTTGGATGTGGTTGATCATGCTTAGATGTTAGTATGAGCTTGAATTGGTATATTATTGATGAATTCATGTATGCTTTGGATGTTTGATAGATTTTGGGATGTTCTTTCCCAAAAGGGAAACTTTATTCGTGTAAACGTTGAAGTATGATGTTATGATCATGTTTGGGATGATAGGAGCCTGCTAGTATGTTCAAGATAAATTCTAGTGTGATAGAACGTGTTAAATTAGTTGTATGGCATGCTTGGATAATCATGGGTGATATTTGGACTTTGGTGATCATGTATGGTTTGGATGTTGTGTAGTAGTAGGACATCATGCTTGGGACTGGTAATTGATTGTTGTGATGTTGTGAATGCAATGCATATGCTTAAAGAATATGGTTATGATCATTATACACGCGTGCGGATCTAAGGACCCTACTTAGTAGGATTGGCAGGGTTTAGGATGTGAAGTCGTGAGTGGCTTCACATGGCATGTGATGAATGGTTGAACTTTGTGTGACATGTTAGTTGTATTATAACTAATGGATATGTTAATGTTCTAGATTCGCATGACTTGTATAGTACTTGATTGTATGATGATCTAAGTGATACACCTGGTTGATATAGCATACGTATGATACTATTTGAATGTTAATCATGTATGTTGTATGTGCTCATTGGCTTTATTTGAATTATAACTCATAATGTCACCAACGGGTCAAACGGGTCAACTAGGTCAAACGTGTCTATTTTTCTGGAAGCTTGAGTCTTTGGTTTTGGTATGATTAGGGTTTCACATGTCTTTTATTTACACGTACTTATGTACTCACATGATCTAGGTAACCTTTGAAGGTTGGCTATCCTCTCGTTTCTCAAATAAACCCTTAGTACTCTTTGCATACATCAGGTGAGTTCATGCCCCACTCTTTATTTAATCTCTTTTGGGGGAGATAGCATACTGGTATTTATACGAATGCTTTTAAATATTTAAGTTGTGTATAATATTACTATAGTGCTGTTTACCATGGGAAAAGTCCTCACACTTTTGAATTGTTAATATTTGATAGCGGGGAAACTTGGGTAGTACTACTGGGTCTGACGAGCCCCACCTGTGTGACTCGAGGTCAACCGGGTGCAATTTGTCCTATTGAACATTGTCACGACATGGTAAGTCGTGACAGGAGGCAACAACTATCACAGTCAGCTTCAATTGCAAAATCACTATGTATTAATATTTACTGATAATAGACTAGCTATCTATTACCATACACTGCTTATATTATCACAACTGTTTACATGTTTATTGAATACAAACTCTTGAACTCACCAACCTATGTGTTGACATTTTAGTATGCTTTTCTCAGGACCTTAGCTTGCTTGCCATAGGAGCACTGCATGGTTCACTGCATTTTAAGACACGATTCTTCAAGACAATTTAACATTTTAACAATTACGGTTTACTCTTTTGGGTTGGCACTTGTTTTGCCATAGTTATACTTTATTGACTTGGGTTGTTTTCAAAACGCTTCCGTATTGTTTAAAGTTTGTATTTTGGTTGATTTTGTTTAAATTATGGCATTTAGAGTCGTTCTGAGTAACTATTGACTGTGATCCTGGTTTGTTCACACGCCTCGCGGTAAAAATCCGCAAGTGGATTTTGAGGGTGTGACAACTTTGGATTTGGAGGTGGTGTCCCAGGCCAACAAGTCCCTCAGCTTGAAGCTGGTTTTCAATTATGGCCATTATGAACCGAGGATATAATATCCAACGGTTAGCAAGTTGTTTTTGGGCCATATCCTTAAGCTCTAAAAATAGTATTTCAGAAAAATTTAAAGGTTGTTGCTCAAGGATGGAGTACAGTACCTGTTGCCACCTTGTGGACATTTGATCCCATGATGAAGTCTTGGGGGCAAGGCAGACATTTACCAGGTGAAAGATGAGACGTTCGGCATCCTGGAAATGTTTCTTCAATATGGTAGATGCACTCAGATTACCCTGGTATCCATGCTAAGCAAATGATTGATCGATTGTGCCCTTTGGATAACCAGTTGGGAAAGTGGCATCATCCAGATTGAGGTTTTGGCGAAGAATGTCTGGAGTAATGACCACTTTTTGACGATGGACAAACGATTGAAGAGACTCTGTGTCATTCTCCTCAGAGACAAGAGTGACGTTTGTCCAAAATTGGTTAAGAGATTCGGCATATATGGTGGGATTTAACAGAAAAGCCGTTTTGTAAGGTGACTGAACCATTAAATCAATGGCGTTGTGAAACTTGGTCCAGTATGGCAATTTTGTGAGATGTGCAACACAGTTGTGTCGAGTTTTAGTTGCATGGTCGCCATTGATGAAGAGAGGTTACAGAGTTTTTGAACGTTAGGTTTGAGAAGAGAAGAAAGTAAAAACTCTGAAGGTGGGATAAGGTATTTAAAGGGTAGGGTTAGAAAATGACTGAAGGTTTTGGTGTTAGTCATCAGTTGTTGAAACTACTGATGACGTGGTATTAACTTTCAGAGGTTTGGAATGATTGACCGTATTGGTGTGATCAGCAGTTGTTATAAAACAACTGAAGACTTGGTTTTAACCGTCAGACGTTGAAACAGCTGAAGTCTCTGATTTAGTCATGAGTAGTTATAAAACTACTGAAGATTTAGTCATCAGTAGTTATAAAACTACTGAAGATTTAGTCATCAGTAGTTATAAAACTACTGAAGACATTTTTGACTTCAGGTGATGAAACAACTAAGGACTTGGTATTAGTCATCAGTAGTTGGGAAACTACTGAGGACTTTGGTTTTGCCATCAGTTGTTGTAAACAACTGAAGACTTGGTGTTAGTCATCAGTAGTTGTGAAACTACTGAAGACATGGTTTTGCTTCAGTTGTTTAGAAAGAAACAGCAGTGGGGAAACTACTGAAGACAAAAAGGCTCATCAGTAGTTGTCGTCAATTCATTGCTTTTCAGCTGTTTCATACTATCCTCAACACGTACTCATCAGACGTTTTCATCTGTTTTCAGATGTTTCATAGGACATCAGTACGTATTTGTATTTCTGACAACAGTAGTTGTAGCTACATCAGCTGTTGTAACTACATCAATTGTTTTAACAAATAAAGTACTTGAGTACTGAGAAGTTAAGCTCTAGTAGTTTAAAGAGAACTTCCGGAGGGAAAATAACTTCAGTACTTATATATATGACAATGATAAACTAATGATCATCAGTACTTGTGAGCTGAGATCATCAGGAGTTGTCACTTATTCTAGCTGCAGCATACCAAGCCTTAACACTAGGTTTTGGAAAGTTGTGCTATCCAAGGGCTTAGTGAAAATGTCTGCAAGCTCATCAGCACTAGGAACAAATTTTGGATCAATCAGACCTTTTTCATAACAATCTCTAATAAAATGGTGTCTGATTTCAATATGTTTAGTCCTAGAGTGCTGGACAGGATTCTTGACAATACAAAGAGCTGAAGAGTTGTCCATTAACAATGGGGTCTTAGTCTCTGTTATGCCATAATCCAATAATTTGTTTTGAAGCCAGAGTACCTGAGATGTACAGCTTGCAGCAGCAATGTACTCTGCTTCAGCAGTTGATGTAGCAACTGAGGTCTGCTTCTTACTCTGCCAAGAAATCAAGCAGTTGCCTAAGAATTGGCATCCTCCAGAAGTGGACTTTCTTGTCAACTTACACCCTGCATAGTCCTATCAGAAAAAGCAACTAATTTACCAGAATGTCTAGTAGAATACCATAAACCTAGAGATGGAGTGCCTTGCAAATATCTAAAGATCCTCTTGACTGCAATCAAATGAGACTCCTTAGGTGCAGCTAGAAATCTAGCACAAACACATGTAGCAAACATAATATCTGGTCTAGAAGCTGTTAAGTACATCAAGGACCCAATCATACATCTGTAAAGTGTTTCATCAACCATTTTACCTTTCTGATCTGTATCCAGTTGTGTGGTGTTGCACATGGGAGTAGAACAGGGCTTACACTTTTGTAAATCAAACTTTTCCAAAAGATCTTTTGTGTATTTGGACTGATGAATGAAAATTCCATCAGCCTTTTGTTTGATTTGCAAACCCAGAAAGAACTGTAATTCTCCCATGGCACTCATTTCAAACTTCTGTTGCATCAACTTTGTAAAGGCATCACAAAACTGTGGATCAGAGGATGCAAAATAATATCATCTACATAAATTTGAACAAGTAGATTATACTGCCCAGCTTTCTTAATGAATAAAGTCTTATCTATGGAGCCTCTAGTGAAATTATTTTCCAGAAGAAAGTTTGATAATGTCTCATACCAGGCTCTAGGAGCTTGTTTCAACCCATAGAGAGCCTTATCAAGCTTATACACCCAATTAGGATGTTTATTGTCCTCAAAACCTGGTGGTTGACATACATAAACCTCTTATTTAATTTTCCCATACAAAAATGCACTTTTGACATCCATTTGAAAAACTTTAAGGTTGTGATAAGCAGCATAAGCTAAAAACAATCGAATTGCTTCCAGTCTGGCTACAGGGGCAAATGTTTCATTATAATCAATACCTTCCTCTTGTGAAAACCCCTGTACAACCAGTCTGGCCTTGTTCTTAACAATAAGCCCATTTTCATCAGTTTTGTTCCTAAACACCCATTTAGTGCCTATTGCACACTTACCTGGAGGTAGAGGAACCAGTTCCCACACTTGCTGTTTCTTGAACTGAAGAAGCTCAAGCTGCATGGATTCAACCCATCCATTGTCCCTTAAAGCAATGTGATTGTTCTTTGGCTCTTGCTGACTAATAAAGAGAGCATAGAAGCAGAAATTTGACAATTGACTTCTTGTTGAAACGCCAGCATTGATATCACCAATGATTTGAGACATAGGGTGATTCTTCAGATCTTGGTACATAATAAGATCTGTGCAAGTGTTTGTAGCAGGCTCAGCAGCAACAGATGGTGATGGTGAAGCATTTCCTTGAAACCAATCAGTAGATGATAATTCAAAGGAAGTTGAAGTTGTAGAAATCTCATCAGCATTTGTTGTGATTGTGCTACTGAAGCTACAGGAACATCAGGTCTAGCTGAATCAGGCAGTTGATCACTAAACTTGAAAAGGTGATTACTATACCATCATCATCATCAGTAACACCAGATGGATGACTAGCTACAGAAGATGATGGATTCATATGATCTGCAACAGCAGGTGGTTGATAAGGAACATATTGCAGAATGTCCAGATCAAACAACTTTACAGGGTTTTGTGGAATTGTATCCTTAGGGGATTCATTAAACTTCACATGCAAGGTTTCTTCAACTATCTTTGTCCGACAGTTGAATACTCTATAAGCCTTGCAAGTGGATGAATACCCAACAAAATACCCTGCATCCACCTTAGAATCAAACTTTTGGAGTTGATCCTTTGTGTTGAAAATGTAACAGGGACACCCAAATACTCTAAAGAATGAAATCAAAGGGGCTAAATGATGTAAACTTCATAAGGAGATTTCATCAACCTCTGATTTACTAAGGCTCTATTCTGTACATAGCAGGCTGTATTGACAGCTTCAGCCCAAAAGGTCAGTGGCAGACCAGAATCAGCCAACATGAACCTTGCAGCTTCAATGAGGGTCCTGTTCTTTCTCTCCACTACCCATTTTGCTCTGGAGTCCTTGGGATGCTATACTGCCTCTTGATTCCCTTTGACAAGTAAAACTCATCAAGAGTGTGGTTTCTGAATTCAGTACCATTGTCACTCCTCACACACTCAACTGGTAGGGAATACTGCTTCTCAACGTGTAACACAAAGTTCATAATGGACTAAGCAGCCTCATCCTTTGATGCAAGAAGAAGGTCCATACATATCTAGAGTAATCATCCACAATTACCAGACAGTATTTCTTCTTTGCCATACTCATTATCTTCACAGGACCAAAAAGATCCATGTGCAGTAGTTGTAAGCAGGCATTAGACTTGGATTCTTCTATGGTTGGGAATGAAACTTTATGTTGTTTCCCTTTTAAGCATATAGTGCAGATTTCATCACAATTGAACTCCTTTATTGGAAGACCTCTTACTAAACTCTTGTGGATCAGCTGATTCATGTTTTTGAGATTAACATGACCCAGCCTTCTATGCCACAGTTTAGATTCTTGGAGAGAGGCCTTGGAGAACAAGCATGGATGGCCTCTTAACTCAATTTTCTTTGACAGATCCAGGCATATACTCTTCCTATCCTGTTAGCCTTCAGGAGAGTATTCTCATCCAGTACTTTGTCAATCAGGCTCAGAACCTTGGAAGACAGAATCCTATAGTTCTGGCTTGTGAAAAGAGCAACATGTCCTTTGTCACACATCTGACTGACACTCAACAGATGTATTTGAGATTCTCCACATGGTTGACATCATCAAATCTAATATCTCCATTAGACACAAATCCCTTTCCAATGATGTAACCTTTAGCATCATTTCCAAATAAGACAAATCCCTTCTTTCCCTGAGAGTAATCATGAAGAAGAGAGCTGCTCCCAGTCATGTGCATGGATCCTCCACTGTCCACATACCAGATGCTTCTTTGGCATGCTGAAGATCCCTGCACAATCATAAGAAACTAGTTAGCTTTGGAGACCCAAACCTTTTTGGTTTTGGGACAGACTTTATCAATAGATTTAACCATAGCTGGTTTCTCATGATTAACAGCTAATGAAGATGGAGATGGTGCTGAAATAGATTTGGACCTAGAATTCCTCTCCAGTGGTTTGATCACATGGGCTTCAAGTTGGTTAACTCTCCCCAACAGATGCTGAACCATCATAACAAGCTGTGTCTGATTTGAAGCTCGAGCTTTCAGTTCATTTGACACTCCAGAGCTTGTTTTTGATAAGTTCCTGTGACCCACCATTTCCTCCTTCTTAGATTTCACAGACTTAGTCTTATGTTTATCATGAGGAACAATATCAGCTGTCTTCTGATAAACCGTATCCTTCTTAGTGGATTTGGGTAAGGCCTTGGGTTTATCAGGTTGAGATGATTGTGGTACAAACTTGTGTTCTTCAGCTGTTCAGCTTCAGCACTTGTGTTCTTCAGCTGTTCAGCTTTAGCACTTGTGTTCTTCAGTTGTTGAACTTCAGCACTTTAGTTCTTCAGCTGTTGAAGTCTTCAGCACTTGATCTTCAGCTGTTGGAGTTCTCAGCACTTGTCGAACTGCTGATGAAGCTTTCAGCAGTTGTTGTGATATCATGTGGGACTTAGAGGTTTTCTGATCTTGGCTCATTGTTCTTTTGGTCCAACAAACTCCCCCTGAACCAATGCAGCCGAAACCTCTAATTTATTTATTTTCCCACTTATTGTTGGCAAAAGGTTGGTCTTTTTCCTTCTTGATCAGTAGAGAAGATGACCCATATAAGCTCCGGCCTGGGAAGAAATCTCAGATATTTGTTTGGCAAGATATGAATGGGAACTCTGTTTTGGGGAACTGGACACAGAGTTTTATCCCATTCATGAGATCTACTTCCCGTGTATAAGCCTGTAGGATTCTCTGGTGTATGCCCTGAGAAACATAATTTGTTCTTCCATGGTCAGGTTCTCGGCTTCACCATCAAACAATCCTTCTCGCCCATACAGCTCTGAGATGTACTTGGCCTGTTTGCCATTTTTGAGCTCAACTGTTGTAATCTGTCTGTATGCAAACTCATCAGGATGAGTCCCTTCAAGTAACAGACGGAGCTCATTTTGTTTGAAGTTCTCAAGCCTCTTGTAGACTAACCCCTTTTAATAATTCTGTTCTCTAACATCTTTTGGGGTGGTTGTTTAGTCTCGTAGGCCTTCTTGAAGTCTTCGACAATCTCCCAGGGTGATACTATAAGGGCCACTGTGATCTCTTCATCTACGATTCTTTTGACTTGGCCCTTGTATCTCGAAGGAATATCTTTCTTTACAATCCGGTGAGCCACCCTAGGATCAGGCCTTACTCTCACCTTTTCCTTCTGATATTGAAATGTGTTGGCGAGAGTGTACAACCTCAGAGCTTCTTTCTTCATACTAATATTGATGACGAAGCAGCATAAGTTTTGTCAATGCTTTTCAGCATTTCATCATCATGAAGCTTTTGCTGCTGCTCTTCTTCAATCTTTACCTTCACAGCATCCATCTGTGAGGTGGAGTGATGGGCATAGGTTTGGCTTTCACCAATGTTAGAACTGCAGACAGTGGCAGCCTATCTTCTTCCACATCATCCTCTTCTTCTTCTTCTAGCCTCAACCCCTTCTCTTCTTCTTCTTAGGTGCATCATCGCTGTTGGTTTAGATGGTAAGGGAGTTGGTTTTGTGGGTTGAGGAAGTTTGGATTTGGGCTTTGAGATTGGTTTGGAGATTTGGGGGTAGGCTTTTTTGAGTGGGTGGAAGGGAAGGTTGTTCCAGCATTTTGGTTGTGAGTTTAGCCTTTGTAAGTCTTGCCATTTCAAACCTTTTTCCAGCCCCAGCCTCATCAAGGCTTCAATGATAATCCCCTTATGGAATTGCTCAACAGACAGATTCTGGTGGCTATAGCCAAATACTGTCTCTGGTCCATGCACGAATCTCCATCAAAGATCTTCCTAAGTATTTGGCAATGAAACGGATCATGATCTCCAATCTCTCTTTCTCCAGTACATCATACCCAGCCCATCAGGTTTGAATCTCCTCCACTTCCAACTTCCTGATCTCACTATCTAATGTGGGTTATATCAAAACCTTGCTTGAAGAGTGCTCAATGATTTTATCCATGGATCGGCTGTGTGTGTCATCTGCATCTTTTACCAGCTCTTCCAAGGATTTTCTTCAGTAGTAGGTTGATCACCAGCACTTTTCTTCTTTTGTAAGTGATCAGTTGTTGTTGCTTTGTTTTCAAACTCCTGGGCTTTCTCTTGTGCCTTCTCATCCTTGTTCTTTTCCTCTTCTTTTCTTTCACTGCGGTACTCTCCCCCTTTTTGATGCATTGGGGTAGGGGTTTGTACCGCAGAAAGTGTCTTTGACACAACATCAATCAGTGGTTGTAGAGTTGAGGAAATCCTCTCATCAATGGCTTTAGTAACAATTTCAGTGATGATGGGAGTGATGAGAGGTATGGATTGTTGGAATACAGCAACCATCTGCTCTGGGGGGTTCTGTCCCGGAGAGATAGTGCCAAAAGCAGAAGCTGGAGGCTCTGTGAAGTGAGAAGGTAAAGTGTTTGGGGAACCTTCAACTGAAGGTGCCATCTGTGGGTTGGTGGAGGCAGTGGTCTTTGTTCCTTAGAAGTTTTGGCAAGCAGCTCTTTGAGTCTGCTCACCTCCTCCTCCAGGATGGTGTTTTGGGCGATTACATCGTAAAAGAAGCCCAGGTCATCATCAGTAGATACTGAATCATTTGACCTCCTGATAGGATCAGGATGAACATGCACTGAGTGTAGCTCAGTTGTAGCATGTGCCCCTTTGTCTTGGTACTGGGGACTTCCTGCCTCAGGACTATGTTCGTCATCAGCAGTTGCCTCTGGTAAGGTCTTAGTAATGGTACCAACTACAACCTGATCATATGCTGACGCAGAGGAGAAGTGGCAGCCTCACTAGAAGTTCCAATCTCCATTGCTACACTAGGAGAAGGAACATTGTAACCCTATGCTGTGGGTTCTCAGCTGCACTTTGGTCCTCCCCCTCAATGGTAGAGTGTTCCCAGTAGTAATTGGTATCTGGAGGGGGTGAGGAGTGCAATTGAGTCAGCACTTGTGCAACAAGCAATGTAGGACTTTGGGGGGCGGTTGCATGGGGTGAAGGGATAGAAGCAGTGTGCACCTGGGGAGGAAGGTGCTCTTCAATGGCAATCTCCTCAAGTGAGAAGATCCCAGATGTGTGGGTACCCTTGTGTGGTGCTGCAGGCTCCTGTTGAGAGGAATCCTGAGCGGCTATGGCTTGGAAGAGTCCTTATATCCACTAGGGGGTTATAACCAGTGGATATAGCCTGCGTTTGTGTTGCAGGGGCATCCTCAGGGGACTCATTTCCCTGAGTAGCCGTTTTGGGTTCTTTTAGTGGGTTTGGTGGGGACTTTTGATTTGGAGGTGGTGGCTGTGGGTTCCAGCTGCGTGGGTTTGCGCAGCTTGGCAGCCAGTTTGAGTGAGTGGTCAGAGTTGTGCCGGGAGTATACTTCAGGCAAAACAGCCATAGCAGGGACTCCCAGGCCAACAAGTCCCTCAGCTTGAAGCTGGTTTGTAATTATGGCCATTATGAACGCGGATATAATATCCAACGGTTAGCAGTTTGTTTTGAGCCATATCCTTGAGCTCTGAAAATATTATTCTGAAAAATTTAAAGGTTGTTGCTCAAGAATGGAATACATTACCTGCTGCCACTTTGTAGACATTTGATCCCAAGATGAAGTCTTAGGAGCCAAACAGACATTTACCATGTGAAAGATTAGACGTTCAGCGTCATGGAAATGTTTCTTCAGTATGGTGGAGGCACTAAGGTTTCCCTGATATCCATGGTGGGCAAAGGATAAATCAGTTGTGCCCTTGGATATCCAGCAGGAGAAGTAGCATCATCCAGGTGTAGAGTTGACGGAGTATATCGGGAGTGATGACCACTTCGTGGTTGTTGACGACCGACCGGAGAGACGCTGTGTTGTTCTCCCCAGTGGTGAGGGTGACGTTCATCCAAAACTGGTGAGGGATTCGGCATGAAGAATTGGATTGAGAAGAAAGGCGTTTTGTATTGTGACTGGACCATAAGATCAATAGCATTATCGAACTTAGCCCAGAATGGCGATTTGGTGAGGTAAGCTACACAGTTGTGTCGCGGTTTGAGTTGCATGGACGCCATTTAGGAGAGAGAAGTTTTGGAGAGATGAACGTTAGGTTTGAAGAAGATGAAGCTCGGAAGGATTAGGTCAGGGATATTTATAGGGTACGGGTTAGAAAACGACTGAAGAATTTGGTGTTAGTCATCAGTAGTTTTAAACGATTGTTGACATGGTATTACCCTTTCAGATGTTGAAACAGCTGAAGTCGTGGTTTAGGACATCAGTAGTTAGAAAACTACTGAAAGTCATGGTTTTGACTTCAGATGATGAAACAACTGAGGACTTGGTGTTTGTCATCAGTAGTTGGGAAAACTACTGAAAACAGTGGTTTTGTCATCAGTTGTTGTAAACAGCTGAAGACTTGGTATTGGTCATCAGTAGTTATAAAACTACTGAAGACATGGTTTTGCTTCAGTTGTTTAGAATGAAATAGCAGTTGGAGAAACAACTGAAGAGAAAGTTCTCTTCAGTAGTTTTCGTCAATTCATAGCCTTTCAGCTGTTTCATACTGTCCTCAACACTTATCAGACTTTGCATCTGCTTTTCAGGTGTTTCATAGGACAGCAGTACTTATCTGTTTGTACTGATTTCAGTAGTTGTAACTACATCAGTAGTTGGAACAGATAAAGTACTTCAGTACTTGTGAGGCATTTAGCCATCAGTAGTTATAAAACTACTGAAGGTGAAAGGACTCATTAGTACTTATATGTGACATGGTTACCAATGATCACTAGTAATTATTACTAAAATCATCAGTAGTTGTCACTTATTCTAGCTGCAGCATACCAAGCCTTAACACAAGGTTTTGGAAAGTAGAACTATCCAAAGGCTTAGTAAAAATATCTGCAAGCTCATCAGCACTAGGCACAAACTTAGGATCAATCAGACCTTTTTCAAAGCAATCCCGAATAAAATGATGTCTGATCTCTATATGTTTGGTCCTAGAGTGCTGGATTGGATTTTTGACAATACACAGAGCTGAAGCACTATCCATTAATAATGGTCTTAGTCTCTGTAATGCCATAATCCAGAAGTTGGTTCTGAAGCCAGAGTACCTGAGAAGTACAACTTGCAGCAGCAATGTACTCGGCCTCAGCAGTTGATGTAGCAACAGATGTTGTTTCTTACTCTGCCAAGAAATCAAACAGTTGCCTAGGAATTGACAACCACCAGAAGTTGACTTTCTAGTTAACTTGCACCCTGCATAGTCACTATCTGAAAAAGCAACTAGTTTGAGAGAGTGTCCAGTGGAATACCATAAACCTAGAGATTGTGTACCTTGCAAATATCTAAAGATTCTCTTGATTGCAATCAAATGAGACTCTTTAGGAGCAGCCTGAAATCTAGCACAAACACATGTAGCAAACATAATATCTGGTCTAGAAGCTGTTAAATACATCAAGGACCCAATCATACATCTGTAAAGTGTTTCATCAACAGCTTTACCTTTCTGATCAGCATCCAGTTGTGTGGTGTTGCACATGGGAGTAGAACAGGCTTACATTTTGTAAATCAAACTTATTCAAAAGATCCTTTGTATATTTTGACTGATGAATAAAGGTTCCATTAGCCTTTTGTTTAATTTGCAAGCCTAGAAAGAACTGTAATTCTCCCATTGCACTCATTTCAAACCTCTTTTTCATTAATGTTGTAAAATCATCACACAACTGGGGATCAGAGGATGCAAAAATGATATCATCAACATAAATCTGAACAAGTAGCTTATGCTGATCCACCTTCTTAATAAACAAAGTTTTATCAATGGAGCCTCTAGTGAAATTATTCTTAAGAAGAAAAGTAGAAAGTGTCTCATACCAGGCTCTAGAGCTTGTTTCAACCCATAAAGAGCCTTATCAAGTTTATACACCCATTCAGGATGTTTATTATCCTCAAAGCCTGGTGGTTGACACACATAAACTTCTTCCTTTATTTTACCATATAAAAATGCACTTTTGACATCCATTTGAAAAACTTTAAGATTGTGGAATGCAGCATAGGCTAAAAACAATCTGATTGCCTCTAGTCTGGCTACGGGGCAAAGGTTTCATCATAGTCAATACCTTCTTCTTGTGAAAACCCCTGTACAACCAGTCTAGCCTTGTTCTTAACAATAAGCCCATTTTCATCAGTTTTATTCCTAAACACCCATTTAGTGCCTATTGCACACTTACCTGGGGGAAGAGGAACCAGTTCCCACACTTGCTGTTTCTTGAATGAAGTAGCTCAAGCTGCATAGCTTCAACCCATCCATTGTCTCTCAAAGCAACATGGTAGTTCTTTGGCTCTAGCTGACTGATGAAGAGAGCATAGAAGCAGAAGTTAGACAATTGACTTCTTGTTGAAACACCAGCATTGATATCACCATAATCTGAGACATGGGGTGATTCTTCAGTTCTTGATAAACAATGAGATCTGTGCAAGTGTTTGTAGAACCTTCAGCAATAGCAGATGTTGATGCAGACTCTTGAAACCAAGAATTAGATGGTAACTCAAAAGATGTAGAGGAAACAGAGATCTCATCAGCATTTGTTGTGGATGGAACTGCTGAAGCTACAGGAACATCAAATTTAGCAGACACAGGCAGTTGGTCGCTAAACTTGAATAGGTGAGTATTGATATTATCATCCATCATCAATACCACCAGGTGGAAGACATGCTGCAGAAGATGATTTATCCACAGGATCTGCAACAGCTGGAGGTTGATAAGGAACATATTGCAGTATGTCCAAATCAAACACTCCACAGGGTTTTGTGGAATCTTGTCCAAAGGAGATTCATTAAACTTCACATGCAAAGTCTCTTCAACTATCTTTGTTCTGCAGTTGAAGACTTTGTATGCCTTGCAAGTAGATGAATAACCAACAAAATACCCTGCATCCACCTTAGGATCAAATTTATGGAGTTGATCCTTTGTGTTGAGAATAAAACAGGGACACCCAAATGCTTTGAAAAATGAAATTAGAGGAGCCAAGTGATGGAGAACTTCATATGGAGTCTTCATCAACTCTGATTTACTAAGACTCTATTCTGCACATAGCAAGTTGTGTTAACAGCTTCAGCCCAAAAGGTCAGTGGCAAACCAAAGTCAGCCAGCATGGACCTTGCAGCTTCAATTAGGGTCTTGTTCTTTCTCTCCACTACTCCATTTTGTTCTGGAGTCCTTGGATGCTAAACTGCCTTTTGATTCCCTTTGAAAGATAGAAGTCATCAAGTGTATGGTTTCTGAATTCAGTTCCATTGTCACTCCTAATACACTTGACTGGAAGGGAATACTGCTTCTCAATATACAACACAAAGTGAATAATCTTCTGAGCAACCTCATCCTTTGAATGTAGAAAGAAAGTCCATACATATCTGGAGTAATCATCCACAATTACCAGACAGTATTTCTTCTTTGCCATGCTCATTACTCTCACAGGACCAAATAGATCCATATGCAGTAATTGCAAGCAGGCAGTGGACTTAGGCTCTTCAATAGGAGGGAATGAGACTTTGTGTGTTTTCCTTTTAAACAAGCAGTGCAGGTTTCATCACAGTGGAACTCCTTTATTGGTAAGCCTCTAACTAAACTATTGTGGATAAGCTGATTCATGTTTTTGAAATTAACATGACCCAGCCTTCTGTGCCACAGTTTAGATTCTTGAGAAGAGGCTTTGGAAAATAGGCAAGGATTGCCTCTGAGATCTATTTTCTTGGAAAGATCTAAGGCATACACTCTTCCTGTCCTGTTGGCTCTCAGAAGAGTGTGATCATCCAACACCTTATCAATCAAATGCAGAACTTTGGATGACAGAATCCTACAGTTCTGACTGGTGAAAAGAGCAACATGGCCTTTATCACATATTTGACTGACACTCAAGAGATTGTACTTGAGATTTTCCACATAATTAACATCATCAAACTTGATTTCTCCATTGGAGACAAAGCCATTTCCAATGATGTAACCCCTAGCATCATTGCCAAAAGAAACAAAGCCTTCTTTCCTTGAGAGTAGTCATGAAGAAGAGAGTTTTTCCCAGTCATGTGCATAGATCCCCCACTGTCTACATACCAGATGCTACTTTGGCATGTTGGAGAACCCTGCAATAATAAACAATCAGTTAGTTTTGGAGACCCAAACCTTTTTGGTTTTGGGCCTTGTCTCATCAACAGATGGTAAACTAACAGTTTATTGGAAACAACAGCCTGAAGAAGAAGATGGTGAAGAAGAGGAATCCTTTGGCTTGGACCTCCTTTTGTGGTTTCAACATAGGAACATCTAATTGGTTAACTCTACCCAACAGATGTTGAACCATCATAACCAGCTGTGTCTGATTTTGTGATAAAGCTTTCAGCTCATCAGACACATTGCCAGTGGAGTTTGATAAGTTCCTATGTTGCACCCTTCTTCTTCTGAGCAATCTCAGCTGTTACCTGTTTAACCCCCTTCCTTTTTGGATTTCTTTGAGGACTTAAGGGTTACAGGATTTGATGTTGCTGATACAATGTGGTCTCAAACTCAGTTTTCATTTTTAACCATTTTCTCTTTAATTTCTTCTTTTTATGTTTGAGTTTGGAACGTCTTTGTGTACAGCAATCATCTGTAAGATGATTGAACAAACCACATACTTCACATGGTTTCTTCTTCATCTTAGGTTGATCATCACTAAAGATGAAGCAACTGAGGATGAAGCAACTGAAGACTTGCTCTTCAGTGCTTTGGAAGCATTGTTTGCTTTCTTGACTTCCTCTTTAGTAGTCTTCAAACTCTTTCTACTGACAGTTTTCTTCTTTCAGTACTGGCAGTAGTTGGAGTTTGAACTTCAGGTGTTAAATCCTGCTCTCTAGTCCTTTCAGGACTTTCAGAATTAACTCCTGAGTTGATCAACTCATTGATCATGTGAGTGTCAGCAGTGGAACCATCAACATCAGCTGATAGGTTCTGAGAGGGCTTGGTGCTGACTTTTACTTCTGATTGTGCTGTATCAGAAAGTAGATCACATGATGAGATGGATTGGTTATTACTCTCTCACCATCAGATTCTACCTCTGCTCTGGGAGTAAAATCTGTAGGTGGAGCAGTGTGATTGTAACCAATGCCAAACTTCACATTGGAAGCAGATTGCTTACTAAGAAGCATTTCAAAACCTTTGCATGATTGTACCCATCTATCACACTCTACCTGGGTGACTGCAAGGGTTTCTTTGAGATCTTTATACTTCTCTAGAAGTATCTCTTCCCTAGCCTTATCATCAGTTATTTGGCATTTAAGTTTGTAAATCTCATCATTCTTATCATTAAGCACAGACTCAAATTCAGCTTTGCTTTTGGAAATTATTTGTTCTAGCTCAATGTTCTTGTTGATTAAAGCTACATTTGCTTCTCTAATAGATGCAAATGCTGCTATGCATGTTTTAGAACATAATTGGCTTTTGCCTCAGAGGATACCTGTGATACCTTTGGTGTAGAGGCATTAGTGGATGAAGTATCAGCAGAATCCAAAGCCATAAGAGCTAGATTTCCAAAGGGACTTTCACCACCATGTTGACCAGCACCTGAGAACAGTTGTTCATGACCAGACAAGTCATCTGGTAAACTGCTCCAGTCAACAACTCCTGGGGTGAAGAAGCTGTGTTGTTGAGGTTGAGTTTGTTGATGAGATTGGGAAGGTTGTGGTTCAGGCAATGCTTGTGGTTGTTGTGCAATTGGAGCTTGAACAGGATTTGGTTGAGGCATATAATAGCAGGGATAAGGATATGACATTTGACCCTGGGGAACAAAGTATGCAGGGGATCTAGGATGTGAATGATGACCAGAACCAGCAGGATGTTGCCCTCTGTTTTGTGGACTAGTACTAGGAAAAGTCACAAAGGGTGCAGAAGAGTTAGATCCAGTTGATCTACACTCTCTTGCAAAGTGTCCTAGCCTTTGGCATTTGTGACACCTCAACTTACTCTTGTCAAAACCAACTTTGGTTTTGCCAGAGAGTCCAGGAAATTTCCTGCCAGTTCTCTTATAGAACTTCTGAGATCTGATATTAATCAATGCCATTTGGCTCAGAATATCCATCTCTTCTAGATCATCATCAGCTATTCCTTTCAGATCATCCATAATGAAGCATAAATTGTCACTATTACTGCCAGAATGACTCTCATACCAACAAATGCATGATCAGAACTATTTGTAGAGAAATCAATATGCTCATCATAATTGCTTCAGATGCAGCATATTCTGACTCATGACCAACCAAGGTAGTATTCCCTGGTACAAAGTCATCAGTGAGCTTTCCTGATGAGGACAGTTTCCTCTTCTGCTCTATCTCTCTTTCGAATGTAAGCAGTTTCCCATGAAGTTGGGTGAGAGATACTATCCAGATTTGCACTGGAGCGTAGGACAATAGTGTATGTGTCCCATCTCTCAGGCAGTGATCTGGGGAACCTGTTTTTCATCTGGCTATTGGTGTATTCCTGTTTCACCACCATTTTCAGCTCAGAGATCAAGCAGGAAAAACGCTCAAACTTTGAGTCAGTGTCTCACCCTTTCTATGAGAATGTCTCATATTGTTGGGCAAGGATTTCTCTATTGTTTGCTAAGACCTCATCTGTGCCACCTAATTGTTCCTTCAGGGCATTCCAGAGATCATGAGCAGTTTCATGATGCATAAGCCCTGAATAGATTTCATTAGGCAGTGCCATGGCCAGAATTCCATGGGCTTTAGCATCAATCTCAAATAGTTTCCGATTTTCATCAGAGTATTGTTCCTTCTTCTCGGAACCATTTGATTGGTTTCCGGATTGTTCACCATAGGCTTATGTGGTCCATGTACCACAGACGTCCAACAACCTGAACTGTTAACAGACAGGTGAAAGCATTCTTCGTTGCCATATGTTATACTCGGTCCTAACCAGCATCGGAGGCTTGGTTGAGGACCCGGTATTGTGAGGATCATTAGAAGGAGTAGTCATCTCAGATTCAATCAAATTCGATTAAGCTAAAACAGATTTAGAACAAAACGCAACAACCAATTGAACCAAAAGAGATCTCAAAGTAAATGAACGAAAGCGACAGAAATTCATAATCTATAACCAGTTCTTGCGAATACGCTAATTCAACCAAACACAGATATCAATTAGCAGTTTCAATGATCAATTGTTAGATCGATCAATGATTAACATGCTCTGATACCACTTGTTAGGATCAGTGATCTACATTTGATTGATTTGAGAGTATAGCAGCGGAATTCAAACAATGAATTAGCCAATTCACAAGAACGAAACGATATTCAATGAAGAACAAAGACGGTTATAGAGAGAGAATTCTGCAAAAATATTTCATTCAATATTCGCTTTCGTGGTAACGGAATGCCACAATTACAATTAGGTCGACACCTCTTATATAAGAGATGTGACGTCTGCTGATGTCACTTAATAGTGACATCTAACAGAATTATTACAACTGAAACACAACTACTGAAGATGTCAAAACAGCTGACATCTCCTTACAAAAAATACTAAGTGTTATCAGTTATTATAACTACTGAAAAACATAAAACTACTGAAACTACAACGACTGAAGAACAAGCTCTTTAGTCGTTTTACAAAACTACAGAAAGTAAAAACATAAAACCACTGATATCACAACTACTGAAGAAGTACTCTTCAGCTGTTGTGACAAACTACTGAAACTTCAGTACTTGATCTTCAGACTTGAACTTCAGACGTTTCATCAGCTGATGACTTCAGTAGATATCATCAGCTGATGTCTTCAGTCTTTGTCTTCAGACTTTGTACACCAGTTGTTGATCTTCAGCACTTGTAGATTCTTCAGTTGTTGTACTTCAGTACTTTGGTCTTCAGCTTCAGCACTTGCGTTCTTCAGCTGTTCAGCTTCAGCACTTGTGTTCTTCAGCTGTTCAGCTTTAGCACTTGTGTTCTTCATTGTTGAACTTCAGCACTTTAGTTCTTCAGCTGTTGAAGTCTTCAGCACTTGATCTTCAGCTGTTGGAGTTTTCAGCACTTGTCAAACTGCTGATGACTTTCAGCAGTTGTTGTGATATCATGTGGGACTTAGAGGTTTTCTGATCTTGGCTCATTGTTTTTTTTTGGTCCAACAAAAACTTGGTCTCAAAACTCAGTTTTCATTTTATTTATTTCTAGTTTATAATGACTCATCTCTTGGAGCTTTAAACCCTTTTTGTACCAACATTCATCAGATAGATGATTGAAATTACCATAAATTTCACATGGTTTCTTCTCCATCTTGGACATCTTTACTGCTGAAGTGGAAACTACTGAAGGTGTGATCTTCAAGTACTTTTTCCTCCTATAGTACTAGGTACTAAAGGATTGTAACAGCTGAAGACTGGTAATTCAACTGTTTTCCATCCGTCCTAATAGACTGTTTGATGATTCCTCAGCAGTTGTTAGTCCTTGTATTTCAACTGATTTGAAATGCTTTTCAGATGTTAGGTCTCTTTCAGTACTTGGGGTACATTGAGGACCAACATCTAAAGTACTCAGTTGCATATGAGTCTCAGTAGTTAGACCATCAGTCAATTTATTTGTTGAGATCTTTAACACTGGTTTCATTCTCTGATCTTAGATTATCATTGGAGAATGACTCACACAATAATGTGGTTTGGAGATTGCTTTCACTTTCAGACTTAACTATGGAGTTAGGAGTAAAGTCTGTTGGTGGAGCAGTTGTTGTAACCAATGCCAAACTTCACATTTGAAGCAGTTTGCTTGCTAAGAAGCATTTCAAATCCCTTGCATGATGAGACCCAGCGTTCACACTCAACTTGGGTCACTGCAAGTTTTTCTTTGAGACTCCTGTGGTCTTTGAGAATAACCTCTAGTTTAGCCTTTTCATCATTTAATTGGCATTTAAGCTTATAAATCTCATCACTTTTACTGTTAAGAGCAGACTCATACTCAGCTTTTCTTTTGAAAATGGTTTTCTCAAGCTCAAGTTTTTTATTTATTGATGCTACATTTGCCTCTCTAATAGAGACAAAGGCAGCTATGCATGATTCAGAACATAACTTGGCTTTAGCCTCTGAAGATACCTGAGTTACCTGTGAAGATGATGCATTTGAACAGGAACCCTCAGTAGACTCCAGGGCCATGAGAGCAAGATTTCCAAAAGGGTGTTCACCACCATGTTGACTAGCACCAGCATAGTATTGCTCAGTGTGACCAGACAAGTTATCAGGTAAGCTACTCCAGTCAACGACTCCAGGTGTGAAGAAGCTGTAATGCATGAGATTGTGGTACAATAGGAGCTTGAACTTGATTTGACTGTGGCATATAATAGCAGGGATAAGGATATGGCATTTGACCCTGAGGAAAAAAATATGCAGGAGATTGAGGGTGTGATGAATGACTAGAACCAGCAAAATGTTGCCCTTTGGATTGTGAATTGTTATTTGGAAAAGTCAAAAAGGGTGCAGAAGTGTTAGATCCAGTTGATCTACACTCTCTTGCAAAGTGTCCAAGCCTGTGGCATTTGTGACACTTCAACTTGCTCTTGTCAAAACCGACTTTGGTTTTGTCAGAGAGTCCAGGAAATTTCCTGCCAGTTCTCTTGTAGAATTTCTGAGATCTGATATTGATCAAGGCCATTGGCTCAAAATATCCATCTCTTCTAAATCATCATCAGTAATGCCCTTCAAATCATCCATGATAAAGCATAGATTGTCACTATTATTACCAGAATGACAATCAACACTCACAAAGGCATGATTAGAATTGTTTAAGGTGAAATCAATATGCTCATCATAGTGGCATTCTGATCCTGCATACTCTGACTCATGACTTACCAAGGCAGTGTTTCCTGGTACAAAATCATCAGTGAGCTTTCCAGATGATGACAGTTTTCATTTCTGTTCTATCTCTCTCTCAAATGTGAGCAATTTCCCATGGAGTTGGGTGAGAGATAGTTTGTCCAAATTTGCACTGGAGCGTAGGACAATAGTATATGTGTCCCATCTCTCAGGCAGTGATCTGAGAAATCTGTTATTCATCTGGCTATTTGTGTACTCATGTTTGACCATTTTTAATTCAGAGATCAAACAAGAGAACCGCTCAAACTGTTGAGTCAGTGTCTCACCCTTTCTATGAGAGAATATCTCATATTATTGGGCAAGGATTTCTCTATTATTTGCCAAGACATCATCTGTTCCTCCAAATTGTTCTTTCAAGGCATTCCAGAGGTCATGGGCAGTTTCATAATGCATTAGCCCAGAATAGATTTCATTGGGCAGTGCCATGGCCAGAATTCCATGGGCTTTTGCATCAATCTCAAACAATTTCTTATCCTCATCTGAGTATTGCTCCCTCCTCTTCGGAACCATTTGATTGGTTTCCGAGTTATTCACCATAGGCTTGTGTGGACCATGTACCACTGATGTTCAACAACCTGAGCTGTTAACAGACAGGTGATGGAGCATTCGTCGTTGCCATATGTTGTACTCATTCCTAACCAGCATCGGAGGCTTGGTTGAGGAACCAGTATTGTGAGGATCATTGGAAGGAGTAGTCATTTTAGGTCCAAATACAATTTAATTCAAGCTTTTAAAATTTTACACAGACCACAACAGACTCAATGAAAACCAAGAATAAATCTCAGGATGAATGACCAAAAACATAGAAAATTCAATCTCTATAACCGTTTCTTGCAAAAATGCTAATTCAATCAAACTTGGATCTTGGATAGCAGTTTCAATGATCAATTATTAGATCGATCAATGATGAACCAAGCTCTGATACCATTTGACAGGATCAGTGATCTCAAGTTTGATGGATTAGAGTGTAACGCAGCGGAATAAGAACAAGAATAGACAAATTATAGCAAGAATTTGATATTCGTATGCATTAAGAACAAATACAGTTGTAACGAGAGAATATATTTCTGTGAAAAGGAATGTTTTAATAATATCAAATGTTTCTGCTCAATCATTCACCGATTACAATTAGGTTGACACTCCTTATATAGAGTGCAATCACTGCTGATATCACGGGATAGTGACATCTGCCAGATTTGTTACAAAAATAACTAAAACTTAACAAACTACTGAAATGTTCACAACTACTGAGAACATATCAGAGTGCTAAGTATAAAACATAAAACTACTGATACGAAACTACTGAAACTACAACGACTGAAGAACAAGCTCTTCAGTCGTTTTACAAAACTACTGAAAAGAAAAACATAAAACTACTGAAAGAAAACCGTCACAACTACTGAAGAAGACCTCTTCAGCTGTTGTGACAACGACTGATACTTTGTCTTCAGCACTTGTGTCTTCAGACTTTGTCTTCAGCACTTGTGTCTTCAGACTTTGTCTTCAGCACTTGTCTTCAGACTTTGTCTTCAGCACTTGTGTCTTCAAACTTTGTCTTCAGCACTTGTGTCTTCAGACTTTGTCTTCAGCACTTGTCTTCAGTTGTTGTGGACTTCAGCAGTTGTTGTGACGTCTGTGGGACTTAAGGTTTTTCTGATCCGACTCATTGGTTCTTTTGGTCCAACAGACTTGTAGTTCATTTTGTAGCCGCCATAATCCGAATCGCTATACGTTGTAAGCTCAAAGTCATCATCATGAGGATACCACAACCCAAGTGTTGGAGTACCCTTCAGATAACCAAATATCCTTTTGACTCCTATGAGATGGTTGACTTTCGGTTTTGCTTGATATCTGGAGCAGAGACACGTCGCGTACATGATATCAGGTCATGAGGCAGTGAGGTACATGAGGGATCTGATCATTCCTCGGTACATGGTAGCATCCACCAGATCACCATTTTCGTCGGGTGCTACGTCGTGGTTTGTAGCAAGTGGAGTCCCAGCTGCTGAAGCTTTCTCCATATCGAACCGACTGAGGATAGCACCTACATACTTGGTCTGATGTAGAAATATTCCCTTAGGTGTCTCATCCACCTGTAACCCGAGAAAGAACTTCATCTCTCTCATGGAACTCATCTCAAATTCAGCTTTCATTACTACTTCAAATTCTTTACATAATTCTTTGTTTTTGGAACTGAAGATTATGTCATCTACATAAATCTGTACTAGCAGTAAATCACCATCCTTTTCTTTGATGAACAGTATGCAGTCAATCACTCCTCTGCGAAATCCGTGTTTCACAAGATGAGTCGAGAGTTTCTCATACATGCTCTTGGGGCTTGATGGAGCCCGTACAAAGCCTTATCCAGCTTGTAAACTCTGTCCCGATGATATGGATCCTCAAATCCTTCAAGTTGACTGACATACACTGTCTCACGGATTTCACCATAAAGGAATGCACTCTTTACATCTAGTTGATAAACTTTGATTTTCATGTAAGATGCATAGGCTAGGAAGATACAGATAGCTTCCATTCTCGCCACAGGTGCAAACACTTCTTTGTAATCAATGGCCTCGTCTTGTTGAAATCCCTGAACTACAAGTCGAGCCTTGTTTCTTATTATGACACCTTGGTCATCTTTCTTGCACTTCAAGACCTATTTGGTGCCAATGACCTTAGCACCTTTTGGTCCATCCACCAATGTCCATACTCCTAACTTCTTGAATTGAAGAAGTTCTTCTTCCATGGCACTCACCCATGCCTCGTCATTTAGGGCTTCACTAACATATTTTGGCTCAAATTGAGACACAAGACTTCGATACGCACCATCATGAAGATATCCCTTTTCCATCACAGAGGCATAATCAGCTGAGTATAGCTGATTTCTTGTGTACTTGTAGTAGTAGGAACATGTTCCTCCTGATCCACCTGATCATTTGCCACATCTTCGTCATCAAAGGAGGAGTCACTTATCTCAAGTGCTCCCCTTGAAGAACTAGAAGACTCACTATGTGACACTGAGATTGTCGAGTCCAGTGATGGTGTATTTAACACATCATACATCATTCTGGTTGACAATTCATCCTCAGGAGGGGAGAAAGGGATATTGAAAGACTTAAAGAATCCATCATAGTCGAAAAAGAATGAGGGTCCTTTTCCAGCAAGGGGGTGGTGTATCTCTGTACATCAACATTGCACCACACTTCTACTTGACCCATTGAGTTGTTATAAACTCTCTTATTCGGTATGTTGTATCCTAAGAAAATTCCTTCTTCGGCCTTCTCGCTGAACTTTCCTGACTGAGTTTTCTTCAGCAGCGTACATGGTGTGCTAAATGGTTCGAGGTACTCCAGATTTGGTTTACGTCATTGGAGTAACTCATAGCATGTTTTACCATGACGTTTGACCACTAAGACTCGATTGAGGGTGTAACATATGTTAGCTACTGCCTTGTTCCAAAATTGGATAGGCAGTTTCAAGTCTGCCAGCATCGTCTGAGCTGACTCTATCAAGCTTTGATTCTTTCTCTCAGTAACTCCGTTCATTTGAGGAGTGTAGGCAGATGTGAACTGGTGCACAATCCTTTTTCTTTTTAAAATGCCTCCATCCACCGGTTCTTGAACTCGATACCATTTTCTGAGTGAACTTGCCTTACCTTCAGCTTGTAGAGTGACTCCAAGATAGTTACCAGCTCCTTGAATGATTCAAATGTCTCTGATTTGGATTTTAGAAACATCACCTAAGAAAATCTGAGTAATCACTCGTAACTACATAGCAGTAGTACAAATCACCGGCAATGCTCTTTGTACTGACTGGCCCAAACAAATCCATGTGAAGAAGCTCAAGAGGCAGGTCAATTGAGTGAACTTTCTTTGCCTTATGATACTTCTTTGTCTGTTTGCCTTTCTTACATGCGACACAAAAATCCGGTAATTGGAAGTTCTTGATATTTACACCACGCACTAGATCATTCTGGATCAAGTGATTCATCTTTTATGGATTAATGTGTCCCATTCTCCTATGCCAGGAGATGGAGTCTTTCTCTGTTGCCTTTGACAAGAAGCATTGTACATTATGATCGTTGTGGAGGCCTTTGATAGATCCAAGACATACAAATTGTTATATCTTGAAGCTGACATTAAAACTTGGTCCTCCGGGATGACATATAGTCCTTTTCAGAACATAGCACTTATTGTTGTCAAATACAACCTTGAATTCTTTGTCACATATATGGAGACAGAAAAAAGTAGTTATTTGAAGTTGTTGAACATAGTTACTTATCAAACTTCACTTTCTAGTTTCCCACTTCCCAGTGTCAGTGATATATCCTCCTTTATTTCCAGCAAATGAAAATGTCCTCCTTTAATTTGTTTGACATTTTACAAGAGAGATAGGTTCCCAGTCATGTGCATTGATGCCCCACTATCAATAATCCAGGTATATTTGTAGTAGCACTATAACAGACACCCTGCACATTCAAAGGAAATGATTAGTTTAGGTTAGGGACCCAAGCCTTAACTGGCTTGGGTGACCGGAGGAATCACACATCATAAACTCTACCACTATCCATTTAAGGGTGAGGGCAGATCATTCTTCTCTTGTTCTCATTATCAGACATGGACTTGATTTTTCTTTCTATAAGCCAGTATTGTGTAAGGCATGTTTGTGATAAACAGACGACTGGCTACGGTTTGAACTTTATGTTCACTAATTCTTTTTGGTGGAGTGATAGAACTCCTTTTAGCAGAACTTGGTTTAGTATTATAAAGTTCAATTTCTTTCTTGGTGTCTGATAATAAGAACAGTTAGAAGCAATGTGTCCATACTTTCCACAATTATAGCATGATCTACTTTCGACATGTTGGTGGAACTTTCTATGGGGAGTGTGTGACACAGGTGTGACTTTAGTCTATGGGTTTGGACACTTCTTGTTTAGATGTTTTAGCTTCTTTAACAAAATCATTGTTTGACATTTTTAACATCTTTCCTTTTGTTTATTTGGACTAAGACATGTGATGCATGTGGTTGGTTAACGTGTTGGTCTTTTGGGTTCAGAAATAGACATGTTTGACCCTGACTTTACATTAACCTTTTCAAACTAATCTTCTAAATTCACTATAGGCATCTTACCTATAGACTTCAAAGTAGCCTCCTTCTATTTAGTGACAAATTCCACTGGTTTAGTTGTCGAATCTGGGTCACTAACTAGAGGAGTGGACACCACATGATCCTTAATAGGATTGTTATTTAATGGTCTACATTTAGCATTAACACAGTCTCATGTGGTGGTGGTACCACTTTGTAACCCAACCCCTCCCTGTTGTTACGTTCTTTCACTAGTGCTGGACTATGTGAGAAGAACTGGTCCAACTGTGCAGTTTTTTTAATGAGTTGACTTTGATTTCCAAAACTGTTTTTTCTTTCTTAGTTGCTTCCAAGGAGTTTAAATAGAAATTTATATCATTTGCTTGGTTAAAAGCAACAACCTCAGTTTCCCGTGGTTATTTGTTTAAAAGTTCTATCTTCTCTTTATAATTGTACTCATTTTGTTTTAAAATCCGGTTACCTTCTGTTCACAGTTGTAAGTCATTTACTAAGCTATCATTGTAATCTAATAACCTAGCAAATTTTGAATCTATGCTTTCTCTAAATTTATTACATTCATTACAAGCATGACTTTCAAAAAGTTGGTTTGTGGTACTTACCTATGAAGATTCGGTTGAATCCGCCATCAGTGTAGAGTTTGACTCTTCAGATGCTGAGATTTTGAACATGTCATTCTGAGCTCTTCTTCAATCAGGTGATTGACCACATTGGCAGTGTCTTCATGATCTGACATCACTAGTTCAATTGCTATTTCACCTTCACTTGTAGTGTTATCATCCAGACCCTCACATTTGGAATGTTTGACTCCCCCGGAGATACAAAGCGAAAGGTCCAATCTTGACCTTCGCCATCTTATGCAGTCAAAGCCTTTGTATCTTTGCTTGACGAAGAAGCTCCATTCATGGGTTTGTCTTGACGGTTGAAGGATGAGAAAGGATTCCCGTTACCTGTCTTCTTGGGCTTTACAAATTCACGTTTGAAGTGCCCCTTTTCTCCACAGTTAAAACAGGTAACTTTGGTTTTGTCGAAACCAAAAATCATATCCTTTGTGGCTATCAAGTTCTGTCATATCTTCTTCACAAACTTTTTAGCTCGCCTGACTGCACTTGCTAAAGCCCACATAATGTCCATTCTTTCTAATTCATTCTCGTCCACCTGCTCATAATCCTCATCAGCCAGAGATGGCAATTTCCGATCTTTCCTACAACTCGACCATCATAAGAATGAACAACCGTAGCTAAAAGGTCCATATGCTCCTTGGCAACCTTAATAGTAATATTCCCGAGATTCTCGGTCTTCAACTTCGTAGCATTTACTTCTGATGGGATATATTGGGTACTAGATGACCCTAACGTTTCAAATCCTGAAGCTGTAGGTTGAGAATGAGTGGTTGAACTAGACACAAATGTCGTTTGAAGTGGCGCTCCTTAACTTGTTGAAGTGGAAGTGTATTTATTGAGTGAATGATTTTGATCATAGGATTCTTTCTGTGACCTGTATTTCATCCTCAGTTCCTCCTCTCTCAATTTCAGGATGAAGTCGTTTATGTCTAATTTTGCCAGTAAATTGTTTTGTCTCAAATTAGACACAAACGAGTCCCACTTCTCTGGCAGACCATCAAAAAAGTTGGAGACCTTATCTTCTATTGATGTGGTGACTCCATGAGTGTGCAGCTCACTCATTAAATGGTAGAACCTGTCTATGACATCATCCAAGCTCTCTTTACCCATCGAAGAGAAGTTATCAAACTCCTTCTTCAAAGCCTTTGCCTTTAGAGCTTTCAACGATGCATTCCCATCGTATCGTTTTTACAAGGCTTCCCATAACTTCTTTGCCTGTTTGTTCTTAGAAAACTGGTGGAATATATCCTTAGGTATCGACTGAGTCAATAGAGCATACACTTTCTTCTCAGCATTGTACTTCACCTTCTAGCTATCAGTCATGCCGCCCAAGGTGAGTTTAACACCATAAGCACCAACCGGCATGTTATAACCTGTCTCGATTGATTCCCACATATTAGGATCAACTCCATTCAGATAAATCTCAAACCTTTGCTTCCATTGTAGGTAATCATCTAACGTTATAAGTTTAAGGGGTTTATTGTGATTCCTTATTTCATTTTCCAGAAGCAAAAGGTTCTGGATACGAGAGTCTCTACGGGCAGTAAACGCAGAGTACGGCTCTTCCATTTCTATAATCTTTGAACTTTAACTTAAGACTTATTCACTCATACGAATGGAGAGGTGTGAATGGGCCAGTCGTGCGATTGAACAAATACGGATGGGTCAACCGTGCGATTGGACTAATGCGGATGAACAACCGTGCGATTGGGCAAATGCGGATGGACAATGCGAATGGGGTGGTTCAGTCGTACGAATGGATGGGTGACTTAGTTCAATCGTGCGTATGGGATGTGCGATTGACTTCAGTCGTGCCATTGAGCCAATCGTGCGACTGAAGGCTGCTCTTTATGAAATTCGAATGTTTTGATACTTGGACTCAAAAACACGAGTTTTCAAGAACCCTAATTTGTCGTATGCCGAAAAACTTAAACTTTTAGATCTGGAGTGTAACACCCCAAATTTCTATTTAAACGAAAGGAAAAGAAAAGTAATTAGAAAGAATAGAAATTGTGCACAAGTGGAGGGGGAAAAAGTGTACAAAGTACAAACCTTATTACTTAAGGTTTAAGGGGGCATGGTTATCCATTTCTTCTTCATCTTCTTCAATCGCCTGAAAAGGAGAAAGAAGAGAGAGAAGCCCTGGTTCTAGAGAGAGAAAATGGAAGAAGCAGCTTTAAAGGTAAGTCTTCTTTTATTTGAGCACGGTTTCAGCTAGTTTCGAGTTCTTGACTGAAGTTCTGGTTGTTTAGTGTTTGTTTTCGGGATTCAAGAGCTGAAACAAAGGTGGGTCTCGAACTTGAAGTGTGTTGCTCAAAGGCTGCTCAAGGTGAGTTTCTAGAACCCCTCTTTTATTGATTTTCAACTTATTTGGGGCAATTATGCATACTAAGTAAACATTTTGAAAGAAACTATGGGTTTACAGCTTTATGTTCGAAATGATGTATGTATGTATGTTATAGTGTTGATTATGGGTTAGTGATGATGATTAGCATGTTTAGAAGGCCTTAGTATGTTAGATCTGTGCTTGGGTATGATTAGAATGATAATCGGGTGAAATTGATAGCATAGAAAATATTTCAGAATGTTCTGATAAACATGAACAGTGGTCCATGCGCCCAGAGGTGGCTCATGCGCCTAAACAGTTGTCCATGCGCCCAACATGAGAGGCCAGCCGCCTAAGTGTTGGCCATGCGCCCAAGGGTGGGTCATGCGCCTAAATAGTGGGCCCATGCGCCCAGCATGTTGGCCATGCGTCCAAGTGTTGGCCATGCGCCCAAGGGTGGGTCATGCGCCTAAATAGTGGCCCATGCACCCAACATGTTAGCCATACGTCTAAATGTTGGCCATGCGCCCAAGGGTGGGTCATGCGCCTAAATAGTGGCCCATGAGTCTAAGTGTTGGCCATGCGACCAAGTGTTGGCCATGCGCCTAAATAGTGCCCATGCGCCCAAGTGATTGAAACGGCTAAGTGTTGGTGATTCGCCTGAACAGGTGCCATGCGCCTGAATAGGGCAGAAGCGCCCAAATAGTGCCCATGCGCCAGACTGTTTTACACTTAGAGTTTTTATGCTCATGCGCCTAGAAGGTCCCATGCGCCCAATTGGACTTGAGGTTTTCTAAGTGGTTTTTAAGGG
Source organism: Flaveria trinervia (assembly GCA_025506515.1). Classification (NCBI taxonomy): domain Eukaryota; kingdom Viridiplantae; phylum Streptophyta; class Magnoliopsida; order Asterales; family Asteraceae; genus Flaveria; species Flaveria trinervia. The sequence continues at coordinate 83,738,621 of CM046443.1, read as the reverse complement.
GTGAAATGGGGAGATAGGCCTAGTTATGATGTGATGGCTTATGTTTGATGTGTGTTATGTATGTATGATGTTGCATGTATGGTGATGGTGTATGTTTATGATTATGTGTATGTTCCTTATTATGTATGTATGTCTTCCCTTGGCTTTGCGTTGAACGTTAATGAATGAAATGAAAGTATTATGTAATAACGTAAAGTGGAAGATAATGAAAAGAGAAAATGTAATGAATGAATGCATGCATTAGTAAAAGAGGAAGTATAGAAGGCTTGCAAGTAATATGCAAAGAGGTGCACGGCTCTAAATGCCTTAAGCTCTACCGCGTGAGGTTCAACAAATCCTAAAATATGCACGCAAGGGTTCCAGTCTTTGTGACTGACCTTCAGTGTTGTTACCCATTTTGATGGGGGTGTTACCCATTTCGGTGGGGGTGTTACCCATTTCGATGGGGGTGTTACCCATTTCGGTGGGGGTGTTACCCATTTCGGTGGGGGTGTTACCCATTTCGGTGGGGGTGTTACCCATTTCGGTGGGGGTGTTACCCATTTCGGTGGGGGTGTTACCCATTTCGTTGGGGGTGTTACCCATTTCGGTGGGGGTGTTACCCATTTCGGTGGGGGTGTTACCCATTTCGGTGGGGGTGTTACCCATTTCGGTGGGGGTGTTACCCATTTCGGCGGGGTGTTACCCATTTCGGCGGGGTGTTACCCATTTCGGCGGGTGGGGGTGTTACCCATTTCGATGGGGGTGTTACCCATTTCGGGGGGTGTTACCCATTTCGATGGGGGTGTTACCCATTTCGATGGGGGTGTTACCCATTTCGGTGGGGGTGTTACCCATTTCGGTGGGGGTGTTACCCATTTCGGTGGGGGTGTTACCCATTTCGGTGGGGGTGTTACCCATTTCGGTGGGGGTGTTACCCATTTCGGTGGGGGTGTTACCCATTTCGGTGGGGGTGTTACTACCCATTTTGATGGGGGTTTACCCATTTCGATGGGGGTGTTACCCATTTCGATGGGGGTGTTACCCATTTCGGTGGGGGTGTTACCCATTTCGGTGGGGGGTGTTACCCATTTCGGTGGGGTTGTTACCCATTTCGGTGGGGGTGTTACCCATTTCGGTGGGGGTGTTACCCATTTCGTGGGGGTGTTACCCATTTCGGGGGGGGTGTTACTACCCATTTTGATGGGGGTGTTACCCATTTCGATGGGGGTGTTACCCATTTCGGTGGGGGTGTTACCCATTTCGGTGGGGGTGTTACCCATTTCGGTGGGGGTGTTACCCATTTCGATGGGGGTGTTACCCATTTCGATGGGGGTGTTGTTACCCACAATGCCGGGGGTGAAATATATGATGGTTACCCGAGTTACTTATAGCTTCGGGGGTGTGGCATAAAGCCACGCATAGATATGAGGTGAGGACTCTGTGTCGCAATAGACTCGACAGAGGTCTTTGTCCAGGAGACGAGATAATGAGGTGAGCGACTTTATGTTGCAATAGACTCGGATAGAGTTCAAACCCTGTGATTGATTCGTATGAGATCTTTGTCGCGTATCCCGGTGTTGTGTCAGTCTTCGAACATGAGTCGGGGGTTTGTGAGCAGGCCCCGACACAGCATCAGCTTTCGAGCATACGTTGGGGATATTACACGAGACAAGATTCGAGTAATAATGAGTAATGAACGAAGATAATGTATGAAAGAACGAACGTATGAATGAACGTTAATGAATTATCGTAATAATGTACTAAACAGGATTCTTGTCATTCGACCTCAGTAATCGTGGTTGAGTGCCACGAAGAGGGTAAAGTCTGACTGGATCTAGAAAGAGAAGTGAACGATAATGTAATACGTTGAATGAACGAAGTTAATGAACATAATGTCGAAGATAATAATGATATTATCTGAATGTACGTATGATTCATGATCACGAACGATGTAAAGTATAGTATGATTTGAAATAAAGTAAAGAATGGTTTTAACAAAGAAAAGTATGTTTTATTATAAAACTAGAACTCACTCAGCGTCGCTGACTTTTGTATGCATGATAGTTGGTAGATATATGTTGATGCTGAGGAGTTGCAGGCATGGATGCATAAGCTACTGGGAGCATTTTGAGGCTGGCATCCGTATTTTGACATGTCATTGTATTTTGAGATGAAAACAAATGTTGTAAATGACATGTTTTAGTTATTAATGAAAGATTTAAATTCCGCTGCAAAATATACGTACATTTTATAATGTTTTAAGTGCAATGAATGACCAACTGTGAGGTGCCCGGGAACGGGGCCTTACATGGAGACACTGAAAACACTGTTTTACTAAAAAAAGGTGACTCTTTTGAATGAAAAAGGTGATTTTTGCACCAAAACTAATCGAATCACACGCAAAATCAAGAGCCAATGCTCTGATACCACTTGTTAGGACCGTGTACGTACGAAGTACTAACTGATTCTGCCCGTATACCAGATCAAATAGTGTGGAATCCTATTTGATTGGCGATCCAATCAGTGAGAATGCAGTTTCAATCAATCTAGAAATTAATGAAACGTTATGAACGATTAGAACACGATCAACTGCGAACTATGAAGTTGGAACAGGTTTCCTTGAGTCTCTGGACGGCTAGGGTACGATTATGTGCGTAGGTATTCGAATTGTATGTTTTTCCACGAATTAGGTGGTATTTATAGGTTAGGGTCTTCCAATCGTATGACTGAACCATTAGCATGCTTCAGTCGTGCGACTGAATCATGCGATTGATCCATCCGCATGACTGAAGGTTCAGTCATGCGATTGAGTCAATCTTATGTCTCAATCGTGCGACTGATCCAGTCTCCTGGTTCAGTTGTGCGACTGGTCCATTAGCATGAAGTATTCATGCGTATGGTCCATTAGCATGGTCCAATCGCATTAGGACTTCATATAATCAAATTTGAACACATTTCTCAATCATTATTGACTAAGAATTATGTACAACAACCACAAACCTATATAGTTAGTTCACTATCAATTATCACACAATAAGCAATGAAATATTAAACATTATAAGCATCAACCACATATTGTATTTCATTCATACCCTTTCAATTACATATATGTAAGACATGATAGACATTTTACATTAAGCTCCTAAACTAGGTACATATGTATCATCAAAATGTTCAACCAAGAGCAAAACTTCATCTGTAGAAGACAAAACAGATGTTGTGTTAGATGCCTTATCAACAAAAAGTACACAAACTTTTCCACCAAATGCTGCTTCCCCAACAATTGTTGTTTGCATGGACATTGTCATCACTTTTCCCGGTTTTGGAGAAGGTTCCAATGATTATTCACGTGCTTTACGTGCTTTAATAACAAAACCAAATAGTGAAGCGTTTATGTATCCAACGACTCATGAAGCAAAGATGGAGCTCCTTAAGTTATTTATGGAAGAATGATTTGTCGTTTTACATTATGTGTTATCATTTGACAATATGTGTTATTTTTTAATAGTTTTACATCTTTTTTATTTATCTAGTGTTCCAAGCGTCTATGTTCCAAGTGTTTGACAATAGTGTGTGTTTTTTTAAATCTTATATAACTGTTTTACATCTTTTTTATTTATCTAGGATGGATAGTGACGACTCAAATTCGTATAATAGTGATGAAGAAACTTTGGGCGGCAAGGGTATAAAATTCAAAGGTTATGTGGAATAGCTATTAAAAGGATAATAATATTACTTGACTTGCGTAATAGTAGAAGGCCATGTCACATGTCAACAAAAACATGGCACATGTTTATAACTAAAATATTAAATGGGCATCCTAGACGATGTTATGAAATATTTAGAATGGAAGTACCCATTTTCAAGCAATTATGCGTAGATCTTGTTACCAATTATGGATTGAAACAAACCCGCAATATGTCTATTGAGGAGTCGGTGGGAATCTTCTTGATGACTTTGGGTCATGGGTGTACAAATAGGTTTGCCCAAGAATCTTTTAATCATTCTGGTGAAACCATTCATAAACATTTCCATAAAATTATGACAACCATCCTTAAGATGAGTGCTGACATCATCAGGCCAGCCGCAAACCATAATGGTGATGTACCCGCGTATATATTAAATAATCCTCAATGTTATCCAATATTCAAGGTATTGTCTAATGTTCTGCGTTTTCAGTGTTCCAATTTAACAAATGAATCAACTATTTCAACTTTTTGTACTTACAGGATTATATTGGTGCTATTGACGAGACACATGTGAGGGCATTAGTTTCATTGATGTGCCAACGAAAGTATATTGGTCAAAAGGAATATGTGACATGAAATATAATGGTTGTTTGTGATTTTAACATGTGATTTACATTTGTATGGGTCAGATGGGAGGGGAGTGCACATGACACGAGAATGATAAATGAAACCTAACGAAGGCAGGAGCTTCAGTTTCCACATCCAACTGGTGGTTAGTACAATGATCCAGTTTTTCTTCCTTCATAATTTGTTATACATGTTTAAAATGCCTAAATATTGTTTGTTTTATTTGTAGATAAATATTACGTTGTTGATGCTGGGTACCCAAATACTAAAAGTTATCTTTCACCGTACAAAGGTCAAACCATTTGTTATTATATAACAAAATTCCAATGTGGATAGATGTTGGACCAAAAGAACCAATGAGCCAGATCAGAAAAACCTTTAAGTCCCACAGACATCATAACATCTGAAGACAAATCTGAAGACAACAGCTGAAGACAAAGTTTGAAGACAAAGTCTGAAGACAAACTCTAAAGCCACAGCTGAAGACAAAGTCTGAAGACAACAGCTGAAGACAAAGTCTGAAGACAACAGCTGAAGACAAAGTCTAAAGACCAAGTTCTCAGAAGTTGTCACAACAGCTGAAGTAGTTCTTTTCAGTAGTTGTGATGGTTTACTTTTCAGTAGTTTGTAATTAGTAGTTTTATTTTATGTAAAACATCTGAAGTACTTACACTTCAGATGTTATAACTTCAGTAGTTGTAATTTTAGCTTGTACTTAGCTTTTTGTGAAGGTGTCCTCAGTTGTTGTGGACATCTTCAGTAGTTTTGTCTACTTTCAGTTGTTTGTATAAATCAGTTAGCTGTCACTATCAAGTGACATCAGCTGATGTCACATTCCTTTATAAAAGGAATGTTGACCTAATTTCTTTGCAGCCGAAGCTTGTGCGTGAATGAAAATATTCTCTTTGCAGAAAACTGTCTCTCTCTATAACTGTCACTGTTTGATTGAATATTCATATTATTCTTGCTTAAATTTCGTCTAATTCTTGTTCTTTTCCGCTGCAAATCTTAATCTAATTGATCAAACTAGATCCCGATCCTTTCAAATGGTATCAGAGCAAGATTAATCATTGATCGATTTAACAATTGATCATTGAAACTGCTCTTTTGATATCTAAGTTTGATCGAATTAGCAAATTTACAAGAATTGGTTATAGAGTTTGATTTTCTGTTGCTTCCGGTGAATTAATTTGAGATTCGTCTTGTTTCAAACTGAGTTATTGAGTTTTTGAGCTAGATCTGTTAAAATTTCATTGAACCTGTTTGAATCGGTGAAAAGGGCTACATCAATCAATGATCCTCATAATACTGGCTCCTCAACAAAGCCTCCGATGCTTGTTAGGAGTGAGTATAACATATGGCAACGCCGAATGCTCCATCACCTGTCCGTTAATAGTTCAGGTTGTTGGAAATCTGTGGTTCATGGACCATATAAGCTATGGTGAGTAATCCGGAAACCAATGAGATGGTTCCGAAGAAGAAAGCGCAATACTCAGATGAAGATCTGAAACTGTTTGAAATTGATGCTAAAGCCCATGGAATTCTGGCCATGGCACTGCCTAATGAAATCTATTCTGGACTTATGCATCATGAAACTGCTCATGACCTCTGGGTTGCTCTGAAAGAACAATTTGGAGGAACTGATGAGGTCTTGGCAAACAATAGAGAGATCCTTGCCCAGCAATATGAGACATTCTCTCATGGAAAGGGTGAGTCACTGACTCAACAGTTTGAGCGATTTTCCTGTTTGATATCTGAGCTGAAAATAGTTAAACATGAATATACAAATAGTCAGATGAACAACAGATTCCTCAGATCCGTGCCTGAGAGATGGGACACATATACTATTGTCCTACGCTCCAGTGCAAATCTGGACATCTATCTCTCACCCAACTTCATGGGACTGTTACATTTGAAAGAGAGATAGAACAGAAAAGGAAACTGGCTTCATCTGGGAAGCTCACTGATGATTTTGTACCAGGGAATACTGCTATGGTCGGTCATGAGTCAGAATTGCTGCATCAGAAAGTTCTTATGATGAGCATATAGATTTCTCTTCAAAGAGTAGAGATCCTGCTTTTGTTGGTGTTAATAGTAATTCAGGGTGTAGTAGTGATAATTGTGCTTTTTGATGGATGATTTGAAAGGAATTGTTGATGATGATCTGGAAGAGATGGATATTTTGAGCCAAATGACATTAATCAATATCAGATCTCAAAAATTTTACAAAGGACAGGTAGAAAATTTCCTGGTCTCTCTGGAAAAACCAAAGTTGGTTTTGATAAGAGCAAGTTGAGGTGTCACAAGTGTCATAGACTTGGACATTTTGCAAGAGAGTGTAGATCATCTGGATCTAACTCTTCTGCACCCTTTGTGACCTTTCCATGCAATAGCTCACAAAACAAAGGGCAACATTCTACAAGTTCTGGTCATCATTCACAAATTCAATCATCTCCTACATATTTTGTCCCTCAAGGTCCAATGCCATATCCTTATCCCTGTTTTTACATGCCTCAGTCCAGTCAGGTTCCAGTACCCATAGCTCAACAACCACATGCCCTACCTGAGCCTCAACCATCTCAATCAAATCAACAATCTCAATCTCAATCACATCAAAGCTTTTTCACACCTGGAGTTGTTGACTGGAGTAGCTTACCAGATGGTCTTTCTGGTTATCCTGAACAATTGTTTTCTGGTGCTGGTCAACATGGTGGTGAAAATCCTTTTGGAAATCTTGCTCTTATGGCCCTGGAGTCTACTGATGATTCATTCTCAAATGCTTCATCATCACAGGTACCACAGGTATCTTCTGAGGCTAAGGCCAAGTTGTGTTCTGAGTCATGCATAGCTGCTTTTGTCTCAATTAGAGAAGCAATTGTAGCTTTAATTAATCAAAATCTTGACCTAGAGAAAGTGATTTCCATAAGAAAAGCTGAGTTTGAGTCTGTCTTAAATGAAAAAGATGATGAGATTTACAAATTAAAATGCCAAATCACTAATGAAAAGGCAAAGGTAGAGGTCATTTTAGAGAATCATAAGAATCTCAAAGAAACACTTGCAGCTACTCAAGTAGAGTGTGAACGCTGGGTAACATCCTGCAAGGGGTTTGAAATGCTTCTCAGCAAGCAAACAGCTTCCAATGTGAAGTTTGGGATTGGGTATAATCACACTGTACCTCCTACAGATTTTACTCCCAAGATAGAAGTAAAATCTAAAGGTGAAAGCGATTCCCAAACCACATCATCATGTGTCTCATCCTCAAGTGATAATCCAAAATCAGAGGATGAAGTTAGTATTAGTACCTAAACTAATCAATCTGCTGATGTTCTCACTGCTGATAAACACATGATCAGAGAAAAAATGAGCACTTCAGGTGTTGTCTCACAAAGTATTCAAAGTACTGAAGGGCAAGTAACAACACCTGAAGAGCATTTCAAACTAAATGAAAACAAACATGGTTTGACAACTACTGAAGAGTCTATCAGGAAATCCAAAAGTACTGATAGAAAACTTCTGAAGAACAAATTTTCAGTTGTTACAAATCCTTTAGTACTTAACATAAGTACTGAGAGGAAGAAAGTACTGAAGAACACACCTTCAGTAGTTTTATCTTCTTCAGCAGTTGAACAACAGAAGATGAAGAAAAAGCCATGTGAAATATGTTGTCTATTCAATCATCTCACTGATGAATGTTGGTACAAAAAGGGTTCCAGATTCAACAAAGATAAAATCATTAAAAAGAAAATTAATAAAATGAAAGATGAATTTGAAACCAAGTTTGTACCACAAACATCTCAAACTGATAACCCAAAGTTCTTACAAAAATCTAAAAAAAGGAAGGGGTTTATCATAAAACAGCTGAAAGTATTCCTCATGGAATATCAAAACACCAGACTAAGTCTGTGTCTTTCAAAAAGGAGGACATGGTGAGTCACAGGAACCAATCAGAAACAAGTACTGATATGTCTGCTGAACTGAAGGCTTTAACAGCTAATCAGACACAACTTGTTATGATGGTTCAACATCTGTTGGGGAGAGTTAACCAAATAGATGTACCTGTGATTAAACCACTGAAAAGGAAAAATAAGCCAAAATCAAAGGAATCCTTTTTAGCACCATTTCCACCTTCAAAGGCTGTTAATCATGACAAATCAGTTAGTATAAAATATGTTGATGAGAACAGACCCAAAACCAAAATGGTTTGGGTCTTAAAAGTTAACTAGTTTCTTGTGACAAATGTAGGGTTCTTCAGCATGCCATAAAAGCATCTGGTATATGGACAGTGGAGGATCTATGCATATGACAGGGATCAGTTCTCTTCTTCATGACTGCTCTCAAGGAAAGAAAGGATTTGTAACTTTTGGTAATGATGCTAAGGGTTACATCATCGGCAAAGGCTTTGTGTCAATGATGAGATAAGATTTGATGATGTTAACCATGTGGAGAATCTCAAGTACAACTTGTTGAGTGTTAGTCAAATGTGTGATAAAGGGCATGTTGCATTTTTCACCAGCCAGAACTGTTGGATTCTGTCTTCCAATGTTTTGAGAATGATTGACAAGATATTGGATGATATACTCTCCTAAAGGCCAACAAGATTGGAAGAGTATATGCCTTAGACTTATCAAAGAAAATTGATCTAAAAGGCCATCCATGTCTGTTCTCCAAGGCCTCTCCTCAGGTTTCCGAACTATGGCACAGAAGGCTTGGTCATGTGAATCTTAAAAACATGAACCAGCTTATCCATCATGGTTTAGTGAGAGGTCTGCCATTAAAGGAGTTCAAATGTGATGACAACTGTTCTGCTGCTTAAAGGAAAGCAACATAAAGTATCATTCCCTCCAATTGAAGAACAAAGTCCACTGCCTGCTTGCAATTACTGCATATGGATCTTTTTGGTCCAAGAGATGAATAAGCATGGCAAAGAAAAAATACTGTCTGGTAATTGTAGATGATTATTCCAGATTTGTATGGACCTTCTTCTTACATTCAAAGGATGAGGCTGTTCAAATCATCATCTACTTTGTGTTGTATGTGGAAAAGCAGTACTCCCTTCCAGTCAAGTGTGTGAGGGGTGATAATGGCATAGAATTTAGAAACCCACACTTGATGAATTCTATTTATCTATGGGAATTAAGAGGCAGTATAGCATTCCAAGAACTCCTGAAACAATGGAGTGGTGGAGAAAAAGAACAGGACCTTATTAAAGCCGCAAGGTCAATGTTGGCGGATTCTGGTTTGCCACTAACCTTTTGGGCTGAAGCTGTCAACACAACTTGCTATGTGCAAAATAGAGTGTTAGTAAATCAGAGGTTGATGAAGACTCCTTATGAAGTGTTATATTACTTGGCTCCTCTGATTTCCTTTTTTAGAGCATTTGGGTGTCCCTGTTACATTCTTAACACAAAGGATCCACTTCAGAATTTTGATTCAAAGGTGGATGCAGGGTACTTTGTTGGGTATTCATCTATTGCAATTATAATTGCAGAACAAAGATAGTTGAAGAAACCTTGCATGTAAAGTTTAATGAATCTCCAAAGGACAAAATTCCACAAAACCCTATGGAGTTATTTGATTTGGACATACTGCAATATGTTCCTTATCAGCCTCCAGCTGTTGTAGATTCTGTGAATCCATCATCTCCTGCAACTAGTCATCCATCTGGTGGTACAAATACAAGTTTTAGTGATCACTTGCCTGAGTCTACTAAACTTGATGTTCTTGTAGCTTCACCAGTTCCATCAAAACAAATGCTGATGAGATCTAGAATCCTCTACTTCATTTGAATTGCCATCTCATTCTAGGTTTCAAGAGTCTAGATCAACATATGTTGCTGCTGAATCTCCTACAAACACTTGCACAGATCTTATTAAGTACCAAGAACTGAAGAATCACCCTATGTCTTAGATCATTGGTGACATCAATGCTGGTGTTTCAACTAGAAGTTAATTGTCCAATTTCTTCTTTTATGCTCTCTTCATCAGTCAGCAAGAGCCAAAGCACTATCATATTGCATTAAGAGACAATGGATGGGTTGAAGCCATGCAACTTGAGCTTCTTCAGTTTCAAAAGCAGCAAGTGTGGGAACTAGTTCCTCTACCCCAAGGTAAGTGTGCAATAGGCACTAAATGGGTGTTTAGGAATAAAACTGATGAAAAATGTCAAATTGTCAATAACAAGGCCAGACTGGTTGTACAGGGGTTTTCACAAGAAGAATGTATTGATTATGATGAAACCTTTGCCCCTGTAGCCAGACTGGAGGCAATCATATTGTTCTTAGCTTATGCTGCTTTCCATAATCTTAAAGTTTTTCAAATGGATGTCAAAAGTGCATTCATATATGGTAAAATAAAAGAAGTTTATGTGTGTCAACCACCAGGTTTTGAATATCATAAACATCCAGATTGGGTGTATAAGCTTGATAAGGCTCTTTATGGGTTGAAACAAGCTCCTAGAGCCTGGTATGAAACACTGTCTAACTTTCTTCAAAATAATTTCACTAGAGGCTCCATAGATAAAACTTTTTTCATTAAGAAAGTAGGCATGCATAAGCTCCTTGTTCAAATTTATGTAGATGATATTATTTTTGCATCCTCTGATCCACAGTTGTGTGATGCCTTTACTAAGTTAATGCAACAAAAGTTTGAAATGAGTGCCATGGGAGAATTACAGTCTTTATGGGTTTGCAAATCAAACAAATTGCTTATGGAACTTTCATTCATCTGTCAAAATATACAAAGGATCAGTTAAAAAAGTTTGATTTACAAAATTTTAAGCCCTGTTCTACTCCCATATGCAGCACCACACAACTGGATGCTGATCAGAAAGGTAAAGCAGTTGATGAAACTCTTTACAGATGTATGATTGGTTCCTTGATGTACCTTACAGCTTCTAGACCAGACATTATGTTTGCAACTTGTGTTTGTGCTAGATTTTAGGTTGCACCTAAAGTATCCCATATGATTGCAGTCAAAAGGATCTTTAGATACTTGCAAGGAATTCATCTCTAGGACTTTGGTATTCCACTGGGCACTCTTGCAAATTAGTTGCTTTCTCTGATAGTGACTATGCAGGTGTAAATAACCAGAAAATCAACCTCTGGTGGATGCCAATTTCTAGGCAATTGTTTAGTTTTTGGCAGAGTAAGAAACAAACTTCAGTTGCTACATCCACTGTTGAAGCAGAGTACATTGCTGTTGCAAGTTGTACATCTCAGGTACTCTGGCTTCAGAATCAATTACTGGATTATGACATTACAGAGACTCAGACTCCTTTACTGATGGACAGTGCTTTAGCTCTTTGTATTGTTAAGAATCCTGTCCAGCATTCTAGGACCAAACATGTTGAGATCAGACATCATTTTATCAGGGATTGTTATAAAAAATATCTGATTGATCCAAAGTTTGTTCTAGTGCTGATGAGCTTGCAAATATATTTACTAAGCCTTTGGACAGTGCAACTTTCCAAAATCTAGTGCTAAGGCTTGGTATGCTGCAGCTAGAATGATTTGACAACTACTGATGATCTCAGTTCACAAGTACTGATGAGCATTAGTATACAGCTGTCAAAAATAAGTACTGATAAGTTATTTTATCTTCAGCAGTTTTCGTAACTACTGAAGACTAAATTACTTAAAAGTACTGAAGTACTTATTTGTTGAAAAGTACTGATGTAGTTACAACTACTGATGTGGTTACAACTACTAATCTCTGTTCTAACCGATAAGTACTGATGACCAATGAAACATCTGAAAATCAAATAGTCTGCTGAGTAAGTGTTAAGGTCAATGAAACAACTGAGATCTATGAATTGACGACAACAACTGATGAGAAATTTTACTCTTCAATTGTTTCAAACAACTGCTGTTTCATTTCAAAACAACTGAAGCCAAAACCAAGTATTCAGTAGTTTCAAACTACTGATGACTAACACCAAGTCTTCAGTTGTTTACAACATCTGAAAGTTAAAACCATGTCTTCAGTCGTTTTCTAACAACTGATGACTAACACCAAAACTTCCAGTTGTTTTCTTTCAGCCGTTTCATAACCTATAAATACCTAAACCTAACTTCAAACTTTTCATAAGTCGTTTTTAGAACTTTCATCTTCCATTAATGGCGACCATGAAAATCAAACCACGACATAACTGTGTTGCCTACTTCACAAAATCGGCTTTTAGACTAAGTTTGATGCTGCCATTGATCTGATGGTTGATTCCCCGTATCAAACTGCTTTTCTTCTGAATCCAACCATCTATCCCTATACCTTTCGCCAATTCTGGACAAATGTCACTGTCCATACTGGTGAGAATGATGTCGCGATCACTCTCCAGTCGTTTGTAAACCAGAAGAAGGTGGTCATCACTCCTGCTATCATTCGCCAAACCCTAGATCTGAATGATGCCACCTTTGTCACCAAATACCCGAAGAGCACCACTGATCTATCATTCATCAACCATGGGTATGAGAGCGACCTAAGTGCTACCACCATTCTGAAGAAGCACTCCCATGATGCTGAATGCCTAATCTTTCATATGATCAATGCATGCCTTGCCCCCAAATCCTCTTCATGGATCAAATGTCATCCAGGTGGCAGCAGGTATTGTATTCTATCCTTGAACGCCAAAGCTTAAATTTTTCTGAAGTTATATTATTGGAATTAAAAGATCTGGAAATAAAACCTGTGGCTAACAGATGGATATTATATCCAAGGTTTCTTATGGCCATAATCACCAATCAATTAAAATCTGATGGCCCTGTTGGCCTTGGAGTCCCTGTTGTGGTAGTTTTGCCTGAGGTATACTCCAGGCACAACTCTGACCCACAACTCAAAGAGGCTGCCAATCTGCTAAAACCCAAGCAGAGGGAACCCACAGCCTCATCCTCCAGATCCAAAGTCTCTTCCAAACCACAATCCAAACAAACCAAAAAGGCTACTCAGGGAGATGAGTCCCCTGATGATGCCCCTGCACCACAAAGGCAGGATAAAACTACTGGTAGTAATCCCCCTGTAGTTTCCAAGACTCTACCAGCTGAAACCGCTCAGGTATCCTCTCAATAGGATCCTGATGCAACCAAAAATGGGGAAACCACATTATTGGAATCTCTCTCACTTGAGAAGATTGCCATTAAAGAGCACCATTCACCCCAGGTGCAATCTTCTTCACACTTATTGTCACACCCTCAATTTCCACAAACGGGGTGTGTGACATACCAGGATCTCAGACATGGTCATATCAAACAACACTAAATGAATTTAATAATAAACGTTTGACTTAAATCAGAGTAGCAAAAAGGAATAAACATCAGTATGGAGCATAAACTGAAATGAATAACAGTGCGGAAGCGAATAATGAAATGTAAACAATACTGAAAGTTATAAGTATTAAGTCAACCAATATTCAATGCAAATAAATATGTTTGATGATGCATGTCCTGAGTGCGTTCCTTAATCGTGCATCATAAGCTAAGCGTTCCTGTTACCTGAGAAAACATGCTAAAGTGTCAACATAATGTTGGTGAGTTCACATGTTTTATCACAGGTAAAAATGTTTGTAACTGTTTGAATGGTAAAGTAATTAAAGCATATCAATAGGTAGCTAGCCTATAAACAAGTTACTTAGCGTTTCGAACCGAGGCTGATTGTTTGTATGTTCGTATGTTTGTTGCCTTCCCGTCACGTCTCACTAGACAATGACAAATGTTAGGTCAATAACGCACCCGTTGACCTCCAATCAAGCTAGCGCGACTAGCCCGGGTGGGGTTTGTCAAACCCAGTAGTACTACTCAGAATTACCTCGCTACCATTACTAATGGTTCGAGAATGTAAGGAGCTTTTCAAAAATGTATGCACTAACGTACAGGCGATATCAATAATACTAAAACCATTTTGTAAATACGTTTGCATGTTTTCTCCCCCAAAACGGAAAGGAAGTAAAATAGGCTGTGAAGACTCACCTCGAGTGTGTTGCAACAAAGTAATATAACACAAAATTCGGGTCTCCGATTAACCTGAATTAATAATTTACACTATTATATTAATTTTTGAATATAATTATAAGGAAGGTACGATTTCACATTTAACGTCTCGTTACGGTGTCGGTTCTCGATAGAAATCTCCCATTCCCAAGCAAATGTAAACACACACAAACATAAAACCCAATATTCGTGTATAACCCGAATTATATATAAAAGTACTCTTTATATATATATATAACCCACGAGTGATGCTATGTACATACATTAATAAACCATACCACCTTCCACATACATACAATAAATCCCATTATGCACAAACACAATGAATTGAATCTATACCAACCCATGTCCATATACATCCATGCACACAAGATTATATATGTATACATACATAACAAATGGCATCCCACTAAATGTGGCATTCATTCAACACTATACCAACTTCATGAAGAACACACATCACAACCATATGTACGCATCGAAAGAAACACAACCATACATCGCACACACATTCACTATATGCATGAGAACGCTCACACACACATGCATGCATCATCACTCACACACATCCACATTATCAACCCACAAATATATACAAAAACACATACACCACCACTAGTGCCATCAACAAATTTTACACAGGAACATACATACATACCACCTAACCACAACACACACACACACACACACACACTATATATATATATATATATATATAATATATATTAATCCATATGCATGCTCTTAATTTGCACAGGAAACACACACATGAATATAGCCACACATATACATGTAAAACGCAGAAAAATAGATACATATACATACGCATACACAGAACATATATACATGCACGCAGCATACATACAAACATGAATGATCTTCCACACATACATACTTAAGAAAACAATTACGAACTCAAGGTCGACCGTTCGCCTTGCAACCAAAACCGAACATCACCGAATCATGTACACAAACACAATCGGACCACATTCACAAAGACTATCGGCGGTTAACAATTCTTACACACAAGAACGCACACAATTTCATATATATAGGCATATATTTCACATTCGCGGAACCTCATTCGCAACAAGAACACCCATACAAGCGGTGCACATTATACGACTATGCAAACACGTATACATACATATAACCGACACACACACACACACGAAAACTCGAAACTGTAACCGCGATGAACATGAGTCATGAACAGGGAAGCATCGTACTCGAAACTAAGCAACATTGAACGATGAAGGAAAGAATCATACCCAACGGATTGTTTTGGTGGTTGATCGAAACTGTCGAGAGTGATGTAGTTTCCTATTCGTGGTTACAAGCGATGGAGATGTTGAAACGTCCAGCCACAGGGAGGAAGGGCCGTGTAGAAGGAGGGCTGCCGTCGAATGCTTCTTGGGGGTTTAGGGTTGCAGACGAGAGGAGGTGGTTGCAAACTAGAGGAATGGTAGCCGTGATGCATGATACGGTTATAAAAGTTTGCACATTGGTGGAAGTTACACAATGTTCCCCTTAAGTCTCCTAAGTTTGCCCTTTAGGTCCCTCCACTTTGCATTAAATTCCTAGTTAGACTAAATTTTGTTCTAAGTCAGTTTGAAGTTTATAAGTTAGTGTGAAGTTTAAATAACTAAGATGATAACAATTGTAATTCATTTATACAATTTGAATTTAATAGTACCAAGTGACGGAGATGATTTAGATAATGGAACGACGTTAACCTGAAAAATACGAGGTGTCACACTTATCTCCCACTGAAGCCACCCCTACAAGCCCAAATGTGGTTATTGCACAAGTGCTGACTCAACTACATTCCTCTACCCCTCCCCAGAAACCTATTACCACTAGGAAAACCTCAACAGTTGAGGGAGAGGATCATAATGTGGTTGATAACCCACAGCACAGGGATTACAGAGTTCAATCTCCCTGTGTAGAGGAGGAGATTCGAACATCTTGTGAGGCTGCCTCTTCTCCTGTTTCAGCACATGAACAGGATGAAGGTGGTATCATCTCTAAGACCTCACCAGAGCCAACTGCCAATGAAGGATATAATCCTGAGGCAGGAAGTCCCCAGTTCCAAGAAATAGGGGCACATGTGAATACTAATCTACACTCAGCACATGTTCATCCTGATTTAATCAGGAGGTCAGATGATTCAGCAAAGACTGATGATGACCTGGGCTTTTTCTTTGATGTTCTAGCCCACAACACCATTCTTGAGGTTGAGGTATGCAGACTACAGAACTGCTCGCCAAATGTCACAAGAATCAAGTCCATCTGCCCAAATTCACCCACAGATGGCAGCTTCTTCTAAAGGTCTCCCAAACACTGAGCCACTCCTAACAACTGTGCCACCAGCCTCTGATTCAGGCACCATTTCTCAGTGACAAAACCCCTCTGAGCAATGGTTGTTGCCTTTCAATCCTCCTTACCTCTCATCACTTCCATCATCACTAACATTGTGCATCAAGCCATTGATGAGAGGCTTTCCTCAAATTTTCAAACCTTAGTTGATGATGTTGTTTCTAAGAGACTTTCTAACATTCAACCCCTGAACCAATGCAACCAAAAAGGGGAGTCTAAGTCAGTGAAAGCAGACAAAAGAAAGAGAGTTAAAGAGGAAGAAGAAAAAGAGAAGAAAGAAAATGAGATGATCACAGACAAGAAAGAAGAGTGCTGAACAGACTGAAGATGAGAAAAAGTTAGAAGAACTGATCAAAGAAGCTGATGAGCAACATAGCAGATCTATGGATAAGATCATTGATCAACTCTTCAGGCAAGGTTTTGACACAGCCAAACTTGACTCTGAAATTAGAAGGCTAGAGATTCAAGAGATGAGCATAGATGGGCAAGTTGTAGTGAGAAAGAAAGGAAAGGTTGGAAGCTATGATAAGATTCAAATCAAAGCATTTAGGAAGATCAATCATTGAAGTGAAGTCATGATCCAAAGATAGTATTTTGGAGATAACCACCAGAATCTGTTCTTCTGAAGTATTCAAAAGGATTGATCATAGAAGCTCTTGATGAAGCTGGTGCTGGGAAAAGGTCTAATATGGCAAAGTTATCCAAAGCCTCACTCATAACCAAGATGCTAGAGTAGCCTGTACAATCTCCCACACCAAAACAACCAACTTCACAACCCTCAAAACCAACTTCTTTACCCAAGAAACCTACTCAAAACACTACCAATGATGCACCCAGAGGAAGATAAGGTGTTGAGGATGGAAGAAGAATGATGATGATGAGGATGATAGTCTGCCAATCTCTGCTGTTCTAAAACAAAGATGCCTGAGCGCAAGAGTCAACCAACAAAAATCACACCTGACATCCAAGGCAAATGGTAAAAGTCAAACTTGAAGAAGAACACACAAAACAACATGATGAGCAGCTGTTAAGGATGGTTGATAAAAAGTTTCCTAAGTCTTCATCCATACAAGCTATGAAGAAACATGCTTAGAGGTTGTATGCTCTCAGATTCACATTTCAATATCAGAAAGAGAGATGAGAATTTGGCCTGACCCCAGAGTAAGTGACAGAATTCATAAAAAGAATATTCCAAGTCGATACAATGGCCAAGTAAGAAGACTGTAGATGCAATGATAATGCTGGCCATTGTAGTGTCACCCTGGGAAATCCTTGAAGGCTTCAAGAGAGCTTACACGTCTAAGATGACTCCACAAACTTTACTAGAAAAAAATGGTGAAGAAGGGGTGATCTACAAGAAGCTTGAAGAAATAAGAAGAAATGATCTCCAGTTGTTACTTGAAGGTACTCATCCTGATGAGTTTGCATACAAAGAAATAACTACTGTGGAGCTAAAAAATGGAAAGAATGTTAAATACTTATCAGAGTACTATGGGCCTAAGTTCTTCTTTGAAAGTGAAGCTGAAGAACTCACAATGGAAGAACAAGTTGTATTCCTTGAGGCCTATGTTAGAAAGTCTTGCAGACTCTTCATTGGGAAGTAGGTCTCATGGATGGGGTAATATCTCTGTGTCCAATTCCCCAAGACAGAGTTCCCATTCATCCTTTGCCAATCAAACTTTCTGAAACCTCTTCCCTGGCCTGAGCTTAATTTGGTGATTTCTGAGCTGATCCAGAAAATGTTTCTGCCAATAAGTGGGACTTCAATAATCTTAAAGGTTTTGGCTGCATTGGTTTAGGGGGAGTTTGTTGGACCAAAAGAACCAATGAGCCAGATCAGAAAAACCTTTAAGTCCCACAGACATCATAACATCTGAAGACAAAGTCTGAAGACAAAGTCTGAAGACAAAGTCTGAAGACAAAGTCTGAAGACAAAGTCTGAAGACAAAGTCTGAAGACAAAGTCTGAAGACAACTGCTGAAGACAAAGTCTGAAGACAAAGTCCGAAGACAACAGCTGAAGACAACAACTGAAGACAAAGTCTGAAGACAAAGTCTGAAGACAACAGCTGAAGACAAAGTCTGAAGACCAAGTTCTCAGAAGTTGTCACAACAGCTGAAGTAGTTCTTTTCAGTAGTTGTGATGGTTTACTTTTCAGTAGTTTGTAATCAGTAGTTTTATTTTATGTAAAACATCTGAAGTTCTTACACTTTAGATGTTATAACTTTAGTAGTTGTAATTTTAGCTTGTACTTAGCTTTTTGTGAAGGTGTCCTCAGTGTTTTGGACATCTTCAGTATTTTAGTCTACTTTTAGTTGTTTGTATAAATCAGTTAGCTGTCACTATCAAGTGACATCAGCTGATGTCACATTCCTTTATAAAAGGAATGTTGACCTAATTTCTTTGCAGCCGAAGCTTGTGCGTGAATGAAAATATTCTCTTTGCAGAAAACTGTCTCTCTCTATAAGCGTCACTGTTGATTGAATATTCATATTATTCTTGCTTAAATTTCGTCTAATTCTTGTTCTATTCCGCTGCAAATCTTAATCTAATTGATCAAACTAGATCCTGATCCTTTCAATATAGTAGTGTTATGCGTGCTCCTCGAGGACCAAAAGAGACATTTAACTATTACCACTCATTGTTAAGAAAAATTATTGAATGAAAATTTGGAGTGTGGAATAATATATGGGTGTTATTAAGAGATATGCATGTTAACTATACATAAAAGTACCAAGTGAGTATTGTGATAGCATCAATGGTGATCCATAATTTTACTAGAAATACCGGTAGTTTTAATGAAGCATTTAACACCGCCTAACAAGAATCTTATAATCCTAAAGAAGGTGGTACTACAAATAAACATAATGAAGAAATTTTGACTACAAATCGTTCAGATCTAAGATTTAGTGGACTCATGAAGATGAATGTAGTATGTCATTTGCTTCATAACATCATGCAATTTTGGTGTTATTTTATCAATCTCATGGAGATTTCTACTTGTATGACGTTATCTTTATAAATTGTGTAAGCGAATCTTATTTTATATATTTCACAATCTTTTTTTAATTTGCAAATTCTGAATGATTAAGTGCTAAACCAATAAGAGACTTGGACAATTAAGGTGGTGTTTGTTTTTTTCCAAAAGCCCTTCCTCACCTCTTCATCTTCGCACACGCAGACGCGAGAAGAGCTTTTGAGTGCGCAAAGTGTTTGTTTTATGAAAGATGTTTAATTAAAAAACGTCTTCCTAACGTCCGCGTGGAGAAGGTGTGGTCTTACTTTAATATCTGCCAATTTTTGGGAATATGGACCCGAGTCCGTTTTGTCTGTTATATAAAACAAGCATATTATTCAAACTATTTCTTTTATTTTGGAGAATTTAAGACAATAAACGTATTATTTAACTAATATTGTGAATTTGATGATCTAAATTACAATTAAACTTCCCTTTAATAAATTTATAAACTTATGAGGTACTATATATGGGTTCTAATTATTATGTAAAATAATAATAAAAAAATAAAAATAGACTTTGAAATTTCTATAAAATTATAAAGATATATATATATATAATATATATATATATATATATATAAACACTAATATCAATTACAAGATTTTAACAATCTTAGCAATTAAATTATAAAAAAATTGCAAGATTTATAATTTTTTCAAAGTTCTTTTAAATAAATAATTTGAGTAATTATTTACATTAGGAAATATAAAGTTGGGGGTTAAATTTGTAATTCTTGAAACTTTATTTTAAAAGTTTAGACATGAAATAATAACAACTTAAAACTTGAGGGTCCAAAGTTTAACTTGCTTTAAACCCAACCCAACCCCACTATCGGCCTCCTTGCAAGCCGGCTAGCTTTTGGTGGGTCTCCGGCAACCACCTAGCACTCAAAACACTCGACTTCCACGTGTAAGGCCCCGTTCCCGGGACGCTTACAGCTGGTCGATCATCGCTCATAAAACACACATTTTCATTTATCTTACTAAAATATTGCAGCGGAAACATTCAAAAATGACATCACATTTCATTATAAAAACTTTTGCCAAATAATACATCGTCAATCGGTTACAAAATACATTGTTGCATTATATCACAAAAGCATTAAATAAATGGATGTCATCCCAAAAGAGCTGAGTAGTCGCCCGTGCCATCCTCATCAATCATTACCTGCCAACTGGAAATATAACACCCGGTTGTTTTTAAAAGACAAAGAAATAAAGAATAAAAGAAAGAAAGGCAATTCAGTCCAAGTGGAGGGACTAAAAGTGTAAAAAGGACAAAAAATCTTCGAAAAGTTGGTGTAAAGATGGGCATGGCCGCCCACCCTCACTTCACATCATCATCTTCACCCGGTTTTAGAGAGAGAAAGCAGAGAAACTCTCGGCTAAAGAAAGAAGAAGAAGAGAAGTGAATTCAATGTAAGAATTCAAGGTTTTCATATGTTTATGACGGGTTTTATCCCGGTTATATGCTTATGTGCTTATGTGTTTGTGTTCGGGTGTGTGTGTGTGTGTGTTTGGGGTTGTTTTTAGGTGTTTTGAACTCTTTGAAAGCGGGTTAAAAGGAAGAACACCCAAGTTGCACCAGGTGAGTTCTAGACCCTGGTTTTTACTTGTTTTCAAACATCTTTGGGGCTGAAAATGTATTTAAATGATTTTCAAATGTTTGAGTATGTATGCCCGTATGTATTGTGCATGAATGAATGTGATTCTGGAATGCTTATAGGTTATTCATGTTTAGAATAGCCACGTTAAGCTTAGAACAGAGGGATTTGATGATTGGGTTGAAAACATACCGGAAACATGTTGAACAGAAGGTCCATGTGCCTAGATAAGGCTCATGCGCCTGAAAATGCCTTAGAAAGAATTAAGTGTAATCCATGCGCCCGAACAGTAGCCCATGCGCCTAAGATTACCTTAGAAATGATTAAGTACAGCCCATGCGCCTGAACGGTGGCCCATGCGCCTGAACAGTGGCCCATGCGCCTAGAAATATTAGCTGGACGACTAAGTGTAGGGCCATGCGCCCCAATAGTACCCATGCGCCCAAGTGGCTCATGCGCCTAAGTGTCCATGCGCCTGAATAGTTCATGCGCCTAAAGTGAAAATGCTTAAGTGTTGGCTGATGTGCCTACATAGTGATGAAACACCCGAACAGGGCTCATGCGCCCAAATAGTTCCCATGCGCCTAAGACTTAGAAATTTTTACAGAATTTTTCTGGGAGTCTGTGCCTTAGGGTTTTGACCGAGGTTGACTAAGGGCTTATTAATGATGTTGTTTCATGCATGATATGATTGCTTATGATTGTTCCTTATTATTGTTATTGCTATTATTATTATTACTTATAGTATGTGACTTTACGTGGTATGTTATTATCGTAACGTAAAGTATATCATAATAATAAAGTGAAAGAGCAATAAAGAAAAGAAGAGCAACATTAATGAAAATGTTAACAAGTCTTGCAAGCTTACAGGAGGTACACGATCATGTTGTCGTTAGCTCAACTATGCTGCGGGTTAGCTACCCTACTATGCACACAGGGTCAATCAATTGAGATTGGCAGGACCTTTGCAGCGTGTCTTGGGTGATTGGGTTGGCCTTGTACATAGTACACGGAACCCTTTCGGGGGATACAGTTGACCCTTTCGGGGGATATAGTTGACCCTTTCGAGGGATACAGTTGACCCTTTCGAGGGATACAGTTGACCCTTTCGAGGGATATAGATGGCCCATCACCCGTTTTCCACCGCGCATATAGTTGGGGTATTGCTCACTGGTCCATACAGAAAGTGAAACATAAAGATAAAAGTTTATAGAACAGACAAGGCCTACAATAAAGAGAACGAACAATATTTGTTCATATAGTTGATGCGTGCTCGCATATACAGTACAGAGTTGTATTTTACAGAAAAGAGTATTTTCATATACAACATATAGAAAGTATTTTATTACTTATAAAACTAGAGCTCACTCAGCAACACTGACTTTTATACATTTTCAGTTGGTAGGTAATTATTGCTGAGGGTGGCACGAGGGTGAAGCTACTCGGCAGGAAAAATCTGACATCCATTCGTATTTTATGTTGCTGTTGTTTTGTAATACAGTAAAACAAGTCTTTTGTAATCAGTTAAACGATGATGTATTGCTCAACAACAGTGGTTTAAATGAAATGAATGGCTTTTGATAAATTATTTCCGCTGCATAAGTTTGAGTAATTGTAATGTATAATGTTTTAATTGCTATGAATGACTAACTGTGAGGTTTCCGGGAACGGGACCTTACAGGAAACACATAAAAAGTCAGCGTTGCTGAGTGAGCTCTAGTTTTATAATAAAACATACTTTACTTTCATGCGATCATACATCGTACGTACACATAGATAATATAATTATTATCTTCTATTACATTCGTTAACTTTCGTTCATTGTATACGTTCGTTCTCCTGAGTATGTTGCGACAACAGGGTCGCTCACCTCATTGACAATCTCAACGATTACACGCTATCCGAGCCTCTTGCAACGACAGGGTTGCTCACCTCATTGGCAATCTCAACGATTGCATGTTATCCAAGTCTCTTGCAACAACAGGGTTGCTCGCCTCATTGGCAATCTCAACGATTGCATGCTATCTGAGTCTCTTGCAACAACAGGGTTGCTCACCTCATTGGCAATCTCAACGATTGTATGCTATCCGAGTCTCTTGCAACAACAGGGTTGCTCACCTCATTGGCAATCTCAATGATTGTATGCTATCCGAGTCTCTTGCAACAACAGGGTTGCTCACCTCATTGGCAATCTCAACGATTGTATGCTATCCAAGTCTCTTGCAACAACAGGGTTGCTCACCTCATATATGTGCTTGCAAGCCTTTCCTTCGTTCATTTATCATTTCTTTCATTATCTTTCACTTTACGTTACATAATACTTCATTAATCATTAACATGACATGTAAAGCCACAGGAAAGATAACATACGTCATAACAAGGAACATAACATCCACAGTCATCACAACATACATGGCAATATCATACATACATAACATACATTATGCATAAACATGAAACATCATCATCATCATCATGCCCAACATGCTCTCTAAGGCCTCAATCATCATCTTACACGCTCTTACGGAAACCTTTACGTCAAAACTTACATCTGCACTTTCCCCCGAAAGTCAGAAGTCAAACTACAATTTCCTTCGAGTGCAACAGCCCTATTCGGGCGTATGGACACCCTTTAGTTGCATTGCCTCCATGCGACTGAACATCATGCGAATGAACCAATACGGATGGACACTCATGCGAATGAACACTCAATTGTGCGAATGGACTAATGCGGATGAGCACTTATGCGACTGCACCCTTAGTCGCATGACCTCCATGTGACTGGCCCCAATCATGCGAATGGACCCTCCATCGTGCGAATGAACCCCAATCGCACTCCACTCGGTCTTCTAGCCTTAGCTGGTGCAGAATGCAGTTCCAGCCGAACACAAACTGCCTTTTTCGACCTCGAAACTCATCTAAGCCCCTTCTAATCCCAAATCGACCATCCTAAACCTTAGGGATGCATACCACAACACCATTCAAGCACACTCAAGCCCGGAAACAAACTCTAAACACATCACACGCAACACACCCAAATGGGTCAAACACACATACATACAAAAATGTGTTTTCTATGCTTTCCAGCCCCAAAATCATTTGAAAACAAGTAAAAGTGGGGTCCTAGAACTCACACAAATGACACCGAGAAGTAGAGCTTCGGTTTGACTTGCTACATGAAGATTTTGCCTGCTTGAATCTACCTGAACCAACCTTTTCTCCCCTTTTCTATCTCTTCCCCTCTTTAATGGCTGAAAATGTGGGTGTGGGGAAAGGGTAAGGGCTACCCTCTCCATTTATATATCCCCACTCGCCTGCTTTTCTTTCGTTGGCGAGTTTGGTCCCTCGACTTAGGACTTTATTTCTTTTCTTCTTTCGTCGGCTTCAAAATAGATAAATAACCGGGTGTTACACCACGTAATTAAACCACTCTTTAACCCTCTCGCATCAGTTTCTAACCAAGAACCGTAATTAATTTGAATTAAACGTTCATTGAACTATACTAAAACCGAAACCAAAGTCTTTAATCAAAAGTTAAATCGGTTTCATTTGAAACTTGATCCTCTGACTCAATTACTTGATCTGAAATATGTTGGTGAGCGTTTCAGGCATAATAATAGATTCATTTTGACTCATAACCGCGAAAATTACAATGAAATCGAACGTTTATAACCAAAACAAACACGTGATGTGTTCATGATGAAATTGATAAAATAATTTTCTATTTAACAAGGGGCTTTGAATCATAAACACTCTTAGAAGCTTCAGATACCCTTAATTCGATGATAACAACTTCATCACCTTAGTTTCGATTCCATAAGCGGTTGCGGGTGTTCTTCTTCAGTTCGTCATCAATCTGATACAAATCAGGTAAATTACATATACATTTACACTCGTTTACATTCGAGGAACAAAAGCCCTATGATTAATTGTTTTAATAACTTCGAATTCATGTTCAATTGGGATTCAATCAAGAACTAGGGTTCATGTGATATTGGGGATTTCATTCATGTCTGTTTTATAACTTCTGAATAAAAACTTTACAAATTCATAATGGTAAAGAACACTTCATATATGCAGTTACCCAGGTTTGACCCTGGGCACCAACATATATTTTTAAATTATTTTTTTTAATATTTCAGCTTTAAGAAATCTTTTACTATATCATAATTTTAACATAAAAATTGCTTTGTTAACTGTAATAGTTTTAGTAATTATTTATTAATCTTTGAAAATTTTAAAAGTTATAATCTCATTTTCTTAAAGGTTTAAATATTATAACAAAATTAATTTATAAGTTTTATACTTTATAGAAATCACCTTAAGGCAAACCTAGGTCGTTTCAATTCATTTTAAAGCAATATTTGCGTAATAATCTAAATAATCAATATTTTAATTACTTAGATCAGTCATCATGTAATTAATTATTAAGTTAATTCTAAAGATTTAAAAAACTTATGATTTTAAATTTAATTACTTTAAATAATAACAAAGGTTATAAAAACATTATTAAATCTTTTATGTAATTTCAATGCAATAAATCTACTATGGTTCAAATTTAGATTATTTTAAAACATTATAATTTATATGTTAAATAACTAATTATTCAAATAGTTATTTAAAAATTATTTATATAATTAACTATTCATCTAATCATTTAACCATGATATATCATAATTAGTTAATAAATTATTCCTTAACTTTTATTTAAATTCTTAAAACTAATAAAAATAATATAATTTCCTATTATTCTTTATTCTTGTTTTAATGTTTTGATATTATAATACATTTATAAAAATCATTTAAAAGTTTAAAAACTTAATAAAATGATGTTAAATGATTTCAAGTTAATTTACAAGTCATTTAAATAAGTATTCAATTATCTTATTAAATTTTAAATATTAATTATTAAGTTAATTATTTCTTTTCAGACATTATACTTAACCTTTATTAAATCAATAAATTAAATTGTTTAATCATTACTTATCATTTCCAACCTTAATTGATTTATTCCATCTTTATTGAATCAAAACATAATCGATTGTGTTATTTTATTTTATTTGACTTAATTATTAAAACCCCCAAATTCCAAATGAAACCCTAATTCATATCTACTCTTGAATCATATCATTATTCTAACTCTAAGACGTCAACCCCTAGGTTGAATCATGAAGGAAATTTTAGAGTAATCTTATCTTCTTATTTTACCATAAGTGCACTTTATAGCATGTGAGTTTCCCATGTGAGTTCTTCATGCCCCTTTTTTATTTTATTTCACACCTTTGGGGTGAAACATGTTAACATATAAACTTACACTTGTAAATATCTTGATACTTGTTAATGCACATGCAATTCATCTTTACCATTTTGTCATGGTCATTGGTATTATTGTGAGTGTTATATGAGATACATTATATGTTAACAATCATTAACTATTGCTAGCCTAACGACGTCATAGATCTATGAGCCTGACAAACCTATTTAGTGCTAAAGCCTATGTATTGTCTGCTCCTAATGACATATGACTTGTTTATCATGGGAACCAAGTACACTTAGCTAATCGTTATAAATTTGTAATCTTAATCTTAGTCAAGATTTGATTGTAGCTATATGTGTTCTATAAATTTGCATAATATATAACCATTGACATGAATTGGTACTTGTAAATCTTATATATATATATTATATATATATATAATATATATATATATATATGTCACACCCCGACTGACGCCGAAATCATCGGGGCGGACGAATGGGAGACGATTGCTCATAGCACAAGGAACTAAATAAGTTGAAATATTATTAAATTTCATTATTTATTAAAACATTACAAGACAAATAAGTAACTACAAAACAATCAAAATACAACCAATAACATAAGACTTTCAATTTAAACTAGGTCCAAGTCCAATATGAGCACGAAGAGGAAACCACAGGAGGTAAACCTGAAACATGATAAAAATAAAAGGTCAACTAAAAAGTTAGTGAGTTTCCAAGGTTTTCATACATATATAACAAGGTTACAAGTAGCAATTCATGTCATAGGTTATAAGTTAGTAAGTGTCACACCCCAACCTTGACGGCGGAAACGTCGAGGAGTGAGAATTAAAATCGTTCACAACCACATAATGCTATTATTAAGTCCAAATATATTATTCATAAGTTTGAAAGGTACATTACAAACATAAGTCTCAAATATGAACACAATATACGAAATATAACAAGCTCATTCATTAAGTTAACTAGGTCCATTTCTAGGTGTGAACAACTTCGAAAAAGGCGGTCAAGCTTGAGTATTTCCTGAAACATGTTAAAAATAAATGGTCAACATAATGTTGGTGAGATTTCCATAGTTTTAGGTACATAAGTATATAAAAGATGGCAATTCATGTTGTAAGTTAGAGAACAAAGTAAACTAGGGAT
Organism: Flaveria trinervia; assembly: GCA_025506515.1. Lineage (NCBI taxonomy): Eukaryota > Viridiplantae > Streptophyta > Magnoliopsida > Asterales > Asteraceae > Flaveria > Flaveria trinervia. The sequence continues at coordinate 83,710,920 of CM046443.1, read as the reverse complement.
GTAAGACAGAATGCACAATCAAACCTCGACAAGGTTTTACAAGTCTCAAACGTTTAAAAGTATATACGATTAGCTAAGTGTACTTGGATCAACCAAGCAGGCTTGTCTAGCCCATAGATCTATGACTTCGCTAGGCAAGCAATAGTTAATGATTGTACATATATTCGACATTACATGGTAGCCATAAAGTTCAACTAACCACAACATACAGGTGAAATGCCATAAGTTTACAAGAATCAAACGTGTTTACAAGTGCAAAGTTTATAAAGTAACATGTTTCACCCCAAAAGTGTAAAAATATAAAAAGGGGTATAGAAATACTCACATGATCAAATAAGTATATATAGACGACAAATAAGAAATATAATGAGCAATGATCCAACGTAGTTCTTCACAAGGTACCTATGTATATATATATATTTACAAGATTAAAGTTTAACTGTAAGATTAACATTTTAATGCGAACTAGTGTTTCGATGGAACTTTGGGGCTTATCAAATATTTATGTTTAACAAAAATGGAATCAATTATATTTATTAAACTCAAAGAAATTTGCTACATGTTATGTAAGATCATATGTATAAAATATAAAATCTATAACAATTTGTATACATATATGATGATTAAATAAAATTTATTAACCTCAGTTTAAAACAATAATTTGAAGATATTGGATGAAATAATATTTATGTGAACAAAATATTATCTAAAGTCTACTTTATATAAAATACACTATTTATATCTCTTTTTAGAATATTTAATAAAATATAAAAGTATTTCTTTTTAAGAATCAATTTACAGAAAACATTCATATGATTTAAAATGATCAAAGTGTATAAAATGACTTTTTATTATTTTTAGAAATTTTTAGTTTTTAATTAAGGGCCAAAAAGGCCTAAAAATATATTTGAGGTTCCCCGGGTTCGAACCGGGGACCTCCTAGATGTGAGAGTGAGTGAGTATCCAGTAAACTAAAGGCCTTGGCCGTGATGTGGATCTGTTTCAAATTCCTAAATACAAAAACTTAAACAAACCCCAATTCTCCAAGAACCCTAATTTCAATTGATTCGAAATTGAACCACCAATTGATGTTGTTAATCAGATTAAGGATAGGGCTTTCAATCCCCATATGAATTCAAGCATGAAGGTAGTTTTTATTACCCGAATATTGTTCGATTTCTATGGTTCGACTCGAAGAACAAACCGTGACCAAGTCGTGATTGGTTCAGATAGCAATTGACGTTGATACTCGAATTCACTTTGCAAAAAGCTTCCAGTAACGTTGATGATGAAAAGCCCTCTATTAATTTCGTGTTTGGAAGCTTTGAAGATGGTGTTCGTGTTGTAACAGGTGCGCGGGGATGAGGATGGTAAATCTTGGTATTTGGGTTCATTTCAGATGGAATTAAGTGTTCTACTTGATTAACGATTGATAGAGCATCGATTAGGTTAGATTAATTGGACTATTATGATGTGTAAATGCTTGAACGACTATAAGATTTAATGTATATCGGTTATGTAATCGATTAAGCTAGAAACTGATGTTTAAACGCAATTAAAGTATGAATTTAAGTTCGAACCACGTTCACGAATCGATTTGGAACGGTTTGATTCATAACCGACGAGTTCAAATTGTTTTTTTTTACTTCGCCGGAGCTCGCCGGAGCTCCGCCGGAGTTTCACCGGAACTACGGGGGAGAGAGGAAGGGATGGGGGGTTGGGTTTTGGTAATTTACACAAATGGTCCCTGTAGTTTGATTTTTTTTTATTTTATGCACAAACTTTATATTTAAAGTTTCTAAATTAACAAATTAACCCCATGTACTTTAATTATCCTTAAGTATTATACATTTTTAATTTTATTAATTCTTAAAAATTATTAATAACAATATTATTATTATTATTTTTATTATTATTACTCTTAGTTTTTATTTATTTATTATTGTTATAATTTTTATGGTTATTATTTCCATTATTAATATTGTAACCATTATTATTATTATCGATTATTATTAGTATCATTATTATCATTATTATTATTTATTATATAACAATTTTCATTATACTCTTTCGAGTTTAAGGATTAAAAGACAATTTAAAGTATTGAACATAAGTAACCCACGAGTTTCATATTAGGCAACAATAGTCCTTACAAGATTAAACGACGTTAACTTTTAATTAACATAAAAATACAGGATGTTACAGTAAGGTTATAGAACACATATCGTTACAACCAAACCTCAACTTGATTACAAGTATATAACATTGGCTAAGTGTATTTGATTCCCATGATGAACAAGCATACTTCATCAGGAGCCGGCAATACGTCGGCTTTAGCACCAAATAGGCTTGTTAGGCCCAAAGATCTAAGACGTCGCCAGGCTAGCAATAGTTAATGATTGTAAACAAAATATGTATCTCATATAAGACTTACAATAGCACAAATAACCATGATAAAAAGTAAAGATGAATTGCATGTGCATTTATAAGTATCAAGATGTTTACAAGTGTAAGTTTATAAGGTTAACATGTTTCACACCAAAATGTGTGAAATAAAATAAAAAGGGGCATGGAGAACTCACATGGAAAACTCACTTGGCAAATAAGTATAAGAATGATGGTAAGAGATTAAACGATTCCCTAACGATTTTTTTACAAGTTACCTAAATGTATTGATTCCAAGATTAAGTTTAATAATAAGATTAACGAGTAAACGTGAACTAGGGTTTCATTTGGAATTTGGAGGTTTAAATAATTAAGTAAAATAATGAACCATTTATGTTTTGGTTAAATAAAAATAATATAAATCAATTAAGTTTAAGAATAAAAAATGTCTCAACAATTTAAGTTATTGATTTAATAAAAATTAAGTATAATATGTGAAAATAACTAATTAATTTAATAATTAATTATTTAAAGCTTGTTAACGAGATTTAATTAATTACTTATTTAATGATGTTAAAATTATTAAAATGATTTTATAAAGTTTTGGGCTTTTAAAATGATTTAACACAAAGGTTTTATAATACAAAACCCTAAAAATATAAGAATAAAGTAAATAAAAGTTAACGAGTAATTTATTAACTATTTATGACTTAACATAGTTATTTAAATCATTAAATAATTAATTATTTAAATAATCATCTAAATAATCATATGCATAATTAATTATTTAAATAATCATTGAACTATAATATATTTATAACATAGATGACTTAGTAATATTTTTTTATAACTTTTTATTCGTAAAAAAATATTAATTAAATCTAAGAAATATAAGTGTTAAAACCTTTAAAAACTAACTTGATATTTTCGGAAATAATTTAATTAACAAAATATTTTTTATTGTGATTTATTAATATAATATTAATTTTCTGAATTATAAATTATACAAAAAAAACTAATTAAAACAAAAATGGCAGAGGCTCGGTTCGAACCCGAGACCTCTTGCCTATTGGGTTCACGAATTACCAGTTGGGCTATAGCCCATATCTGTTTAAGATTCAAAATAATTTTATAAATCTATTACTTAAAGAAAACCCCAAATTACTCAAGAACCCTAGAAAGCATTTGTTCCAAATTGAACATGAATCTGTTGTTGTTTATGTCGATTATCATAGGGCTTTTGATCCCCATGTAAAATCGAGCAAATTGATATATATAACTTACATGATTGAGTTCGATTTGATGAGATACGATGCAACGAGTTCGCGGCCATAAATGAGGATCAATTACTTGTGTGGGTGTGTGTTTTAGAGAAATTGAGGTTACAAATAGTTCAAATGGGTCGATTAAGAGCTTTACCCTTGATTAAATAGATACAATTCATTCAGTTTCAGTTCAAACGACTTTAACGTATGGTTCGGATGTTTTGATTCGAATTAGTAAATGATTAAGCTGTTACAACTTTTGAATTGATATGGTTATTATGACTATAATGTTCGATAATGCGATAACGGTTATTTAATTGGTTTAATTGATTGGTTTCAAGGGAGATCCGATTTGGTGTTGTTAAGTTGAATCGGTTTCGGTTGATTCATCGTGTAATGGTTTGAATAATCGAATTAGATCGAGTAGTTGGTTCGAATCTAGTTAGCGAACCTAAAGAGAGGTTCGATTTAGTTTAATGTCGATAGCTTTTGATGCATTGCTTTCGCCGGAGTTATGGCCGGAATGTGGCCCGGAAAAATGGGGGTGGGGCGACGCTTTGGGTTTTGTTTCAAAAGTTTAACAAGTTTACGGTTTTGGTCCCTGTAATTTGTAACACCCCGAAATTTCTACTTAAATGGAAGGAAAAGAAAAGTAAATAGAAAGAATAGAAACTTTGCACAAGTGGAAGGGGAAAAAGTGTACAAAGTACAAATCTTATTATTTTAAGATATTAAAGGGCATGGTCGCCCATATCAAGCAGAAAGCTGCTTTGATCTCGGAGGAGGAAGAAGAAGAAAGAGAGAGCCCAATTCTAGAGAGAGAAAGAGGAAGAAGAAGCTGAAAAAGGTAAGTCTTCTCTTGTTTGAGCTCGGTTTCAGCTGAGTATTGAGTTCTTGACTGAAGTTCTGGTTGTTTAGAGTTTACTTTCGGGATTCAAAGAGCTGAATCGAAGTGGGTCTTGAACTGGAAGAGTGCTGCTCAAAAGCTGCTCAAGGTGAGTTTCTAGAACCCCCTATTTTACTGATTTTCAACTAATTTAGGGCTATTATGCATACGATGTAAGCATCTTATAAAGAAACCGTGGGTTTACAGCTTTATGTTCGAATGTTGTGTGTATGTATGCATGTTATAGTGTTGATTATGGGTTAGAGATGATGTATAGCATGCTTAGATGGCCTTAGTATGTTAGATTTGTGTTTAGATATGCTTAGATTGATAATCGGGTGAAATTGGTAACATAGAAAAGATTTCAGAATGTCTGATGAACATGAACAATGGTTCATACGCCCAAACAGTTGCCCATGCGTCCAGCATGAGAGACCAGACGCCTAAGTGTTGGCCATGCGCCCAAGGGTGGGTCATGCGCCTAAACAGTGGCCCATGCGTCTAAGTATTGGCCATGCACCCAAGTGTTGGCCATGCGCCTAAATAATGCCCATGCACCCAAGTGATGGAATGGCTAAGTATGGACCATGCGTCTAAACAGTGCCCATGTGTCCCAGTGAAAAAAATGGCTAAGTATTGGCCATGCACCTAAAGAGTGCCCATGCGCCCAAGTGCTTGAAACGGCTAAGTGTTGGTGATGCGCCTGAACAGGGCAGAAACGCCCAAACAGTGCCCATGCGCCCAGACTGTTTTATACTTAGAATTTTTATGCTCATGCGCCTGGAAGGACCCATGCGCCCACTTTGGACTTGAGGTTTTCTAAGTGGTTTTTAAGGGGTATAATGGGGAGATAAGCCTGCTTATCACGTGTTTGATGTGTGTTATGCATGTATGATGTGCCTGCATTGGTGATGGTGTATGTTTATGTTTATGTGTGTTTCTTGTTATGTATGTATGCCTTCCCTTGGCTTTGCGTTGAACGTTAATAAACGTAATAAAAGTATTATGTAACATAAAGTGGAAGATAATGAAAAGAGGAATGTAATGAATGCATGAATTAATGAATTAAAGAGAGAAGTATGGAGAGGCTTGCAAACAATATGAACAGAGGTGCACGGATCTTAATGCCTTAAGCTCTACTGCGTGAGGTTCAGCAAATCCTAAAGTGTGCACGCAAGGGTTCCAGTCTTTGTGATTGACCTTCAGAGGTGTTACCCATTTCTATGGGGGTGTTACCTATTTCTATGGGGATGTTACCCACTTTGGTGGGGGTGTTGTTACCCACTTCGGTGGGGGTGTTGTTACCCACTTCGTTGGGGGTGTTGCTACCCGAGTTATGTATAACTTCGAGGGTGTGACATGAAGCCAAGCATAGTTATGAGGTGAGTGACTCTGTGTTGCAACAGAATCGGATGGAGTTCAATCTCTGTGATTGACTCGTATGGGATCTTTGTCGCGTATCCCGGTGCTGTGTCAGTCTTCGGACATGAGTCGGGGGTTTGTGAGCAGGCCCCGGCATAGCATCAGCTTTCGAGCATGAGTCGGGGATATTACAAGAGACAAGATTCGAGTGATAATGAGTAATGAACAAAAGATCATGTATGAAAGAACGAACGTATGAATGAACGTAAATGAATTAACGTAATAATGTACTGAACAGGATCCTTGTCATTCGACCTCAGTAATCGTGGCTGAGTGCCACGAAGAGGGTAAAGTCTGACCGGATCTAGAAAGAGAAGTGAACGAAAATGTAATACGTTGAATGAACAAAGTTAATGAACGTAATAATGAAGATAATAATGATATTATCTGTATGTACGTATGATGTATGATCACGAACGATGTAAAGTATAGTTTGCTTTTGAAAGAAAAGTAAAGAACGGTTTTAACACAGAAAAGTATGTTTTATTATAAAACTAGAACTCACTCAGCGTCGCTGACTTTTGTATGCATGATAGTTGGCAGGTATATGTTGATGTTGAGGAGTTGCAAGCATGGATGCATAAGCTATTGGGAGCATTTTGAGGCTGGCATCCGTATTTGACATGTCTTGTATTTTAAGATAGAAACAAATGTTGTAAATGACATGTTTTTAGTAATTAATGAATGTTTTAAATTCCGCTGCAAAATAATGTACATTTTATAATGTTTTAAGTGCAATGAATGATCAACTGTGAGGTGCCCGGGTACGGGGCCTTACATAATTTTAAATGTTTGTTATTTCATGCAAGAAACTTTTATATTAAGTTTCAGAAATTACAAATTAGACCTTGTACTCATAAGACTACTCAAATTAATTATTTATAAGTCTTTACAACTTTTTTAAATCTTGTTAATTTTATAATATTTTTATTAATTTCCAATAATTAAAATTTATAATTACTAGTAAAACTTTGTAAGTTAATTTAAATCCATTTTATACCTTATAAATTTTAATAAGTCTTTTTCACTTAGTTACTTGTTGTAGAATGTATAATAAGACTTTATAACTTTAAAAAAAATTATTTACAATCCATAAATTATTATAAGTCGATTATTAAATCAATAATCCACAATATAAAATTTTAATGCATTTGACCCATTATTATAATAATTTTATAATAGAACTTAAATATTAGATTTTAACTTGGAAAAATGGCGGATGTTACATTGAAGAATCCATCATAGTCGAAAAAGAAGGCGGGTCCTTTTCCAGCAGGTGGTGTGGTGTACCTCTGAACATCAACGTTATACCACACTTCTACTTGACCCGTTGAGTTGTTGTAAACTCTCTTGTTCAGTATGTTGTATCCTAGCAAGATACCTTCATCCTTCTCGCTGAATTTTCCCTCCAGAGTCTTCTTCAGTAGGGTGCACGGAGCGGCAAACGGCTCGAGATACTCTAGATTAGGTTTACGTCGTTGTAGTAACTCGTAACACGTCTTTCCATGGCATTTAACTACCAGAACTCTATTTAGCGTATAACACGCATTTGCAACTGCTTCATTACAGAATTGGATAGGCAGTTTCGAGTCTGATAGCATCGTCCATGCTGTCTCTATCAAGCTCCGATTCTTTCTCTCAGCAACGCCGTTCATCTGAGGAGTGTAGGCAGAAGTGAACTGATGCACAATTCCCTTTTCCTTGCAGCAATCCTCCATCCATTGGTTCTTGAACTCGGTTCCGTTGTCTGAGCGTACTTGTCGTACCTTCAGCTTGTTTCAGGACTATAGCGAACACCCTGCACAGTCAGTTGAAAACATTAGTTAAGGTTAGGGACCCAAGCCTTAACTGGCTTGGGTGACCCAGAGGCATCACACATCATAAATTCCACCCATTGTCTATTAGAGGGTGAGGGAAGATCATTTGTCTTCTTGTTCTCATTACCAGACATAGACTTTCTTTCTATAAGCCAGCTTTGTGTAAGGCCTGTTTGTGATAAACAAACGGCCGGCTGATAGGTTGAACTTTAGGTTCATTGACTCTTTTTGGTGGAGTCATGGAGCTTCTTTTGGAAGAGCTTGCTTTAGTGTCATAAAGTTCAATCATTTTCTTTGATGTCTGATAATAAGGACAATAAGACGCTATGTGCCCATACTTTCCACAGTTGTAGCATGATCTGCTTTTAACTTGACGATTTAACTGTTTCTGTGGAGAAGTGTGTGACACACATGTGACTTTATTCTGTTTAGGTTTTGACACTTCTTGTTTAGATGTTTTATCTTGTTTAACAAAATTAATTGTTTGAACATTGTTAACATCTTTTCCTTTTTGTTTATTGGACTTAGACATGAAGCACGTGATTGGTTAATTTGTTTGGTATTTCTGGCTTTAGAAATAGACTTGGTTGAACCAGACTTTATTTTAACCTTTTCAAATTGTTCGTCCAGATTAACACAAGGTATTTTATCTTTTGATTTTGAAGTGGCATCCTTTTGTTTAGTGCTAGATTTAGTTAATTGACATGTGGAATCTGGAGCACTTACAAGAGGAGTGGACACCACATGATCCTTGATTGGGTTATTATTTATTGGTTTACTTTTTGCATTCATCAAGGTCTCTTGTGGTGGTGGAACCACTTTATATCCCAATCCCTCCCCGTTGTTACGCTCTCTCACTAAGTGTTGAACAATATGAGATGACCTTGTCCAACTATGTAGTTTTTGCTTTAATGAATTAACTTCTACTTCTAAAACTACCTTTTGTTTCTTAGTGTCTTCTAGGGAGTTAAGATAGAACTTAATGTCATTTGATTGGTTAAAAGCTACAACTTCGGTTTCCTTAAGTTGTTTGTTCAACAGTTCTATCTTTTCTTTATAACTGTGCTCATTTTGTTTAAGAATTCTGTTAGCTTCAGTGCACAGTTGCAAGTCCTTTACTAAGCTATCATTATGATCTAATAACCTAGAAAATTTTGAATCAATGCTTTCTCTAAATTTATTACAATCAGAACAAGCATGATTATTGAAAAGTTGGTCAGTAGTACTTACCTGAAAGGGTTCTGATGAATCAACCATCAATGCAGAGTCTGGTATTTCTGGTGCTGGTGATTCTGACGTTGTTGTAGTTTTCCCTTCTTCAGGCAGGTAATTGACCACTGGTGTTGTCTCTTCTGTGTTTGACATCGCGAGTTCGACTGCAATATCTCCTTCACTAGCAGAATCATCATCTATATCCTCCACACTAGCGATATTGGATTCTCCCGGTGAGACAAACCGAAAGCTCCAGTCGTGTCCTTCATCATCATGAGCAGTCAAGGCTTTGGGATCCTTGCTTGATGAAGTAGGACTGCTAGTGGGTTTATCCTGACGATTGAAGGAGGAGAAAGGATTCCCATTGCCAGTCTTCTTGGGCTTCACACACTCCCGTTTGAAGTGCCCCTTCTCACCACAGTTGAAACAAGTCACCTTGGTCTTATCGAAGCCAAAGGTAGTGTCCTTAGTTGCAACCAAATTCTGTCCGGTCTTCTTGACAAACTTCTTAGCTCTCCGGACAGCACTTGCTAAGGCCCACATTATATCCATTCTCTCCAGCTCTGTCTCGTCAACCTGCTCGTAGTCCTCATCTGCCAGATGGCAGTTTCCAATTTTACCAGCAATTAGTCCATCATAGGAGTGGACTACCGTAGCTAAGAGATCCATGTGCTCTTTAGCTACCTCAACTGTCACATTATCGAAATTCTCGGTCTTCAGTTTTGTTGCATTGGCTTCAGGTATGATGTATTGGGTACCAGAAGACCCTACCGTTTTTGACCCTGAAGAAGAGGCTTGAGAAGGACCAGCCGAGCTTGATACAAAAGCTGTCTGAAGAGGTGCTCCAGATGTTTTGGCTTGTGGAGTCGCGTTGTACAGCGCTGGATTCTGATCATAGGAAGACTTTTGTGCTCTATACTTCATCCTCAGCTCTTCCTCTCTCAGCTTCAGAATGAAATCATTTATATCTAACTTCGTTAGCATATCATTTTGTCTGAGATTGGAGACAAATGAAACCCATTTCTCCGGCAACCCATCTGCAAAGTTAGACACTTTGTCCTCCATTGACGTCGTTACTCCATGAGTGTGCATCTCACTCATCAAGTGGTAGAACCTATCGATAACATCATCCAGGCTTTCTTTTCCCATCGAGGAGAAGTTGTCAAACTCATTCTTTAAAGCCTTAGCCTTTTTTGCCTTCAATGATGCATTTCCATCATACCTTTTCTCCAATGTATCCCATAGTTTCTTTGCTTGCGTATACTTCGAGAATTGATGGAAAATATCCTTTGGAATTGAATGTATAAGCAAAGCATAGATTTTCTTTTCAGCATTGTACTTGACTTTTTGTCCATCAGTCATGCCACCTAGTGTAAGTTTGACATCATCAACTCCTACTGGCATGCTGTACCCCGTCTCTATAGATTCCCACAGATTGGGATCTACTCCATTTAAGTAGATCTCGAAACGTTGCTTCCATTGTGGGTATTCATCTAACATGATTAGCTTTGGGGGTTTATTATGATTCCCCACTTCATTCTCCAGTAGCAGTAAGTTCTGAATACGTGAGTCTCTCCCTGCTGTGAATGTTGAGTATTGATCCTCCATTGCTATAAACTTTAACTTTAAACCAAAATGTTTTATTTGTGCGAATGAAGGTGTGCGATTGGGCTATTCAGGCGATTGAACTATGTGGATGGTTCAATCGTGCGAATGAACTAATGTGGATGGCTCAGTCGAGCGAATGAACTAATGCAGTTGAAAAATGCGAATAGACAACTCAGTCGTACGAATGGGAGTACGAATGAGTTCAATCATGCGTATGGAGGATGTGTATGAACTCAGTCGTGCGATTGAGTCAATCGTGCGACTGAACCTGCTGGATTTTGAAAATTCATAGGTTTAAGGTGTTTTGGACGCAACAACACGAATTTCTTGCTAACCCTAATTGGCGTATGCCGGAAAAACTAAACTTTACGATCAGGAGACGTCTAAAACCCGATTTGACATAAAAAATTGCGTTTTTGAGTGTAAAAACACAATTTTTATATCAAAACGATTGAATCACACGTAAATCTAGAGCCAAAGCTCTTATACCACTTGATAGGACCGTGTACTGGACGAATACTAACAGATTTACGTGTGCACCGAATCAAATAGTGCGGAATCCTATTTGATTGGCGATCCAATCAGTGAGAACGCATGCAGAATCAATTAAAGATTGAATCTAAACATTAAGAACGATTAGCAATCGATCTACTGTGATCTATGAAGTTGGAACAGGTTGCTAGAGGTCTCTGGGCGGCTAGGGTACGTGTAGGTATCGAATTATTCAAAGTGTCTCGTTTTCCACGAATTAAGTGGTATTTATAGGTTAGGGTTTATCAATCGTGAGACTGGACCATTTGCATGGTTCAGTCGTGCGATTGAGTCATGCGGTTGATCCATTCGCACGACTGAGTGTTTAGTCATGCGACTGAGTCAATCTCATGTTACAATCATGCGACTGATCCAGTCTCCTGGTTCATTTGTATGACTGGTTCATTAGCATAAAGTTGTTCATGCGTATGGTCCATTAGCATGGGTCAATCGCATGTGAACTTCATATGATTAATTTTGAATATATTTCACAATCATTATTTAACTTTGATCTATTCAAACAACCACAACCTATATAGTTAGTTCAATAAGCATTATTACATACCAAGTAATAAAATATTCAACATTATAAGCACAACCACACATTGTATTTCATTAAGTACCCATTCAATTACATATGTGTAAGACAATAAAGACATTTTACATTAAGTTCAGAAACTAGAGACACATGTATCTACAAACTATTAAAATGCAAATGTCAGACCAATTCAGATAAGATGTCTTAACCATTTAGCATTAGACATCTTAACCATTCAGCACTAGTATAATGCTTAACCATTCAGAGGCAAATGTCTGAATCATTTAGACATTTGTTCGCGAAACAAACAATCTGAACCATTAAGACATTTGATTATAAATAAACAATCCCAAACATTTTTTAAAATACAACTTATTGACTTTTAACCGAATGTATTTTTGATCATTTTTACATTATGAAATTAAACAAAACATTTTTTAGAAAACAACTTATTAACTTTATAGTTTATAAACTAATTCAAATACTTTTTTAAAAATTACTTTTGAAAAATTATAAAGTAATAAGTTATTTTTCTCAAAAATCATTTTTAACAAAATAAGCAAGCATTCCCCAAAAATAAGCAAATCCTATGGCCTTCAAGTTCTCTGTTCATTTCCCCCCAAAAGCTCCAAAATCAGACGCTCATGAATCATGATTCATGACAGTGTAGCCTGAGGAAATCGAATCAAACATTCACCATCAACAATGGCGGATGATCCGTATCTTGACAAGTGGGATGACGAATTCCTCCAACAAGCTATACAAGCCACTGAAGCAGCAGTTTCTTCCTCCTCTCTAAACCCTACTCAACAGCCACCGCCACCGCCACCGCCACCGCCACCACCGCAGCAGCTATTCTGGCCGCCTCCCCAACCCCTTTATGCTCCTCCGATTAGTTATTCTCCTCCAAGAGAGTTGTCTCAGAGGCTGAAGGATGATAATCACAGACATTTTTCCGATAAGGGTTTCGATTGCTCCGTCTCGTTGACTGGAATTAATCAGGGTTTTAATCCTCTTTCTTCTCGTTTGCATGACGAGGACCAGTGTTCGAAACAGCAGGAGATCGACCGACTGAAGGTTTGATTATTTCATGTAGTTACGTGTTAGATTGATAACAGTTTACAACATTGTATTTGGGTCATTTTCGGACACTATCATTGGAGTTGTTTGTGTAGAATGTTCATAATTTGCTGTGGTTAGAGACATATATACGGTTTAAGTAGTTTTAATTAGCTGTTTTTTTTCGCAGGATGAATTGGGAAGAGTGTCGAAGATGCTTACTAACCTGGTATGTTCAATGTTCTATTGTAATTCTATGCATAAATTTGTATTAAGGATGTTCTTGGTAGAAGTTTAACTAACCATAAATTTGTAAATGTTGGTTAACTGAGTCGAAATCAGCTCATGTTCTCAGTTAAGGAGGATGATCTAGTTAGGATGAATGAAACAGAAAATGGTAACTTCTAAAGTTATGAAGATGATAATATGATTGGATTGTTTGTTTTCTGTTTGTGTTTATGCACTTTCTAGGGTTCTTGTTCTTTTACACATATCTAGTGCATTTAATTATAATGCAACATATGCGCAGTTGCTCTGCTAACTTCTAATGGTACTCTTCTTTTTTCAAAAGTCATGTGATTTTTTACTTCTCAGGATGTTTGTTACAACCTAGTTTGTATTTGATTTGATGTTACAGATCTCTGGTTTATAACAGTTGATTCTTTTTGTGCATGTCGTATATTATCAAATTTGTCTAATAGATGGTGTTTGTAATTAATGAATATTTTTACACTTCTAGGAACAAGAATGTTTGGAACTTAGGAAGGATAAAGAAAAGAACGATAAGCATCCTAGATTTGCTTCAGTAAATGGATCCAAAGATGCTGAAGCTTCCTTGATGAAGAATTCAAGTTTGTGAGTAATATCTTTCTTAAATACTATTTCAAGTGCCCTATTGATTAATCAATTATCCTTCATGATGGACATTATGAAACAGACGGATCACAGTTCTTATATTGATGTATGTCGACTTTAATTTGATACGTGCAGAAGAAGTGGCCATTTGGCCCTGTATAATTTTAAAAGTTAAAGGAACCAGAAGGTTTCTGAATGGTGATACTTGTGTTTTAGGCCTGTCTAATTTTCAAATCCACTGTAGTTTTGACAATGGCCAACATTTAGGAAACAACTATATGCTTTATTTATTTCTCTAATTCTCTTGCAACAACACAAACGAACTTTCACAATTATATGGTTATCTGATAATAAGTATAATGGTGAGGTACTTTTGTGTAAATTGGCATTTTATATAATTTTATTCATTATTTAGAGTTGTTAACGTGGCAGGAAAAATAAAGATTCTATTGATGACCCTTTTGTCACTCTTCCAAGGACTAAAGGTACTTAAATCAATTAATCTTTTTCTTTTACGGATATTACTTTTTCAAGAATACATGGGGATGCACTTAAAAGTTGTATTTTATAGAACTTATAATGCAACGAGGTTGGCAGTTTGCGAATGGTTCTGACTTCAGATTATGTTTTGGCACTAAGGGTCAAATGGATATAATAAAAACAGGTTAGCTATAAATGGAAAAAAAGGCTAGAAGTCACCCACTGTTTAACTTTATGCATAACACAATCTAAATCTTCTTGATAAAATTGTAATAAACTTGATTATTATTGAATATGATATTTTAACACACTGGTAAAAATTTTTTTGAATATTTAAAGTTTTGGACAAAAAACATTTTGGGTCAAGCTAGACTGATCTATCCTGTTTCAACTATAAAAATCTACAGTTATGGCCTGTTTAACCTCTACTAACATGCAGTATGTTTTTTGCTACCAAATGTCTTTTAAATTTTTTTGGATCTTAACCTGGGTTGTTTTACTTTTGATTAGGTGTAATCCCCTGCAAGGCGGTGGGTGTTCAGACTGATGAACATGCCGTATCAACTGATTCAAAAATAAAGAAGAATTTATCAGTTTCAAGAAAGTTAGCAGACATTTGGAAATCACAAAATGACCAAAGTCCCAGTACTAACCTTGTTTCCAAGTTGTTTGTGGCTTGTGAAGCAGATTTACAGTTCCTATTTGGATTCTTAGGTTTGAACATGCCATCTAAAAAGACCACGACTAAAATGTCTTCTAATGCTTGCATTCAGTCCGCTGAAGCTGCAAAAGTGTCACATCTTTACTTAACATTAACAAAGGTAGGCTTCCAGCTATCATTCTCTGGCTGTTAAAACATTAAATTTGGCTGAAATTAATAGTGTAGTACTGTAGTCTCATATGTTTTAGATGTCATGCCTTCATAGTATTCTTTAAAACTACTGTAAACTATCTCATATGTTTGCCTTAGCCTTAGTGTGTCCTGTTTATATAGGGTCTGGTGCTTCCTTTTCATGCCTAGTTTATTACCTCTAGCTTCTGTATGATTGTTTGCCCTGTGCACAGTATAACTGTTACTCATCAATGCATGTTAGCAATAGTTTACAACTTCCATTGTTTGCATTCTTGTATGGTAGTATGTCTTGATTGTCTTGTACAAATTTTTTGTATGCTGTCCGGATTACCACACTAGTATTATGCTATGCTATGCTATGTTTTATATGCTAATTTTTTTCTTTGGAGCCGGGGGTCTTAGTCTCTCTGTCTCAAGCTATAGAGGGATGGCTTGCCTCCGTCACACCCTTCCTAGACCATAGAAATAATTGTGCTATGAGTGTGATTATACTGGGTAGTGAGTATGCTTGTTTGTTTGTTTGTTATCTTGCTTATATGTGCTCTCTATTCATACTACACAAAATGAAGTTTTCTAGTATCATGGCTTCTGACTTTGTTATTAAGATCTTCACTAGTGACATCACTGAAGGTTGTATGGGACTTTGGCTGTTGACTTTGCATAATATTTGTTGTTTATTAACATATCTGCAACATCTGTTGTAATCTTAGCTGATTATTTGCGTTCTGGCATCTGTACTTGTATTTTATATTCCTTAGAGAAGTATAAACATGTTAATAATATTATAAAGTATACTTGTGATAAATATTTTTATTGCTGGTTGTCCCTAACGATAATTACTTGTGCAATGTGCAGATTAGTTATGATACAGGAAAATTGAGTGATTTATTAGAAGCATTGGTTGATCTCTGTTGTCTTCAAAATGTGAGTTTGTAGTTCTTATGGACCTGGCAAAACAATCTTAGACTAAGAATTCTGTTAGAAATGTCAGTGCCATTAGAATATAGTAGTTTATGGTGCCTAGCTATCTGTTATTGATGTAACAATAAAGTCACTTAGAGCATTATTCTTGTTAAAATATAGCAGTGTTGAATTTTTTTTTTCTGCTATGATTACAAAAAAATATTGTTTTGTTAGGAATTAACTCTATAGCATTGTTATTTATTTTTACTGTTCCTATTTTGCTTAACAGCTGAAGTTTTTGGTTAACAGGCGATGATTGTTCAAAGATCTCTTTGCGTACTGCATGTGGTTGTAAAACACATTGTGAATATAGATAACAAATTGTGCCGCAGGTACGTTTCTTCCTACTCAATAAAATAATGATCTTATCTTTATGTTTTTCTAATGTTATCTCCATCTTATCACGTACTGCTCGTTTGTTCACGTTACATGGTTTACAATTAAGGTGTCTGTTTCATAATTCAAAGCACCTCCATCTTTTTATGGGTTTCCTTTAAGATTGTAATATTATTTTCTAAGTGTTTTTTACACTACTTTACTAATTTGGTTATTAGCAACCATCAGGTGATATTTGTAACTTTAATTTTGGTTCACAAGTTTTTTTTATTGTTATTGTGAGAAGCATTTAGATATTCCATTCATTGACAATTTATTTGGTTAAACTATGAGCCAAGTAAATGTTGCAGTTTTAGGGATTAAGAAATAAATTCCAAATTTCAAAGATGGTTTAATTACTATAAACAGTTAAGCACACTTCTATTTTACACTCTTAATGTATATTGCGGGTCGCTCTCCGCCTTATGAACTTTATTTGATTTTTCCAGTGTACTGTGCTCAGGGACAATGTCATTATTAATGACCCTTCCACTGTGAATAGAAGCTCTGGACAACATTCTGAAATGGGACATCTGTTGTGTGAAATTAATAATGGGACCCCTAATCCACATCATCCAGTAAGTATCAAGGAGATTCAGAACAAGGACAAATTGAGGAATGAATCACAGCCATTGATTTCTTGTTCCAAGTGGTTTTCCCTTTTTCAAACATTGCATCAAGTTGTCACGAGACATCGTGAAGAAGTTATAAGATTGGAGGCAGTTTCTATCATGAATATTCTTCTTTTGAGAACTGATGCTTATACGGAAAGGGAGATGTAAGTTTTATTGTCCATTGCTGTTTGGTAGAGGGGCAAAGTTGGCAGGGTGGATTATGTAATGGTCAAAACAGGTTCAGATTGGATTGGCTATTTTTCAATGAGTCGGGTTGGCTTCGTCCGTAAACACTTTTTGTCAAAAGTTTAAGATTTCTTTGAAAAATCTGTGTGTCAAATATGATTACAAAAAGTATATTATATGAACAATATTCTGATTTTTGTCATGTAATAATTTAGGAGATTTCATGCGTTAATATAACTTGGGATGACTTTTGATAATTTGTTTCGTTTTTACTTTGGCTGATATTTTTTTGTTTTTACCTATTTGACTTGTTAGAATACTTTATTGGGCCATTTATGAGGAAATGGGTTGAAATTGCCACCAATAATTGCTTGGCATTTCACATTTTATAATTTATAACCTTTCTGAAGTTTGTTGTGTAAATTTGACTCAAGGTAGGTATGGAGAGGTGACAGTCTTCCAAAGCATCTCTCAAGTATTAAGAAAAGAAGCTGGGGTTGGTGTGCAAAAGCAAGCTGTACGTCTTCTCTATCTTCTGCTAAATTGTAAGTTAACCTTATCTTATTTTAATCCTACAAAATTTCCATTGATTGACCTAAGATTAGTTTTATTCATTTTTTAGTAAACCTTACTTTTAAATCAGAGAAATTAAGCTTCTTGGGAGGCAACCTATTTTATGTCTTTTCTTGAAGTCAAGTTATGAAATAATTGTGGTGCTACCGTGCTAAATTTGTAAACAAAAATTTACTTTTGAACTGAAAAAATAAACTGATTGTACTCTTATTTGTTTTATTTTCCTGGAAATCAGTTCCTTTCATAGTGGAATGGTGGTTATTTTGAGTTTATGAACCTTTCATAATTATTTACACTTTCAGGATGTATCTTCTTCTCCTTTTAATAAAGTAGCTGATGTTTAGTGAGAACTTGAGCTGAAAACCTGCACATATCTATTCAATCTTTAGTGACATACCTTTTGAAAGAACTTTTTTATTGCTGCAGTGTATTGGTGCTTGAAGATATTACATTTCTTTTCCATTTACTTGATAGTTTTACACTTTTACTTTCATCAGTATACTTATCAGCAGCTGAAGTTGTTTTCATGTCAAGGTCCAAATTTAATGCTGATGTTCTGTTCCTCTTCTAAAGAAGAGGGAACAAGTGCTGAAGTTTCTAGTGCTGCTGAAAACGTCCATGCATTTCAAGGATTGGGTTCTGTACTTGATGGTTTAGCTGATTGTTTAGCTTGTCATGGAAATGGTGCACCCACAAGCTTGGTATGTTATGTTTATCAGTTATCCTATATGATCTTAAGTTTGGTATCAAGTCAAAACGGTTTTTTTACTTGTCTAAATGATTTGCAACTTTTTAGAAATTTATAAATGTTAGTAAGTCGTGTATGATCGTAATTTTGTGAACCTTATTTATAATATAATCAATTCATTTTCATTATTCCCAAAAATTGTTCCTAAACTTTTTGAAAATAGAAACATGGTGTAAGACTTTTAAAGGATGTACAATTACTAATAATTGGTTAGTTGAAATGTTAAACCAACCTTTACATATCAAAAGTGGGGTGCAAGTTGTGACAGAAATTTGGTCTAAAAGAAAGCTTGTAAAATATAACAAAATAAATGGTCTACTATATCCTTTTTTTCGACACTCAAGGCTATATCACATTTGTTAGCCTTTTTAGGTGCTTTACCTATACACACATTAGCAAGTCAAATGAATGCGAATAGTTTAAAATTGAAAACGGACCCGAATATGTTTCGGAACCAATATAAATCAATTGTGAAATAAATTAAGTTGACGCCTTGTAAGCCTACAGTGCCTCTGGAATCGAATATCATTTTTCATGCTATGGTTACTGTAGGACAGCAGAAAACAAGGCAATTACCATAGGTGTGCGCACTTAGTTCGCACAAACCCAATTTTCATTCCTATTTCTGACAAACTTTGTGACAATACACTACATATTTTAGTAATTTATATGCAATTTAACCAGCTACTTTAAATAGATCTAATATTAGCATATTAAGCTTTGTGGATAAATGTAAATGATACATTATGCCACACTACTTGCATATTCAACCCAATTTAAATTCACCTCAGACGAGCATTAATCTATACAAAATGAGTTGCTCTACATATTTTTAAGAGAGTTGATACAGAATTAATGGTCTCATATATTTAAAATATTCAGGTCTTGAAACTACAACGGAATACCATCATTCTGCTGGCTTTTTTAGCATCCTCGGGGAGAAGTGGTTTTGAAATTTTATTGGGTCACAATCTTCCAAGAAGGACCAGTTTTCTTTACTTAATTCTGCAAATTATGGCATCTGAAGTTGATGTAGATACATCTGGGTGTACTCAGCCCCCTGAAGATTTTAGAGAAAGGTAATCTAGTTTGATAACTTCCTTTACAATGCAGGTGGGGTTTGGATGTGCTTTAGAAAACTGATCATCTGATTGTGATCATATAATATCACATAATCAGTATTAAAACACATCCAAACACGGCCATTGTTGTTTGGTCATGAATCATGATCTCGTCATTGTCCATTCCCATTTACATTTTGTTTTGTTATCATTGTGCAGAACATTACTCATTCGGGAAGCACTTATTCTTCTAAATAGACTCGTGTCAAATCCCCTATACTCAACACCAGTTTTACATATCCTTACAAATAGAAGAGACATGGCTATCCTGACCATTGATATTGCTAGTCGGTTATCGAGGAAAAGTAAATGGTTGAGACAATCTGACAGCATGACCAAACAGACGAGGGAATTGGAGATTGTGGATTTAGCTCGGGTTTTTAAAAAGAGAGTGTGTGCTTTCTTAGGAGATCCCATTGCCAACTGATAAATATATAACTTTGGGGCATTGGCTGCAGCAGAGATGGTCAAATGTCTCAAGATTTTGAAAACTAGTTTTTGATTTTGATGATTTGGGGCTGGTTGGTTGGCTTGTATGACCAAATGTACCACCGTAACTTGTATTATTCATTGTATCTTGTATATGGTTCTTCTGTTACTTTTTGCATTGTTTCTTTCACATGATGGTGTTGAATGTTGAATTGCATTTATAACACCATCCAAGATGAGGTGACGTATGTATGGGAACATGAGGTCCATGGCTCCTATCCCCCACTCTTACAATAAAAACAAGCTTTTAGACTTTAGAGTAAATTAAATGAATGGGCTCCTTATACATGTTTTGCTATGGGTTGGTGATGTTTGGTCCTATGTACAGACGTTATAAATGTTCTTTAAATCCATGTTAGGGGTAATTCAACACTCATGCTTAATTAAACAAAAATGAATTACCTTTCAAAGTCCACTCAACTTAGTTCTGAAAGTCTTTCAGGCTGGTATGTTAATCTCTTCAAGTATTTGTTTTGCCGCTTAAACTGAAGTAAGACAGTCAAAAGGTGGATTTGGGAGGTTGAGTTGAGTCATTTTAATCTCCTAATCTCATTTATCTGGAGCATGATCAAATCGCTCCAATTTTCTCTAGTCATAGTTGATCGAAGGTAAATGTAGGCGGCGAAACCATAATGTAAAACTCCCAAAGTTAGGTAAACGATGCTAAGTTCTTGTTTGTAAATATGATATTACATCATATCTTAAAAGCCAGATAACACATCTTCAATACATTTACACATGGCTTTGGTGAGTTTCTTTTGATTCCAAACTTTCAAAGTTATAATTATTGTATTTACCTATTATAGTTTAATTCTATTATATATGTTTTTTATCTTATAACTTTTAAAATGTAACAAATTTTAAAATTTCGTATAAATCGTTGCGACGTGCTTATTATGTTTATCAACGTTTAGGTGCAAGTTTTGTTCTAGACTCATCCAAGTCAAATATAATATGTTATTAAAAGTTTCACATCCAATGTACTATTACGACGTAATTATCTCTACGTACATGAACTTTATTAAAAACCAAGGGCAGCCACGTTCTACCTGAACTTATATACAACAAGTATAATACATTTTTAGTTCTTTCCAATACATCATAACTGTTTTCTATATATTTAAAATTACTGTTAAAATAGACTTATTCTCACCTATGCCTGAATATAAATTCTATCAAAACCGACACAAGGAACAAAAGAACACGAGTCAGATATATACGAAAATGATCAGTCGAAAAAATGAGTAAACTCAAGGGGGTAGATATGCAAATAACGGCATATTCTGCTCCATGAGTCATGACAGATAATCAGAATTCACAAGTGCATACTCAGATACGCACAGACTAAAGAGAGTGAGAGAAGCACGAAAGCAACAGACCACAACTTTTTATTTCTCCAAACAAAAGCACTTCAAATTCAACCATGAATCGCCGTGAAGATCCGAATTCTTATGACGAAGATGTCAATCCGTTTTCGGTAATCTCTGCTCTAGATCTGCCTACTTTCTAGCTCTAATTTGGGCTTTTAATTCATTTTCGCTTTAATTCGAAGCTGTTTCGTTTGTTTAGCGTAAATGTGTTTGTATTTTGCGTTGTAAGTGTTGATTTGCGGTGATTTGTGCTTTTTTGCTCTAGATCTGAGGTGATTTCATCGTGGAAATGTAGTCAGTTGCGTTTGTCGTTGTAATGTGTTGTGTGTTGACGCGTTAATTCCGCATTGCTGCTGGTTTGATGGTTTGATCGGTTGTTGCTGAGATTTAGGCTGCGATGCGATGATTTTGCTGTTCTTCCGTGTACATGTGTTGGAAATCAAACTGATGAAAAAACGTTTTAATTATGTAAAGAGATGTAATAAACGCATCCAACCATGAGATTTAATCTGATGTCCTTTTTTTCCATTCTAACTAGTCCAATATGGGTACTCTACACAAAGCTGTTATGTCTAATTTGCTAGTTTATTGTTTGTAGATTGTAGGTATAACATGTGAGTTTTGTTTTTTAGATTGTTAACCTTGGTTCTAATTTTCTAATTTGTTAATTTTCATTTTCCTATTTAGAGATGGCTGAATTGCCCTTACAATTTTACCTAATTAAGAATTTGGCATACGGTGATGGGCGCACCCTGGTGCACCATTGAAGCTCCTTCATATGGAGGGGTAGAGCATTCATGCTTCTGAATTTTAGGATAATGATTAGAAAGGCTTGGATATTCACAATAAAGAAAATGTTTCTTTGCATCCGTTTTGGTTCATGGACTGTGCAGATTAAATATAGAAAACAAAGTAAAATGCTTTTTTATCTCCAGATCCCTAAAATAATTGCAATCTGTGACTATATTCACTGCTGAATAGTCTCAAATACCTACAGTTACAAATAATTGGAATTCCATGGACCAAATTCAATATCTTTATTTCTTTGATACTTTTTTAATCATCCCGAATGGCCAAATATGTAAACCTTTGACTAAACTTTTTCCAAAAGCAAAAATTCGTCATTTGGTATGAAGGGAGCTGTTCTTAAGGACCTAAAAATGAACTGCACCTTATTTTATATTTACTGGTATTAGACAATTATAATCAGAATTTTTTATGGGCCATTTTTTGTTCCCCTTCACATTGCATGAACCAAATAAGCACTGATTTGTTTAATTTACCTTGTTTCCCTAACTCCTCTCTATATCAACACTATAATTGAATTGATCAGGTGATAAATTTGCTGATGCCATTTTACTTATAGTTTAACTTGACACCTTTGCTTTACCATGAATTTTAAAAAATCCATATCAAATTTTGGTTACGACGTGTCTTGATGACAATCACATGTAAACTTTTGAAGAACTTGGGCCCTAATATTCTTTTCACTATGGAGTTCCTTGCTAGAACATGATAAAAGAATGCAGTCTGGTGTTTTCACATGAAGTTTGATTTCCTTTGATGTCATCTTCTCATTATATGACTTGATTGCAGAATGCAAATGCTGCCCCTGCATCAAAATCCCGTATTCCTCAGATGGTTGCCAGCACTCTAGGTTTTGGACAAAAGCATGATGCGACTGTTGATATACCGTTGGATTCAGCGAGTGTAATGGCGATAGTTTTTTTCCTGGATAAGTTCATTTGAGCTCTCTGTTAGGATGCTTACTTGATTTGCTGGTTTCATGTTCCAGGATCCAAAGAAAAAGGCAACAGAACTTTCAAACTGGGAATCTGATTTGAAGAGACGAGAAAATGTTGGTTTTACATTTTTTTTAATTCTTTTCAGTTTACATTTTGTCATCTGCATTTCTAGTATGTGTGACATTTTCTTTTTCCTTAATGCGGATGAGGACAACATTCTTATCCAAGAGATGCAAGTTATCACAGCTATAAGTTTGTGTTGTGTTTAATTACTTTGCATTCTAGAATGACTTCAAGTTACCTAATACAATTTATCTTAACAGGACATCAAACGAAGAGAAGAAGCTGTTGCTGGTGGTGAGTATTGTTGTTTGATTATTCCTTGAACTCTTGAACTATACTTTTGTTATTGTGGAACAGTTTTAAACTTATCTTGTTA
Source organism: Flaveria trinervia (assembly GCA_025506515.1). Lineage (NCBI taxonomy): Eukaryota > Viridiplantae > Streptophyta > Magnoliopsida > Asterales > Asteraceae > Flaveria > Flaveria trinervia. Next base: position 83,687,386 of record CM046443.1, on the reverse strand, counting down.
CATGTGGAAACAGCGGCTATCCCTGCGGATGATAGAAACTGGCCTCCATTTTTTCCAATAATTCATCATGATATAGCCAATGAGATTCGGTCCATGCTCAAAAGCTGCAGTATCTGGCTTTTGCAAGTTGGTTAGGTATGAAATTCGTATTTTGTTTTTTAAATGTTATTTCTCGTTGGATATCTACTTTACTGATATGAAATTGTTTTGGAGAATATTTGTTTTTACTTTATTTTGTCATTTTGAAAGATGCTTTCATATTTAGAGTCTAAAATGCATCATGATTCAAGCACACACTTGAAACTTCTGGTTTGTCTCATCTGAAAGGAACACAATTGTTTCAGCTGATACAAACCTAAACGAGTTGCAATGTTTGTTCTTTCATTTGTTAATATTTAAGCATTCTTATATGCATTGCACTCATTCAGTGTCTTAATAAAAGTGAATGTTATAATCATATAATATTGTTTTTATATTTTTGTCAACACTTTCCATGCAGGTCTAGTTCTCTGCCTTACATTTAATGTCATAGCTGTGATTGTGTGTTGGATCAAAGGCGGTGGTAAGTTACTATTTTTGGCAGCTTAAACTGGTATGAAATAAGACATTGCAAAGTTCTGAGCTTCATTGTGTTTCCATGTACAGGTGTCAAGATCTTTTTCCTTGCCGTAATTTATGCACTTCTTGGAGTACCCCTTTCCTATGTATTATGGTACAGGCCACTCTATCGTGCAATGAGGTATATATTCATTGTTTCTCTTCATTGCCTTATTTACTTTTATCTTTTCTTGTCTTTCTTTACCTTCTTGTCTACTTTCCTGTTCAACCCTCCAACACCGCCTCCACACCACCACTATGACTTCAGCACAAGTTTTGAATGAAAAGAAAACTCAACCTTCCAATTTATATATTTATTTTGGCAATCAATGCTCACCAGTTTTCCACTGTTTTTCAGTGGTGTTCCGCTTATTACCTGACTGCTCGAGTAACGACCTGAAGGTGGTGTATAATCTTTTTCTTCATTTTGCAGGACTGACAGTGCTTTGAAATTTGGTTGGTTTTTCTTATTTTACTTGGTAAGCAGGGAACCATTTCAAGACTTTGGTCATTGATTTTCAAATAAATTAACCCCTTACAATATTATTCTATTGCAATTTTTTCAGCTCCATCTTGGCTTTTGCATATTTGCTGCTATTGCTCCTCCAATTGTCTTTCATGGGAAATCATTAACGTAAGTTGTGTTTCTTGAACCTTAAAGCTCAAAAAAGTATAGCATGATACGACAATCAATTTGCATGTTTGTGCTTATTACCCATCTTCTGATATTAGTCTACTTGTTTGTTAATGACCAGGGGCATCCTAGCTGCAATCGATGTCTTTTCTGACCATGCACTAGCGGGGGTAAGTCCTAAATCATGCTCGCATTAGTATCATAATAAACAAGTTAGTTGAGCATTGGTCAGCATAAGTATCCACAACCTTTTGTTGTCCTTGTAGATCTTCTATCTGGTTGGATTTGGATTGTTTTGCTTAGAGTCGCTTTTAAGCTTCTGGGTGCTTCAGGTTAGACTTAAAAAGACTAATACTTTTCATTTCATTTCCATTAAGGCCAATGTTTTAAACTTTTTTTTTGTTGGTCTATACAGAAAGTTTACATGTACTTTCGTGGGAACAAGTGATGCATTGAGTTAGAATGGCGTACTTCATTGGTTGCGGCTTGGCTTGGCTTGGCTTGTTATGTGGATGGTATAATACTTGGATCTTATATGTACAATTGGTTATAGCAACATTAAATAAAACATTTTGACTGCATTTTCTTTTTAGAAGTTTTAATATTCGTTTGTTTGTTGTTTCCATGCCCTCATTTGTTTGCTTATATAGTTTTTCTCACATGTTCTAGCTGGTGGTACTGTGCAATAAGTGAATTCATTCATAAACCTGGTTTGATATAATCTTGTTAATTGGGTTGGTATAAAACCCTAAACCAAATCGGAGTTTTCCTATGCGTACGTAAATCAACATGTATGTTGAACTGCTTGTGTGAATGGCAACAAGAACCACCACCACCACCAAGAAAACAACACCACCACCAACAGCTAGAGGCTTTTGTTAGTAGTCTAGAGGTGGCTAGTGAAAGTGAATTTAATGGTGGGAAAGTAGTTAGGCAAGATGATGAGTCTTGAGCCTTTTTATTGGGATGCGAAAAGCATAAAAAATATAACTTGTAGCAGGTTAGGAAAAAAAAAGTTGCATGCTCGAAGTTCGACATTTAATACTAAATTTTAATATCGTCACAAAAAGCATAACAAATAATACGTCTTTTATCAGGGTATATTTTGACATGCAGTTTGCAGCAAACATGTGAACTTTTCTTTTGAATCACGTTATCAATATTATGAGTCCCATGACATCTGAAACATGTGCAAGATGTTCATATCATGTAAACCGTCTCAATATTTGGAATGTTCTTTCTTCTAGAAGCATGCACAATACTACAAATAGGATGATAAAAATAATAACACTTGACAAAAACCAAAAGAAAGACCAAAGAACGACATATACCATGATCACATCGTTAGGATATTTAGTTACAAGGATAAATATTTTCATCTCCAACTACCATCACCGTAAAAGTCGCATGAGGAGATTATGAGTTTGGGTATTGACAAAATACTTTGGCATTCAACATCGCAACTCTCTAGGTCTCCACTATGATACATGGTTTTGAAAACACACAATTAAAGCTAACCACAAAGGCGTCTAGTCAGGAATGACAAAATTGGTGGGTTGTATATCAAGTCAGTACATCAAAACAAGTAGCTTTAAATGCGGGTGTTGACATTCTACCCCACATAACATATTACACATAACTATAACAACTAAGCTACAAAAAAGGTTTAACCAAAGCAAAAGAAAACACCTTTTCCACATGCACCTATTGCTATAAAGGTTATAATGAATAATTAAAAAGATAGCATTGTGCACTTATGGTTGTTATTAATTCAAGAATGGTGAAAGGCCAAAGGGCATAGAAGATGGCCAAGGTTTGTATGGTTGGTAAACAAAGACCAAGAACACTAGTCCACTCAAACTACCCTCATCCTCAATCAACCAATACCATGATGCCACTTGGCATGACAAAAATCCAAACTGAAACAAATAACCATGCCTATTGTTATCACAATGGCCATCACCTCATCTTCATTACCCATTCTATCTTTTCTTTTTTCAACATTTTGAAATGACTACAATGCCCTCCAAAACTTTTTAGTACACCACTACCATGACCACATCTTAAGAAGGATCAGGACCTACATCTTTGTTCAAACTGCACTAAAGGGTTGTACCCTGTGGAACTCAAGTTGGACAATTTTTTGACCAGATTAGATATCCAATGATTTGTGGCAGTCTCCATCTACCCCTTGTTTCATTTGTATCTCACAAAAACTCACTTAAAATAAAATGACCAAAAACCCATCGCCAGTGACACATTTAAAAACCTATTTTCTCATTCTCTCTCTCTCTTAACATTCTTCACAAAGTTTAGAGGGAAAAAATGGCAGTGTCCACAGTGTACACAGCCCAATCTCTCAACTCAACATGTTCAATCTCAACACCCACAAAAACCCATTTGGGAATTCAGCAAAGACAAGTGTTGTTCTATACTAAAAAGACCAATAGGGGCAGGGTGAGGGGTGGTGAGATAAGATGCTCAGGGGACACAATAGTAATTGGACTAGCAGCAGACTCAGGGTGTGGAAAGAGTACCTTCATGAGGAGGTTGACTAGTGTGTTTGGAGGTGCAGCAGAACCACCAAAGGGAGGCAATCCAGATTCAAACACACTCATAAGTGACACCACGACAGTCATATGTTTGGATGATTACCATTCATTGGATAGAACAGGGAGGAAGGTGGAAGGGGTGACAGCACTTGATCCAAGAGCCAATAACTTTGATCTTATGTATGAGCAAGTTAAGGCTTTGAAAGATGGTATTGCTGTTGAAAAGCCCATTTATAACCATGTTAGTGGTCTTTTGGACCCTCCTGAGACCATCAAGCCACCTAAGATCCTTGTCATTGAAGGTTTGCACCCAATGTAAGTCCAATTCTGTTCAAGGATCTTATATTCTTATGCTTTGGTTATATAACTTATGTTTTGAATATATGTAGGTATGATCAGAGAGTAAGAGACCTCTTGGATTTCAGTATCTACTTGGACATCAGCAATGATGTTAAATTTGCCTGGAAAATTCAGGTATTGTTGAATTCTCGATCACGTGTTATAACTGAAAAGGCGTAAAAAAAGGAAAGATCATTGAACATTAGAGGTGGTAAGACAGGCAGAGTGGGTAAAAGGGCAATTACAACAAGGTCGGATCGTGACAAATTGATCCAAAACACTTATAGTTCAAAAAATAACAATTATCCACAAATATTTCAGATATAATCTAATTTTTTTAAATTTAATTTTTCTAGGAGAGTTTAAGCATTAGATAAACATGTTCAGGCAAAGTTTGACCCATTACTTTTTAGCAACTCTTTTTACCGGTTGACCCGGTAGAGACCAAACATTACCCGAACCCACCTAGTCACAATCATGGGTAAATGGGCAAAATTGCTAACTTTATCTACAGGATATTGCTATGTTCCATGGCATGAAACACAATGACAGATTGTAACAAATGTTTCTATAATTTGCAGAGGGACATGGCAGAAAGAGGACACAGCCTTGAAAGTATCAAAGCTAGTATTGAGGCCAGAAAGCCAGATTTTGATGCTTATATCGGTAACTACAAATTCCTGCAAAACTTGTAATCCGTCAATTGTAATTTCAGATCCAATATTTCTACAGTTGCTTCCGCCCTTTTGGCATGAAAAAGACCTAACATGTAATATCTAAAAGCTTAAAAAAAGAAACTTTGTATATACGATATGAATTACCTTTGTTAGAATTTGAGCGGATTCTTAACCTGTTTTGAACTTGTTGCAGACCCGCAAAAGCAATATGCAGATGCTGTTATAGAAGTGTTGCCTACACAGCTCATTCCAGGTGACAATGAGGGGAAGGTGTTGAGAGTCAAGCTGATAATGAAAGAGGGAGTGAAATACTTCAGCCCTGTTTACTTGTTTGATGAAGGCTCCACCATCTCATGGGTTCCATGTGGGAGGAAACTCACCTGTTCTTACCCTGGTATCAAATTTGCCTATGGCCCTGATACTTACTACGGTCATGAGGTAATCCACATTATAATCTCTCTATTAACAACACTGATTAGAGGTGGACATTTCAACCCATTTGCTTATAAATGGGTTGATTTACTCGATTATGGTTAAGTTTTGACTCTAACGGATCAAACGAAAAATTCTATTTCTTTATAGGTCTCTGTGTTGGAGATGGACGGGCAATTTGACAAACTGGATGAGCTTGTCTATGTTGAGAACCATTTGAGCAACATTTCCACCAAATTCTATGGAGAAATCACCCAGCAAATGTTGAAGCATTCAGATTTCCCTGGTAGCAACAATGGCACTGGTCTCTTCCAAACCATTGTTGGTTTGAAAATCAGAGATCTCTTTGAACAAATCACAGCCAGCAAGGCCTCGGCTACATTGGAAGCTACAAAAGCTTAAACTAAAGAAACATAAAGAAGCCCTTTGAATCTTCTTTCCTCCACAACCTTTTTTTCATGTAAAATTCTGAGTGTTAGGCTTTTATCACGAGTCTCTCCCATATGTATTACAGGGTTGTAAAATTCGGACAGGGCACTGAAATCAATACAATACTATGGCTCGGGCCTTAAGGGACTTGTTGGTACTTCTAATTGATTTCTAAAACGAGTGACGCGATAATAGCAATTACGCAGCGGAAACAATATAACCAAACAACCAATCTAACTACTAGTCAAACTGAACAAATACCCAAAACAGAACCTGTTTTGAAGGCTGCCCTTTGATCAGAAACAAGACAGAAGCAGCAGCCCAAAACAATAGAACAGTGGCAGCACCCCCTGTTCTCGACAGAACAGCCCCTTGCGGCAGCTGACGGGGAATGGTGGTTATCGGCTGCAAACAGCAGCACTGCAGATGGCTGTTGGCAGTGACAGTAAGAGTGTAAGCAGCAGTGTTGCTGCTGTTCTGCTTGGCAGAAACACACACACAATCGCACAAGCACAGAATAAAATAACACAGCAATATAAAGTGGTTCGCTCAAGTGAAGACCTATGTCCACGAGCTACAAACCAGGGTTTCTTTTTATTACTTTCAAGACAAAGATTACAAGTACAATAATGGGTGTTTATAATAAAAGACAATTAGAACTTAACAAAGAAAGTTGAGGAAGATTAGGGTCAAGGCCGGCTGCTCCAGGACCTGATCCAAGATGGATCAGAGCCCATAACACAACAGACTATAAGGAAGATCCCCCAAGCATGCAATGCACTAGTGTTATTGTGTTCTCATCGGGGTATTATTGTACGTGGAAAGGTTTGAAGCAGACTACTTGTGAACTCATGTGGCTGTGTAATCTGCTTGGTAATATTAGGTTTACTCTACTAAAGCAATGAACTTATGGTGTGTTAGTTAGGCAATGATTCACATTGCAAACAATTTGGTATTCCAAGAAAGAACCAAACACATAGAAGTTGATTGACCCTTTACTCGGCATACAGATTGAGGATGGGACAATTACAACTCATGTCAAAACCAAAAATCAGTTAGCTAGATGATGTCATCACCAAAGTGTTGGATAATTCCGGATTCTTTTGAATATGTAGCAGCTAGCTACAGCTGTATTTTGACAGCAAGTTATAGCTGCTGATTTGGGTTTATTTTGATTGATTTGAGTCTTTATTACCTTCCATAAGATAGGAGTTATATTTTGGTCTGTAGTTTATTTCCATGTCCTGTTTCTATTATAAATAGAGATAGGTGCTTTGAAGTTTTTGTATCAGTTTTCCCTTCCTCTCTTATTTAATAAAGATTAATCTATGCTGACTACTTCAGCACTTTTTCTAGCTGTTTTCTACTCAATTCTTGTGCCAATTGTGTCTAACAATTGGTATCAGAGCCTTCATCAGTCCTAGGGAACCTGTTTCTGCCATCGAAGAGGAAGTACTGCTCAAATGGCTGATATTCCACAGAACAATCAGCTCGTTCAGGTCAGGGAAGGAGGAGGTTCAATCTCCTATCAGTGTCCAATGTTAAGCGCAACAAATTACACTTCGTGGGCAATTAAAATGGAGTCGTTTATGGATGCCCAAGGTCTTTGGGATGCCATAGAACCTCCGGAGGGTGTTGATATCGATGTCAAACTCGGGAAGAAGGCGAGGGCCTTCATATTCCAAGCATTGCCCGAAGAAATTCTGTTGCAGGTTGCTGGTCATACTGGAGCAAAAGACATTTGGGAAGCCCTCAAAACTCGGTACCTCGGAGCAGATAGGGTACAACAGGCACGTATTCAAAACTTGAACCGCGAGTTTGAGTTACTAAACATGAAGGAAGCAGACAGCATTGATGATTTCGCAAGCAAGATTGGTGAAATGGTATCTAAGTTTCGGACACTTGGAACCACGATGGATGAGAAAACCAAAGTCAAGAAACTCCTAACTGCTGCGCCAACCAGATTTCTCCCAGTTGTTGCAGCAATAGAACAGTTTTCTGACTTGGAAACGATGGTATTTGAGGACCTTGTTGGGCGCCTCAAAGCCTGTGAAGAAAGGATTAAACCTACCAAACTTGACTCATCAGGTAAACTGCTGCTGACCAAGGATGAATGGCAGCAAACAGAAGGCAAAACCATCAGCAGGGGGCGAGGTCCAGTTCATTCGACCACCGTGGCCGTGGCCGTGGCCGAGGAAGATACAACAGCCGAGGAAGGGGTGGGAGGCACCCTTCAAACAGCCGTGAATCTGAGCAATAGGCCAACAACAAACGAGATCGAAGAAATTCACGGTGTTATAATTGTGACAAAATGGGTCATTTTTCAGCAGAATGTCGTGCACCCAAAAGAGCTGATGGAGAAGCAAATCTGACTCAGGAAGACGAACCAGCATTACTTATGGCCTCATGTCCACAGGAGGTTGTAATGCTAAATAAAGAAAAAGTTTTTCCAAGCCTTTATGCCAAAGATAGTTTCGATAGTGGCACTTGGTACTTGGATAACGGGGCCTCAAATCATATGACCGGGCAGAAAGAGTTTTTCAGTGAACTAGACGAGAAGACTAGTGGTCATGTTCGATTTGGAGATGGGTCCGGGGTCGAGATCAAAGGTAAAGGCTCAATCTTGTTGCAATGCAAAACAGGAGATCAAAGGTTAGTGAGTAATGTTTATTATATTCCTAATCTTTGTAATAACATCTTGAGTCTTGGACAATTCACTGAAGCGGGCTGTAAAGTGGTTATGGAAGATGGCAGTTTGTGGTTATATGAGAAGAATTGAACCTTGCTAATGAAGGTACGAAGATCCCCAAACAGATTGTATAAAATTCAATTAAATATTGTTCCTCCTATATGTTTACATGCTAAGATGGACGAGACTGCATGGTTATGACATGCACGTCTCGGTCATCTTAACTTTGGGGCTTTAAAAAGATTGGCAGGTGATAATATGGTGCGGGGAGTACCCATGATCTGCCACAATTCACAAATTTGTCAAGCCTGTTTGGCAGGAAAGCAGCATAGGCTGCCTTTTCAAAGTAATTCATCATTTCGAGCCACTTCTCCACTTCAACTTATCCATGCTGATTTATGTGGCCCCATTACACCATGTACACCCTCCGGAATAGATATTTCTTATTACTCGCTGATGACTACAATCGTTATATGTGGGTGTATATGCTTAAGGCCAAAAATCAAGCATGTGATGCATTTGTTACTTTCAAGACATTGGTGGAGAAGCAATGTGGTCACAAAATCATGGCTTTGAGAACGGACAGGGGTGGGGAATTTGTCTCCACAAATTTTAATCAACTTTGCAACGAAGAAGGAATTGAAAGGTACTTGACGGCCCCATACACCCCTCAACAAAATGGGGTAGTAGAAAGAAGAAACCAATCCATTCTTGGGACTACTAGGTCTATGCTAAAGGCCATGAACCTACCTCAAATCATGTGGGCAGAAGCTGTCCGCCATGCAGTGTACCTCCTAAATCGTTCTCCGACAAAAGCTTTGAAGGATATAACTCCTTATGAAGCCCTGAAGAACCGAAAGCCAAATCTGGATCATTTGAAAGTATTTGGTTGTACAGCTCATGTGAAGGTACCATCAACAAAGCTTAGAAAGCTTGATGATAGGAGTGAGCCAATGGTGCATCTTGGAAGTGAACCGGGAAATAAAGCCTATCGGCTTTACAACCCAAGAAGTGGAAGAATATGTGTTAGCCGGGATGTTCATTTTGAAGAAGGAAGGCCGTGGGATTGGTCAATAGAAATAAACAAAGAAAAGGCTGTGAATAACTTTGAGTTCACAATACATGGTGTTGGATCTAGAAAGGCTGGTGCAACCAAAACCAAATCACTTAGAAGATTTTGGTACAACAAATAAAGGACTTCCGAAGCCAAGTATGGAACTTCCGAAGGAAAAAGGAGATCTTCCGAAGACAAAGTGTAAAGCTTACTTCCGAAGGAAAAGTTCCAACTTCCGAAGATAAAGAACCTACTTCCAAAATTCAAGACTTAGAAAGAAAGATCCGAAGTCAACTTCCGAAGCACAGAAGTCCTCAAGCCTCGGAAGTATAGAAGCCACTTCCAAAGTATAAGTGGGTTCGGAAGAACTTGTTCTTCCGAAGCCAACTTACCTTCGGAATCACTGCTATTATCCAATGGACATAAGTATGGCCTGCCTGACACTCCGCTGCAAATCTCTAAGATAATGCATGGCGTTTTCTCAAAAGTCATACAGTTGACCATACTTTAATCCACTGTTTACCTTTTATGTTAGTACAGTTGCCATCTTTAGTTGGTGACAAAAGGTAAGTCATGGACATGTCATGACTACCATATCTTAGATAATACTTTATCTAAGATACCTTAACTTTAGCATTGTAGTATATTTTAGTCTTAGGTTTCCAGCTGGTATCAAAGTATATCCGGCTGTAGGATCTAGTATATATAGTCTCTCATTGTAACTCATATATCATGCTTGTAAGAGTTTTGTAATATCTTGAGTTGAGAAGTAATATATACAAGTGCCTTGAAAATTTATTTCGGTGTGCTCCTCTACTACTTATTATATTATTATCAACTCTTGTAAAAGACTTTACTTCATCTGAATTGAGTGTTTCTATAAGTGAGTTTGAGAGAAATCCAAGTGTTTAAGTGACAAACCCGATCCTGCAATTGGTATCAGAGCTTTTTAGGCTCTTGATTGTGAGATCTTACCATCCTAATCAACCTGTTTTTCACTCCTCCTTATACCTCACTCAAAATGGCCCTCAACAATCTGAAGTAGAGATGGGGACGATGACCAAAGCACCCATCATCACCCCTGAAAACTTCAGGTCCTGGAGCAGAAGAATGGAGGGATTCATCAGATATCAAGACAGCAAAATGTGGCAATCCATTGTCAATGGCCCGTATAAGCCAAAAGTAGCTGGTGGAAACGGTGCCATGATCGAGAAAACTATTGAAGATTATTCTGATGAAGACAGGAAGAAGCTTGACATTGACAGCAACGCCATGACTGTTCTCATGACTGCAATTCCAAACTCTATCATGGTGGGGTTTGAGCACTGCAAGTCTGCAAAGGAATTGTTTGATGCGCTTGCTCAAATGTACTCAAGCTTAAATGACTCCAAAAAGGACTCACTGAAGCAGCAGTTCGAGAACTTCACCCATGTTGCTAGAGAGACTCTTAGCCAGCAATATTTTAGGTACATGGATCTCATTTCTTCCCTTCAATCTGTGGGAATTGCTCATGAACTCAGAGACCTTACAAGAAAGTTTATGAGTGCATTACCCAATGAGTGGACATTTTACTGTGTCTCTATCAAGAGAACAAAAAATCTAAATACACTCACCATGACCGAACTCTATGGGATCCTTGATGGTTACCGTTTGAAAATGGAAAGTAAGAGGGGTCATCAGACAAGCAACCCTTGAGCCTTCCTGCTAGCAACACCTTAATGGTTGCTGAAGGCTCAGGAATCTCCCAGCCTCAACAATACCTGACTTACACCCAGCAGCCATCTTGTTCCTCTAGGCCATACATCACATTTCCTGAGACTCCAAGGTCTCAACAAGCTCAGCAAAGCTCCTTTCAGGACAGCTGTGCTTTTGTCTCAGGAAGTGGACACTCAAGTGATTATCAATACTGCTTTGATGATCTAGAGTGTTTCAGCCCAGATGACATGGAATATGTGGACATAGTCCAACAAATGGCTCTTCTAACCTACAGAGCAAAGAAGTTCTTTAAGAGAACTGGAAGGCAATTTCCCCAGAATCCAGTCACTAGCAAATTTGGGTTTGACAAAACCAAGGCCAAATGTTACAATTGTAACCAACTTGGTCATTTTGCAAGGGAATGCAAGGCTCCTAAGTCCAACCGGGGAACCCCACAGGCCTCCACACATCCCTCTACACCAAAGCCCATCGGAAAGTCAACTGAAACAGCTGCAATGACTCAAGAAGTTGACTGGAGCTTCATGGTACAGGATGTGACTCCTGCTCAAGCACTCATGGCCGGAACAGATGAAAATAAGGTATATGAACATCTTTGTACTCCTGCCTATATTGCTAAGGTTAATTGTATCAGGACTATAATATGGAGATTAAATCTGATATTGAGTCTTTAAATGTTTTGAAATCTGACTTTAAAAGGGCTGAATCTGACTAGAAAGAAAAATTGAAGATTTAGAGAAAACTGTGTCCCTATTAAAACATAAACACAAACTATAAGACTCAGATAAAGGATTAATATCCAAATTGACTGAGGCTCAAACCCAGCTTGTCACAGCTGAGCTCAAGCCAGGAAGTATGCTATTTCCGAGCAAAACTTCCAAGCCATTCTTGCATGATCCTCTCACTCAAAACTTTGCTACCAAAACAAAGGAGGGTCGGGAACCAATGAAATTGCTCCACCACACTCTTATGAGTCTATAAGACAACCAAGGTGCGGTACTGAAAAGCAAGAGGTTCCATCTGCTGACCCACCTTCTCATGAGTCAAAGAATGATGCACTATGGAGACCATCACAGGGAAGAACCAGGTAACTGTGTCCCCCCTACCAATGATGATCAAACCCTGATCACCAAAGCCAAAAGAAGTAGAGCTAAGGCAGCCAGAAAAACTACAAAGAAAGTGGCTGAGTCCAAGCTTAAGATAGACCCAAAGCAAAAGGGTATATTCATCTCAGCTGGATTCAGGTGGTTGGAAACTCTGATTCAGGAAAGGGGTGTAATACTAGCACTCCTGTCCTACCAAAGGATCATAAGTTAAAGGGAAAAGTTGCTGATGAAGATAAAAAGAACAAGAAACAGCAATCCTCAAATTCCCAAAAGACTAACATTGCATGCATAATGTGTGGTCTGCAAAACCACATGGCCAAAGATTGTTACTACAATCCTGCTAGCACACATTATGCAAATAATGTTAAAAAGGAAGGAGTCAGGAAAGGTTTCTCATTTGGACCATATCAAATGGTTCAAGTGATGAAAAAGGGAAAGCTTGTTTCCGAAGCAAGGCTGCTTTCGGAAGAAGATTCTTCTTCCGAAAGGAAAAAGGCTTAGGAAGTTAAAGCTGTCAAGACTTAGAAGAACAAAAGAGTTCCCTTCAAACCATCCCAGAAGAAGACTGCTTCAAAAGAAAAGGTGGTGAAGGCTTCTTTCGAAAAAAGAAGCTCGGAAGAATGCCAAGTTACAAAAGCTTCAACAAGCTCATCCTCCATGATCAACCAAGGGATGGAATGGAAGATCAAGGAAGATGTTGTAGCCCAAACCTCTTCTTCGAAGACATCCATTGAACCCCCATGCATACATTTTGGTTTAATTATGTCATTATCTTTGGAAGAACCCAATACCAATAAAGCTTGGGTTTCCAATCAAACTAATCTCTCATCTTATGTGCAGGGACATCCATATGACAAAAATAACAACATTTGGATTGTAATAGTAGATGCTCCAGGCATATGACAGGGAACAAACATCTCCTTCAACAATTTCAACATTATGATGGAGGTCCTGTCCAATTTGGAGGTGAGACCGGAGGATATATTTCTGGCAGAGGAGTATATCCAATGGTATGTTAACTGTTGACAAAGTTAACTTTGTCAAACAGCTTGAACACAATCTGGTAAGTGTTTCTCAATTTTGTGATCAAAAGCACCAAATGCTTTTCACAAATGAGTGCATTATCCTCAAACCAGAGATGACAATTCCTCTGGAATTAGTGCTTCTTAGATCTCCTAGGAAAGGGGATATGTACAAGCTTGATATGAACAATGCTTCCCCAATGGGTGAAGTATCATGCTTTCTTTCCAAAGCTGATAGTGATGAGTCAACACTGTGGCATAAACGTATGTGTCATGTAAATTTTAAGACAATGAATAAATTGGCTAAAAACAACTTGGTACATGGTTTGCCTAAAAAGGAGTTTTTTCTACAAAGACAACTGTGTTGCATGCCTGAAAGGGAAACAACACAGGACATCTCATAAATCCAAATGTGTTAACTCTATCACTACTCCATTGCACTTATTGCACATGGATCTTTTTGGTCCCACAAGTATAATAAGCATTGGAAGGAAATCATATTGCCTTGTGATAGTTGATGATTTTACAAGATTCACATGGGTATTCTTTTTTAAGAACTAAAGATGAAACTGCTGAAACATTAAAATCTTTTATTCTTAAGATAGAAAATCAAATTGATCACAAGGTTAAAATAATTAGATGTGATCAAGGGACTGGGTTTAAGAACTTCGTTCTTGACTCATTCTGTAACTCAAAAAGGATTGCCAGACAATATAGTGCTCCCAAAACTCCTCAACAAAACGGTGTTGCTGAGAGGAGGAATAGGACACTTATTGAGGTTGCTCGAACTATGTGCTGATTCAAAGCTACCTCTAACATTCTGGGCAGAGGCAGTCAGCACTGCATGCTATGTGCAGAACAGAGTTCTTGTAGTTAAGCCCCATGGAAAAACCCCTTATGAGCTATAGAACAAGACCACCGTTCATTGGCTTTCTAAGGTCCTTTGGCAGCAGGTGTACCATACTTAACACAAAGGACAATTTAGCAAAATTTGCTGAAAAGTCGGATGATGCTATCTTTGTTGGATACTCTTCTAGTTCCAAAGCTTACAGAGTATACAACATTAAGAATCAACAATTTGAGGAGTCATCCAATATAGTTTTAATGAGCACACTCCTTGTGTTAGGGGGAATGGACCTGATCACATCTTTGATTTAGAATTGTTTCCAACTATTCTAAACCCTCTTGTGAGAATGTTTCAGTTGGAATAGGTGCTCAAAATGATGCTGATGCTGCTGCTATGATCAACTGTTTGAGCTTCCCAGGCCTAAACCAAATTCTCCAAGTGCTGCAATACATCAAGCTTCCACTATTCATAGATCCGACAGTTAACTATATCAAGAAATAGTGAAGCTTCAACAAGTGAGTCACCTACTGAGCCTCAAAACTCATCAGGTGATCCACCACAACACCAGGCAGAAGAAGGTAGTTGTTGAAGGAACATGCAACTGTTAATACTACTTCACAGCCAACTATTGATGATGTTTCTCATTCATTCAATCAGTCCTCATTGAATGACTTTGAAACAGCAACTGGACAAAGTGTTCTAGTTCCTGAGGAGAATATGTCCAACCTGGATCTATCTCTGCAACAGAAGTGATTCCTCGTCTTAGAATTCACAACACTCATCCAACTGAGAACATCATAGGGAATGTCTCTGAGGGTGGTAAGAACAAGAGGACAGACTCATCAGGGAATGTCTGCTTGTACTCATGCTTTCTATCTCAGATGGAACCCAAGAAGGTAGAGATGCCTTGAAAGATAGTAGCTGGATTGAATCGATGCAAGAGGAGCTGCTTCAATTCAAGAGACAGAAGGTATGGAACCTATGTCCGCTACCATCTGGTCAAGTACCTATAGGCACCAAATGGGTTTTCAGAAACAAGAGAGATGAGAGGCTTGATCATCAAGAATAAGGCAAGACTTGTGGTTCAAGGATACACTCAAGAGGAAGGAATCGATTATGCTGATGTCTTCACACCAGTTGCAAGACTTGAGGCAGTAAGGATCTTTCTTGCTTATGCTGCATCCAAGGACTTCACAGTATACCAACTTGATGTCAAGTGTGCTTTTCTATACGGGGATATAGACAGAGAAGTCTATGTATGCCAACCTCCAGGATTTGAAGATCCACAACACCCCAATTATGTGTGCAAATTGGATAAAGCTTTATATGGGCTGCACCAAGCACCTAGGCTGTGGTATGAGACTCGTCTCAGTTTCTTCTGAAGAATGGATATACTAGAGGTACCATTGACAAGACTCTCTTCATCAGAAAATCTGGAAAGTAACATTTTGCTCGTACAAATCTATGTTGATGACATCATATTTGGTTCCTCAAATGACCAAATGTGCAAGGATTTTGAGAGCATCATGAAGAAGAAGTTTGAGATGAGCTCCATGGGAAAAATAGACTTTTTTCTTGGAATTCAGGTAAAGCAACTGAAGGAAGGGTTCTTCATTAATCAATCTAAATATGTCTTTGACATCTTAGAAAGATTTGAGAGAAGGATCGCAAGCCTGCCACGACACCCATACCCAGAAACCATAATCTTTGTCCTGACCTTGAGGGGGAGGATACTGATCAACATCAGTATAGAGCAATTATTGTTCTCTGATGTATCTAACAGCAAGTAGACCTGATATCATGTTTGCTACTTGCATTTGTGCAAGATATCAGGCTGCTCCTAAGGTGTCTCACCTGGTTGCTGTTAAGAGAATCCTCAGATACCTCAAGGAGCACCTAAACTAGGTCTCTGGTATCCCAGAAACAAGGATTTCAATTTTTATGGATACTCTGACAGCGACTATGGAGGCTGCAATATTGACAAGAAATCCACATCAGAAGGATGTCAATTTCTTGGTGGAAGGATCATCTCATGGCAATGCAAGAAACAATCCTGTGTCTACATAACTGCTGAAGCTGAATACATTGCTGTTGCTAGCTGCTGTGCTCAACTGCTATGGATTCAAAATCAGATGTTAGACTATAAATTCAACTTTATGAGTACTCCTATCCATATTGACAACAACAGTGCTATCTCCATTACTGAAAATCCGGTGAAACACTCCAAGACTAAGCACATTGACATCAGGTATCATTTCATTAGAGGCATTCATGAGAAAAATCTAATCAAGTTAATCAAAGTTGATTCAAATGAACAATATTCATCTGTTTACCAAAGCTTTTGATGAACAAAGTTTAAGTATCTCATAACAGCTATTTGGATGATAAACATTGATCAATCTGAACTCTTTTGAAAACCTTTTTAATATGTCAGTCTTGTGTCAATATAATTTAAGCCCTGTTACAAGAAATTTTCTCTGAAATTTTCTAAGTGTAAATTTCTTCCGAAGAGAAATTAACCTTCGGAAGACACTTCATATCTTTCGAAGCATAATTTCTCAAAGGATAACTTTCTTCTCGGAAGAATTTTGGTCTCGGAAGAATTTTGGTCTTGGAAGAAGCGATTGATTATACATCAGATCTACTTCCGAAACCTACAAATTCTCTATTCGGAAGCAACTCTAACCTTCGGAAGCAAGATTGGCTTCGGAAGTAAGAATTGCCTTCGGAAGACAAGTTACCTTCGGAAATGTTTTACACTCGGAAGAGAGATTTCACTGTGTAACGTAAATTTCTTGGGCCCCACACTGTAAAAAGCAAAGATTTTGTTAATGATGTCGGATTATTTAACTGATTTTAACCTTACCGCCACTGTCATTTCATCTACTAAACCATCACATCACCTTATCCCAACCCACATTCCCGCTCTCACAATCTTTTAAATATCTCGACTATTCACTTTCACTCTCTTACTTGCAAATTTTACAGCCCTAGAAATTTCTCCTACTCAACTTTACCCAGCTCAAATCATCCCCTTTCAACTTTCCAAATGGCCTTCAACCCTCAGCACAACCAAGTCGCACTTCTTGATTCATCAAGAGATGCTGACTTCTCAGATATCATCTCCTTTCTAACCCAATCTTCCTACTACACCGCTCTGACTGTTAACCCCACAATTTACTCAAACCATATATCTGAATTTTGGGCAAATGGTCAGATTGAAACCCTAAATGGGGTTCGTGTCATTCGATCGAGCATCTGTGGCCAGGAGTTGGTCATTTCTGAACAGCTCATCAGGGAGCATTTAGAGCTTCATGATGAGGGCGCTCCAACGGAATTCCCCAAAGCAGACTTGGACGATTCTTATCTTCAAATGGGATATGGTGGAGACGTTAGCAGGTCAACCGTCTACAAATTTAACTTCTCGTACAAATGGAAGTTCCTGCTACACGTGGTCCTTCACTGCTTGTCGAATAAATCCGGGGGATGGGATCAAATCCCATATGAACTTGGGTGCCTTGTTCATGGGTTGGTAAAAAGTCTCCGCTTCAACTATTCAAGATTTGTGCTGACTAACCTCATGGGAAATCTTCAGAAGGACACATTCTTCATGTATCCCAGGTTTCTCCAGCACATAATCAACTGCGAGCTAGACCAGAGCAAGCTTGTCTGTGCAGCTGCTCTGTCTGCTTCTCAAATGAGGCCGACCATCT
Source organism: Flaveria trinervia (assembly GCA_025506515.1). Lineage (NCBI taxonomy): Eukaryota > Viridiplantae > Streptophyta > Magnoliopsida > Asterales > Asteraceae > Flaveria > Flaveria trinervia. The sequence continues at coordinate 83,669,582 of CM046443.1, read as the reverse complement.
TCAAGACTTTGAAGAGAGTGTCCACCAACTTCACAGGAAGAGATACTACACTTCTTCCAGGTATGACTGAGCCAACGGCTCCTGGTGACATCCCTGTTAACCCCACAGGTGATGAACCTCCACCAGCAACTACCCCCACAATGCCAACACTACATTCTCCCCCATCACCATCACTTATCAGAGACGTCCCAAACGAACCCTTGTTCAATCTACTCTGACTGAACAAGCCCCTCCTATTCAACCCAAAAAGGCTAGAGTGGAACAAAGGGCTCCCACTCAGCCTAAGGTCCCATCATCCTTCACAATCGACCTCAATATGGGTCCTGAGTCTCCTCAGTCTCAGACCCATGAGCCCACAACCCAAGCTGAAAGCCCTCAGGGTGAGTCTCTATACTTCCCTGAGCAGCCAAAAAAGGACAACCCTATCACAGGCTCATACCTTTAGATATTGATCAACGTCCCGGGTCATTAAGTTTCACTTCCATATCTTTTACTGACCTTTTAATCAGAACTGATGAAGAAATTATGTCTCTTAAGGGCAATGAAGTTGATCCACAACACCCTCTCAAGGATCAACAGAGCCCAGAGAGACCTCTTACCTCTAGCCCACATTAGCAAAGCCCTACTGAGGTGAGTCCCGCTGATGTGGAGGGGACTCATGTAGATTCAGCTGCCACTACTAGAGGATTCTCAGTGGATCCTCAGGACAGTGGTAACATCACTGAGACTGAATCTACAGCAACCATGCCCTTTGATGACTCTGAAAGAGACATCTTCGAGCAAGGGAAACCAGGGTGCCCAGAAATCATATCTGGTGGTGAGGATGAACATACAAGGTATGTTACCTCATCTCCCTGTGATTCTTCACAAGAAGATGAGGGAAGAATGCAACTTACCATCCAAGACCTACTTTCTAAAGTCTCAAATCTTGAATCCAAGGTTAAGACTTTAGAGGATAGGTCTGCCACTCAGCAACTTGAGATTGAAACTCTCAAGGCCAAATTAGCTGAGAAACAGATTGAGAGGTCTGTTAGGCATGCACCAATTCAGGTCTCCTTGACCTCTTCCTCTAGCTCATCAAGCTCTCAAGATGATGCTACCAAAAAAGGGGAGAGTGTTCAGAGACAAAGTCAAAGACAAGAGGAAACCTAAAGTCAAGCTCTCACTTCCTTGAGATCAAAATATCCAGTACAACAAGCTTCAATCTTCCCTGAGCCTCCTCCGGTTGTTATTCAAATGGATCAAAGGATGCTCCAAGATCTCAATAGGTTCTTTAACAAGTTCCTATTGGAATCTCTCATAGAACAACCAAGCCCTGATATGTCTGTGATCTACTTCGGAGCTCAAGAGCTTCGAAGGTTAAATGCACCTTCTACCACTTTTGAGGAAGTTGGTCAACCTAAGGTCCAAGTGGAACCTAAGATTATCTTCAAAGGGGAAACAAGGACTGATGGCCCAGTAACTGAAACTGTTGGGACAGATAGTGCATCTTCATAGACTTCCGAAGCACATTCAAAGCCTCGGAAGAAAAAGTTCAAACTTCCGAAGCTGAGATTGCTGCTGCGAAAGGACTATTCTCTTTATCCGATGATCTAATAGTCACAGATGCAATCCTAGAACTCGCATCTGAGGTTAATAGAGAGGATTTTCTCACTCAACCTTTAGCTCCAACATCTGCATTAACTCTAGCTCCCATCTCTACTACTCAACCTGAATCTTCTATCCAAGAACCCCCAAAGTCTAGTACTTCCGAAGACATCAAAGGAAAAGGAAGATGACTTCGGAAGAGCTTCAGGAGGAAGAAAGGTTGAAGAAACTCAAAAGAAAAGGTGGCTGACGACTGGAAAACTGTTAGCTGCAAGTACCAAAGCAGCTGCAGCCAACCAGGAGGCAGTCAACAACCGAAAAAAGGTAGAGATTATCGATAGACTTGTTAGTCTAGAAGCTGCAACTGAGGATGCACTCCTGCTACCATTAGAGGAGTTAATAGAGCTGGAAAAGACAACTTTGCTCCTAAAACAGCAAAAAGAAGAAGCTGCAAGGTTGGCCCTGGAAGAAAAAAAGGAGAGAAAAGAAAAAGAAGCTGATCTACAGCTCAGAAGGGACAGGATAACTTTCCTAACCTCCAGAGGTTTCTCTCAAGAAGAATTATCTCCACATAACAATGATACGCTCTTATGGCTCTTCACCAAAGAGCGAGATCAAATGGAGAAAGAGAGAAAAAGAGCTGAAAGGGAAAAGCTTTTGAGAAAGAAGAAGAAGAAGAGGAAGCAGGACTGACCGCTGCCAAGAAAATAGGTGAGAAAGCTTGGATGAAAAGCTATCTCAGAGCTCATGGATTCTCTGGCAGGCAGGTGGGTCCTATGTCAGAAAAGACTCTCCAGCGACATGTCAGTGACATTAAGGCTGACATTCGCACGGGGAAGAGGAAGGAGATGTACAAGGGGGACAGGGGATAACCTTCAAAACACCAACCCCAAACTCCAAACCCAACCACACCTGAAACCATACCCTTCTCACTCCCCATCAAAACCGAACCAACCACTGAACCATTCACCCCTGAACCTACATCATCACTTCTACCAACTCCTTCACCTCAACCACCTAAACTTCCCATCATCCAACCCAAAACTCTAGCCAGAACCCAACCACCTCAACCTATCCATCAACCCATTAGACCATCCCCTCAGCCTTCTAAACATCTCTCCTTAGAAGAATTCAAATCAGTCAAGACAAAGCTCATAAAATGTACAACTCTAAGCGATATCTCCTGTGAGGAGGATTTTGTCCAATTGACCTATGTTGACGGATCCTCAAGTTCCCTCACTAGAGATCAATTTCTTGATCTGCCCAGAGGAACTTTGGACCAAGCTGCAAATCTCCTTGGCCTCAATTCAGACACTTTGAATGAGGAAGAAAAGAAGTTAAGGAGAAGGCTGGTGACTCTACTTGATACGAAGAAAATCAACAGGGTGCCAAGACAACCTCTTGCACCTAGAAAGAAAATCATCCGGTGGAGGTTCGAAGACTCATCTCACAACTTTGTTGTTGAAAGAGAGAATGGAGAGCTCAACAGGCTGAGTGCCTCATCTCTGCTACACTTAAGCAGATTTGATATTGCTGAGTTAGCAGAAAAGACATTCTCCAACCCTTCAAACTCTGAGATAGCTGCCCATATCAGAAGTCATCTAGGCAGCCTTCATATGGCCGAGCTAACTGCTAGAAGCAAGGCTGAAGCAGAGTTGAAACTGAGAGAGGAGGAGGAAAGGAAAGGATCAGCAACCCAAGGCAAAGCCTTTTTACAAATGGTTGAAGGACCTGAACTAGAATCCATAGTTAGATGGAATATGACTATAACTCCCGTCAACTAACTCTTTTCAGCGGGGCACAACAAAGGGTACATGTCATTCAGAGCGATAGACTGGATCTCCTATCCACCAATGACTTGTACAAGCTTCTCAGCACCACTTCCGGGAAGAACAAGAGACTGACAAATATCTTTTGTCCCTAGTGTTGAAAACTTTGAGAAGCAGAATAACTGAGGTTTTGGTAGCATCAGCCTAGGGGAAGTTTGTTGAATCTAGAAAGGCTGGTGCAACCAAAACCAAGTCACTTAGAAGATTTTGGTACAACAAATAAAGGACTTCCGAAGCCAAGTATGGAACTTCCGAAGGAAAAAGGAGATCTTCCGAAGACAAGTGTAAAGCTTACTTCCGAAGGAAAAGTTCCAACTTCCGAAGATAAAGAACCTACTTCCAAAGTTCAAGACTTAGAAAGAAAGATCCGAAGTCAACTTCCGAAGCACAGAAGTCCTCAAGCCTCGGAAGTATAGAAGCCACTTCCAAAGTATAAGTGGGTTCGGAAGAACTTGTTCTTCCGAAGCCAACTTACCTTCGGAAATCACTGCTATTATCCAGTGGACATAAGTATGGCCTGCCTGACACTCCGCTGCAAATCTCTAAGATAATGCATGGCGTTTTCTCAAAAGTCATACAGTTGACCATACTTTAATCCACTGTTTACCTTTTATGTTAGTACAGTTGCCATCTTTAGTTGGTGACAAAAGGTAAGTCATGGACATGTCATGACTACCATATCTTAGATAATACTTATCTAAGATACCTTAACTTTAGCATTGTAGTATATTTTAGTCTTAGGTTTCCAGCTGGTATCAAAGTATATCCGGCTGTAGGATCTAGTATATATAGTCTCTCATTGTAACTCATATATCATGCTTGTAAGAGTTTTGTAATATCTTGAGTTGAGAAGTAATATATACAAGTGCCTTGAAAATTTATTTCGGTGTGCTCCTCTACTACTTATTATATTATTATCAACTCTTGTAAAAGACTTTACTTCATCTGAATTGAGTGTTTCTATAAGTGAGTTTGAGAGAAATCCAAGTGTTTAAGTGACAAACCCGATCCTGCACATGGCCATGGTGCATCACAAGGAAGCGGGAATTCCTTTCGTGTTGAACCAGTTGGCACCTCGCCCAATCAAAGCGAGGACCAACATGGCTCATTCGGTTCAGCACAAAGTGGACCCGTTTCTCAGCCAATGTTCCCGGCAGCCCAGTTGCTCCAGCTGCTGATTAACTCGTGGATACCAGCAGTCATCAAAATACATCTGGGCAGAATCTTAACAGCCTAGAAAACTCTTATTATAGTCCAGAACAGTCCACTTCCTCAGGCTCTACCTTAGCAACTGAACCTGTCCAGAGAACTACCTATGATGACACGCCAGTTCGAGGTTTTCATCCTGTTAATGATGTGTATGGCAGAACTGAATCAATTCAACAGATAGAATTCGAACGTTTATTGCTATCAAAAGATGAAGAACCATCTGATTACAAAGGCGCAAAAGGTAATAAAGATTGGGAAAAAGCAATGGCGGATGAGCTCGAATCTATTGAACGAAACAACACTTGGAAGCTCGTGGAACTTCCTAAAGGTGTCAAACCCATCAGGCTGAAGTGGTTGTTCAAGACAAAGAAAGATGCTAAAGGTGATGTGGTGCGCTACAAGGCAAGACTAGTGGCAAAAGGGTACGTCCAAAAACACGGCATCAACTATGATGAAGTGTTTGCCCCTGTCACACGATTAGAAACAGTCCGCTTGATTCTTGCCTTGGCTGCTCAAAACAATTGGGAGGTGCACCACCTAGATGTCAAGACAACATTTTTATATGGAGACCTAAAAGAAGATGTGTTTGTGGCTCAACCCGAAGGCTTTAAGACACCAGGGAAAGAACATTTGGTCTACAAGCTGAAAAAGGCCTTGTACGGCTTAAAACAGGTACCTAGGTGCTGGAATGAAAAGCTTGATGCTACATTACAGCAGCTGGGTTTTATAAAATGTCCACGAGAGCATGTTGTGTACAAAAAAGAGGGCAAGAAAGGCACATTGATCATTGGTGTCTATGTAGATGATTTAATCATCACCGGTCCTTGTACCGAAGACATAGCAGACTTTAAAATACAAATGAAGGGAAACTTTGAGATGAGCGACTTGGGGCTGTTGAAGTATTACTTGGGCATTGAAGTTGAGCAAAGAAAGAATGGTATATCCTTGAAGCAATCTGGTTATGCAACAAAAATTTTGAAGCAGGCAAACATGTGGGAATGTAACCCAACCAAGTTTCCTATGGACCCGGGGTTACAGTTGACGAAGGAAGATGATGGTGAGTCGGTTGATGCTACCACGTACCGAAGAATGATTAGGTGTCTTCGATACTTAACGCACACAAGACCAGATATTTGCTACGCGGTTGGAGTAGCCCAGCCGGTTTATGGAATCACCAAAAGCTACACACATGCTAGCAATTAAGCAGGTGTTGAGATATGTGAAAGGTACGGTAAACTATGGCATATACTACCGTCATACTAGAGATGCAGAGCTGATTGGTTACAGTGACAGCTCACACTCAACTGATTTGGTCGACGGAAGAAGCACAACAGGTATGGTGTTTTATTATGGGGGTGGACCAATAACGTGGTGCAGCCAGAAGCAAAATATTGTTGCCTTGTCCTCATGTGAGGCTGAATTTATGGCTGCAACTGCTACAACTTGTCAAGCAGTCTGCTAAAGGGTTTGCTTGAAGAAATAACTGGAAAAAAGTGAAAGCCATAAAGCTATGTGTGGATAACCAGTGTGCTATCTTATTGATTAAAAATCCTGTTTTTCATGGGCGTAGCAAACATATCAATACACGCTATCACTTTATTCGTGAGTGTGTTGAATACGGCTTGGTGACTATCGAGTATATAGCTGGGAAAGAGCAGAAAGCTGATATTTTAACCAAGGCTTTGCCCAGAGTCAAATTTATTGACATGAGAGAAGTGTTAGGAGTTGAAGACCTGTCAGAAGTAAAGATCGGAATTAAGGGGGTGAATGTTGGATAATTCTGGATTCTTTTGAATCTGTAGTAGCTAGCTACAGCTGTATTTTGACAGCAAGTTATAGCTGCTGATTTGGGTTTATTTTGATTGATTTGAGTCTTTATTACCTTCCATAAGATAGGAGTTTTATTTTGGTCTGTAGTATTTCCATGTCCTGTTTCTATAATAAATAGAGATAGGTGCTTTGAAGTTTTTGTATCAGTTTTCCCTTCCTCTCTTATTAATAAAGATTAATCTGTGTTGACTACTTCAGCACTTTTTCTAGCTGTTTTCTACTCAATTCTTGTGCCAATTGTGTCTAACACAAAGTTTACCTAGAATCCAAATTATCATGTTTAAACAAGTTGGACGTGATAAATATTTATGCTCAAACTTGAGTAGGAGTGTTAGATTATGTAATATATTATGTAATATATATATTATGTAATATAATAGAACTAACTTTTTTTGTAGAACTAATATATATATTATGTATACATACGTGTATATACGTATATACATGTATATATACACATGTGTATACGTATACACGTGTATACGCATGTGTATACGTATAGATACGTGTATACGTATACACGTGTATACGCATGTGTATACGTATATATACGTGTATACGTATACGTATACACATGTATATACGTCTATAGATACGTGTGTACACGCGTATCTACACGTACGTACACGCGTATCTACACGTACGTACACGCGTGTATACGTACGTACACGCGTGTATACATGTACACGCGTGTATACATCTACGCACGCGTGTATACATCTACGCACGTGTGTATACATCTTCGCACCTGTGTCTACATCTTCGCACCTGTGTCTACAT